>OX403624.1:19821302-21021302 GCA_948107755.1 Campoletis raptor
TCTCTATAACGACACGCATTTTACGCCCTTCAACCTTGGCGCGGTACATTTGACTTTCGGCCTCTTTTAAATACGACCCACCTATGAATTATATACGCACATACACAAAAATATGCCTCGCACAACTTTTGCTACATTCGACAACACCTTAACTAAAATGTTTCGCGTCGTGACGATAAGAATTCAATTGTAGTTTAAAAAATTAAACATTTTCAACGCTTACGCGACAGCACACCATCCTCAGCCCTCTAGCGGATTTCTGCCACACCAGAAATACTGCAGGGGAGAAGACTGTATCGCTGAAAAATTTTTTTATCCGTAAAATGGAATGATTTTTCTATAAAATGATGTTTATCATCGTAAGATCATTTCGTTCTGCTGATATTCTCACATTTCTGACCATAACAATGACTTATTTATGTAGAAAAAGTTTTATTGAATTTTTCCTTTAGAAAAAAGTTTTAGGGTGAAATATGAATGACTATAAGTCAGTGATGGGTCACAATTTCGCAAGGGGTAGACAAAACGGTTGTTGAATATTGTGAAACGAGAACGTTACATCGAATTTTCATCTTGTTTTTCTCCTTCTCATCCTCGCTCCTCCTTTTTTTCTACTTTTACTTTTTATTTTTTATTTTTCTTTTTCTTACTTTTCTTGATACCGCATACATATTTTCGTGGTATAGCAATTGCATGGACGATGGAATGAGGCAAAAGGACAATAATTTTTCGGCATGCTTTCGCGCTCTCGCACCAAAAGACCCACCACCGGCTGCTGGCTGCTGCCGTCGGTGATTTTTTTTCACGTTTTACTCGCTTTTGATTGGCGGTTTGGTGGGTGGGGTTCTATAAAAGAACCGCCGAAAAAATAAGACTGTGTGGCCTCACCTTTTTGCCTTCACCCTTCTTTTTTTCATTCCCTTACCCTTTCCCTCACTGGATGACTACCTCTGTCGTTCGCTCCTTTGCTCCTTGACTCTTTTATTCTTCCTTCCCCTTCTATCATGCTTCCTTCTAGCATTCTCATTCTCTTCGATATATATATAAATATACGCGAGTTTTAAAGTGAGAAGAACACAAGAAGCCGACTCTTGTGTAGGCCCGTAAGGAACAAGAGGATCGTATCGTATATATATATATATAGGTACCTACCCGAACCAGGCAGTGTGTAATTTTGCGCTGACTTAGGAAACCACGGTGGCCACCCGCATGCCACTCTATGCACACAAATACAAATATCCGGGTACAGGTGTGTGTGTGTATAAACACGAAGATGTGAATACATTTAAAAATAGCCAAGCACACGACGCGGTGATGCGAAACGAGGGTGGGTCCTCTCGGTTGAGTTCTGGCGGCATATCACGAAGAGGGCTCCACCAACCTATTTCGTCTTATACAGTGCTAATAACTTTTCTGAAGAGTTCTATGGTTTACTGATGACAACATTTTCTTATTTTTCTTCTTTTTGCTCCTTTCTTCATACTTTTCTTATCCTCATAACCCTCAGCGTGTCTTGATTTCTTGTGTTATTTACTTTTTTAACCGACAGGAATATTATTCTACTTGAAACATCCGAATCAGGTTTCCAATTTATTTGGATCGATAATAATTCTTACTTTTTTTATAAATGTTTCTCTCCCTCCCTCTCTCTCCATCCCTCTTTCCGTCTTGGTTATAGTTTTGTATCTGCTTCTTGGTTCATTTGTATTTCTCGTTCGTCCTGGCACAATCGCTCCTGCGGAATTAATATCTCACTCAACATCCACTCCAAATACGCGTGGTCGTTGAATTTATCAAAGATTATCATATTCTTGAAATATCGTTGAACATTGCGTAGAAAATACAAAACGTTCGTTTATCAAATTGAAAAACAGAAAACACAATCGAGTAAAGAGAAATGGAATGGAAAAAATAAAGTGAATTAGTAACAACAGTGCCACGAGCTAAGAGGTATCATTTTAAACAGAAATTCTATCGGGAGTAAACATGAAAATATTACAATTGATTACAATACAAACCGCTGAGAAAAAAAATTGACGATTCAATAACAATTGATGTTATTGGCATTCGTTGATTGAACAGCAGAGTTTTCCGCCAGAATAAATGTGCGGTTTGTTCAAAAACTTGTGTATTAATTCGATACTTTATAATATTATGATAACAATTCAATTTTATTGGTATCCCGTAATGAAATATTTAATTGATCCAATAAATTTTTTCCTTGCTGCAGTCTCTTGATGAGGGTCTCATTAACGCTGCCGGAAGATCCATAACTGTGCAGATCGTGAACAATAAAACTCCTGCTGTTGGAAAGCCTCGATTGTCAAAGATTAAGAGGGTTGTTAGATATTGAGAAATGTTGAGAAAAGCAAGATCCTCCAAGTGTATTTGGAGGTAGTAAAATATAGAACAAAAGAAAGATCGGGCCTTAAAGCAAAGGGAATAAAGATAATCAGCTCAATTACTAAGATGTTCCGCGATAGGGTAACGAAGAATCATGAAGATCGGACGAAAAAGAGTAAAGGGGAGACCCAAAACGTTTCCATGAGTTTTCAGGATAGGCCGCGGAGGGACCATGTCACGGAGAACAATTTTGAATGGCAAGTATACACTTCTCGTTCTCTCCCGCAGGCCCCTCTAGAGTCTCTAGAGAGCATCCTCGTCACGAGAGGCTGCGCTTCTAACTCTTCCTCGTCTTATACCTTCTTCGATCTTTAATTCTCTTATTTTCATATTTCTGCTCGGACTCGGAACGATACCATTGTTTGGAGTCGTAGGAATCATTTGTTTTGTAATCACTGAACAAGCTTTCGAGTAATATTTGTCTTTAAGCTAAGATTTCACAGAAAGTCGATAAAGAACGTGGCATCATTTTTGTCTGGTAGAACATAGCGAAAATGTTGTCTGAATAAAGCTTGTTTTTATTTTTTTTTTTATAAAAATAAAACTGTTCAATGGTATCCTCGTCAACGAAGTTGTATTCAAACATATTTTCATTTACAGAAAATCATAGGAAAATTTATCTCGCAATATTATCTGTCAATGTCCTTCAGTAGATTCCACTGATCTAGAAAGTCGGATTTATGGAGCAGTCCTTAGGTTATTCCACTAATTAACAGGCCTGCATGATGAAGACTTGCAATGATTCAGTAGATGTATTACGGTCATCGGACTCAGGTGCATTTGGACTACGGTTAATCTGTCAACGAAAAGAACGAAAGAGTTAATATGCATAAGTGCAGCGCAGATATGGAATAAGAATTTCTTCATTCAGAGTACAGATTTGTGCGGCTCCAAGTGAGACCGGCACGAGGGAAAACTCGTTTCCGTCAGCATGTGAACATAGAACATGTGGAGAGAAAATGGGGCTGAGTTTCATTGAGTAAATGCACTTGGGTAGACGAGATACTAGAAATGAAAAGAAAAGAGGAAACAGGGAGAGAGCTTCACACGAAGAAATATCTTATGCACCTGTTATGAGAATGCAATGTGGAGGATAACAATGGCCGCGAGAATTTCCCTTGTGCCGTAGATACTCGCGAAGCTTACTGAATTTTCCACCTTCCCGAAGTGAAACACTCGCTCGACGAACACACACACACACACACTTGAACTTTCCACCCTGCCATCATCTACTTCTAGCCTGTGCACGATGTATTTATTTATACTGTCTGTCCGAGGTCAAAACCACCAGGAATCTAAACTTCAGCTCTCAGAATAATTTCAAATCGAAAAGTCTAGAACTGTTTCTTGATGTCAGATCTTCCTGATGAGGTATTGTGATGACATTGCGTTCTTGACACATAATGGAGCGAGTCTTTGATAATGTCCGATTAAAAAAACGGCAGTAGACTTTTTATTTCGAAATGTCGCCACTGTACTTTCTGAATAAAGCTTTTCCCAGCATTATTTCATACTCAGTGGCGTATTTTGTCTTTTCTTCTCCTTCATCTTCTGATTTCCATCTTCACTTTTTTTTCTTACTCTCTTCC
This sequence comes from Campoletis raptor, assembly GCA_948107755.1. Lineage (NCBI taxonomy): Eukaryota > Metazoa > Arthropoda > Insecta > Hymenoptera > Ichneumonidae > Campoletis > Campoletis raptor. The sequence goes on from OX403624.1 coordinate 19,825,295, forward strand.
ACGCTTTCTCGCGGTTATTTGCTGAATCTACTGGATACGTGTAGTGTTCAAGAATTCTCGAGCAGTTTTACAGGCACGTGGTATTGCTCGTGCTTTGGACTTCGCCGAGATTACAGTTGCGCTTTGAATAATTGAATAAAAATAAGAATTGCCACAACGTACAGAAAGCAACAACAACTTGTTTGCGATATGCGTACACTTTTGGTAAAAAAAAATAAAAAAACGTGAGAAAAGCCGAATGAAAATTGCAAATCAGTAAAGTTTTTTCACCCTCTACAGACACCAACAATTCGTGATTAATTTTAAACATCACGTATATATTGTATTGAAAACGAAATATACTAAAAAAATAAAAAATAAAGCAACGGTAGTCGGTCGTTCGACGTCAGCTATGAGAATAAATACGAGTAACGAGTCTGAAATTTTTATGATCCAAGCGAGTATTTTATGTGCTTGCGTGCGTGTAGTTCCAAAATTATTTATTATCGAAATATACGTATGGATTGGAGGTACAGAAATAACGAAATCTATACACATATTATTCATTTTCTATATTGAAACAATAGTATTTCATGTGAAGTTTTAATCTCTTTATAAATTCAACATCGTGCATTCTAAATCATTTGTACCCTCGTTAAAAACCCAAACAATTTAAAAATCCTCATTTGTGACTTGAACAGTTCGTTTATACAACATTTTAAAGAATATTTAAAATATGAATATTCTCAACATGACGTTAATGTTTAAAGTTTTTTATATACATTGGTAAAGCTTTTAAAAAACGTTTAAACTTCCTTATCACTGGACATTAAAATTTAAACAGTTATCACCAGTGAATAAAACCTGAGCGTGTTTTAAGAAAAGTTCCAAAATTTCGTTTGACGTATTTCCTCACCGATTGGGTCATAAAGGAGCAGGGTACATATGACGATTTATATATATATATAAAATACATGTATGTATAAGCCTTCATGGTCGCGAGAGAAATGGGAATCGAGTGGAGGAGGGAACATGAATATTTCATTGTGTGTACTCTTGCCGCCTAATGCTACAGTACACCAGCAGTTTATTGGTTCACTCTGGAGTGTGTATCGTGCTTTAATTCTATCACGTGTTCCGACCACCCACTAGCTACGACCATGTCTCGGCATCTCTCATACGGTACTCGTACCCCTTCGGCTACGACAGCATCCCAATAACCTCCTCTTTCCCATTCCCGGGTACCACTTGATCGACGTACCAGAGCAACATATATGTTGTTTGGGTTCGTTGGGTTATTATGAGGCCACTTGGCTAAGGCATTCATGCTGGAACGTAATTATGAAACTTTACATAATTTTGTATAAAATTTTTAAAAAGTGATTCGGTGTATGGCTCCGGCGATCACAAAGTTAAGCAGCCTCGAGTGAGGTCAGTACTCGGTTGGGTGACCGCTTAGCCATGCATTGGCTCGCGTATCAATCGCTGAGGGGGAGGCAGTTTTTCTGACTTTCTGATGGTCCTAACCAACTGGAAGTCAGTTTAAATATGGCCGCCAGTATCGGCCAGAGTTTTCCACAGTTTCCTTGACCCTCGTGCAAATTCGATACAGTTGTGCATTAGGAAAGAGTTGCTATGCGCAACACTCTGGGGTGCACTCACAGGAATAATGAAGTAATAGAAAAAGTGGTGTTAATGAGACAATATGGGGTCGTCAAAACCCGCAAGGGTATGCGCAGGAATAATGAAAAATATTAAAAAGTCTGATTCAAAAATTTGTAACGACAGATTGTGATCAAAGAGTCTCAATGAAAATGAATCATTCTGATGGTTCCAAAAAGTTCATTATTTCTCACTTATTTCCTGACACTTTGCATAGAAAATGTAGAAACATCGTTTTTCCTACAACCCAGGAAACTAATACAATTTCCTCTGCTTCGTATAATTAAACAGCCTCGAGTAGTACAGCCTCAACCAGCAGAGATATTCTGAAACGGTTTGCAAATCAACGTATATAGAGATCGGTAGCGTGTTTAACATACTGTTTTCTCCCTCTGCCATAGTGCATAAAGGCTGCATACATATATATCTATATATATATATACAGAATACGGAATTTGAGCATTACAAGGTACACGCATACATATACAGACGGTATGCACTGGGACGTTTCTTCGCGAGTCCATTTGCATGAATCTACATAAGCACGATTGATTACGATTCGAATGCGTAAACGCGAAATCGACATATATATATCATGTGTACACGTATATAAATGCCTACGTATATTATCGATCGCTCGTAAACAAAAGGCTTCGCGAGCTACCGTCACTTTATTTGTGAAATCAAGTTGGTTACGGCCTTACATCACTTGACCATCGATACATCTCTATTTGCAGTTTGTCCATGAACGATTCTGCTTTTGACGTTGACGCACAGCCACAACACAACGAATGACAAACGTAGCTCTGATTTCAAACCTGTAAGACAATGTCAATGAGTGACTATTGACCTATCTCCTTCTCTTTATAATTTACGATGTTTCATACGACCAACCATCCACCCACCCACCCACTCACTGACTAATTTCAATCTCTGCTATTTTGTCGCTTATCAAGACGAGTAGTGACATTGATTTATCGTATTTCAATCGACTGTATCTTCGAATCGATGTTTTACTCATGAATTTTAAGTGTAATCGGTCGTCCTCTATCGTTGGTACATTTTCAAGGTATCAATTTCCTTGAAAACAGATTTTTTTGTTTTTTTATTGTATCAAAATGGTTCGATACTTTATAGTATGCACAAAAAATCGATAACCATTGACTTGATACATTTTTTGATATGTTTGAAGGATTGAGCTAACCTGCAATTACCAGTCGCCATGAAAACATAAAGATTTTTCTTTCAGCAATAATGATAAAAGTGTTTATCTATCATAAGCGTTTCTCGTACAAAATATAACACCGAGTAAAAGAGACATCACTGTAAAAATATGATACGATTGATCGTTTTAACATCATAACGAAAACGACCATGACTATGGAGTCATGAAGTGTGGTACTGGATTTTTCCAGGATGTTAAGTGAGCCAAGACGAAGAAAAATCTCTAGAAAACTTAAACCCCCAACACGCTCGTATTTCGAAAGCTCTTGCTATGATTTCTTTAGCACTTGAGGCAAAATCGTATAAGGATACGTAATATCTCTCGAATCGCTGTTTACAAAGATACTTGAGGCTTACGATGAAAAAGAAAAAAAAAACAAAAATTATAACTTATCCCCGTTTATCGTCGAAAAGAAAGAGCGAGGGATAGAAAATGGGACATCACGGTGATGTCGTATAATATAATGGCATTTTTCGGACGGGAAACACATTAATAAAATTAAAAAAAAAACTTTGTTAAAAACTCTCGAGACTTTTATCGATTTTGGTCGCAGAAGACTTATACTGTTTTTTGTCACATACAGGGGAGAGGTGGGCAAAATGGAACATCCGTCGAAAAAATGGTTTTTTCGAGTGTCCCACTTTGCTCCGCTGTCCCACTTTACCCCGCTGTCCCACTTTGCCCGCCTCTCCCCCATTCCCCCATCATCAGAAGCTGTGAAATGTTTCTTGCTAGTTTCAAAAAACTTTTAACTGTTTCTTTTTTTTTTTTCCAATTTTTTTGTTTTCTTTCATTTCTGAATTATCAGACAGTCGTTTTCTTGCGCAATTCTCATAACTTTTGACCTGTACGTATCACGATATGTGTATATACGTTTATGTTGGATAATGACTGTTATATAACTCACCCTCAGTGAACATCCGTTACACCTTACGACTGTATTTCGGTTAAGCGTTCGACGGAACCGTAAAAGTATATGGGAAAGGATAAAGATGTTATCATCTCGGTGACCCTACGAGATGTAAGGGAGAAAAGAGAAGGAAGCTATACGGAAGCGGATAAGGAGAACAGTCCCCTCCGGGTATGAGGATAAGAGTCAAGACAAAAAAGAAAAGGAAAGGGGTGGGGGCAGAGGGCATAGTCATATAATAAGATTACAGTCTTATAGTTATACGCGAATTTACTCCCCAACTTCATTGCGCGTTCGCTAGGCTCCTAGTCTATACTTTTTTTTTATTTTTATTCCCTTACTCTACTATTCGATATGACGAGACAAAAAACTCGGGCGTCTACGAGACGAGCCACCGAACTCTTACAGAATGGATTGCTACACAGTCGGATTAAGTACCCATTTCCTTTCATTATTTTCCTATTTATAAAGCACATTCCAGACGTGATAATCAACTTTTAACTTTTTATATTAAAATCCATCAAATCTTCATCATAAAATGTACAAAATTTAAGCAAACCGGCGGATACGATGAATTAAGAGCTCGAGCCGTCCAGTCATAAATATCGAATTAAAAAAAAAAAAACAAAAACAAATAGTACTCCGCTTGTAATGTTCGACATCCGGGTCAACAGAAATCTAAAAAATTTAATTATTTAGCGCAGATGCAAATTATTTATTTCAATTTCATATTCTTGATGAATTTCTGGTAATTGTTTTTTCATTAAATTTTGTCCATTTTAATGTGTCCATGATTTTGTTATTTTTTTTACTCCTTCTTTTGTGTCTAGTCGCTCTTTATTTTGGTAAAACTTTAAAGTGTATCATATGCATTGTTTAAATTTAAAGTTTGGGGTCAAGTGAATAATGGGAAATTCTTTCTTGTGAAAAATACATAGTCGATGATGAGAATCCCAGACGCTAAAGTACAGTCACAGTAGTCACGTCGTGTGTATATATTGACACGTTTGGTGTGTACGGTCGAAAAGTTATAACAAAGGTAGATGTGTCGGGTGTACTCGGTGTGGTTGTCAAGGCGGGGTCAAAGCTACTTGCTCGTGGTCATGGTTGTCGTCGGTGTTGTTATCGTGACGTGGGAGTCAGGAAGCTAATAATAACATTTTTACGTGACAATACCATTCGACTTTCTTCGACACCCGAGTGCACCGTAGACTTGCATGAAAATGTATCGTTCTGCCACTTTAGCTACAAAAATGTAGAGTGCTCACCTTACCGTCCGTTCCTTCGTTCATTGTTGTGCATTTTTCGAAGGCTTACGTGACACATGCGTAAACCTCATTCGTAGATAACTTGCATTCCCTTAAAAGTGGCTCAAACAACTCTGTTTGTTTAAAAATAACTCAATTTGACGCAATTATTCTCGAGGACAAATTTTTTGAAAGTTTGTCTTGAATTTTGATGAAAAATATAACGATTGACTATATTTTGTGAAGAAAATCCATCAATTTAAGATCCTGTACGTAAAAAAATGAAAAAAAAAAGAAAACACTTGACTGCAATGTTTCAATTTTTCTGTAAAATGGACGCAGCTTACAAACGTATCGTCTGGTCTTAAAATGTAAAATAGTTGATTATATACCCATATATTTCTAAGATTAAAAAAAATGATGTTAATATTTTATATCCTATAAATTGGGCGATGTCTAAAATGGACGTGAACGTAGCATCGTTCATTCTGGTTATTTCCTCAAGAAGGAAGTACCGAGGTTGTGGTAAAATGACCGACTCGCAAGTCTGTTCCCTTCCCCTCTCTCTTTCTCTCTCTCTCTCTCTCTCTCTCTTTCTCTCTCTCACTTTCTATTTATCTTCTTCTATCTGATGGCTCGATCATAAATCATATTCGACTTCCGTCTTCAATGGTGTCCCATGCTGCAGCATCTAGCGTCGTGTCTAGCCGGAGCTTGCGCTCCATAGCTTTCGCTTCCTCCATGAAAGTACATGACCACGAGAGAAGATTTAGCTACGAGCTAGAATTTTGAGACAAAGCAAAACCAAGAGAGAGAGCGAATGAGAGAGAGTGAACTTTGCTTTCGCAACCGGAAGTCGCAACGGCTGCTGTTTTGACATAGCTTTGGAAACTCGGTTGCCACAGGCTTGGCCACTTTCGTCAACAGTAAACGCTCCCTTGAATTTTCAACCACAACCCAAAATGTAACAACACTATAACAACCATCATGATTTATTTTTTATTTTTTTATTATTCAAATAGAATTTTCAATCGTTCTCCTGAGTATAAAAAAAAAAAGATCGTTCGATTAACTTACAACGAAACAATAAAGTCATCTGAATAATCAAGTGTTGTGAGAAACAGGTTATCTGTGAATTAAAAAAAAATTCTATTAATGAAAAGTCTGACGGATAACCAAAAATAATGAAATTTTAAGAAAACCTTTTTAAATATCTTGTAGCAACATTACTAAGTCAAACACTTGCTTAAAAAAAAAAGAAAAAAAAATTTCTTCCATCGACTGGTAGATTAAAAAATTCAGAAGAGAGTTTTAATCAGTGATAGTTTGGAGCTACGTTCATAAATTGAACGGAAATTAAAATGATTAGAGTGCAGCAAGACACTCGAGAATAAATTATTCAGAGTAAATGAGAGACAAAAAAAACAGCAAAAAAAAAATAAAACACGTTTTAATTTTCAAACTTAATTAGATGTTGGACGGATCGATCTATGTGCTGGATAAAACGTACTTTTCTTTTTATCAGAAATAATCAAAAGATCTGTTACCGTGGGTTCGTCTAAAAATGATGAAATTGATGCAAGACTTTTCGGAGTCTTCTGCTTCGAATTTTTATAATACAATTATTGAAATTATTTTTTAATAACATGTGTGAATTTCACTTTATTAAAATGACATAGAAAAAAGGTGTATATATGAAAATGGAAAAATGCAATGAAGCGATTGTGGCAAAAGATTCGTTATTGCATTAAAAAGTAAAAAAAAAAAAAAAAAAAAAAAACAAAACAAAAAGATATGAAATACGTATCGACGATCGATATTTTATATACACGGATATCGGAGGGGAGATTAAGACCGATAGTGATTGTAGTGGAACTGGAAACTACATTTACGCTTCGCTTCAACATTTCGTTATACCCTCCTCTCCGAAACAAGGCGATACATACGTCTATACGTGTAACTAAAACACGAAGAACAAAGTTTCAAAGATAGTGTGTTAAATTGTTCACAGTTATACTCACGCCTGTGTCTGTGTGTACTATGTGTGTGTGTGTGTGTGTTTGTGTGTTTGTGGGGGTCGATGGGTGTGCAAGGCGAATGAGGAAGTGAGTGAATACGGTAAAGGAGAACGAAGCATCGGGTGGTTTCACGCGCACCTCCTGCTCTCGTATGTGTATGAGAGAATGAGTGAGAGAGAGAGAGAGAGAGAGAGAGAAAGAACCTTCTATGTAGAAAGAACGAAAGCACGGTGGCCGCGAACGCTGGATTAAAATGTTATTCGCCGCGGGCGGTCCTATCAAACGGTCCGTGCACCACCGCCCCGAATAACGATTTCGCTTATTCTTTCGTTACCCCTTTAGACCCTATCTCTTTCTCTTTTTTTCTCTTGCTGCTGTTGTTTCTGCTTCAATAATATATACACATATATATAATCCCGATATTTCTCTATTATTGCTCTTTCGTATATTTATATATATAGTGTCCTTTTTTTTTTGCACCTACGTGTGTATTTGGATGTGTGTATGTATGTTCGTAGCTCGCGGGCTCAGCTTTCGTTCCTCTGCGTTCGATCAGCATGGATTGAATTTCTGGAAGAATTTATTTTCTAGCCAACGATCGGATCGCAATACTACAACACACCGTAATCCCCACCCCGCTGTAAATACGTACACGAAAAGCTGGCATTGAATTCACCTTTAAAACATAACCGACACATTCGTGCAACCGTGAACTAACCGTATTCAGCTAATAAACTTACAAATATGGAAATAAATCAATATGAAAAAGCCAACTTCATACGACATCGAGATCTCTTCAAAGTCCCGTAATACACGAGTTCACCCGCGTCTACGAGAGTTTATGGAAAGGAGGAAAAAAAAATATATATTGAAACGTCAATATCGTATCGCTTTGATCGAAATAACGATCCCATTGATTATCCTTTTTCGTAAATTGGAAATAAATAAGTTTTTAATATATATATTTTTTTATTCTTTTGATTACATATAACAGTCTCGAGAGACTCGTAGTTTGTTCATATTAATTTTGTTGATTATTGAAAATTGAAGAAAAAAAAAAAATGTTCATTAGGTCGAATGAAAATTGGAGCATCGTTCAATGTAAATTCGGTAATATAACTCGAAGCTTCCAGACAATATTTATAATTAAGCAGCCCTATTAAGAAAAATCGTATTTTGTTGTTTAAAATCTCATTTACGTCGTAAGTTCGTAAATCTCAGTGGTTCAACGACCTCCTTGCTGATGTAGAACTTTACCTGCATATACTTTTTTTAACTGTTGCCCTTCCGCTTGGAATAGACGGCTCGTGCACGCTTCCTCGATCTCTTTTAACCCCGTTTTCTTCTTCCTTTTCTTATTTTTTTATTTATCTTTCTCTTTTGCACTCTTCCTTCAACGCTATATACCCACTTACTTTCTCACCCTTCCATTATACTTGTACTGGCCACGCCTGTACAATTTTTTTCACCAAGGAACATTCTTCAGACTCACACAGTACGACCACGTTCACATGCAGCTTAAAAAGAGGAGAGTCGAAACTGCAGAGAGAGAGAGAGAAAGAAAAAAAGTGAGAGAAGGAGAGAGTACCGAGAGGGAAGAACAGAGAAAGGGTGAAGAAGGCTTTGCTTACAATTTGTTTTCAATTTGTTCTTGTGGTCGCCGGTTGGCTCGTCGTTATTTTCCCACTGAGAATCCCTTAAAGACTTTCTGATTATTCTTACGGTATAGTACACAATACGCTACTGTAGGTAATAAATTTTCCCTCTACATAAACCCTTGGGCGGTATTTATATATGGTATTACGATCTTCCATACTTAATTAAAGAATTAAATTCCAATCGAGTGATCAAAGCCCGAACACGAAGAAGAAGCGATATAGTTTATTTTTATGATTTTTTTTTTATTTTTTTTTTTATTTCAATTTTATTTTGTTTCGAGTCTTCTTTAACGAAAACAAATAGTCTAGTATCGCGGGGGGATAAAAATAGAATGGCGTGTTTCGCCGTTATCTTTTCGAGGATGTCGAGGAATTCGATGTCGTTCGATTTCCATGTGAGAGAGGAAGATACTGGGAGAACCAAAGCGGTGAGAAGGATAATTCGTCGGGAGAAAACACCGCACCATCACCAGCAGCAGCAGCAGCAACAGCAGCAAAAGCAAGGAGCATAGTTCGGGGGAACCCCGGGGGCCCCACCAGTCGCGGGAATTAACGAGGTCCGAATAACTCGGACGGACGATCCGGGCAAAATTTAGTGCCCGCTTAGAGGCTCCACCAGGGCCTGTCCATCTGTCCGTCTCACTCTGCCCATCTCTCTCCCTCACTCTCACTCTCGTGCTCTCACACCCCATATCTTCTTATACATATACATGTATATATATATATAAAATATATAGATATACTTATTGCTTTGTCGCAGTGGAGGGTCTCCAACTCTCTTGCCTATACGCTACACGGCCTCTCGCGAATCTCTCCTTCTCCATTCTCCGGTCTCCTCTCTATTCACGCCCGAGGTCCTCTTAATCAGCGATCGCAACGTGGGAAAAATAAATCGTCGTATTATTCAAGTAGCTGGGTAATATGGATCTGGCACGGTTATTCTAAAGAAAAAAAAAAAACAAAAGAAAAAAAAATAGATTTAAAAAAGAAGCAAAAGTGGAACGGAATCCTTGGAACAAAGTACGAACGATTGTAAGAGCAGAGAGAGGCTTACCGAGAGTAGAAAAAGTCGAGAGGTGTGATAGACGAGACAGAGAGCATTCCCTCTCAATTACTTCTTCTTTTTCTACTCTCATTCCTTCTTCTCTTTTTCTCATCCTTCCGTTGAGATAACTTTCCGTAATTCGACCGTACAGCGACGAATACTAATTTCTTCCATTAATCTCTTCTGCTCACTCCATCCCCCAACCTTTATGTCACGTAGATATTACACCCAGAACACTCAGATATTATTCCTCCTGACATGCTTCTGTTGATGTGCCCGATATAACGAGTACTATATTCGAGAGATCGAAAGCTCCCTCCAGGCTAAACGAAAGTACCTGCCGGAACAGTCGACCAGCTAAAGTTTCGACTATCAGTGATCAACCTTCTAGTCACGATGACCCAGTCATGATTTTGAAACACTGTTCTGATATATATATACGTACAAATGACTGACAAATTTTTCTCCAATAACGAGATTATTTCGACCAGGGACTCGTTGATAAATAAAGATTATACGATTATTCTTTTAATTAAGGATTTTCATCGAAATCTTGGGATTTATCAATTGGTCGCCGAACAAACATGGAGTTTTAATGAACTCTGTTGTCTTCCTTCCCCTTATTTTCTCTGACAATATCAAGTACCATAAATCCGACAATTGGGAAGCTTTGAAAAATAATTAACGGATTTGTATCGTTGAGAAACAAAGCGAAGCAGTGATCCAATTTAACGAATGGTGCCTACTAGCTTTTCACTTTCTATTGTTATCTTTTTTCGTCTGTTAGTTTTTCGAAGGATTTGCAAAAGCTGATGCCACAAATGCTAAAACAAAGTCCGTGCACGTTGCCTCGCAAACAATGTATATCTCGCATCGGTTCTCACCCATCTCTCTTTCACTGTCACCCAAATAGACCCATTTCCATAACGCCTACTCTCCTTCTCGCTCATCAAACTATGTGTAACGGGTTACCTTTTGTCACTGAGTTCATTCGTTTTTCACAGATATATAGACATGAATGTAAATAAAATTGATAAAAGCCCTGAAAAAACTTCTTTTCAAATCGAAACATCGAGAACAGCGGGTTTTCGGATCCTCAAAATATTCTCGAAAATAAGCGATTTATCACAACATGAATTACAAAATTCGTTTGTTGCAAAAAATTAAAAAAAAAAAAAAAAACAAGAAATTGAATTGTTCCATGCGGTAAGCGTTACAGAGTCTATAAACTTTTAAATCCATTGAATTTATCCACCGAAAGGATCGTAGCGTGAAAACAAAAAAAACAAAAAAAAAAAAAAATTGACAGGATCGAGGACAAAACGTAAATTCGTGTGAGATCGTACTCCGTGTACATCGTGCAGAGGACAAATGCAGAGAAATATGAAACGGGATAGAAAAGAACTTTTTCAATTTTACTCGTAAGAGTGCAGTCCGGGGTAAATGGGAGTACAGTTAAATGAAATGTGTGTCTGCTGTTGCAGCCACGCCTGAAATTTACATCACTGGATATTTTGCAACTGTATTTAGTAAGCCGTGAAGAGATATTGCGTAAAAATGTGTAACGAAAAAAATAAAAAGACCTCTTTGTTCACAAGTAACCATTCGACGTACAAATTTTTCATTCCATCAGGCATAAATGAAAAAAAAGAAGATAATAATTTATGTTAAATTTATATTCACATTTTATGGGCCTGTAAAAATGCATCGGTAGCTTGTGCTCACAAAGCGTTGAACCTGCTGATAAAGGGTGTCTCATTCATTAATGCAAATATTATTTGAGCGACCTACTGAACGCTGATAGTCATCACGTGGATTCACTAATTTATGAAAATCGTTCCCACCTGTGCTCATGAATTTATTATTGACTTCATGGTTGAATTTTCATCATCAACTCGCCTTATTTTTTCCACAAAAAAAAAAAGAATATTTATCAAGTTAAAAACATTGCATGATACAAACAGTGAAAGAAAATTCGACTCACAAATATATCGTGAGTTACGTTAACGAAACTATATTTTATTCGAGTGATTCGTGTTTTAATGAAATTTTAAAGAAATATGTTGAAATATTTCACAGATATACGTTATAAAAAATTAAATAAAAAAATATGGTCCTCGGAAGCGAGTAAAGGTCAGGCGGAAATATGTGTCTGTGCAGGACCAACGAACAGCAATGAAACGCAGCAACAGAGAGAGAGAAAGAGAGAGAGAGAGAGAGAGAGAGGAAGAGAAAAAGAGTAAAAACCACTCTGAAAACGGGAGATGCAAGCCTGGAACACAAGAGTATAGTAGAAGTCAAAAGCATCAGGGAAAATATATATAGACAAGTTGGATGATGGCTCCTTCCACGAGTCTATCTTGCCTATTTTAATATTGAATCATCATAAATTTGCATCAGGAATTGGCGTAATGACTACTATCCTGGCATGGCTTGTGAAACTTTGTAGGTGCCTGCTCTTCTGTTCCGATCATACTGCCTGTCGGTATACGAAGTCCTGTTGGTCCTGATCCTCGTTATATTCCGGTCGCTGTTATCCATCTTTCTCTTCCTCTCTTCGACTCCCACATACTTTTTCTCTCACGTATTTTTTTTTCTCTCGTTGTTGTAAATTAATTTGCTCTGACTCTTTTATTGCTCACGACTCTTGTTCCGGCACGCGTTACTCTACTTTAACTTCGTGTTCGCACGGTCAATTTGCCATCACTTTTTAATTATACCAATGAAAATATGAAAATCGTGCATACGTTGTGACGTCGAAAAAAAAAAGAAGAAAATATTGAATCACCACAATATTGAGTTTTTACAACGTATATCTCCCAAAACAAATTTTCATCGATACTCTGCTGAAAAAAAAGAACAATTTCTTTTTTCACAATCACTCTCTTTTTCTCATCTCAATAACGTATTCGATTAATCAACAAAATATACTGTTCAGATAAAAAAATAAAATTTTATACCTGCAAATGATTTTGTTGAACGTTTATACGACGAAAAAATATTTGCAGTTTAAACAAAATCCGGTTTTTCGTACACTTCTTCATTATATGTTCGTATTTATTCTTCGGATTCTCGTTTTCTGGAATTAATAAAAAATGTTATCAACGATTATCTAGTCTCAAACCCTACTATCATGTGGTGCTGGTGCTATGGTTCGAGTTTTGCGACACTTTTAAAGTTTCACGTAAGAACTTCAACACCACACTCTATGAAGATCCTCGAAGTTCTTACCTCCTGGATATTAAAAAAAAAAAAAAAAGATTGTATCCATGGTTTTCGACTACGAAACCTTTCTACCATGAGGTGCTAACGCTAGTCCGAGTTTCAAACACTTCCCAAGTTCTACCTTATGATTCCAATGCTCAACTAGGTCGAGCCTCAGAGTTCTCGCGTCCTGATAATTCAAACTATTTTAAACTCGCTGCATATATGAATTTGAAAAAGTTGTTATGGACTTGTTCTATATATTTACACAAAAATGTACTCGTTTCGATCCATTTCCGCAAGATTTCGTAAGACCTGATTGGTTTCAAAGCCTCAGTCTGTCCACATTTATTTTCATAGGATACTTTATACGATTTTGGTAAACGTTGAAACGTGAACTTCCAACCCTTCAGCAACGGTCGGTTCTCGCGATTGACTTCTACGGGTACTTCAACGTTGATATATATAAATATATATGTTGAGGGTTGCTCGGCGGTTCGAAAAGATCGAGCTCTCGTACGATTTTACCATGAATGTTTGGCGCGAACGAATTCTAGACATGTTGCTCGCGGTTCCTTCTTGGAGAACGGACGTATTAGGGAATGAATTTCGTTAGCCCTTTTTGTTAAACTTCTCCTTTCGAGTTCTGGCTCTGCGAAACGAGAGTGAAGCAAAAGAGACGGTTCGCAGAGCGGCTGCGTTGGACCTTCTGATTCTTCTTTCTGGACGTTACTTTCGAGCATCCACACATCACGTGTGCACGTATGTGAATATGTGTCTATCTTTCTCTCTCTTTTTCACTTCTTCAGTTTTATATTCACCTGCATATTTCCATCTCCGTCATTCTCGAGAGAATATACAGACGGAGACATCGCAAGAAAAGAAAATAAATACTTTGCCGATGTTAAAAAGATGGCAGGGGTGTAGGAGGGGGAGGCAGAAGAGGTGAATTTATCGTGGTCCGAAGCTCTCCATGAGACTTTCTTGGTGCAGAAAAGCATGCAAATAAAAGCCCACGAGAGACGCTTCGATATACATAGTATCTACAAGAGACACAGGGCCCGTTACCGCCAACGAACGATCCTTTTCGCATATATAATTAAGGAGGACAGCTATACGCGTCACTAAGACAAAAAAACTCGTACGGCTTGATCGCGGGCGGGTAGACACTCATTTTTTTTCTTTTTTTTTTTTTTTTACTATTTTCTTCATTGCCACGATACGATATATGCATATTTTTCTAAGCCCATTGAGACCACCAAAAGAGTAGGTTCTTTCTTGTCTAGCTCAACATGTACATTTTAAATTAAAGGTGAACGAGTCTCTGTGCGAGCTAAAAGCTTTAATATCGTACTTACGAAGTTGCGCGATCAACAAAAAGGCAAGTTTTTGAGGCTCAATTTTTTTTCTTCAATCGTACATTCTCCAGACGGGAAAAGCAGATGAAAATCACAAACTGGCTAAAAAAGTGCATCCGAGTATCTAAAAGGAAAATTTTATTTGTGTGTAAAACACTCGAATGGAGATCGCGCGAACAAGAAACGTTTGACCGCAGAGTCGATCAAGAATCAAGTTAAAAATACGAGGAAGAACAGAGAATTTATAATTTAAACACCCAAATGAAATAAACAATCACCATAATTGAGTGTCTCTCCAAAAATTAGTGTGTCTGCGAGCTACATTTTCTCTTCGTTAAAATTTAATTGAAATATAACAAAGATGTGCAAAGATTTTCTTCAACTGTGCAGTATTTTGACCTTCTTTATTGTAGCAGTCCACCAAACTCTTGATAATTATGACTAAGATGGAGTTTAATATCACTTTGGATGCATGGAAACTTTTTTTATTTTGCGGAATTTCTCATGCTACAATTTATACCATTTAGTCATAAGTTTTGTCCAGTGTCTCGTCGCAAAATGGAATTTTTAAGCCAATTTGTTGGACAAAAAATCAAGAAAATCATAAATCCGAGTCAGCCCCGAACGATTAAAAAAATGTAGACAAAATACAAGACAACAAGACGAAGAAACATAAAACAGGAACTCACTATTGCTGACTATTGCAGGGTGTTAGAAATTCTAATTGTTTTCGATAATCGGAAAAACAAACAAACGGATTGAGGAAAATGGTAAGCCGAACATTGTGAATAGGGGATAAACAAAAAACAAAACGAGAAAGTCTTTTTTTTTGCACTCCTTTCGCTGTTTATTTTCTGCTCGTACAACACGGAGAAAGAGAGAAAAGATATAGAGTTGAAAAGAAAAAAAAAAAAAAAAAGTACGAAGCCGGAGATTTCGAAGCAAATTGCCAACGCCATTTGCGTTTCTCTCTTACACGGTAAAAGTGGAACGACACACCGTATCCTTTCCGTTTCTCTTTCCTTGGCATAACGACCCACTCCATCTCTTAACTGCTCTCGCAGAAGTCGCAAAGGGTCTACACCAAAGTCCTCAGTTCCTTGCCCCAACTCTCCATCGACTACAGTTCTCGTTCCTATTGCCTATCCACCCGCTGGTCTCTTCCCCCCCCCCCCCGCCTCTGCACCCTCCACTATCGATCTCAATCTCTCGCAGCGCTCACCCGATAGCGTTTATCTCGAGACAAATTGTTATTGATCCTGTGTGTCGAATTCGGACCTTCCGTTGGATTCTTTTTCTCTTGAGAGAGCCGAGCAGGAGAGAATGAAGGAGAGTGAGAGAGGAAACGTAGAAAAAGGACATCGCTAGTCACTTGGTTTCGTTTTCCGCCAATCTTTATCTCTATGAGCGATGCCGACCCCCTGTTACTGCACGCGAGAGATAACGCGAATGAAGAGAGACACGGTTTACTGCGAACGATATCTTTTTCTGTAAAGAGAAAGAGAAAAAAAATGGCAAGCGAGAATAAGAGATTAAGAGATCACCGTATCCATTATTGCTGTTTCTTACGATTCTACATTTAGAGTTTTTATCATTCTACCACAAGTTGTACAAAGGTTCCCATAAGACGAAAGTATCGAACGATAGACTGATCAATTTTTTTTTTTTAACAGAGTTTGAAAATTAGTGTACGTAGCGAGATTAATCTGATGTTCGTCACTTACCATAAATGAAAATCATAAGTTTTTTCAAAATAATTTCGAATTTCTTGATAATTTTTGATAAAGTCTCTCGTAATATTCAAGTAATTTGATTAGAATCCTTATATCTAAGGATTTTTGCAGGGTCACAATCGTCGGCAGACCAAATTCAACAAAATCACAATTTTGAAGCATTTTCTGGAGAAGACCCTTTTGCTGTGACATCTTTTTCACCAGAGACGTAATAGTTGTTTTTTTTTCTTTCCAAGAGCCAACGGAATATCACTGACGATGAGATTCAAAGGGAGCAAACGAATGATTGGATGTTCTTCCTGACAGAAAAAGTTCCAGTGGAAGTGGAAAGACGACAGATCTTGAAGGTGCATAGCCACGGAGGATTCTTGTGATCGGGGATAAGACGAGGCAATATAATCTTGGTCACACGCTCCCAGGAGTCCTCGCTTTTTCTCTTTACTTATCCTAGCAGGGGTCATACTATCTCGTTATAGGTAAAAATCCTGCTCTTCAAACTCAGAAAGATGTGACCCTCATTGCGCGTATACATTAAACTGTATCTCTGGCTGATCTTTAATTACTTTAAGGATCAATCATTTTTTTACAGTCGTAATCTCACCGCCATCAAATCTTTTCGTAATAAACTTTTTTCCCTCGAACCTTTCGTTGATTTTCCATTTAATTTTATGCACAAAGTGGGAAAAAAACATTTTGCAACATAAAAACACTGCATTTATCCCTTAACAATGTTGTATATTTCTTATTTAATAATTCTCATCTCAAAGCATCAACCGTCCAGCGATAATATTCGTAATTATGTCTTTTTTATGCAAATTCGATGCCGTACAAATGATCGAGTAGAAGATAACAAGAGTCTTGGCAATCTGTAGTGCATTTACCCACCTCTTTGGATCGTGAAAATCAACTCGGATGTAAATGCCTCTAGAGGTTGTATTGAACCACATCCGTAACCGGAATTCCTGTTACAATATATGCAAACCCTTGTGGTACAACCGACATACAATATTTACCAATTTCCTCGTTCTCCACTTTCATCCCCAGACTTGGCACTCCATCTACTCTCGCGATCATCACTCGCCAAACGGTTTCACACGGGCATTGGACCGTACTTTGGCCAACGCACAAATCGAACGTATACCAACTGTTAAAAACATGTGTATATATCTTTCTGTTATTCAAGGGGCTACTAGTCGATTCCATTTATCCAGAACCGACTGTAACCATCGTTCGTTCGCTATAAACACTCGAACCTGGTGCTCTAGGCCCCCCACAGAGGACCATCTGACGAGAGATTCGTATATTACCTTTGCGGTATGTCTGTATAGTCAGGATCCAGGGGAAACCTCTATCACAACCCACACAAACACCCTCGCATCCCGATTGAACAGTCGCGTCTGCAGCGCTGATCAAAACGTACATCCAACAAACTGTACATTCAGGGCAATCCATGTATAGACATGAGGCATTTTGGGTCGAACTTTTTTGTCACACATGCACTTTTTTGTTGATTTCTCTGGAACATTTTAAGATTGAACGAAAAAAAAAAAAAAACAGTCACTTTATTTGAAGTGAGTTGAAGATTATATTCATTTATTTGCATCAGTGTTTCTAATATATTTGAATGTTTGATGGATTCAATTCAACGATTTTTTTTCTTGTTGATTTTAATACTGAGGGAATGTTGTTAACTGCAAATGTTTTGTAACTGGCTAAAGATCTGGAACGTTTTACAGGTCCGTTTGATCTGGAATACTCCAAATATATACTATTCACGGTTGCCTGCATTACTTCTCGTGTCCAGGGGAAAGCTCCGGGGTATACTCAAAGTGAATTAGGACAATCGCTGCTCGTATACAGACGGCTGTGTACATATGTATATTCCAATGTTACGTGCATGTGGCCATAGCTCTCAGAATACTTCCATTTTGTTTTACATGCTGGTAATCATGGTCTTCCTGCGTTATCGACCTGCATAAATAAGTTGCATGAAAGATGGAACAGATCATAGCTCGAAATATCGGATCATGTTTCCGTTTGTCTTCACAATTGATGGCGATCGGGCTGCAAAAATCCATGGACGTATCAATTTTTCGGATAATCTTTGAAATCAATTCAAACCTAAAAATCAACTTCAACTCACGTTAATCATTGAATTTCGTAAGATAATGATTTTTTTCACGCTTTTTAACCGAATGCCTAAATCTGTGGATCTGAGAATTCATATCGAGGTCAGCTGTAATTTAATTCTGTATTTTTCTCTCAGAAGCATTTTCTTTTTATTTCTACCCTTAATGACGACACAAGAGATAACGCATAACATGGGAAAAAAGTTTAGTCCTGTGATTCTGCTTACGAATTACGAGCATTTCTCTAGTCCGTTTTTTTTCCTTCCTCGCTGGACAGATACAACATCAGTTTGTTATCTTCCCTAAATGTGTTTTCTCTTACGGTGTTCTTTGGTTGAAGGGTTTTCTGTTCTGCCTACTGTGTGTGTGTATGTGTGTGTGTGTGTAGGCGTCGTTGCTGGATAGACTGATTTCGTGTCACTGGGAGTGGAACGACCCCCGTCGTTTTTGTGACCGAGGGAGCCACACGGACCGCAGGAAATCGGTATACTTTTTCTTATTCGACGAGATATACATAAGTCCGATATAGTGACCAAACCGATGTACTTTGTGGCAATCGTGAAGAAGAGAAGAAAAAAAAAGGACGCAAATGTGAAAAAGTAACAAAAAATGAATAAAAAAAATAGTCGGTCATTCGCTCAACAAATCGTCCATGGAGTCTCGGTGGCGATCTTTTTATTTCTCTCTCTCCCTCATTCGCTACATTTGTACTTATATATATATAGTCACCCTCTCATTTCCTCGTTCTCGGTGTTAGACTTCCTCCGCCTACTTCTTCTACTTTTTTCTCTCTCATGCCGAATCCATAGGATAAGGTTTTTCCATTTTCCTCTCTTACCTCTTTTCTATATATATGAGAGCAATCTCTCCCTTCGTTCTTCCTTTGCGATTCCTCTCTTTCTTACTCCTCTGCCAGTCCTGGCAGTACTTTCTTTTTCCCCTGGGATGTTGAACATACGCGTCCCACAGGATCGGCCCTCTGAAGTGGGATATGGAATCTTCGCCCTCTCGTACCGCAGTTTTCTCTTTCATTTTTTTCATTTTTCTTTTCTGCCTCTGACCCCTCCCTTTTCATTTTTCTTTTTCATTCTCTCTCTCCCTCTCTCTTTCTCTTTCCTTCCTTGCCAGTCGTCTTTTCTACTTTCTGGAGAGCAAGCAGCTCGTTGAATTATGGTCACTCGATATCCTGGTGCACACACGCGTTTATACTTAGGCGCCTGTGTGGAAAAAAGACCCACTGAATGTCCTGCGTCCGGCTCCTTTATATAATTCTTTATATTTATATATATATGCGTATATGTGTGTATCTATACATATATTAAACCAACCCTGGACCACTATCCTTTTACTATCTCTGTATCCACATACATAAGACGCGAGGCAAACTTGTCTGTACCGTAGTAAGAAGCGTATGACTATCTGGCGAGGAGTCGCACGAGAAAACTCAAGTTCCGGTTCGTTCCTCGGGATTGGCCACGTTTTATCATATTTTATTATACATGAAGGTAACTCTCGAGATATGGTTCGTGTGTGCCTCTATATAGTTAGATATAGATATCTCCTGTATATATGGATAAAACCCTAGCGTGCCCTCTCAGGAAACGAATGTATACATGTCCTTTCCGAACGGATGGTGAATCTTGGTCACTTGAACATATAGCTATATGTATAAATCCGAATAGATAGGGTAGAACTTGCAGCAGACAGGATTCTCTTCGATCTTGATGTAAGAAATTGGATCAATTGACTTTTTCATCAGTTGGTATTTAGCGAGCAATTTATGTTCGTTTGCCCCAAAGCTGCATGAGAGCAGGGTGCTTCATTTTTTTCTTTGAGGTTAATTATTCTTAGCGAATGAAGACAGTCAACGTCCTTTCTTCTCATTGTTGTGATTGCTTTGCTTCCTTTCACTCCTTTGCTCTTTTAAAACCTTTTCTTTCTCGTCCTGCTCTCTTTTCCTCTCTGATCGTCGACATTTCTTTGCTGTATTTGGCCTGAAGATTGTCCGGGCTATAAGCCCCGAGAGATGCGTGCAAAAGAAATCTGGCCGTTTCACTCTTTTGCACACAGTGTGCCTGTGTGCTGATATACGTGGAGTTATAAGCGCGAGAAGATGGAACCAAAGAGTCCGCGCCGCTGGAAGAGAAGAGCACAAGGTAGACGAAGGAACAGCAGCGAGTTGTCGACACTGGAGAAATAATGGTTCGGCAACCGTTGTGAGAGCGCGGTGATCGGCGCAGTAGTTCGAGCCAAAATAAGACTGCCCTCAGGACTCTCCGTTTATTCTTTACCCGGCTCTCTCTTTCGACCGTTCTCCTTCTTTCTCTTCTACCACCCCGAAAGGATAAATGCTTCGGGGTCTCACAACAATCTTCTTCCTTACCGTGCCTATACTTTTATTCTTGAGCTTATTCCTTTTTCGCTTTATGAATACGCCGACCCCCCGACAGGTCCCTCACACGGGACCACATTCCAATCGCGGCAAATATTCATGCATGTATATAAACAGATAGAGAACCTTATTTTTATAACTCCGACGCAAGATACCGATTCGTTCTGACGAATTTATTCACTTTTACACTTCATCCAACGTAAATAAATGTTTTTTTCATTTTTCATTCTTACTGTGAGACAATAATAAACAATAAATAAGAAACGTTGAAAAATTGAACTTCTAGTTCCACTGGAAATAGATTTTCTTGAAAAAAAAGCCGATTATTTTGTTGAATGCTTGCAACAAATTAGAAGATATCAAGATTTTTTGTAATTTCAACAGTATATTTGAAGTCTCAGCATCATATGAAATGAGACCAAAGTTTCTACGTTATTCAAAAATATTTTTTTGACCATATTCAACAAAACAATTGATCTTTTTCAATGAAATGTTGTGTTTTTAGTTAGAACTACTAGTAAGAAATGGAAATGGAACACTATATTTACGAAATCACGCGATATGTCACCGGAATGATTCTTCCAACCGGAATATTTCGTACAAAGTTATTATCTACGATAGGAAACGTGTAGCAAAAATACCGTTGGCTTTGGTTACTTCTCTTCCGAATGAATATTTTTATTCCAACTTCAGCAATGAAATGCTCAATAACAGTGACGTATCGTTGCGATAACTGGTTTTGCTCTCATGTCTTAAAGTGCATGCCTACGGGTTTTGCGAACATTCGAAAGGGGGTTGCAAGTTTTGGGTTAAAGTTTTCTCGTGAACGTGATTATTATGGCTCGAAAGTTAGTGCGGTTTGTCGTTTGTGTGCTTCGTCGCCAAGAAACTCTATAGCAATGCATGGTGAAGTACTATTCTTATGCTTGCGTGCAGCTTCGAAATCGTGTTTCGCTTCAACTTATACTCGCAATGGGATTGACTGAGAAAAGGCTACTGCTGCAATGACGTGGTGCTGGCACTACTGCATGACGAACCAAACGGTCAAACATGGATGCACACTCGTATGCAGACACTCAAACATACAACGATTTTTCCCTTTTCAAACGTTCTATCTCTCTCGATTTTTAAAGTAACAAAAGATAAAGAGTTAAATAGGCGAGAAGAGGAAAGAGTAAAAGAGAAAGTGGAAGCGAAAAGCGAGCTTTCCCGTTTGCCTAAAAATTTATGAGGGCGTAAGAGCCTCCGGATGGATGGGCGACTCTTCTCTCATGCTGGCAGTGAGAGTGCTTTTCGGCACCGTGGTTCCTGCCATGGCTTCCAGTCCATACATATTTCCTCCCACGCCTGCGTCCTCGCCATTTTTCAACATGATTAGTTCTTCAATATATTTAATATATTTATTTATACAACTTGGGGTTACTTTGTTAACAGATTATTTTTCATTCGGAACGATGAAAATAATTCATTTGATCGCAACGTTACCAAAATTCGTGATTTTCATTCACAGTTCCTTGTACTTCCACTACTTCGTCTGATTCCTTCAATGAAATTCAATTACCAAGTTCATTACAGTTGTAATTAAAAATTCTTTGAGCCGTCATAAAAAATTCTTATTGCTGAACACTCGAGAATATGCAATGCACCAAAATTACGATATCTATTCTGTAAAAATGCGATTACGATCCTCCTCGTCAATGATTTGTGTATTTGTTCAAAGATGACACAGCTTCGCTATGAATGAGACAGGAATAAGAGAATAAAGTGTGAGAATATACAAAATTCTGAAATTTAACAACCCTGCAAAAGAATAACACTGTATGATAGCACTGGCGAGCTGTCGAACAATTTTTATATAGTGGAGAATGCATGTTATGCGCTAGGCACGTTTTTTCGACAGATCGATTTTCGGGCGAGATTAAATATCAACGTATTTGAAGCCGGAGCTTGACGGTGTGACAGAACGGTGTCGAGACGAGGCGCCCGTTTCAATGCCGGAATAATATAAAGTCAGCTCTGAACGACAGCACAGTGGAGTACACCAACGAGGAGTTTGGTGAACGCATAGAGAGTTGGGTAGGGCGAGGTTCGTCGGGCTTTGGGGTGGAGGCTTTGTGGACTCGAACGCTCTCGTGCCCGGAGCTAAAGAGGCACGTAGTTGGTAACACAAGCGGTTTCTACCTACACACACAAACACACATACACGCACACACGTCCGTGTGTGTGGTGTATGTGTTGCTGCATATAAATATATCATGTGTAAACTTTGAAAAGGTCATAACTTACATTATCTTTAAGGATGAAGACTGTTCATTACGCCCTTTTTTTAGTAACGTAAACACGAGCTTGGCCGAGCCTTGAGTTTCGTGCTAAAACAAACAAGAAGCGAGGTCCTATCCCAAGACGCCTCGGGCTACGCATGCCTCGCCGCCGCGGTACACTTTTCTTCTTTCTTCTTCATCTCTATCTCTTCTTTTGGGCCTTGGATGCCCGTTTAGTTCACTCTTTCTCTTTAGCTTCTGCTTTTCTACCGACCAAATGTTTGTCCGTGTGCATGCATGTGTTTTCTCCAACAAACGCTCGACGTCCTACCACACGACGCCAATATTATGCGAGAATTTTAAACACCGAATATTACGAAATTCTTCCTTGTTATCTTTCCCGCTCACCCCGACTCCCCCCGTATTTTCTTCTCTCCCAATCTCTTTCTCTTTATCTTTACCCATCTCTTCTTTTCGTTCAATTTCACTGACCGTACGTGCTTTTTCTACTCTCAGAAGCTTTTGACGATTTTTCAATTGCTTTCTCTCCTTCGTCTCGTCGTTATTGTTCAAGAAAGCAAGCAATAAACACAAACAAGTGAAAAACTTACTCTCGTTTCCAGAGTTTCACAAAAACTTGTTGGCGGAAAATCTGATCCGAAATGAACAAAATTTAAAAATCTCTAGTTCAAGATTCCCAATTTTCTTCATTTTGATTTAAAAAAAAACTTCAAGTAGTAAATGGATACTTTTTCTTTAATTTTCAAAAGTAAAACTGACGAGACATAGGAATGAGTCAAGAACTCGGAAGATCGGACACCAAGTTCAGCGAAAGATTGGAAGGAAGAAACGAGAAAAAAGAAAAAGTTATAGGCAACATGGTGGCGTAATTGGTTCTGCATATTTATGAGGGTGTTTCGCCACAGCGACTCTTGAGAGTCTTGTGTCGTTTACAGACGTGATGGCTCATCTCCCTGGACTGAAAACGTTATCTCTATAGACCGATGTGCTCGGTACATATAAATAGCAAAGCTAATCGTCTGAGATCGTTATAGATATCTCGGGATTACATGGACAGATTTGCACAAGAAATAAAATATTTAAACAATATAAGAATAGAAAAATAAATAAACAAAAGTATGAAAAACCACAATAATAAAAATGTATAAAAATCCTTTATATATCGATAACAGCTGTGATTAATTTTCATTCATAGGCTTCACTTCTGTGAACTATTTATCAAAATTCGTTTAATAGATTTCGCGTGAAAAGCGGCCATGCACAATTTTTTATTTCATTTCGAAATCTTCCGCCAGAGACTGCAGAAAAAGAGCGTTTCGAAAATCCTTTGCAAGTTAGCATTCTCAGAGTAAATTCAAGAATAGAGAGAAAAACACTGAAGAAAAATAAATCGTCGAGCATATAACCGTAAATACGATGGTGCTTCGTTTTCAAACCCTTTTTTTTTAATCTTGCGGGACGCTTGCCAAACTACTCAGAAGATAGATGAAGATCGGAAGACATTGAGAGGTCACTACCAGCGATAAAAGTGTCTCTCCAGTCTTGAAGGTTTTTCAAATTAATTGTATCTCGATACCGATTACATCCTTGAAAAATAGTAACTTATTCTTTTTTTTAAACCATTTTCAGAATGAGAGACAAATGACAGTCGAATACCAATATTCCGATATAAATACCAACTCATGTAAAAAAAAAAAAAAAAAAAACAATATTGAATACGTGACAAAATAAACGACAAAGAAAAATCTAGAAATTATAACGATGCCGATACTAGAAAATTTGGACAAGTTATAGAAAAAGTTATAAAAATTTAATTCGAATTTATAACAATTACAAACACGTAGTGAAATTATGTCAACGCAGATTTATAAGTACGTTCGTTCCAATGAGAAACGAGAATAAAACGAATGAATAATAATAATAATTGTAAAAAAAAATGTTTGAAAAATGAACCGAAGTACACGGGAGCCTCGAGTTCATCAAGTAGAAAAAGCAACTGTATGCTCTGGCGACAATGAGAAAGTCCCTCTTACTACAGCCCTCTCGCCCGCCCCTCGTTCGCTGTCTTCCCTCGGTCACGTGAAGATAAAGAAAAATCGTTAATGAAGCAAGCGTTTAAGATACCGGTGGAGTGTATTGAAGCGTTTATGGACAAAAAAAAGAAGATAAAATAAAAGGAAAAGAATTAAAATTGAAAAGAATAAAAAAGAACGTATGACAGCAAAGAAGCGGTCGCGGAAGATATGAGAAGCCTCGAGGGGAAGAGGTTGGGAGTGATCGTGGGCTAAGAGTATAAGGGCTTCGGGAGGATTTGCACGGCCATAGCGAGATGATGGATCCTTCGCAACTTGTCGGGGATATTTTTGCGGATAAAGGATGGATAGAGAAAGAGAAGTAGAGAAAAGGGAGCGAAAGAGAGAAATGCAGAAAGGAAATGAAGGGAAATAAAGAATCGGCGAGAAAACTATAGGGAGTAAGAGAACGTCCGCTCTCGGATCTTTATTCTTCAACCCTCTGCTCTACCTCCTCACTTTTTATCTTCTCTCCTTCTCCTCTTTGCTGTTTCTTTAGCCGAGACCTCTTGCAGCGTTTCTCAACAATCTTGAGAAAATATCCTGACACTCCAAGGGCCATTTGTGAAGTCCGTGAGACTTTCGGGCGCGTGTCTCGACGACATAAAATCTTCTTTCTCACTCTTTCACCCTCTGTTTCGATCTATATATTTATTGACCAGTAGCAGACAAAAGGGCTTACATCACAAAATTCGACACGTAAAATAGAGTAGATTGCTCTCTTTTTTTTCGACGCGGTACTCAATGTACGAATTTTATTAGATGCCGCCCACAGACGTAAAATATAAAAGATAGGGGGCAAAAAAATAAACGAGAAAGCTTTATTTTGTTTGCTTCTTTGTTTTTTGTTCCATTGGTAACGCACGCGGGGGCAAGGATGAGTGGAGGATCAGGAAGAACGAGGGTATAGACGAGACATGGAGAGAGAGAGAGAGAAAAAAAAAGACGGATGGAAAGAGAAAGAGAGGGACGAAGGGGTAAACCATTTGTATCGTTGAGAGGTAACATTTTTCAGTACTTGCAAGCTTTTGCCGGGCGCGAGAGATGTTCAATGTACGTGTGTGTGTCACGCCTCTCGTCTCGAAAGCAGGGTGGCCCGCAGGGTAGAAAAGATGGGATTCCGCGTTAGAACGAGAGACTGCCGTATAACGTCGCGAGGCAGCAAGGGCTTTTCGCAAATCGTTCCGATCGGCTCTATCGGCGATATATAAAAGCGTTGTATATACTAAAGCAAAAGAGTTATTGAGAGACAAAGAAGAAAGAAAAAACAACGCATAGCTTAGATCGCTCTTCGTATAACGTCGCAGCAGCGAACGAGATCGATAAAAACAATCGACTAATGTCTCCGTAGAAGAATCGGTTCCTCCACTCTTCTCTTTCCTCTTTTCTCATTTTCACTACACCTCCTGAACTTCATTTTAAGAGAAAAAACCATAAAGTTTTATATTTCCCCAATAATTCCAATTAACGTTTTAGTGCGGTGAAAAAAAAAAAAAAAAAAAAAACATGAATAAATAAAACACTTTAAGACTACAGTTTGATTTATTTTTATGATGAGATTAGCTGTAATTGCACTTGTAAATAAAACTTTTGTGATGATTGAGATTGGGATTTCTCGAATGTCTTCAAAGGAAATAATTCACCATTTTTTATGGGGTTTACATAAATATATTTTTGATGGTTTTTTTTATTGATTTATTTTTCTCAATACAAATCTTCATTCGATTGTATTCGATTCTCGTTACTAATTTTCCACCGCGAATAAAATCATAGGATTTAATATTTCTTGGGTTTATAATGAGATGATTTGAAATTGAATTACATTAAGATCGTGACAGTAGTCTCTCGTGTTTATCGTCTAGAACCTCCTCACCCAAGCATTGACTTCTGATTAAGAGACACATCGGAATGAAGAATCTTTCCTGTTGATATATATGTGTATATAACATTAAGGGTAAAAGTGTAAAGCCCAGAACGATCAGTAGACACGCTTCGCACGGACTGGCACTGAACGACCTTCCGCTAAGAGGGTGCTTTTTGCTTGGTGCTCTATCCGCGTGTGTACATTTAACTCTCTCATTCCATAAAAGTGGCATTCTTTAGCCGCATTTTCACGATGAACATTAGAACCTCAAAGCTCTTGGTCGTCTCACTAAATAGTATGCTCAAGAGTGTCGCTTATTGTACTTGAAAAACTTTTATTCGAGTATACGCTGTCGGTGCTAATTTGAATCATTGTTTCGCTGGCAAACTATTCTCACTTAAAAGAAGAAAAAAATGGAATCTTGCTATCCAACCAAGCCAGAATATCTTCCAACTTTTGTTTCCTTTTCGGTACAAATTCGTTTGAACAAAATGATTCAAAAATATTGATTCAGAAGTTGTATCTTGTCGATACAAACATTTGTGTAGAAGAAATAATCGTGTGCGGAATTCATGAGGCAAGATAAAGTATAAATAACTGTTGACCTTCTGTATGCAGAAAGCAAGATGGTGTATGGATACATATTTTTATAACGTACCGAATGTTCATAAATCGTTATACAATGGTGTACATCTCCATGCATCCAGAATGGCTTGTACCATTGACACGTATTAGACCCTTTGATCTCTGCCTTCCCTCTTCTCTCCCCGTTTCTCTCACTCTCTCTCTCTCTCTCACTCCTTCTATCTGTGTCAATTGCTCTCAAGGAACCGGGAAGCCCATTCACCGATCGGGATTACGTGAGGTACAAGGCATCGTCATAGATTCCATGAGGCAGACTTGCAAGAAGGGTCACAGGGAGGGAGAGAGAGGATAGATATATATCTATATATCGATATATATGAGAAGAAAGGGGTGACAGGATACAGGTGTTGGATATCTCGGAGTGTTGGTGTAATCAACCGATTGGCAGGCATTGCACGCTAGGCTCATTAGTGATCGGTGGCAGCCGGCAAGCCACACTAATCTCTCTCTCTCTCTCTCTCTCTCTCTCTATCTCTTTCTCTCTCGTTCCATCTAATGCTCGACGTAGAAACGGTAGAAATCGAAGCTTTCTGCCTGGAGCGTCCTCGGTGGAGTTGTACTGACTATACGGAGTCTCTGTGTCACGCGTGGCTCTTGTACTCTCCACAAGGGAGGCCCAAGTTAGGGATACGAAAACTTTGTTCGTTATACATATATGATTAATTGAGAGAGAAAGCTTTGGAAATGGAGCTCGTAAGAGGAAGAGAGAAAGCGAAAAGTCCTGCTAAACGGGACGGCAGAGTCTTGCTGTAACAGCCCTCTCTGGTATTATATGGAGAAGGAGCCAACAAAATATGGCAGATATATGGGAAAACCTCTTCCCACACGTCGTCCATGCACCACAAAGTCAAAAGGGCCCAGTTTTGTTAAGATACATACAAAAACAAGTACTTGAGATTTTCCCCTATGTAATTAAATCAAAGAAAAATGTTTACTCAAGAAATATACTAGAAATTAAAAGTGCAATTTTTGTTTTGACAGAAATTCTGATTCACTACTTTGATATTTTCAATTAGTTTCCAGTTTTCAAACTCTCATGTCCAGCGCGGTTCTTTCAAAACGTAAACAAAATATTCAACAAAAAAGTACAGTCGTTGTGGGTATTTCCAGTTGATTGGATGACGAAATGTTTCCAGAGAGATCCTTGAAATCTGATTATAGAAAAAAGAACATTTTATATAGAGAACGAAAAAAAAAATTGTATTTTTTTTCATTTATTTTCGTTTTTTTTTTTGTGATCGAAACACTAGTTCTGTAGTCATTTTAAACTCTTTTTGTTGTTTCTGAACGTCATCCAGAAGTGAGGTTGGGATGCCGATGATTAGTAAACTGACACTGGTAAAAAATTTCATGATCGAAGTCAAATCGAATGTGGATTAATCCAGAGTTCATTAACAACAATCAAGAGTATCAAGAGCATTTGATTGTCTGTCGACTTCATTTTGGCGTGAAGCCATCAACATGTATTTCGTCCAAATAGTAAACGTGAAAGAACCAAACGTATTTGTTGCACATTTGTACCCACCAACGACACACACATTTACACACTTTTGTATCCCTCCTGAACGTACTGATTTACAGTCAGATATTTTATTCAGGGGAAAGAGAGACAGAGAGAGAAGGCGAGAGAGTAAATGAAGATGAAAGGGTGAGATAAAAATTTAATGTAGGGTAGACAGACGGATATAGAGAAAAAAAGTAACTAATGTGGTCTCTGTATTACTTAATCCAAGCCAAGAGTGAACGTAATCTAGCGACTGACGATACTGGCTCTGTCTAATGGTCTGTGTCGATACTTATTTATTTTTACTGCCCTCTCAACTAGTTTTCCTTCGATTTTCTTTTTTTATCTATATATAACTTGACAGACCTTAACATCCAAGGTTAAAAAAATAAAAAAGGCCTTATTCCAGTAGATTACAATGTCGAATAATAATCGTTACGTCCTATTGCTTGCAAGGAAATTGTTATATGCAACCCCTCCATATAATACCTCGTTCTGTTACCGCGCTCGGTATCATTTCCCTCTAGGCGGTAGAGACGATGCAATGAAAGCTAGAAGAGAATTGAAATCCACCAGGAGATAGGAGTCTCGATGGTGCTTTACCGACATACTCGTCGTGTGTTGGCTCTCGATCGATCGAGCACTCGACGTTAGCTTTTACTTGGAAGAGCCAAGCACGCGAGAGTGCATCATTCGCGAGTACTTGATCCTTGTATATTCAATGGCAGACTGTATCACAAATTTATATCAGAAGATATAATGCATACGTAGCGATTTACGAAGCAGTAGATTTGGATAATCTTTTATTGGAAACAAATTTTACATCGTAACTTCGATCTATTTGTCTATTTTTAATATTTTTGTAAATTCAGAACGAAAAAAATTCATATTTCAAATTCTTTGCTTCTAAGTTTTGAAATCCTTGACTTCTTCATCGCAAAATGAAATGAATTTTTCTTCAGCCTTCACCTTGAACGATTCTGCCAATCATAAGTTCCATTTGTGGTTTTGTAGAAAAAAACAAAATACTTAGGGAAGATTTCGATGTGGTTAAGAAATTGAGAGGGTCAGCGATTGTATCTGTTCTGATACTAAAACGACGTAGTAAAGAATATTGGATGACTACCCTACATTTTCTTTCTCAAGATCCTTTCTCGCTTGAGGCAGTCGCCGCGTAAATTCGCGCAAATTCTCTCGAGCCAAGGTAAGAGGCTGAAAGGTATGGAGGTAAAGGAGGAAGAAGGCGATATACAAGCCATCCAAGATGTATATATACGGTATCGATGTCGCTGATAAATTTTCGCCCTCCTCGTGGAAAGGCTCTCTTCTTTGTCGTACTGGCTGCTTTGCTACCGACACCTGGGATCCTCTCTCGGGATATCCCCACCATCACAACCAAACGATCCTCCACTCTTCGTCGTCCTTATACTCCTCTGTAGCTTCATCTCTATATCTCTTTTGTATATATAGTTGTGTATAGAGATGCATGCACCACCTAAACGCGTATCTCAGACATTCGCGAGATCCTCTTCGTCGTCTTCGCGTCCGCGAATCTTCTTCCACTTCTGGTTCACACGATGGGCACACCATCGAGTTCTCAACGCCATGACATCGTTCATATCTCCCGCTCTCGGGCACAAGGTACACCAAGTGGAAAACTCGCGAGACGAGTTTGACGAGATTTTTATGGGCGTACAAGGTTCGCAGGTACGTATATATACACATTTTTGTGCATCTTCATATATGTCAAGGAATTTGTGTGTGTATACATATATGTGTGTGTTTTATGTAGATCTGTAACATACTAAATTCGCCGTTCTCCCACACGCCCGTCATCCCATCCAACAGCGATGAAAGATTGTGCCAATATATCTTCTAACCATCATTATTTATTATCCTCAATCTCCAACGCCACCGCAGCTCCCTTCCTTTCTTTCTTTATAGTCTTTACAACCGTCTTTCACTTTGAGATACTTTTCTCTCATGACACGATATATATAGATGTTTGATTTATTATATATTTTACAATAATGACGAATTACATTTATTAGTTTTTCGTTATTCTTCCTAATGTT
Source organism: Campoletis raptor (assembly GCA_948107755.1). NCBI lineage: Eukaryota > Metazoa > Arthropoda > Insecta > Hymenoptera > Ichneumonidae > Campoletis > Campoletis raptor. The sequence goes on from OX403624.1 coordinate 19,856,297, forward strand.
ATATTCATATTTGTTAAAATACAAGAACAACAAAAAAAAAAAAGTATTTATTCAAGTATTTGAGGCTGGGGACAAATTATAAATCGGTACAATGTCATGACAATCGCATTTTCAACTCTGCAGACATTCCTGCATGATCGGTTCATAAAATATATTTCTCCTTCGAACTATATTTTACTCCATTTTTACTTTACCTTTCAACAAGTCTTCACTGTGTATGGATTTTTTCTTTCTCAACAGAAATCCTTGACCTCATTATTTGTACTTATGTACTCAAAGGTTTTTATTAAATTGGTTACCTCGAGTACGCGATCAACGTGACATATTCGTCGTTTCGTCGAAAAGGAAAGGAAAAAAAATATATAAAGTAGATACGCAGCAGTGAAAAGTTGAAGAGAAGGATAGGTTTTGAGAGGGAAAAGGAAAGGAATAAGAAGTATGAGGAAAAAAAAGAGAAGCGATGGTTGCAGGAGGGATGAGGTTGACCAATTATTACAGAGGCCTCCGGTGGGCCTTAATATGGCGAGGGCGGGCTTAATAAGGCAGGGGAGAGTTTCGGCGTCCACGAGACCGCAGCGCCGGCTGGACAAAGAGAGAGGTTTCTTTTCCTCTCTCCTTTTCTACTCGATACCAGGAGGTCAAAAATGCGCTCAAAAAATTGCCGCCAATTTGAATTGCTAATTCACGTGGCGGCGTTTGCTCGGCTGCCGTTGCGCTTCTCTCTACCTTTTAACCAATCGTCTTTCTCTCTTTCTCTCTCTCTCTCTCTCTCTCTTTCTCTCGTTTACTTCTGTGCGGTTCGTACCAGTGCAAAACAATAGCTGCGTGTATAGCGCTATATATATAAACATATAAATATATATATATATATCAACAAGCAACGACAACCTCCGAAACGAAGAAGAGGCGCTCACGCTGACGAAGTCCATATAAGTGTTTCGTTTGGCTCGGAGAAATGCAGCCGAAGGAAATAAATAAAATAAATGAATAGAAAGAGAGCGGAGAAGAAGAGTACGTAGCGATATAGGGGGAGGGTTCCTGGATGTTGGGCCAGATGAAACCAACGAGAACGAAGCGGTCTCTTGCAAGAACGAGCAACAGTCGTAGCCGCGCGGAAATATAGTAGAAGCCTCGACACACCCCGAATAATTAGTCACTGTCACGTCTCTCCGAGAATTCACCAAAAACTAACAGAAAACAAACAAAAAACCTTATACAAATACCTACTTCCAACCAAACGATAAACACAAGCAAAAAAATAACGTACAAAATTATTCAAAAGTGACAAGAATATGATAACAAGCTCGTATACAAAATCACGAAATAAATAAATACTAAGAACGCAATAATTTTTCACTCGTGAAATCGAGAACAATCAAACCGAACAATACAATTATCATTCCGAATTATCCTTTTTTTTTTAAATCTTTTATTCTTTTCCAAAAAGGAAACCAAAGATATAAAAAAAAAAAAGGTTATAATCTCTTTTATTCAGATTTTTTTCTTTCCCTTCATGAAAATTCATCGCTTCACAAATCCAAGTGTATTTATTGCACATTCAGAAATCGTCGCTACATCAAATAACCCTTACAAGTTATATAAGTACCCCAAGAGTCTCGTCCTCTAAAAATATACGTGAGAAAGCAAAGGATCGTTATTTTAAAGGGGAACATTCGTTCAAGAATTTCTCTGCAAAGTTGATTATTGTCGATGGGCTCGACCTTGATAAGATAAATTCAAAACTCAAATGTTATGTAGCAGCAACATCTCATAAAAGATCAAGAAAACATCGTCTGTTCACTCATCTCGTAAAGTTATGGGGACCCAAGATCGCGAGAATACGCGTGCACTCCGGTGTCATCCATATATAAATATAGACATGTATATACATCTATATAAAAAAAATATATATATATCTATATATGTATTCCATATATGTATATATTCTCTACAATTCATGCTACACTATATATATGTGTACACTTTTATACACACATACGGATAAATGGTGATACTGCGTACGGATAAACCGGTAGCGAAGCGCACGATGAGCACAGCTAACCGCATTCTCGCGCCAGATACGTAACTATACATGTTCGCATTTTCGTATTTGTACACATATGCGCTACAGTTTGCACACGGATTTACAATATACATATATTTTCGTTTTGTATTAATTTTATCGTATGAGAGTCTATATTTCTACGTTTCTGTGTATCAAAAAGGCGTGCAAAACTCATTGTGTCTATAATGTGAGAAAATGTGGGGCAAAATGGACCAAGAGCTTTGAAAAAATTTACAATCGGCTTAGCATTGACTTCCTAGGAACAATACTTGGCCAATGCTGAGAGAATTGTAATTTTTTTCATGGGAAGTGAAATTTTGTAATATTTATAAAATTATCATCTCGAATGCAGAGTTCATGTTCTGAGGATCAATTAATTCGAGATTTTTATTTTTAGGGCAAAAGAGATTCATGTGGAAATCGAAATGGTGTGAAATTTACCTAATTTTTAATTCTCATTGAGACTATATGTTTTCCTTATTTTTGGAAAAACTTACAATTGTCAAAGATTGAAAGTCAATCTATAAATTCGTATGAAATAATTATTTCATTTAAAGGAATCTGGGGCAAAGTGGATCCAAACATTTAACTCTTATTTTTTTTTCAATTCCATCCGACACTCCATCAAATTTGCCCCATGACTTTTTTGTATAACGAAGTTGATATTCCATTCGGGAACAGTGGATTACGACGTCGGTGTGCCCAGAGTTGTCAATTATAGATTTTCATTGCATCTGAATATATGGCCATTTTGTCACCAATTATTTTTTTTTTTTTTATGGTTCGAAATCAAACGAATAACAGAATGGAAAATGAATTTTGGGACTTGAAAATAGTTGGAAAACCGTTCGTCCATTGATGAGACTCGCCAAATTACTTTAGTGGACCATTTTACCCCGTAATCTCTTATGTACACATAATTAATGTTTATTTTTGTTTATAATAAGAGTCTCAAGCTTTTTTTTCTCTTTTGACACTAAAAGGGATCAAATTGTAAAAATTAATCCATCCTGCAGTTCTTTCAAGTACAAACAAATCCTTGACTCAAGAACTTGTTGTGCGAAATGACAGTTATATGCCTACATTAAAAGGAAAAAATACTCATATATGCATTAATTTCTTGTCGGGGATCCTTGGTACGATAGCGTCCTGAGATTCTATGGTTTGGCTAATCTGTCTTCCAGTTTGCACAGTCATCTCTTCCGCTTCCGGTCAGGATCTCGATAATGCCAGTCACTCGCCAGATAATTATTCAGAAACGTATAGACGTTGTATATATCTCAGGGAAGGTGTGTGTAGTGAGTAAGTATACAATATATATATATGAATATCTATATATAAACATATAATATGTATATGAGGCATTCGATGCGAAATCGTCTCCTTCCGAATCTTACATTTTTCGATTAGGATGTAAATATTATGTTTTCTATTATTCATCAGAAGAACTTCTTTTTGATTTTTTACAAATTATTTTCCTGCCCACTGCTCAGAAATGATTTTTTTGTCAAGATTGATTGTTTATTTTTCCTAAACATGACTACCAACTTTTTCGAAAACCGAATGAATGGACATTTTGAATTCTTTTGCAAATAGTTTTATCCCAGGAGAATTTTCCCAAGCGTTTGCTTTTTGAACAATTAATTAGAAACAAATCGAACTGTTTGTTTCACTGAATGGTAGTTTTTGATCGAACTATCAAAATGCTTCAATGACAAATTTAATTTTCAGTCGAATGACAAAATATGAAAATTTGAAAGTTATTAACTGGTTTGGCATGGACTTCTCCATACACATCAGATTACAAGGAAATGCAAGTTTGCATTACGCCAGTAGTAATACAAGTTACATACACATGTCCATAATGGAGTTGCACAAAGCTGACGGTCAAGGGGGTGTATACAAGGTTCTTCAAACGAGATGTAACTATCATGGCTTCTGATTGAAGTAGGATTATCTCTCGATGATTGTGTCTGGTTGGATACGACCGAGAGGACATTATTGTGGGGTGTACAAGATCGTCATCAACTTCAATATCTCCATTAAACAGTGTGTGGCATATCAAATGTCAATGATGAATGATCTCAATGGGGTCCTTTGATCAATGAATCGTTTGACTCTTGATGGCAAGAGTTGAGAGTTCTTTTCTGAGGTTCCCAAAGCAACGTGGAAAAATTAATTAGTCCAGGACTTTAATTGTCCTACATGAAGAATAATTAATGTGCGACAAGCTACTGAAGTAGCAACCACCAAGTTAAGTGCATCTATATCGTTTCTTCGTTGTCTAAATGGGTTATCAGTAGGAGGGTAACGAACATCCACAATACTGCAATTCTCTCACCATCGTATGTGTGTGTTTCAATCAATCTGCTTATATTGCTCGCTGCATTCACATCCAGATTTAATCATTGATACAAGCTCTGTTGTATGATATGATTTAACGAGTAAATTCTACTCGTGGTATCCAAGAGAAATCCATTATGAGTACACATACAATTCTGGTTTAAAATATAAACAATCAGTATCAGTTTTGATAAAATGTGAACTTCATTTAACGAAATTTCAAAATTCAAATTCTTTGACACGAGTTAACTGATCACAAAAAGCTTCTGTCAGTCAATTCTTTGCGGTCAACCCATGTCGAGAAATTTTCATTTCGAAAATTCCCAGTGAGGGGAAGTGACTGCATGATCCGTCACCTTAATGAAAGAAAATTTGGTTACAGATCGAGTTAATCGTGTTCAACCAACAACTTTTACGATGGCGAGAAGTTTAAGAATTTAAAGCAGTCAAGCACTCGGAGGATCATTTTATTTTTTACAGACGTGTGATTTTCCAGGCCGCAAATAGTGTCGCGTAACCGCTGGGAAAAAGACTCGAGCAGAATGTTCGCAAGGATGCGTCTTCCCGATCGCCTTCTTTCTACACTTGAGCCAGATAAAAGTCTGACTTGAAGTAGATACACAGAGCACATTTGCTAAGTGCGTATGCTAGGCACATCTGTGGGTGCCTCAAGTGTGTGGCTAAAGTGTCGTATGAGTTGCAGAAACTGTGGTACGATCGCACTTGCGTGAACTAACCTTCCCCTGTTAAGTATATACACGCATATTGTTCCTTGTGCTCACAAACTCCAACAGTCGCAGGAAATATATCTCCGTCATTATCGCTTGTTGAGACTGCATAAGTATGTACAGGATATTCTTTAGCATGTGCGTAAAAAAATCTAAAGAATTGTTAAGACGAAAATAATTAATAATTTTTAAAATGACAACGTGGCAGGTCAAAACTTCGGGTTGAATGATTTAACAAAAAAGCGAAAGAATTGTAAATTCAATGCTATCACATTCTCTCGTGACACATAAGTTTGGAAAAATGGCCATATTTATTTTTTTAAGCATTCTACACAAATATAAGGGAATGTGGGGCAAAATGGACCCCTGGGGCAAAGCGGGCAATCCAAAAAAGAATTATTTTTGAGGCAAAGTGGGTCCTCCAAAAAGTGAAGAAATATCAAATTCGAAAAAAAGTTTGACTTTCCTTCACTTTTAGGAGAGCCCACTTTGCCCCAGGGGTCCATTTTGCCCCATGTTCTTCTAAAGCTTTTGAAAATACATTGGCAATGTATTGACAATACAGAAACTTTATCAAATAATCAAAAAATTAGATGAATGAAAAGTTTGATCAAAAGTAAAATAAATAATAGTTATGCAGATTTTGATAATTTGGAAAATTCACATGAAATACGCTGTACATAGCGCTATGATACGGGAAGATGAAGGAGCGTGAAAACGTCAAGTACGTCAGTTGAGAGCTCTCCAGCGAACAGTAGTGCGAGGGGAATAAAGCACGGACGAGGGCGAAGTAGAAAAAGATGACGATACGTAGACACACGCGTTGTAAGCCCAACATGGGCTTACCTCTTCTCAGCGTTTGATCTCCTTTCGTTGTCGCGCGAGTTACTCGCGAACCCGAGCATGGCGTTTTACACATCAGACGAATGGGGCAAACTCGATGCATGAGGTGCTTTCGTGATAAGCCGTGAGAATAAAGAAAAGAGAAGGAAATATAAAAATATAAAAAATATAAGGGAGTAAGATTGAGTAAAACTTCTATAAATGCCTATAAGGCAACATTTTAATAAAGTTATTGGCGTTTTGATGTATCAAAAAAGCCTAATTAACGACATTTTTTAAATTTTTATATACTTCACTCACCGGCTATGTTTCTTTTCAATATCAACGTACAAATACATTTACTATCGACCTTCCACCAAGAATGTTTATACATCGGATCTTCGCCCGTATCTTGGTAATGGAATGTTCTAATTGAAAACGTGCGTCGAACAAGTGCCTCCGCATCTTGCTCATCCCTAAGCACACTGCCGTTCAGGGCATAGTGAAACGAAAGCGCATAAATTCCCTCTTACAACATGAAATGAAATTCGGAAACAGAACGTCATTTTTATTGTTATCCAAAAATATCTCCAGTTTTTCTTCGTTCTTGACATTCAAAGATTGGTCAATAAATTCTACGAATCCTGACGTGGGCAAAGCAGTCATTTTATTGCAAAATTTATTCGTCAATTTGATGTTACGGTGAAAATACAAATCCTAAAAAAATGGACATAATGAAAATGATGGAAAAATGTTTTTCCATCCAATGTTTTTCCTGTAAAAGTGCGAAAGAAAACGTTCGAAAGGATATTGAGAAGAAATAAAAGTTTTGACCAAACTTGGACAGTTTAAGAGGACAGATATGTTACGATGCCCTTTTTCATTCATTTTTTTCGTCCCTTTTTATTCTTATCTTAAGTTGCGGAAGAGAGCTTGCTTCTGTTGTATATTGGCAGAGAATATTCCGCGCGTGGTGGTGCAGAGTGTACCGCCCGTGGTCCTTTACTTAAACGGGAGCCACGAAGCACTTTGCTCGACGCTACTTTGTCCGTTAACTTCGTGTATCCCGCGGCTTCGCAGTGATTAAGGATTTTAATGAAACAGCACCAGATAGAGATCATAGTGCACTGCGTGCACTTTGATAGAGCTTTTACCTTCATCCACTATAACATACATTAATATACATGTATTTGTGGAAAGTCTACAAATTTACATGTAGAACTTTTCGAAAATCGTGTTAACAAGGATTTATCAGTAGCTGAGAAATTCCTGAATCATAAAATATTCCCATAGTTTTTTCGATCGAGATATCGGACTTAACTAACTATTTTATTCACGTTTTATCATAATTATTTTTCCAGTCGATCGTCTCAGTTTCTAGTTAAAAAAAAAACAAATCATTTTATTTCAGGTTTTTTTGTCCAAAAAATTAAATTTGTAAGAAAATTGAACATTTTTTATCATTTGGGGTAATCCACGATAATAGTTTTGCCGGTATTCTTTTAAATTTTGAGGAAATTAGTTCTTTCATCGAGTTTTAATTGTATAGCAATACCAAACAATCAATATTTTGATCGCTATTCCTCAGATCGAAAGAAAAACACGAAAAAATCTAAAAAATTTTTTTAACCTAAATTTCGGGATTTAAAAAAACGTTTTTTTCTCCTTTTTTTTCTTCAGTCACGTCAATAAATATATTGGATAACAATATGTAGATATACATACATTTATACTGATGCTCCCGATCATCGTCTTTCGCTATCCCTGCATGGCAATCATCCATAAAAGGATATTTGTCTCTCTATATGGAACCATCGTATACCATATACATCGCGAACTCGACTGCAAAGAAAAACAAAAAAAAGGGCTACACGGAGAGGGGGATTATAAGAGCGAGATCTTCTCGTCTCCTCCGAAGTTTTCTCTCTGCTTGCTCACACATGCTAAAGCATGTTACTCAACCGCATACATACTTTGTGTGCTTTCTGTGTAGTTTGTCTGCATGTAAGGGCTCTTGCTCTTTCCTCACCATACGGACCCCTCGGTCTCCCCAATTTTTTTTCCTTGACGAGGTCGCGAGATATACACTGCTATACAAGAATAATGTATACGTTGCAACAAAAAGCAAGAATTTCAAGTGCCCATGTATTTAGTACATACAATGATATAAACCCTCAAACGCGATTTATCGAACGTTCAAATATGTTTGGAACACACGTTAAAAATGCTACAAAATTAATGAAATTTTTACACAAAATTTGTTCAACTGTCCTGAGACTGTTAGAAAAATTTCAAGAGGTTGCACTAAGCCCTTCGAGAGTTATGACAATTCTGATGTCCAACAAATACACATGCAAACGAATGGGAAAACGGCTTTCAGGTGCAATATGAAAAAATTCTAAGATTTTTTTTTTTTCAAAATTTAAGAATATGTAGATTTTATATTAGGGAATTCATTTACGATTGAATATTGGACACTTGATCAATTATTGAGGAGTAAATAAATGAAGTTGAATTATCGTGATGTTAGAATTCGAGTTTGTTATTTATTTATTTTTTAGTATGAAAAAAAAAAAAAAAATTCATAAAAACAGTTAAAAATCCAATAAACAAAAGGTTTTTGCCCACTGGTCGTACATTTAATGACGTAATGTCAGTGAAATAGGATTTCACAGCACTTTCATCCACGATTGTTTGTTCTGATGTTTCTTAAAAGTCTTGCAAAAAAAAGACATGTTTTTATTCGAGAAAAAAATCTCTGCACAGCATTTCGTACATTATTTGTGATTTCAATTTTCGAAAAATGATAATCCATTCGGCGTGTTATCATAATTTTCCATTTAATTAAGAATCTACCCCAAAACTAAAAAAACTGTAGTGTAAAAATAATGACAATTAAATGAGTCGAATTTGACAGCCGTTCTTTTTTGTAGAGCATTTTTTGTTAGTCATTTTTGTTATAAAACCATCATTATAAAAAATTCCGGATAATTGTGATGACTGGTAAATAAAAATTCACTTCTCTAATGTTCTACAAGTGCATCAGTCATTTATTTTGATACGAGGGATGAATATTTTCCAGCTGTCCGAACGAAAATCTTTCGAGAAGGAATGGAATCCGAATGGGCAAACAAAATGTAGAGAATTCATGCGGTATTTTTGCACTCGATCTTCTTTCGTTCGGTACTTTTTCCGTCGATTTCGTAGAAAATCCACTGGATTCGTAAAACCACGCGACGCGTCGCAAACTAACAGAGAATAAAAGTAAAAGAATAAAAGAGAGTCAGAGCAAGAGTAAGCAAGAGAAAGAGTAAGAGAAAGAGAGAGAGAGAGAGAGAAGCGAAGAGAGAGAGAGAGAGAAAAGAAAAGGGCAGAGACTAAAGAAAGCGACGGATAGTCTCGCGAATTCTTTGGAACCCTGTAGCTACTCCGCGAGAACTCTGCGTATCTTCAGTCTCAGGACCATATATATATATTCATGTGTGCATATACATGTATATATAGAGGGTTTCTCATGCCCTCTTTATCTATTCCCAACGCGTTCGAGTTTCGCAATCCGCCCTGAAACATTGGTCCCCGAAGCGTGAACGTTCAAGATTCGTCCTTCTCTTTTCCTCTAGAGAGACAATCCACTAGCAGCATCACACCAAAGGCCACTCTTTGGAAATCCCGCAAACACACGGTAAAGATTTTTCGTACGTATATACGTGTATACAAACCCTCTTTCCAGGCTTTACTCACGAATATACAAGAAACGTGATTTTTCGTCAGTAAATCCATCGCCGTTGCTCGACCTTTGTATATCTATACCGAAAACGTCGTCTTTCTCTTGCATTTTCACTCTCTCTCTCTCTCTCTTCTCTCTCTCTCTCACTGTCCTATTCTCGAATTTCCACGTCTCCTCATATCTTGCCTTGGAAACTCTTCGTTTTCTTGTTGGATTGGCACATTCGACGGTGAAAATTCGTTCTAAATTTAATCCCGAACGTTCGTAACGAAATTCCAAATCAAATCGAAAATGCTTCTCCTCTTGTCCATATAACAAGAAAAAAAAAAAAAAAATTGCTCCTTCCAATAGAATTCCGATAAGTTATTTGCTGTATTCACTTATAACCTGATAAACCAGGACATTATTGAGTTTCGGCGACACCATCCTTGACAGTGCAGTCTTCACGGTACGTTTAACGAAGGAATTACCAAAAAAATAAGTACGGAGCGTAACAGCCTTAAAAAATGTTTTAATTCGCAGAATATGAGAAATCTTTTTCATCCACGCTTCACACAATGTTTGTATCAAGCACAAAAATTGAATGTGCAGATTGAAAAAATTGAAAAAGTTAAGACGTTTCTTTTCCGTTTGCTTTAGGCAACCGCTCGAAGCTTTTCAAGTTGCGAAAAAGTATCTGCAACTATATATGTACTTAGGATATGAGATTTGTATAAAAAGATATTCTCAATTCCAGAAGATCTTGCGGAGATGCGACTTTTTGGCGGAGAATACGACGAGGGCACAGTGTCGCTTCGTTATCCCTCTGAACTATTCTTCTCTTGGGAACTAGAAGCTGGGGGTAGGTTTGTACGAGTTTTCTTCCCAGTGTATATGCTGCCTATCCTCCACTTCCTTCTATCATCTCCCTCTCGTTCTCTTGCAGCGTGGCAGTGTCGTTCCACGGCCTTTCGTAGACCCCGAGAATAAAGTTTCTAGTTCAACTCGTCTCCTCCCTGGTTTACTTCTCGCGTACTCGCCTTCTCTTTCTACTCTCTCTGGTCTTTATTCCTTTGCCTCTTGAATGTCGACTTACCTTTCTGACTCTATGTATTATTCGCTTCTCCCTGCTTTTCCCTCCCCCTTCACACGTTACATGCTCTTGTACCGTACACACATCGAATCTTTACAAAGAAAAGGGCTTAATCCCGACCACTTTATACCCATCGAGCCATGCTTGCGAAGCCATTTTAAAACCAAGAACTGATATATTTTTCATATAGTTTGCAAGAAAAATCCTTTCATAGACGCCGCTCTTGGGTACACAGATTTCAAACAGCAGCCAGCCTCTGGCGCAGCTTTCATGATTCGATATCAAACCAACTTTCATATAATTTCCTTCTCCATACGGAGCGCGAGATTCCTCTGTTCGATCCTGGGGATACTCTCCAACTATTGCAACGGCAACGGCACGGTTGCACCAGCAGTAGCATAGACGTCATACAGCTAAACAAACTTACGCCACGACCTTTCCTTCTCTCTCTCTCTCTCTCTTTGCCTTCGATCGAAGTAGTTTTACTCGAATCTTCCGATAAGCATCGAGCACGCTTGCAAAACTCTATATAGAAGCTATTCTCGTATAGATGCACTTGGCCAATCCAGGTCGATATTCCTTTTCGACTATTTGGACTTTATACTTGACCATCCGTTTGCAGCATCACCGCGCGCCCACCAAAAGTGTCTTACTCCTCAATCTAGTATAACTTTTTGCCCATGATCGACCCAAGCAATGACGTATATCAGTTCGAACTTAGAAACGTTTTTCCCCTTCCAAAAAACTGATCACCACAATGTTTTTTCCACATTCTCCCAATTCTTCATCTTTACGTTTCTTTGACCGTTTCATTATTATTTCTTCTACGTCTTTTCTTATCGAATGCGTCTATTTCTACTGAGATAACCAGCAACGATCCCCGTTCTTTGATATTCCAACCGAGAAGTTTGTTTATGAGCGGGATTTCCGTTCTTTATTGTCATCCCTTTTGCTTCAAACGTTGATATCATCGTAGTTATTGCTCGATGGAAAAATACTCGTATACACATATATTTTCTCGTATAGAAACGTTTTTGTCTTCTACGTACACATAAACTATACGTATCCCAGATACATATCGAAAGAAACAGAAGAAACGTCGAGATTTCTACTTTGATTTTTATTGACAGTGATTTAACGTCTTTCCCTCGTTCTCTAAGCCATAAAAAATAATCGAATAACCAAGCTTTCATTTTTACGTATCCGTAATAAGTAGATATCTTCTTTTATTTATATCTGGATTCATATTTTTTCATTCGCCTTCCTTCTCATACGGTTTTATGCATTAACATGTTTTCACTATTTTGATTATTCCTTCGAAATCGTAACATTTTTCTCGTTCTCTGGTAAACGAATACCGAGGGGAAACAGTGTATACGCTGCTTGAAAAAAAAAATAAAAAAATAAAACAAAACAGAAATGCTAGAAATTGTTGCAAACAGTGCAACGACGGAGAATTGTTCCGGCAGGAAATTAATTCTATGAAGACGTTATCCCCGCGCTTGCTAAAGTCGAATCGACCGGATGGTCGATAAAACAAGGCATAGCAAGAACTATTTCTCCAGGTTATATGCGAGATAAGCAATTGGATTTCCCAGTGTACACGGAATTGCTTTGCTTGCAAGCACTACAGGATATCGGTTTATCTTTCAGGTTGAAAGTCACTGTGGAGCAGTCCAAATTGTTTGTTATTTTATTCCATTAACGCTCAGCGTGTTACACTTTAACTGCCACTTCTGATTATTTTATTTATTCGTTCCAATTAATCCATGTCAAGACATGGACGTAACGATAATAGCGAACGTTGCTAAAGTTCTGAAGACAATTAAAACGTTATTTCCAAATATTTCTGTTTCACGCACGGATTCATACGTCAGATCAATCGGCTCCGTTTCGTCGTCATCTGTTTTTTTTTTTTTTTAAGAAAAAAGTAAAAAAAAAAGAGAGCATCGCGAATATACAGACAGATGAAACAAATGGAATCAACCCGCCACACGATTCGTGCCTCGAGGACAATTCGCAATCGATATCACGGACGATGCGAGAACGAGAAATACATACGAAAATGTGTATATGTGCAGACGATTTAACTGTGCATCGGAATTTCTATAAGAAAATGGATTAACGGGAAATTCTCGTTTATTCTCTCAGTTCGTTCCGCACTCCGCAAGCTTGGAAAAAAAATAATGAAAAACTTTGAGTGCATATTTTCATACACAATTTAGTTAGTCTTTCAACTTCATTCATTTTTCTGCGGTATTGATTCGCAGAAACAAGCAAGATTACTCATTAAAGCAGAAAATAAATTGCCTTGGAGAAATATCTCATTTATAAATATTTCCAAGTAAATCCTCTTCAAAATCCTATCAGTGTGGCTCAAAAATGTGGTGAAAAATTTTGTTAATGTTTTTTTTTTTTTTTTTTTTTTACAAATTACAGCATTGACACGAAATCCAAAATTTGGTTGATTTCGAAAACAGTTGTTCGCTGAACAGACATACGGAGTGTTTTCGGTATCGTTGACTTATTGGAAAAAAGATTTAAAAATTTGGAAAATCACTTTATGATTCCTCTGTCAATTTATTCGATATTTTATTCCTTAATTAATGATACGCTATTGTTCATAAATTATGAAGATTTTGTTCCCTTTGGACTGTTCGAACAACGGGAAGAAAAATGTTCTGAAAAACTCCACGAAAAAATGGCCCCCAATCGCACATTTGTAGCATTTTCTCGTATTTCCTTAGATCATTTATTCTCTAATCACGTTCTGCTCCTTCTCACACCTGAGCCTTAACGAGAACAGGAGTAAACTTTAATTCCGGACTTCGAAGCGTACTGCTATTATTTGGCAAAGCTCAGTGCAAATTGCTTTTCTACAGAATCTCGAAAAAAAAAAAAAAATGCAAATTCATCCCCAACACTACGTTCAAATATTTCGATTCTTAACCGATCACAAAACTCATCAAAATCATTTTACGAAAATCTGCTCGGAGTAAGAATTTTGATCGTTTTAGTTAAATGACGCCAATTGCAATCCCACAAATATTGTTCCAGTTCATGAATCGTCCATAAAAAATCATCATCAGAAATAAAAGGAAAAAATCAGGGATTTAATGAAGACCCGACAGTGAAAAGAGTGAAAATTTTGCACGAAACGGTCCATACATAATTTACATTGGATTTTGCGTTGTGTACAGTGATCGGAAGTCGTTTGTACGTCAACGATCGAATTCGTGGTAATTGTTATATGCCTCGTTGCGCAAAGTAGTAAGTTTTAACGGTGTTACTCTCCGGATAAACGTGTTTCACTCAAGGGCCGCAAGAATCTTGCATCGTTCGTTGCGATCGCTCAGTGGATAAGAATATATGGGGAATATGTGTATGAGAGAGAATGAGATGAGCTCGATGATCGTGGGCAACTTCCCAGAGAAAAATAAATGCGGCAACGACTCCGGATGACCGCGTGATGTTATTATATGCACACGTGCGATCGTTCATACGAGAGTAAGAATTTGCCACAAAAATGCAGCGTGCAAAGTACAAAAGTTTTCTTTTTTCATTTTTTTAAAGGCTTATACCTTGTGTTTGTGTATTTTTAAGTACATGGATATTTGTTTGTAACCGTATATGCGCTAAATATTGAAAAATTATTTCACGTTCAGCCGCGAAAATACTTACGAGAGTGATTATATGTCTTCTGCGAGCATCAGCGGACCGTTCATTTCGATTTTTTTCCATGAAAACCTCGAGTGAACAAAGTGTGATGACGCATTTAACGATTATATGCTGTGTATTTTGGTCACGATAAAATTTTGACCAAAATAATAAGCACTTTTTGAGCTTCTTGACCATCTCTGACAATCACCCAATCGGAAAGCCTGTTTCTTAATTACCGAAAGATGAAGATACTTTGAGCATAAATATATGTTTTGATACATTTACAATAGAGAGCAAAGTTCATGCAGAGGTTTATAACATCCACGAGAAGTGGATGTAATGGGACTGTACGAGTAATTGGACTACGGGGAGCATTCGTGATAATTTAGCATATGTTTCCTCGCGCGGAAATCCCTCAGCGATGAAACGATATTCGCTGGGTAGTTAGTACGAGGATATACATAGATGTTTCGAGGATGTTTACTAGCTTGGTCCTTAATAGGGTTGTTTTTGAACTTGTATTCATCACTTTACGCCTCAGCTTCATTGAAAAATGTGTGCCAAAGGATTTTTCTCTACGTCAACAATTACTGTTGCCTTTAGACTTGGCTTTTTTACATTTTAAAAACACGAGATTCATATGCAGCGGTAATTGCACTTTTTCTTTCTTTTCTTACATACTAATTAGCATAAAAAAAGTAGCATGTTTACAAATCTCTTGTTAACAGATATATTAATGCAAATTAATGCTTAAAAGTCAATTAATTATCGATCATCAAAACCATAATTTATACAAAATTGGAAATAAGTATTTTTTTATTCGCATAAGGATTAATATTAAGGATAATTATTTGGCACAATTTATTATTTATTTAAATCCAATCATCCTGAGAGGTAAGTGAATCAAAATTCAAGAACAGTTTAATTAAAGACCACCCTAATGTTTTCATATGCACGGTACAATTGGATAAGAGCAATATTTTGTATCAACAGAGACCCAAGTGATTTCACACGCCGGTAAATTCTCTATCCTGATTTGAATTGTAACAATATTAAGCTCTTTTCCTTCGTACTCTGTATCACGCCAATTTCTAATTATAATTGTTAAAAAAATATTCACTTCAAAATTGTTTTTACATCAGAATTTTATTCATAAGATATTCATAACAAAGAAAATGAAAATATTATTTTCATTTAGACGATTCCGACGATTGTTAACGTGAAAAATATCTTATTTACGTTCAACCACCGAGTTGCATATATGGGTGTTTATGAATAGTGTTTTCTCGTTGTGTATTTATCACAAAACTCATGAAAAGTGTACCACAAGACAGCCGTCTAGGGAGGCTAATTTACAGGCGCCGTATCGTCGTTCCGACGCCATCGTGAACACTACGACCGAGTCGTTAATTTTTTAGAAAGACATCACTCCGACCGAGCTCGTTTTAGTATGGTAGAGTCGTCGCAGTAACGGCACAGAATCAGTAGAAGTGATAGCTCGGCTACGGCAGTTTACAGTACGGCGTCCATTCGCTAAGGGAGAAGAGACATTACAGAAGCGTCGAGACCTCGTCAAACGATTTCCTTTTGATTCTCTCTTTTCCCATCTTTTTCTCTACCAACTCACAGTTGAGCTCAGTACTATGTTCTTTGCAGTGGTCTCATCATATTCCCACGAATATAATCTTCAACGTTATCGGTGTTATATCGTCCCTGTAGTGAGAAAAAGTCGGTAGCGTTCATGAGTTGAGAAATATGCGAGAGCGAAATCCAAAAACGGGCGAGGCTGCTAAAACCTTGCATTTCCCTTATCAGCGAGTGATGCTTTCTACAGTTTTCATTACGGCCATATCACTGTTGCTTTTTATTCAAAAATTCACGAGATAAACCATTCGTGGTTAGAAACACATGAAAGTGACGTTTCATACGAACTTCGGATAGATTCTTACGATGAGGTAAACGACAATATTTTTACTGCGTAACTTTCGTGAAGCTCAAAACATCGAAACTGTACAAAAATGTTTAATATTATTCGGTGGTTTTTAATTTTAATTACAATTAAAACTAAGAGTATCAGAAAATATCTGTCACGAGGATTCAAATGTAAGAAAAAGTGCTCGAGGCGCCTCTCGTGTACGTAGAAGTGACAATGAGAAACCCTTACAGGAAATCCTGGTGCAGGAGGTGCCAAAGGGTTTTTGCTCTTATGGGTCGGTATAGATGACGAGACGCGACCAAAGTTGCTGACGACTCGTAAAGTCTCGATTCGACCTCAATCGTGACCCTTTCTAACAGTGTAAAAAGCTTCAGGGCCAGATCTGGGATACGCTTACCACTGACTTTGTGTTCTACTCATGGTGAACATATATATATATATATATATATATATATGTATATATATTTTCAAATACCACTGCATGCATGGTATACGGAAGTAAAACAAGAGCGAAAAGTCATGTGGAGAGCGCTCGTTTTCGTGAAAACGTCCTGGTACGAACGACGGAGTTTGGGGTACACAGTTTTACGAGCAATGGGACCCCTTTTCACTCCCACATCGTCCACCTCGCTCTAACTATGCTTTTCCAAGGGCTGCGCTAAACCACTTAACCAAACTAATCAGGGTTTACGGCTCGAACGTTTCGCGTTGCCGGAGGCACGTCTCCACCTCGAGTTCTCGTTGAAACCATCGAGTCATTCATACGCTACGCGAACTAAGAACAAAGAAAGTGAAAAAAAAAAAAATTAAAAAATTTTCAACAAATAACAAACAACGAAAATAAAAGTAAAAGAGACGACGTGAAAAGACAAACAAGAGTAAAAATTTCAACAAATAAAATAAAAAGAAAAGCAATGAAAAGAATGCATTAAACGACAAATGTAAAGAACGAATAGAAAGTTGCCGGCAAACCTACCGGCTTGAAACTCGAGGAAATTGAACTCGTTGCACGACGGTATTTGCTGTAATTAGTAATTAATATACCAACGGAATCGCCCTAAAGTGCAATCTCCGCACGAATCATTAACCCCTGAAATTCGCGGAGTCCGTTATTACGAGTTGAGACTATGTCTTCGGCTTGTATTCCTTTTTGTTTGCCATCACATACGAATCTCGAAGCTTAAAGACAGTAAAAAAATTTCGAAAAACTACATATTCTCGAAAATATTTAGCGAACAATCTGAAATAAAAAAATCTCATCACATTCATCGCTGTGACCACTTATGAGACTGAAACAATGAAACAAATGTGGGAAAAACAATTGTTAAGATCATTTCGTCTGCACAAGGACTTACGGAAAGAAGGAGAATACATTAAAAAGGAAAGATTACAACGACATGTCTCATTGTCTTTTGAGGTGTCACTACAGACTTTTGTTTTGGTTTTTTTGGTATTAAATTGAATAGTTTCATATTCATGCATGTGACAGTCACAATTGTTGTTGCTTCGCAGTTTTCTTTAAAAAAGGATCGCCTGGTGGAAAGGTCATTCTCGAGTTGCAGGATCTCCGTTGACGAGACAAAATCTATTTCGGAGAGTTTGACAATACACTAAAATGTTCTACTGGCTGATGAGACTACTCTGACAGGCTCAAGTTTATTGGTTTGATGAGATTATAATCGACAGAGTCACATGTGTAAAGTTGACTCCATATATATTCAGCCGACAGGACATTATCATAATGTTTGTATATTATTATACGTATAATATAAACATCTACATTGGGTTGCAAGGGGTGTCCATTTCTGATACACATTTCGCAGCACCTGGGTATTTCCCTGTTAAATTCGTGTCCTAACAGCAGTCGCACGGGTTTCACAACCAAGACTGTCATCTGTTGGCTCCTTCACCGATAAGCAAAGCTGAGGAATGCCACGATCAACTGTTTGCTATCGAGAGATCATCGACAGTTGGTGAACTTACATGCAAAGTACACACTACAGCCAAGAAATACCTGAGCTACTGTTTACCTAGTTGATTGAATGATTATTTAGTTCGTTGAATAACGGCAACGACGTTTGGACAGTGAGCGTGTAGCTCTAGTGATCTCCAAAGTTAAGCAGCCTTAGGTAAAGCCAGTACTTTGTTGGGTGATCGCTTAACCGTGTATCGGGTCATTTAGGTCATTCATGAAGACCGATTTCCGAGGAAAATGCAGGAACATTAGAAAAAAAGCAAAAATGTAAAGAAATAGTTGATCAAAAGAATTTGATGCATATCCGTGACGTAGATTTTCCATTTTCACATAAAATAATAAAATGCAACATTGATATATATATTTTCCTTCAATACCATTTATTCTCTTATTAATTTTCTACGCGAATAGTGTTCGTTCTAGAATGTTAATAAATCGTAAACTTTCGCGTTACTATGAGCAGAGAAAATAGAACTAAATATACGATCGATAAAGTATATTCACGTTCGATAAAAGTGAGCTCATGATGCTAGTTCACTGGTTTTTCGAGGGGGGAGAATTTCCTGCTGTTTTATGATATGGTCCTCGATCTTAAGTCAGTGACTACTTATGAGAAAAGACACTCTTGCTGGTGCTCTGCAAGGACACTTATTGCGGCTCACCAAACTGTATGATACTCTTCACATAACTCGAACGAAGTGGCCATACGACAAGTTATGATCAAAGTGTAGTGAGATCCAGTCGATTTTTCACAGGTTCACGGAGCATGTTGCCAAAGAATTTCGAGTGAATATACAAACGATGTAGCAAAGAATTTTCCATAAATTGACAAACACGAGAAACGTGTTTTTCTCGCGAATCAAATTGCAAGAAGTTCTTATTGCAAAGACGATTTTCGTGGGTGCTGATGACAGTTTTCTTCAACTTTAATATCCTCTTTGTATTGAAAAGTTCTTGAATCATTTTTTTCCCCATAATAAAGGGCCTCGTATCGTATATCAGGGAAATTTCATAGAAAGGAGCAGGTTATACGGTGAAGCTACTGAAAGCTTGCAAATGCCCGAGAGATTCTCGAGACGGTTATTCCGTACGTAGCTCGTGTCCTTTCGCATCCAAGTAGAGTACCTTTCCTATATAAATACACATGTATATACTCAGGGAATATATATGCAGTTGATTATACATCCGCTAGTTGAGAATGCATGTACAAGAATCCATGGCGACGTAGATTCTTGCCTTATCCCATTCCTTGTTCTATCCCTCTCTATTACAGGCCGAAGCATTTCTCTCACAGCTATTTCGCTCTCACTTTTGGTTTTGCTTCTCTGCCAGGATATAGTATATGTAGGACCCCTCCTTTAAACCGCAAATAAACCATGATTAAAGCGCTGTTAAGCCACGAGGAAGCTACCCAGAGCAAGTTCCTTCTTTACTTATACACAAACCTGCCTTTCTGGCCGTTGCTATGGTGTAACAATGAAGGTATGGCATCATCGCGGCAAGATAATGCGGTCAGCAGAGGATACACATCGAGTGAAAAGCTTCCAATGTGTAAGGAAAATAGAGCTGCCTGCAGAAGTAGAAACCATGCAGGAAAATTTAAAAGCACTTATTCTCCCTCATTTCTCTCTTCATCTTCCTCTCTCTCTCTCTCCCTCGCTCAATTTATCCCTTTGTCTAATTTTTATTTTATTGGCCCTCATGTGAAATAAGGTTCGAATAGGTGGGAAGGACAAAGGGTTGGGTTAGACCAGTCATGTATGACTGCAAACCCCAAAAGTGGAACCCTATTCTCTCGCTCACTTTCTATCTCTCTCTTTCTCTCTCTCACTCTCTACTTGTCTTTAATATGTGTGATATGTGAATGTGTATGGGGACCAAACAGGAGAGATGCCCACCCCGAAGCGCTTCGACGGCATTCCCGAAATTTTCAGACGGCCCACACGTCTACCATTCTACCGGACGTGACGACGGTCCATATACACGCTTCTCCCATACACGTATGGTATATATCTTGAGGTATAGCTATTCGTCTGATGCGCCTTGGAACGGGACGCGAAACGAGGGAGCTACAGCGGGCGATATCTCGTAGAACGTGCCCCGAGAACCTATATATAAACTCCGGATCCTATATCCTCTGTGTTTTCCTTCAGCGAAAGGACTAAGGAAGGGTGGGAATTCGTGCGAGAAGTACGAGAGGATATTCCCATATAGATAGTAGATTGTACAGGAGTCCCACACCCTTCTGAACGGTGTAGGGCTGGTTACGTTACTCCCTTCCCTCCTCCACTTGCTCTCAAGCCAGGGCAACCAGGTATTTCATTTCGGGGTGCAACCGTCCGAATTTCACGACCGACTTGGCCGCAACCCTCTCTGACCTCTTCCCACGACCATTTCCGCGTTTAGTGTACCTCCTCCTACGGGACCTATGACCTTCCTCTCCCTCTCTCTCTCTCTCTCTCTCTCTCTCTCTCTCTCTCTCACTCTTTCGCTCTCTCTTCCTGTTACCGCACTTTACCGTCACGTACACTAGTTATTCTATATACACATTTACTCCTATAGATACACACCTATACGCACAATACACTAGGGGGAAGAAATGGTCTCTGGATAATGGTTGCGGTGGTTGTTAGCTTCGAGAAACGACAGTGACAGCAACGACCAATGGAGGAAGATGGAGAGAGAACAACATGGACATAAATGTCCGTGCAAGAACTCTGTACCAGTCTCAGCCGGAACAGCCAAGATCACTACGTAGCGTAACTAGTTTGCGAATGATAAAACAAGACAGGGCTATAAAACCCTTTGTGCACAAATATCCCAACATCCCAAGCCGATATTAGTACCCAGGCCCATATAAACCGAATCGTTAAATGTTCTACGCAGCTATGGTTCTTGCCCATACCATACGTAATACACATTTTATGGATTTCCAATAGCTAGACAGAATAATCCACTTATCAAGAAAATGCCCATCAATTACGCTCATTCGTCGTTATCATTTGTCACTTTCTCTTACTTTTTATAACCTCTAGTTTTTCTTTTAATTATCATCAGATGTGAACACATTATTTATTGATTTTTTTTTTTTTTTTTGGGGAATTTACTATTTTTTAATAAAAAGATAAGTTTTATTCTTTGCTGATAGTGTGTTTATGCATCGTCTCGTCACTTACTTGGTGTTTTTCGTACTCAACCGAAATCCGTGACTTTTTTCCATCGCATACCTCTTTTCTTCGTATTTATACAGCTTCTTTCTTCCAAGCCATCTTTTTGTGTGCTCTTTTCTTCTGTTACTCCAAGTGTTCTTCTTCTCTTCCAGATGCACTACTTCCGCTTTTTCCTTCTATCCTTTTTATTTACTTCACCAAGTTCTCGTAGGCCCCGATCTCTTTCTTCGCCAAACTCGTAACTTCGCCTTCAAAGAGACACCCTAACTTCTTCTCCCTTCGTTCTTGGCTTTCCGCTGCCGGACTACGTCCGCGATCTACGTCGGCGTAACTGGAACCGTGCTGGGATTTAACATAGCGTTATCCTCGACCAGAATCGCCAGGATCGTACGCTTTCGCATTTTTTTTACTTTCCTGTCTACCACCTCAAGAAAAGTTAGAAATCAGCAACAAAGAGAGAGAGCGAGAGAGAGAGAGAGAGGAAGAGACAGCGGAAAGAGAAAAACATTTTGAACTATTTTTATTCGCAGAAACTAACAATAAAACACTCGGATCGTGTTAAAAGCCCATTTCTTGTTTTGACTGATTAAACTCTTGATGATGAAATGGGAAATGTTGAAAATCAAAATAATATGAGAACAATTCAAACCATCTCAGAATTCTAAAGATTTTTAAATATATGTAAAAAAAATAATTTTTATATGGATGGAAATTAAATTGGATATAAATTGGATCAAAGAATCTAGTTCACGTAAAATTGAACCGTAATACGCAGTGTATCAACATATCTATAGAAAAATATATTTGATAAGCCACGAAGAAATTTATTCCAACGCCAACCTCGACTATTAATTGAGAGACTTTTTCCCAGATGTATTGGAAATAAAATGGTTTATAGAGTGCATCATAGCAACGACATTTCGTCGGTGGTGATCCACGATAAATCTTGATATCAAGAGTATCCAGTGTGTGAGTAAAAAAAAAAGAAAAGAAAGATGGATGCAGGATTGGAGAGAAAAACTAACATATAGAGAAGGAGAAACATAAAAAGAAAAAAAAATTACGTGGCTCGTGGAAGAGTAAGTATCTCGAAGGGAAATCGAACTATTTTTTATTCTCCTCTTTATCTCGATTCTCGCTGGAGGCTGTCTATTTCTCTCTCTCTCTCTCTCTCTCTCTCTCTCTCTCATCTGCCTCATTCCACGATAGAGTATTCATTCCCTCGGGTAGGCAGAAAATAGCGAGTGAAATAGAAGTTGAGAGAGAAAAAGGGTATTTCACGCAAATCTATGTATATGTAAATATATGCTGACATCAACATTTCACGTGCCACATAAATTACCGATCAAAATAAAGGAATTATATCTTCGACTGGCCAGTGGGAAATCCGGTGATCGCTCTCAATTTCGTATGTTTGTAAATCTTCTTGAATTTTTATCGATCGATCGATAGAAGCATGAATTCCCACTAACGTTGATTTGTAGATGAAAGTATGTGTGTTTAAATGAAGTGGAAAAGAAAATTGTTTTTTATTTTTCAAGGAATGTGCATATCACACGATAACGGGGTGGTTATTCGGGCAATGCAAATTTCTGCGAGTCATCCGAACCAAATGGCCGGCCCGTTTGGATTTTCAACCTCCTTTTACCACGTCACCATTATAAATACAACCAACTACGCTATGTACTCATGACGCGTCGGCGGTACGTTGGGAAATCCGTCGACAAGAGCGACGAAGCTCAACTGATGTTACAGCGCGGAGAGTGACACAAATTTTACCCCTGAACGGAGATAGAGAGATAGAGAACGTTCGTACTCCGTACTCGCCCTCCGTAGATGGACAGTCCCATGTGTGTATTTGCACGGGCATTGTTTGCACTATGTCGTGCAATATGCAAGCTTGAACACTATGGTCAGAGAGAGAGAGAGAGAGAGAGAGAGAGAGAAAGACTCAGGGAGAGAATGAGCGAGAGGAAGAGAGAGAAAGCTTCGAGGTCCTCAGCACCCGCGAGATGAATAAATAGCAAAAAACGACTGAAATCGCGCGTGCGGTTAGAGAGCGATAATTGCGAGTCAGGTCGATGGACATTGCCAACCGACCGAGAACTATCGGGTTTGCTACTATAGTGACGATGTCTGCAGGTATAATTCGTGAGGATTTTTCTATCGAATCCATTACAAATATATAAAAATAGACTAAAAAAATATCAACTTCATTAATTTTCTCATTAAAAAAAAAAAAAAAAAAATCGATGCAGATTTTTCTACAAACGATTAGGAAATTAATTTTATTTGAAAATCTTTTCCCAACATTTTATTCAAAGTTTTATTAAATTCAACATTGTTTAAAAATGAAACTTGAAATACGAAGGTAAAAATGCAAAAAAGTATTAGGATTGTATGCAGGAAGTGTAAGATTAAAAAAAAAAAAGAAAAACAACAAGAATAATACGTTTGAAAACATATGGCACTTGAGCAGCCTTTTTTTTTTTTGTTAATTCGAATACCTGTAGGACTATCTTTTGAATAATTTATCATAATTAAAATGAAGTTGAGAGGTGTACATGGAAAGTACACGATTTTGGTGTTTGCATAAGTAGTTAACAGGCGATTCCTCCACGCATGACACTTAATAATCTCCGTAACAATTCTCGCTCACATGCGACGCGCAAAATATATAGTTGAAGACCGTTAGGAGGTTGTTTTCATTTTCAATATTAATTACTTCGTTTTATGAACAGCACACAAAGTTCTATACGGTTACGGCTTAACGAGGGTAGTAGGATAATAAAAGCTCATACATGTATTAGCTCCACTGGACCACCCCAGCCCTTGCTTTATTGGACCATGAACTCGATCCCAAGCGACAAAATTTAATATTAAATTTTTCATATTTTATAAAATAATCTTCATATTGATTTTTATTCAATTGTCTCTTGGGAATCAGAATAATAAATACACGATGGTATTATATTTCCCTCTGCTCGTCAGTAACCGACGAGTTAACGATAAACACAATAGCGTCAGGCTGTTTGTTCATCGTATGCACGTTGATTGAACCCGGAAACACGTAGAAATGCGTTT
Source organism: Campoletis raptor (assembly GCA_948107755.1). Classification (NCBI taxonomy): domain Eukaryota; kingdom Metazoa; phylum Arthropoda; class Insecta; order Hymenoptera; family Ichneumonidae; genus Campoletis; species Campoletis raptor. The sequence goes on from OX403624.1 coordinate 19,880,879, forward strand.
TCAAATTGTAAACGACAATCACTCGCCACGTGTGGGAGTGGATCAGCTGTGAGGCTTCCCACGAATTTCAGTGTACCATTAATTAATAGTTGATGTACATCGAGAATCTCGTGTTTTTTTTTCTTTTTTTTTTTTCCCCCCCCAACCAGACGGAGTTTTAAGCGATAAACCCTGTCACTCTCTGACAAGTTTCGTCGACAGACACGTATGTGAGAAAGAAAAACAATACCCAATCGAGTACAATACTCACCAATTTTCATTATTTTACCGTATAATCCACTGTTTAATTACAACACATGTCATCATTTTAAAATGTGTCATTCTATTAACGCAATCTGATTCATTGTAGTAATGCAGGTGGAGGCGGACATCATCGATGTCTCTTATTTGTACGTATTAAAAAAAAAATAAAAAAAATAAAAAAAATAAAAGCGTAACTTCAATAATGGAGTAAAAACGTTACAAAGCTATTCTTTTCAATTTTTCACATTATTTACAAATTCGTTTTTCTTCTATTTTTCAACATAGAATTAGAATCGAATACGAAAAATATAAAACTGCAAAATTATGAAAAACCAACGATTTATTCATATTAAAATTATTTTGGCATCAAAATTGGCGGTAAAATATAATTAACGAATAGGATTATTTTTAAGGCTTTCTACAAAGTTATGCACCATGGAATAGCAAGCTCTTAATCTTTGATGGTTTTTTCCATTAATAGGATTTCAAGCAAAAGTTTTATAACGAGAAAAACATTATAAAGCCTCTCAATATTTTCACGTATTGGAGCTTCACCGATGTTTCAGTCTCGGTGCAGCATCGTATTACTTCGGACAAAGTGTACACCTAGCAGGTGTTATGTCATGACGAATATCGCACACTTTGAGGAACAGAGGAGAGTATAAGAGATCGATACGTTTTACAACTGTGAAAACGTTCATCCGCGCGTTAAGCAAAATAGAGCAAGTGGAAAGGGCGATACGAGTGGAAGAAAGAGGAAAAAGCATATCCCTCGGGCGAACTTCAATTTTCGTCGAGTCCAACTTTTCAGCCGTCTGTATGCGCTCCCGGTGTATGCACAAAGTTTAACATTTGCCCACGAGCTTTCTTCCCCCCTCTTTTCCAATGTGGTAGAAATAAGTACGATTATCATATAGACATCTATATACTCGTTCCTTGTCAGTTTTGCATGCACTTCTATAGAAATCTGGGCAACGCGATAAGACTGAAATAAGCCAGTGTTCTAATTGGTACTCTAATTACTTGGTAATTGTGTATTGATCTGTTTAAACCAAAAATTCATTCCTCGCAAAGCTTACGTCGATTCTAACGTTCTTTCTCAATCTCCCTTTTATTATTTTCCTCCATTCTTCTAACAAATTTCCTTGCTGCTCATTGTTTCAAAGTAATTTGGTAATCTGGATTTTTTCTGCAAGAAAATTCGACAAGTTTAGTTATGAGTACATTTAAATTCGAACTTTAGCGGTAAGTTGAATGCAAACTTGAACCTTTTCGTGAGAATGGATAAGTTATTTAGAAGCTTTCATTCTTTGGCATCCATGCCTCAAAACAAAAGTTTTATTCGCTTAAATATATGAAGCTTTATTATTTATAATAAAAAAAATTGAATAAATTCAATGATATTTTTGTTCAGAACATTAATTAAACATTTTCTGTATCAACGATCATGCCATTACTGGGGCAAAACCGTGAGCACACGAGCTAAACGATGTAACAACTTTTCTCATGTACGTGATCCCTAGAGAAGCGAATTTTGTTCCACGACTTTAAGTGCCTTTCCATATTCAATCTTTCAATTTGTACAATTGCAACAAATACGTCGCTAATTATTGCTTCACCAAGTTTCCCTCTATTTTCGAGAAAACGCCATGAAACCCTACACACAACGCTTCAAATATAAACTTTCCTCTCAACCGAGCTATCCCCCACTTTGCAATGAAGAGAATGAAAACAAAAAAAGAAAATAATTGTTGATGAAAATCAAAGCAGTGAGATAAAATATCTCGTTGGCTTTGAAATTAAAAAAATCACGTAACCATGTGATATCAACAGTTTTATCTGCAAACATTTTCCATCAGAAAGTTATCGGAGCGATATATTAAAATGTGTGTATTTAAAATGTTCAATGAATCCATACAAACGATGCAATATCGTTTCGATTACTTTTTTCACCATATTTGTAATTTATTGTAACCGCTGTTATCGCAGTTATGGAATATTAATTTCACACGAAGGAAATATAAACTCGCTCGAGCATAGAAAGCCAATGAATTCGGTTGACGAGCAATAAAATACTGTCTAATAAACCATTTAACAAATTATGAGAACATCGAACTGGGGTCTTTTATGAAAAAAAAAAAAAAAAAAAAAAAATTTAATGCCTGCATAGACGATAAACCTACAGATATATAAATTTATAATGCATATAAATGATATGCGTGTAATATATTAACGGTTGATCCATTGAAGCGAGCTCTTTGGAACGAAATAGACGAGATTCGGTCATGAGGTGTACGAAGGGTGTTCGTTCTCTCTCTCTCTCTTTTGCACCAGCCCACTCCGTGTTTCCTGAATTATGCAAATCCCCGTGTGACCCTCCCTTTATATACCCACTGGGTGATTAAGCGTCGGGCTCGAGTTGCACTACGCTGCCCTCTCATACAGCATCACACACACTTCCGGCACATACATCGAGAGCGCATCAACCCATTTACCCAAACACTCCGAGATACGCCGATATCTTTGTATATCGCTCACGCTCATACCTACATAAATAATCGCAAGCACTTGGTTCACTTTCATAGAAAATGTAAATTGAGCCACGCACATTGACCCCGAAGAATTTTGACCCAAATTCCCTAAGCTTTTCCTTCAAGATGTCAGTAGATTAATCAGAGATATTTAAAGAAATATAAAATGGTCGGTAAATAGTTTCAGAAAATGTATAATAATAATAATAATCATGAAAAATGAAGAATTTATCGAGAATGGCAATTTCGATAAACGTTTGTAATTATTTTGTCAGAATAATGGTCGGTTTGTTCGATTAATCCACAATTATTGCCTCTTGCAAAACGATATTATGGACGATGAACGATTGGGTAAAATTTCGATACAGAAATGATGGAAGCAATAGTAATACGCGATGGAAAATACAGGCAGTATTGAAATGAAAGGTGCATAAGTAACGTCAAGCCAAAAGTTTGAGTTTACAAATCTGTTGTTGACCGATCATCCGGAATTTCGGACCCTCTCGTTATGACGGGTTTTCAGTGTCCTCACGTTGCTCCCTTTCTATTTGCTAATCCCTATGTTTACACCAAAGTTATATGTATATACACAAGTGAAACGAGATTCAACCTAAAAACGAGATGGGAAGTGATATATAGATATAAATACAAATATATATATAGATATAGAGACAGAGTTACAGGGATTGGACAATACCACAGTGGGCTACGAGCACCGAGGTTTCTACTTGCGTTGTCGAAACTCTCCGTAGTTAGCCAACGTGGTGTCGTTAACGCGAGCACAAGCGTCCATGCGCAACACCCGCAACTTCACGTTTGCAGGTCACGATTGTACGTATACACAATGTTGAGAGAAAGAGAGAAATCAGAGAAGAAAGAGATAGGAAGGTACAGAGAGAAAGAGAGAAAGAGAGAGAGAGAGAGAGGTGACGTTTCGGTACAATTGCGGGGCTGAGAGCGCGAATAAGCCACCACAGTGCGAATTCGAGTCCCTCCCCCCTCCCCTGACATCGCCAGTCGTAGAACAACCCTTAATTAAGTTAACCCCTTTCTCTTCTCTTCTGGCGATGTTATATCTCGATATGTATATATATATATGTATAGATTGTTGGACGCCTGCTTGCCGGCGCCATTCACGCGACCAGCAACGATTCTGCCGGTGCACCGAGCTACCCCGTTTTCTCCTATCGCCCCTCCCTTTCCTTCCAAAAGCCTGTCGCGCCAGAGTATCGAGAAACTATCGCTGATTGCCTAGTTAACCCTCTGGGTCAGCCATGCGAGATATCGATCTGTACCGACGTTACTAACCCCACCCTGCTGCTTGCACCCTCAACAGGGCTATAGTACGTATCGTGGCTCTCTTGATAAGGGTTGGTGAGCCACTGGTACGCGCGAGAGAGGCGGTACACAACGCTGCTGCCATAGCAGAAACGGATTTATGGCCGCGCTGAAACCGCTCGTCCAAATTCAACGTTTCTATGTTCTCTCGCTTGCACGCCTCCACATTTATAGATTCGTATTGATATATCTATATATGTATATGAATTTGATGCCCAATGTATAGCTTCCGTCACGATCATCAAACCTTTCTCCAATATTCCGCAGCCTCTTCCCTCTTTCTTCTCCATTCCTCTTTTTTTTCATTCTCTCTTTTTCATAAAGATGTTAATTAATAAGGTGACCGGTAAGGCATCGAAATCGTCGTCTTGTTCTCTGAGCAGCATGCAGATAAATTGATGCTGAAGTAAATTTTCAATTGTTCTTGAAAACTGTATTTCATATTTCCAAACTTTCTGAAACTACAATTGTCATCTTCTTATGCAATCCATTAGTAAATGGACTTTATACTTCAAACAGATTGATTATTAAATAATTTTTATGTAACAGAAAATAATTACGAAAACTGTGTACAGTTTATTTAAAAAAAAAAATTAAAATCAAGTGCCATCGCAAACGTGATATTTATGATGTTCAATTTGCTATAAAATATCAATTGACAGACGATGTTTCAATTGACGGAATTATCGTGCTCTGTAAATTATAGGGATTAAGTGCAACATGAATCTTTTAATCTGTCGTTTCACTTTTTTTTTTTTGAATCTCGGGAAAATGACATAATTGTGCAAAAGAGATATTCTCTCGTGGTAGCTCGTTTGCGCTTTTAGAATTAAATTCATGAAAAGTTACGTCACTAGGGACAAACAAAGGGACAATAAAAAGGGAGAGAGAGAAGGGAGGAGCCAGAGTTACAAATGAATTGAATCGGACGAACTTTGCTGAGGGAAATCGAATGAATAAATGAGCGATACGTGCTGTTCTGCTCGTCTCGCGCTCTGGTCACTGTTTGTAACAGGAGGTTCTCGCTATTGCTGAACCTGTTGACAAATTATTTATCAGCCTGTGGTGTACTTTGGTAACTGGATTTGCGCGACGTAAGCGCATACAGAGCGTGTATTCTGTACTTTTGTTCTCGTTCAATCAAGGATTTATTGAAGAATATTGATTATACGATGGTTGAGCGAGACCCACATAGAAAATAATATTAAGGTTCAATATAAAAATCTCGGTTGAACACGCTGCAGTAAAATTCCAAGAGAAGAAGATGATGACGCGCGATGCCGAGAAGAATGAGTCTATCCGGCGGGAATACCGTTCCGGGAAGGAGTCCTACCTCGTTTATGATTTTCTGGAGCCACTTTTATCGACCCGGTAAGTGCTGATATATTTATATATTTAATTCGAAGCCCTACCAGGTCGATGGATAGGAAGAGAGCAAGAGAGAAAGCTCTGTACCGGCGGATATTCTTTTTCTCACTTCTTGCTGAGAGATGTCGTAGCTTGCGAAAAAAAGTGCGCGGGTGCAAAAAAAAAAAATTCGATAAGCTGCCTGTCGACGTCATTCACATTCGGATATAGCGAGAAGTTCCGCTCGTGATTCTTCTTCTCTTTCCACATCTATCTCCCCCTCTCTCCCTTCTTCTCTTTGAAGGTGATAAATCTTCGGGGGAAATGAGAAAGATCCGTGAAAGAGAGAGCGATGATGAGAGAGAAAGAAAGAAACGCTCGCGAGGGGATTGTACTTGCACCGTCGGAAGCTTCATGCGAAAAAATGTCCAGACAGAAAATTACATTCAGTTCACGACTTCGAACAAAGAAACAACTAAAAACTCTTCTTCCATATCGTTGCCCAAAGTTTCAGCGCCAGAGGAAAAGAGCAATTAAATTTTAACAAACTCAACGGTCATTATGCAGACTATAATGAGTTACAAGGAAGGTAAACGCATGGAAGTTAATGATTATGTTATTACGAATTAAGAGAATATTCTTGAAATCTAAGCGAAGCAGATGGATTCAAAATCTCCAGAGATTGCAACCTACAGAAGCATTGATTAAGAAAAATTATGATTTATGTAATTTCGATGGAGCAAGACATTAGGAATATGCGGCTGTAAACAGCACACTCTTGAGGGTTTCAAAAGAACGTAGAAGTTCATAAAAATGAGGATAAAATCGTATAACGAACTCATAAAAACCCGCCAGGGTATATGCAGGAACATTAAAAATAGCAGAATGAAAAATCATGCATTTGGATCATTGTTATAATTATGATTATCGGGAAAACAAAACAAAAAAAAACATAAGCTCGAATGACCTTCTCGTGAACGGTTATTCAGTTATTGACTATAGACTGGCGCTCTCTGGCAGCCATATCACTTATATTATTGTTTAATTTTCCATGTGTGCATACATTGTTCGATTGAATGACTGGGACTTCAGACTACATCGACGCTGGGTGAGCTCGTAATAATGCCTGCACCAAGTTCGTTCATGTATGTTTGCCAAGCCCTCGTTTTCGTCCGAGTATCATTACAGAAATAATATTAATGATGTCAACGTGAACTACAGTTATAGAGTGTGTTTGACTAAAATATACAATAATAAACAATAACAGAAAGTGTAGATTTTGTTAAGTTGACAATAACTGAAGATCAAAGTTTTAACAGTTCTCAAGAATTGAGTCCATCGAGTCCATTGATAATGAAGTGAACTTTCACTATGTTGTCACACTTTAGTTTATTTTTTTTTTTCTTCTACAAGATTATAAATAATTAAAAAAACTATAAAACGTGTCCAAGAGTCAAGAAGAAGTAAAAACACTGTCAAGGTTTCAAAAAGTCCAAGTTTCTTCGTGCACTTAGCATTTGTAGCCAGAGATGCATAATGCACAATATAAAAGATGTAATAGTCTCTGCAGCTGTTGAGGAACCCTAGAAACATGGGGTTGAGAAGTGCGCGAAGTATAAGAACGAAGTGCGAAAGTAGTAGAAAAGGCATCATTTATTTATCGAGAGTGACCCATGGGACGTGTCCAGTCGATATATACACCTCCAACGAGGGTGAGCTTTTTTTCTGCCGAAGGAAAGCCCCCAATATATTCTCCGTGCAGATCTCGTTTTTCTATGTTTCTTAGACTGACGTGTACTTTCTTTCACAACATGTCCGAAGGGATTCTCACGAAAACCAGAAAGAAAACTCGACTTTGCGAGATGCCTGCTTTTCCCATGTGTACGATCAACAGGCAACATACCGAATCACTTGCTTTCTTCATCTTATATTCACTCTGTTAGCTATTAGCATGTTGCTTTCTAAAAAGTTGGAAGATAGATCAAGAGTTACGACCCAATGTTATTACATGCAGTCGAAACTATAATGTGTTAGCAGTATAAATGGTTTTTCACTGTTTCATACAATCCTTGACTTTCTTCATTGTAAAGTACTTCTCGACCCTTCGAATCTCGCATCCCTTCTTCGAGTTTACATAAAGTTTTTTTAAAACCCTTCCCGGGTCCTCCTTTCATGTTTTTTCTGTACACTTCATGCGTTATTCATTCCATCTCTGTTCTCTTTGTATAATAAAGTGACTCACGTGATTCTTTTCAATAGAATGCCAAGTTTACAGCTGACGAAAAAAAAGCTTTGCTGGGTTAAGAGAAAATCTGACCTGTCCCATTCGATTTCAAACAGTGTATTCCAATGTCGTCTCGACGTTGTTTTCGACTTCCGTTCGTCGAATGGTGTCCGAGGGCGCGGAACACGTACACGTAAACCACAACGACTTCCAATCAGTGAGATGAATGAGGTCGACAGAGAGAAAAGATAGACGAGGAAAAGAGAAAGAGAGAAAGACGAATGAGATAACAAGCAGGCGTCAATTATCCTCCTCCGGGAGTCGAAGAAATCGTTATCCCGTCAACCAAAGTGTGGCGAGACACACCCTGTTGGCGGTGCTCCATCTTCATCGTCCGTAATCTCGAAAATTGTCGATCCCCGCGCCGAGTAATAGTCGAACACGATGGAGAACGAAATTGGATCGATTCTCTGTGATAGGATGTAAGCAAAAGTATGGGCTGCGTCGTTCTTATCGTTGATACGAGATAACCTCCGATATGTCAAACGAATGATACTGGAATATTTACTTTTATTGATAAATTAGTAAATTATTCCCATTTTTTGTATTCTAAAAAAAATTGCAAGTTGGTAATAATTCCAAGTCGAAATAAAGATTTAAATCGTTCTTCTTTAATTGATAAACTGTATTTCGCTGTAGAGGAAATTTCGTTGACTAGTAAGATTACATAATAAACGAGAAGATGGAATACGATTAGAACATTGAGTCACTAAAGTTTCAGAAAGGAAGTAGACGTCTAGTTGACTGCCTTACAGACTCGTCAGTAGGCTTTCCGTCTTTTTTTTTTCGTTGTTTTCTTTTTTTATCTACGAATGGCGCCCATTTGCCAGGAAGAAGGAGAAACTGGCCGAAGAGGTTGGTAGACGGTAGTAGGGAAGAAAGAAAAGACGTAGACAGCGGAACGAGACACTCGCAAACAACTTCTATTACTTGAGAGAAAGCATCCGCGGCATAGTGGAGTTGTCTCTTGGAATGAGAGATAAGAAGGGGGTGAGTATATGTATATATTCAAGGCGGAAGTAGGGTAGAAAATACGAAGCCCTTTTCTAACATCACGACTTCGAAGCCTTCTACTCTTCCGGGCACTGTGACTAGTACTCGTTATCTTTCTTTCCACCCGCTTCACCCCTTCTGTACTATCTTCATCTCCACCCTTTGCTCTCTTCCTACACACATTTGTACAATGTACTGTCTTTTATAGTATGTTCCATTCGCCTCGAGTAGGCCGTAAGGGAAGCAGACAGCAGTCCAAAAGTCTATACGAGTCCGAGACGAGCGCCCCGTGACGTCGCGACGCTCTGTAGTTCCTCATGGCAGGGCATACTCGTAAAGAACGTTGGCGCCGACTCGAAATGAGAGTTACAGAGGGATGAGTTATTTAAGGTTATAAAGTCCGGTGTAATCTTACTGGCTTACTCTTCTTACGATTTTTCTTCTGCTCTCTATGCCTCTCTTCCTCTTCTCTCTTTCTCAATATGTTATTATTTTCGTTCAACGTTACGAAAAACGTAAAAAATTGGATTCACGATTTTTATATTCGTTTTATAAATCATTCGTTCACAGCCATGTATTTTTTTATTTATCCGGAGAATCCGTTATATTTTTCATAACACTCAGCAGCATGTCAATATTTGAAGCGAAATTAGGCCGGAAACAATTGTCGCCCCATTTATAATGTCAGCTTTCATCGATTTCTATATTGAGTATTAATCGGATACCCTTAATGTGTAAATTTCATGAGGTAAAATTTGGCGGAATCTTCGCTTGACGCTGTACGTTTTCGCAAGGATACTCACATACATCTTTCAACCGCAGGAGTGATTAATGATTTGAAACTCCCTGCTGGGATTTTGGTGCTGAAAGCAATTCCTTCGAGAATATCCTGTTTCTAATATTTATTTCAACGCAAGATGTATTCTTGTATACTCTGAGGATAAAGCTCATAAATACTCTTGACAAAACCGTGGTTAACTTGTAAGCAGTGTCGTAACAGTGGTCTAACAAATTGTGGCAATAGACTAGTGAGATTTCTATTTATCATCCCCCCCTTTTTTTTTAATTACAGATTAAAATCAGGGCTGCAGAATTTTTGTGATTAAAAACGAGCGTGATATGGTCATGAAGAGATTCTGTGGAAAAAACGATAAGTTAGTAACTTGGTATATTTCACCTTATTTAAACACTTACCCGTCAAAAAGAAACGTCAACATTATTCTTTGCTCATCCCTCGGTGCTCGTAGTTGAAGAGAGCAAATATTTCGTCCAACAAATATGTACCCAGAACGAGTATATTTTGCTCATACTAACATAACGGGTAGTAAGGACGATCGGATCGATTCGAGTGTCATCTACATTCGAGGGGGATGTTCGTCCCCGAAAAAAGGCCACTTTGGAAATGGTATGTGTCGTCCTGAATGATGAATCACCATTCTAGAAAAAGTTGTTGCAGAAGACTGATCGTCATCTGACATAAATCGTTAGCAAGAATAAAAATAACATTAGGATATTTTGATAGGGGTGCGGGATGATTCTTTATCATGTTGAAAGATGTTGCCGAATGTCTACCATCATCGGATGTATTTATATGGATGTATAATTGCAAAAGAATATGGTTTCTTGTTATGGCGAATAATCATTGGCGATTGTAGCCTCTTGTAGTACATGGCTGAATGAATTTCTCGAATCAACAGAGCATACGTATCATAAATCGATATTTACATGAATAAAAATATTCGACATATGTATATGAATGGAATGATCTTCGGTAAAACCACGTGATCATCTCGGGGGGTTCTTGTAAAGTTTTGAACATGGTCCTGCGGAGAATCGATGGAGCTCCGAAAGAGAGCGTCTAACGTACGTCTCGACACGATAAGTAGGCTGTGCCGATTAATCATGACAGTAAGTCGGTGGATAGAAGGATGCTGCGGGCTCGCGTATAAGTATATTACGAGAAAGAGGACCGAGAAAGGGAGGAAAAAATAAACAGTAAAAGATTGAAGGAGTGAGAGAAAAGCGAGAGAGTGAGAGAAAAAGACAGCAGCGGGTCTCGGCGGCATGCAGCCGTGAGATTGAGACCTCCGGCTCGCGTCGGGACTCACGCGTCGGGCCCTGGGGCAATTTCTCGCTGGCCGATCGCCGAGGCCCCCGCGTGTGAGGCCCTCAGCCCCCTCCCCTTTAACCCCCTTCTCCGTCTTCGCGGATCAGTCCGCACTGGACTCGGCGGGGGTCGGGCTCTTCGGTGCCCACACACCTCGCCGCGCACACTCGGGGACCACACTGTCCGATACACTTTTCTCCCTCTCTCCCGCTTTCTCTAATTCACGGTCGACCATTTTACTATTTTTGTTTTTTTTTTCCATCCTCCACCCCTTTTCTGCTTCCTTTTACATCAACGCACACGTATGCACACCAATATTCTTGTTTCTTCTCTTATGATAGTCACGAGTTGGACTTATTTAACCAGCAATCAACGATAACTTGCCTCAGCACGCAATCGGTTTGCAAATTGTTCGAGATGAATCATGTGTCAAAAATCCACCAAGAATTTTTCACCAATTCTTGAACTGGAATAACGACCTCAATTATACCAAAGCGTGGAGTAGCAGATTTCAGGGTGGAAAAGAAAACGAAACTTATTTCAATCGAACCAGGAAACTATGATTTGGTATCAATTAACAATTCGTTCGCAATAGAAACAAATGTGTCAAAAATTAACAGACATTATTTAGTTTATTTACAAAAATATCTGAGAAAATACCGTTTTGTGTGCTTATTTATCCCGGATTTAGAAGTTCTTTTGGCATGGACTTAATGTCGAGAGTGGTTATGGTCTCTTGTGGGATTAGACAGGGTGTACCAATGTTCCAAACTTGTCAACCTTCATCGTCATCTCCGCATGATCGTGGTTCTTGCGCTGGAGTGAAGTAACCACATCTACATCGCGGCGAAAGACGAGCCATGATGTAGATCATAGTTTACTATCTCTCGGTAAGATTCTCCATCGTCTAAAGCAACTCGATAAGGAACAAAAGAGAGGAAGAGAGAGAGAGGGAGAGGGAGAGTGAAAGAGAGAAAGAGAAAGGGATCTGAGCCCGATGAGCATCACGACCCAGAGGCGGCACATCGCCTGCCGAGTTGTCCGAGTTCTCGACACAAGTTTGCTGAAGCTCTGAGACTACAGCGTACGGGCGATGCGCGCTCGCTTAGGTGCAAATTGAAGGCCGGAAGGCAGACCGGGCGTGCCGTAATAGACGAACCCCGCCAGCATAATGACGTACAACCTAACGATATATACTATATTCACGATCCTCTGACGAGGTTAGAGCCTTAGTTTGCTCAGTGCCCTGAGGCCCTCTTCCAAAGTCCTACATTTATCCCTTCTACACCCTACCCTACCATATCTCCTTGCCCTCCCACGTATCACGATCGAACTGATATGCCTTTGCCTTATAATGAGAGACGCAGAGCGAACGAGCTATCTTCTATATCGAACGCTAACTCTCCTATTCTTCCTCAACAACCACAATTTACCAATACCTTAGTTTGAGTAAATAATCGTGACTCCTTGAACAACTGGAATAATTTGTAATTTGTTTTATACACAGAAATATAAATATAACAATATTTATAAGCTATGAGGAGAAAACATTTGTATTTCGTTATTTCCGGTAAGGTTACCTCCGCAACTTCATTTCGTTTTATTTCTGTATCCATAAAACACAATTGTTTGACTTCCGGATATCTTCAATGAAATCAAGAAGAACGCTGGATTGAAAAATATATAAATTACATAAATAATAAATGAATTTGATAACTAGGAAAGTGGATCGTTCCGATTGATGATCATTGCCTTCTGCCAGAGGTTGACCAATGAATGTGGTACCAAGAAATTCGCAAATTTTATTGAAAGTCACTGATTAAACTCTCAAGGGAACTATTGGCAGAGACTTTCGAGAAAGAAATCACGCGGTATCCTGGCAATCGATCCTCCCTAACGGGTCGCAACTCTGACTGAATTCAAGAGACAGTTGCAAGTCCATCATAGACTATACATCGTGGACTCAAAACCACTGTTTACTTTCGGACCTTCCTGACTACGGCCCACCTAATTCAGGCTCTTCCCGAGTGCTCCTGCGGGTACTGGTGTATAGACACAAGAGCTCTGACAGTACCGGTTACAGTCTCTTTTCTCTTTCTCTATCTTACTCTATTTATCCTGCTCACTTGAAAGTCTCTCATCACTGAAAGAACAAATAAAAGTTGAGCTACAAGAAGAGTGAGTTGTGCTACACGATGCACGTTGCCACAGCTCAAATGTCGCAGATTTAAACCCGCATCTATTTGTCCAAACGAACTTTTTAATCAACTGATTAATTGGAAAAGTTACAATTTATAGCAGCAAATGTTTATCTCACAACATATAAGTTCCTCAACACAGTTCGTTGAATTAAATTCTTAATAATTCTGCATTAAGAAAAGATTCTTCGGTTCTCTTACAGCATCAGGGGTTTTGGGTTGTCTGGCTCTGGCAATGTCCTTGCCCCTAAGCAGTATCCAACACTTAGTTGGGTGACCGTTCAGCAACCGTTTCTTTTGACTTTCATCCAATGCGGTGGACTCTCAAGAGCATTTGATAAACACAGTTAAATAAATCGACAATACATTTCGTAGACGTAGGAAAATTTTATAAAATTTCTTACGACCTATTATCGTCGAAGCTACGTATACAAATATATTTTTTTCACTATTTCTATTTTGTATCGTAAAACGAAACTTGTCTTAATAAGACGAGAGCACGCTCGTTACATTCTTAATTATTTTTACTCACCCTCGGAACGTTGACTTTTACAGTCCGACACAGAGGAGGGAAATGAAATAAAAAAAGGGTAATGGAATTCCGCGGGTGGCGAGAGCACAGAGGGAGAACAGTGGTGCATCAGACCAGGTACAGTCTTCTCTGAAGTAACTAAATACATATATGTATACATTTATATACATGGTATATAGTTATTTAACGCGTGCGAGGAATAGAACGGATGCTTGTTCGTATATACACACTTGGATGCGCTTATCTCTACCATCCAACCTCTGTACAGAATGTACTCTCTTCTGTGTGGTTTGTGAATGGTGTCTAAAGGAGGTTGTAGTACGTGCACACCGTACAGTCCGACTTTTGTACTTTTCGTTTCGCATGTATCCCATTACGGTGAGCTCCCGCGTGTTCTCTTTATAATACTTTCTGCTCTTCCGCGCGCGGTCGCCTTCACCTCGCATCACCCTTAGCATTCATTATTCCCACGGAAAATAAATTTATTTTTCTTTTTTATTTATTTTTTTAATTATTGTATTCTATACACATATGATCATTGTACTAGCTCAATTTTTCGTTTCCAATTTCATCCGTTGAACGAAAAGCCCAAAAACAACATCTCGTTTCGTTGGAGAAAACTCATTTTCATCCATTTTCTTTTTTGCCATAATAATAATTATTATTATTATACATTTTCCTCATAAGCGAACATTTTTTTGTATTTTTTCACATTCTTGCATTTTCTCTGATGATGGATTCATTCGATATCTTGAAATAAATATTTATCACTTTTTTGAGACGATCGAATTAAAAAACAAAAGAATATTTTTATTATATGTTTGTACCGTTGTCAAGACTAGCGTCAAAGTAACTCATTAAACAAATTCTTCGAGAAGTTTTTGCAAATTTTTGCTTCTAGTTCAAATTTTTCAAGAAAAACATCTATAGCACAATCTCTTGAACATCTTCCGTATATGTGTGAATGCAACACTTCAAACCAGTGACATCTCCTCCAAAGTCCAAATGTTTGTCCAAATAATATTCGAGTTAGTATACACCACGTTGTTTGAGAACGGTTGGTTTCGAGTGGAGGATGAGATGTAGACGGCTAGGCAAGACAAACGCTTCAAAACAATCATTCATCAGATTGCTGACCAACAGACAGGAGAGTAGTTGCATAGTTTCCATGATTGTTTACGAACTGATGTTATGATTTAATTTAATACTATTAAGACAACATATTGTTACGAATTCGCAGAAACCGTGTGTAATGTTTGTACAGTCATGGAATTTCATTTTATTAATGAGATTAACCTAGAATTTCAAAATTCCTACGTTTTCCCAGGTTCTCATGTTTGAATGTGTCCCCTTCGTTCATCGTAATGCAGACGTAAAGGTCTGAACATCATAAGCTGTCGTTACAGGTAATAAAATCGAGACATTGACAATTGGACATACTTGTGGAGTATTAATTATCATCCACTCAACAAAATGAAGTTTTTTTGGAACAGTTATGTTGTCAAAGTATTTGATGAGATTTGATTCGATCAGCATGATCGTTGCTATTCCAATTTTGGTAACGCCAGGGTCAGATGATGTGTGCACGTGTGAGGCCACATAGAAGAGAAAAGGCTTCCCGGAAATCTCGTGGAAAAGTATTAAACTGAGAAGGCGAGCAAGTGTCAGTGGATTATATACACACTTATATAAATTACTGAGTTTCATAGGTATAGAAAATAAGATAGCTATGGAGGAACGGGGTTGAGTGTGAACAAAGTATGTTGCGAAGGAGAGGCCTTGTAGGGTTCTTAAGCGCGTGCCAAAAACGGTTAGATCTGGTGGATCGTTTGAATGTGTGTTAGTGTGTGTGTGTGTATGCGTACAAATGCGTAGTACATGAGAAACGACCACCTGGACGAGTGGTCTTCTCGATTCTTGCCAGACGTCGCGACGACAACGATGACAAGGACGAGAAACGTTCGGGAGACATTTGTGCCAATTTATGAGCAAGCAGGACAGAATGCCTGAGCTATATCTTCGTGTTGTCTTCGTCCTCATGGTCGTTGCCACCGTATTATCGACTCAGAAACTGCAACGAGCAGCGGGAGAACATCGGGACTGTTTTTCAAGCGATCTGCCTAACCGGGCGCAGCCAAGGCTGCCTCTAAATGGCTGTGTGGCTCTTCTCGATCTCTGCCTTGACTTCTGATTCACATTACTAGTTATCGAAGAGCACACTTCACGACATAACGAATAAATCAGCTATAAGAGACCCGTTTTTTAGTCTTCTTTTTAACTTTTTTCAAGCCCCATCTCCTTGTGCAACATGTTCAAAACGATTCAGTCTTTTTTACCCATCATATGCAATGATTGTTCAAAGAATTCCTGATCATTTGCAATGTGCAAGATTTCTGGGTGTCGAAAATGAACAAAAATATACATAGCGATTCAACGCGAAATTCCAACGAATCTCGCGGTACTCCAGAAGCTTCTAGTAACTTATTCCAACAGTCAAAGATTATAATGGAATAAAAAAACGATGAAAAATCTATACTTGTTCGGAAAATTGACTGTAGGAGCTCGGATTGGAAGTGGAACGAGTGGTAAACGAGTTTTTTCGTTGCTCAAGTGTATTCTGGTATGTGTCTCTTCCTGATACTCGTCGTTCCGTAACAATGTTCATGCCGCGCGAGATTACACTCGTATACGCCGCAAAAGGGCTACTACCCTGCATTTGAATACTTGAACTCTTCCCATTTCTGCTCTCCCACTGTACCCAGTCTTTTACTATAGTATTATATATTTACTATTACTGTATGCATGGAAAAAAGTATGTACATTTAATATAACTGTGTATATAAAGCTTCCTACATAAGGTATGTGTATATATCTGTATATGCAAATAAAGAGGAATTCAGAACTCTCCGCGGTGCGCCTAGCTTCTTCTTTACTTCTCTTTTATCTCTCTTTCTCATGCTTGCAAACTCCCGGATACATCCCTTTACGTTACTTCTGTCGCGTACCATCTAGCAAGCTTGAGAAGTGAGTGAAATCGTTGCTGATCCCGTTGCCCTCGGATCCCATGGGAATTACAACGGGATGAAGATCGGGTTGGCTCGCATTTATTTTCTCTCTCTTTCTCATCTTTCTCTTTTCCTTCATTTCTTCCTGTGATCTCGTTGTCTCTCTTCTCCATTCTTTCTCCATTTCCACCAGCAAAAAATATATACGTCGAGCTTCATACGTCTCCCAGAAAAGTTTAATTTCAACTTTGTGAGCTCGCCTCTCTCTTTTCGGTATTTAAATACAGTCACTGTATTACACTAGCTTCAAACAAAATTCAAAGTGAAAAGAAGATTTTTTTTCTACCATGGGGACAGTAAGATTTCATTTAATATTTCATCACCATCTATACATCCTTTATTTACTTATTACACTTTGGAATGATTTATTTTCTACGGTATTGTATTTTTCTTGTTAAAATTCATTCGAATATCATGGTGTTGATGAAAAAAATTATGGTTTTACTTTCGAAAGTATATTCAGACGATGAAATTAAACAGAAATTCAAATGATCAAACAGCAAGTCTCTTGAAACGCCAACCATTTAAATCAGACTTCGTTTTTACTTTTTATTCTTGTATTTTATTGAAACAAACGTTGTATTAGAGTGTGAAAACCGAAATTACACCAAATTGGAATGAAACTGTTCGACTAAATAACGGATATCTATATTTTTGCTTCTAAATTGGTAACATCTAATCTCAAACCGAAATCGTGAGATGAAAGGCGATACTCATAGAGAGCAAAGTCGGTATTCTTGGAAACGTTTCAATTATTTTATTAAAGTGGCAGACGATTCGGAACTTCACAGCTTTTCGCAAGAGTGATATTTCCCTCTCGCTTTTTCTCTTACTTTCTTTTTCGTTATTTCTTTCTATCTTTCATTGTTTGTTCGTGTATCAAAGCACGAAGAGAGGTAGTTGGTGATTGCATTATCCGCCAAGGCTCGTGCTGCAACGTACTACGTTGAAGAATATATTTCTGTCTATATTTATATGTACAAACCTCTAGCAAACGGTAAATTGTCCATGTTTTCTCCGATCAATGGCATATGGACCGGACAATTCGATTGAGGCGTGGAGAAGAATTCACGAGGATTTTCCTTTGATCGTGCCTCCTGGAGCAAAACCTTCCGTATATGGCAACAATATATCTCGCACCGATATCAAATGGTTCGTCGATTCGCGTTGATAGGCAATTTGCCAATTTTCACCGAACCCGAATGATTACATCTCCCCCCCTCCTTCCTCTCTCTTTCTCTCCCTCTCTTATTCTTTTTCTCTCGCGGGCCTTACTTCCGTTTTCCTTATATGCCATGATCTCTCCTTTCTCTTCACGCTCGATATACTTTAGCGAGAGTTATTAGACCAAACCAATCCCATAAACTCTGGACCACGATCAGGGTGAAATATTATCCACCAGGGACCAATTAATTCAATTTTAAAAGAAAAACATCATGAGCTACATTTTCCAAATGATTAATACGTTGTTGTCATTTTTTCAAGTACTTGATATTCAGTTAATTGATTTTCCTAAGAAAAAAAATATATATTTTCAATAACCAGATTAAAATATTATACGACGAACTTCCATCCTCATTTGATAATTCGTTCCAAATGCCCGATTGCTCGAATCATATTTATAACTTATCAAGTGACTATTATTCGTCAAAATCTCGAATGTCATCTCGTTACAAATGAAAGTAATGACGAAGTATTAATCGATGCCTAAAGTACGTTTTTAATTTGATGAATTAGTTCGTAGGTGGATAATAAAATATATAAATATCTCAATGTGAAGCCACAATTAAATTTAAATTTCAAGTGTCATCACCAGCTTGGTTTCAACACTATTAATAATTGGTGAGTGCTCTGGGCATATTTTTCAGAGCATCATATTTCATTTGGAATCGATACTTTACCTGCAACCAATAAATTATAAGATTTTTACAGTTTTTGCTTTTACAGTCACTGCTAGAATGGCAAACACACTGTCAGGATCTTTTTTTTCCATCTCTGGTAAAACTACCACCATCGGTATAGTGGTTTCCTGTACTGGGCGCAGAAAATGTAAATTTCTGCTTTACTACGCGCAGAAAATTTGTCTGCAGAATGTCAGATCCAACTGTCAATACAATAAGGTACAAATTCCGTTTATATAAAAATAAAATTTATCGACACCCAACAATCGATCATGTTGAGAAAAATTGAAGTGATTTATATCGTCAGCCAATATTTAAGAATATTTTCAGTCTTCAAGTTCTTTCGGTTGATCAAAGCGGAATTTCTGCATACAGAGAAAGACGAAACGACAAACTTGACAATTCCATATACTTTGAATCTTTTGAATAGTGTACGTAAAACATCAAAGCTGTTCCGGTCAGCGGACTGATTGCCAAAACGGAAATACGACTGTTGTGGAAAAATTCTTTTTCTGGAATTCGTTATCGTCTTCTTTGAGATTCCTCGATACCAGATGCCGGATCATTGTGGCCAAGGATCGAACAAAGGCCAGTTCGTTATCTTCGTAGGGAAAAAGTTTATAAATTTTTTTTCGAGTTTTATCATAAATCTTGATAATAATGTAAATATGATCAGAATTTTATTATTTAATTGACAGAAACGACACTCGACATAAGTCATTAAATTTTACGATAGAAACGGACGAACAGGAAAAATGCATGATGCATTTTTTTTTTTTTTACTATTGAAAACGTACGAACAGGAAAAATCCACGATGAAAAGTCAAACTAAAGTACTTTGAACTGACTGAATACTTAGTTCCATCGCGTGTCGATATTTTGTGTAATATATTTGAAGGAACTAGCTTTGGAGGATATTCATGTATCCCAATGGCGAGACTGGCTAGGATATTTCAGTGAATAGTTCACGTCTGACATTCAAATGTGGGCGCATACATGAAAGGTGTTTGAAAAAGAGCGGTGGCGCCATCCATTCGGATGTTCCTCAAAGGGATCATTTATCAACATATTTGATATGCTCTCTCGCACGGTCGGTGTTATATTACACGAAAGAAGCTCTCGGCGATCCTTCGAATCGTTTTTTTCGTTTCAGCCCTTCCCTGCGGCCCCAAATTTTTACCAAATGCTCCCTTATTCTCTCTTTCTCTCTCTCTCATTTTCTTTCTTTCTCTCTCTTACTATTTCTCTGTCCCCACGAGGATATCCACAAACGTCGTGTGCGTCGTTCTCATCCGCGTTTTCTTCGCCGACGCCAGGGTGCTCCGTTCTCATATCCGCTGCGAGTTCTTTCATAGAAATAATATGCTAATCCTACGAAGGAGGAGTTTAAAAAGTGCCCCGATAAATTCACGAGACTTTTGACGTAATTTCAAGGAGCTCTATGAGGAATGCTCTTATTCCTTCTCTGTGGCTTTCTTTCTTGTCGTCGAGAAAGAGAGACTAGATCGGCGTTCACTATTCGAGCTACTCAAACTTTCCAAAGATTTCCTTTTTTTCGTTCACTTTTCTTCCGTCTTACACTAGAAAAATCTTGCGAGCTTCTCATTCAAATACGTATACACCTCTACTTATGCAACACACATTACAAGCCATTTATCAGACGAACGATATATTATCCTTTTTCGCGATTTCTAAGAAGCAAAAAAAAAAAAAAAGGAAATCCAGGTAAAAATGCTTGAGAATTTGGTCAAAATTTCATATACTTTCAATCAAAATTCTTTCAAGAAAAAACAAAGTTTGTATAAATATACAAATCAACATGAAAAACAATAATTCATCGCATAATCTCATGGGGATTTGACTTATAATATATTCGTAGCGTGGCCATATTTTCTCCGAATCTGCTATCCATAAAAATGATGGAAAAACGTACGTATAAATCTACTAAATGGCGTAAGTGATTGAAACCGAAGCACCAAAATCATTTACAACTTCGAGAAATGCTTCCTCGTATCCATATATGTATTTCTATCGTTCACGCTTCGGCACTTGTGCGTGTCCGGGAATGACGCATACGCACATTTCTATGCACCCCCTTTTGTCCTAAGCGCAAGGCGATATCGCTTTCTCATCCATATATCGATGTTATTAAAAATATTAAGAGTGTGTTCCGATCCTGCGACTCAAATTATATGGAAAGAATATTAAATCTATTTATATGTGTTTCAACAAATCCTCGTATAAAAACTCGTTAAAGAAATCGCACCATTCATCATTTTTATAAGTCACACGCAACGTCATTTTCTCTTCTTGCCATTTTTTCGATTTGTTAATTAATAATAGTTGTATAATAATAATAATTTTTTAAATTTAGAATTGTTCAAAAGAGTCTGTGACGAGATTTTTTTCAACTGTCTATAATCTTCATTTTTTCTTTTATTTCTAATATTTCTTTTATTTTTCTTCTTCTTTCTTTTTCTGATATTCTTTTTTTCTTCTAATATTTCTTTTTTTTTTTTAATATTTACTTTGTAATGCATGCAGAAGTTGAAAATTTGCCATAACCAGAGCATACGACGTTGTCAGATATTTTTATCCTGGTCATCTATTCGAGCTCAACGGACCAGACGTTAAACTAATCCGACGGTGTTCAATCTCGAAATGCAACGTCAGCGGGACACTTTCCGGCATATTGAAAGGAGAAGATTCACAGTATGAAAGTTTGCATGATAAACAAATACATCGGCACTTCTACAGGAAGTTGGACATATTTTTCTTCCTAAGGAATAATTGGACAATTATTTATTTCGTAAACAGCGATTTCAATTGAAAAGGAGATCATTTTTGATTGAAGATTGATAAGAATCATTTTTTTTGTATTCATTAAAGTAAAATCAAATTTCGAACAAATTGTGAATTGAAAATCTGGACTTTTGACATCGATTTCCCTGTACGAGACATGCCGCAATATTTCTATTTGATGAGCTGTTAATTCGTCCATCAGTTTATCGTTTACTTTCGCTCCATATTTGTCGTCCATTCATTTGCTTACTACGCAACGTATATTTTGTTTTCTCTCTTTTTGGTACTTATCGATAAAGAGTTTCTTATCGTAAAAAACTGGTGAGTTATTATCTGCCGTCCATCTGTAAGCTTTTTCGACAATTTTCTTTAATTTTATTAATTTCTGTATCAGCAATTGATCAACATAATGTCAGCGATATTATATTCGTATCAGGTTCGCGTAATCGAATCAGGAGAGCTAAATAAAAATATATTGATGATAAGAAAGTATTTAAAAAATATTTTCATAAAAAATGGAATAATTATGGGTCTAAATTTTGTAGCACGTGATATTGTTGATAAACTCTATAAAATAAATTCATTTTGTATTTTTATATGCCTTCCGAAAGACCTCAAGGGAACAAAGATGTTTAGCTGCCATTTTGAGCTGATCCCCACAGATCGTTTCGCTGCATGACAAAAAAATTTCGTTTCTGGGTTCTACAAGAGCGCCAATAGACGTAAATTCATAGACATACAGCGTAACGATGTCTGTAGGAGGTCAGGGCATACGCCCCGCGATTTAAGTCGTCAACTTTTATGGGGGTAGTTTTCGCGGGTGCGTTATGCCGCAAGGCGACTACTGTGCGCTTCTCCCTCTTCTATGTGGGATTCGCATAAAGCGGCGACTCGGTAAGATAGTGATAGAAGTGATAGAGGGTAGAGTGAAAAAGATGCCGAAACAGTATAAGAGGAGAATGGAGGAAGAAAGAGAGAGAGAGAGAGAGAGAGAGAGAGAGAGAGAGAGAAGACAATAAGAAGCGGTGCTGGTGGGAAGAGCCTTTTCTCGAAGAGGTAATATGGCGGCTTGTACGAGGAATATGGATGGCAACTGTGTACAAGAGATAGCGACAATATTGAAGCTATAGAAGAAAAGTGGAAAGAGAGAAAAACCTAACAGCAGGAAGTGCAGACTGTATTTTGGCGAGCAATTCCCCGACAAGACTTTTTGTAATAGCGTCACACACGTGTATTCAAGAATGTCGTTCGTGCTGTTCCGGATTTGGCAAAACTCTTACACTCATACGCTCCTTATTATGTATGTATTTGGCATCGTACACGATATTCCTATTGTCGTGTGTTTTTCGGCTAAAATTCTACGGGTAAAAGATGACAAGAATAGAAAATATTGTGCATCGTATACGAACTCGAGCGTAAGTTCTTTCCAGTGATGCTACAACGGAGAGAAAGAGACGCGAGGAAAAATCTAGTGTAGATTCGCTCATCCGGAAGAAAATTTTCGTTAGTTTATCGCCCTCTTCTTCTTCTTTCTCCTTTTACTATTCCTTTCGTATCCTGGTTGTCCGTTCAAATCCAAAAAATAGAGAACTTTCGAAGCTCGTAGGATATTCTTGGGGGATAAAATCCACAGTCTGTGGATTACGCAAGGTAATCTCTGCGTTATTTTAACCGATCTCCTCTTTTCTATAGCGTGTCCTGGTGGCAATGCTTGCGTTGAAGAATCCTCGTTCTTCGTTATTTCTTTAAGAGGAGAGACGAAAAAAACAAGACAACGGATGTACGGATTAAGTGTAACGTTGCACTATCTTTGCTCCATGCATAAAAATCAGCCAGAGATGGAACGTGAGACAGAAGAAAACCTGGAGGGATGAGTTTACTCCGTTTCTTTCTTTCGCATTATATTTTACCCTCGGGTCTCACTTCTTCCGCTGATTGCATCTGGCATTTGTGTCACGCCCTTGAGTGCCCAGTCGATATGCCCGAACGAATTGGCAATTGATATTCTGGCCGGACCACGAGAACGTCGGCCAGACGGATTTGCGAAGGACTTCGACGATGGGACAAGCTCTCTCTCTCTCTCTCTTTCTCTTTCTCTTTTCGAGAGCCACATGTATACAGTAGACAAGGTCCACAAGTGAATACTTGACTCATCCGCTGAATACCTATGTGTTCGTACATTTTGAACAGTGTGCGTAAAAGTTTTGTTTTTTTTTTCTTTTTTTTTTTACGTCTATTTGACCACCTTATAGAGGATAAGAACGATGTGATTGTATGAGAGCGTCCAACTTGGTCAAATCGTTTTTCGACTATCACCCCTTGATGGAATACTAAAAAGGAACAGAAGTAAATGTGTCCACGTGTGGGTGCGATCGTTATATAGAGCTCACATCTTCCACGCTAAATCTTGCTTCGAAAGGCGGAACGGAAGTGCGAAGAGTTTCGATGAAGGTCATACGAGATTAAACGAAGATTTCAACCCTCGAATATGAGAAATATTATCATAAAATAAAATGTAAATCGTGTCCCAAGGATTGACCACCATCAAGATACATGTAAACGATAGAATATTTGTCCAAACCTTACCCCTCGAACCCGCAAAGTCCGGTAGTTTTATTTTCTCGTCCGTTTGTGATGATGGGAAAAAAGGTCACTTGGATTTGCATCCCAAAGTCGATGTTTCGTCGTACACGTGCCTTTTACCTAACGCGACCGATACATGGCCTTACCTTTTTGTTATCAGCTTTGCGCAGCAAGTGATTTCTTTTTTTTTTTTTTTAATGCGTATTTATACACACGTGAATAGTTTCGCCAAAAGTATCGTCCCTCGGGTCAAACATTTCGATACTAAACCTTTCCTTTAATCGACTTCTTTTTCACATCTTCGTGTATATTTCCATGTCGATCGTTTCATGCAAGTTTCACGGCAACAAACATAAAAACTTACGACCCGTATTCCGATATGACGCATCAATGCTTGTCGCTATTCTGCCAACCGATTCTTTTTTTTACTCCTTTGTCGTAATACTTAGTTTCTTCTAGATTCGTTATTATTATGATTTTTATCATTATCTACCAGGATTTTTGCAAATACTTGACGAACTTTAAGTATTTTCATGAATAACAATAATTATATCAACAAACAATATGTTTTTGATGCAATTGTCAAAAAAATATGTCAGAATTCTTCATTCTCTAGAATGTTATCGAAAATTACGATTTTTTTCTGCAGTTCCCCTTTGGAAATAAAATACAGATGATAAAAAAAATTAAGAGAAAATTTTAATGAATCGTTCTATAGTTGTCTTTATATTTGTTTCAAAGGTCCTGGAAGAGAGAAAAAGAAAGAGCGTTTAGCTGGCTACGAGGTGTACGTATACATTGATTTACTTCCTATCCGATTCACCGAGAAATCGAATCATCTCACCGCATCGTGGATTTAAGGACTAGGGATGTTGGCTTGGCAGCGTAAAAGCAAGATCAAATTACTGGTTCCAGAAAGAGAGCCAGAGAGAAACAGAGTAGTGGAGATTGAGTACGAGAGAAACTTGGAATTAAGAAGTACTGAGATCTGCGAAAAATATCGAGACGATATAAATCAAGACTTTCTCGAAACCTTCTTTTTCGGATTCCTACTTTTCATTCACCACTTTAGCACGAAAAAATCAAAATAAAAATAAAAATTCATCGCCTTGATTTTGTTTCACGCTTTTATCTCTTTTTTTTTTCGAGAAAATCCATAACTAGGAACGAGCAATTAAGGCGATCCTTGGCTCGTCAATCGAAGTCTCGTGATCTTCGTTTGAGTTTAGTAAACTCAGTACCTCAGCTCCATTAAATATGATTACAGTATATCGTCACGAGACAAGAACTCTGGCCACAAATTCAATGTTTTCAAAATTGTTCTTTTCCGTTTAAAGTTTTTATGAAAATTGCTTGCTCGCCCACAGAGTCCGTAACTGTGTAATTTCGAGCCAAAAGTATGTACAAATACACGTGTACAAAAAGCTTAAATTGGGGTGCATATGTACAAAAATATAAGTAGACGAAAAGCACACTAAGAGCAAAGAATGTTTCTGCATTCCTGATACAGTCAGAAAAATTCGAGAAAAATTTTATGTTCCGGAAACGATGAATGTCTCGGGACAGTTGAAAAAAAAAAAAGAAAAAAAAGAAAACAAACAAAAAAAAACTATGTTTGAATAATCCATAAAGCCGAAGGGTGGTATACGATTTGCTATAGCTCCGTTCTGTTTCGTCGAGGCACTTAGATTTTTATATCGAGAAAATTTATGACGACAGTATTGCCCTGGCGGATGTACTCAAAGAAGATACTCGTGCCAGATTTTCCACCGGCATTGCTCGCGTGTGCGGGTCATCGCATTATTATCGAATTTGCATGAGGTTCTGTCTCGAATATTATGAATGGCTATTAATTTCTCCGGTCCATATGACGGCGACAAAACGAATTTACGATATCATTCCTATTTTTCATCTCGGCTATATTTTTCACACTGTATCAAAATCGATTATTAGTTTTATTTTTTATTTTTTTGTCATTTGTTATTTCATTACGCATTCGTAAAGCATCAGAGTAGAATTCATTGAAAAAGTTTTACACTATTTTTAAAGTATTGGCTGGTACAATAAAAGATTAAGTACCAAACGAAAAGTTTTACATACTTGAAGAATTATTACACGAGACTTCGATTTCGACTACATCATTAATTTCAATAACTTTGTTCATTTCATTGTTTTTATTATTCACAATATTTGCATAAATTGATTTTTTACCATAGAGTAGTTTTTAATACGTGAGCTGTCGTGAGACGCTGTTCAGTATTTACTTTTAATTTATATCAGTGAACCAGTGAACACGTGTAAATAAGTCAAAAAAAAAAGAACATTAAATGATTTCATTTTTTTCGCATACTTTCCCCGCAGAATCGTGAAGCTTTAGCAAAATTCGAAGATCCGGCTGAGCCGGAAGACTCGAGGATGTGCCAAGTTAGGTGAAAGTCCTGGTGAGTGTTTGAGGTTCTAGGGAGAATGAGAAAGAGAGTGGAAAAAGAGACGTTGAGAAGGAGAAAGGGTAAAGTGTAGTCTCTCGCTCTCCTCGAGCGAATTCTGTGGTTAATGGCGCTGAATCACAGATTGTGGCACAGAGCGGAGTAACCCCCTAAATTTAAATTTATTGCCAACCCTTTCTCGTGCTATATTTACATGTTCGGTAAGAAGTACCGTGTGTAGAAGCCGATGAGAAGTCTCGTTTTGAGTTTACACGTTCAAAATCCACATACGATTATCGCATTGGATTCGCGATCGTCGATGCCCAACATCGGAGGTTCGATGAAGCAGCAATAACTCAATCGGATCGTTTTGCTCTCTTGTTTCTCCTTCCACGATGTATCATTCGTCTGTTTGAGAGTCGCAGCAAAAGCTCAGCATCGATAATCTCATTGAAATGTCGTTGAATCAAAAAATTGAAGAAAAAATAAATAAACTTTCGTCGTTATATCCGATTTATACAATGAACTAATTTCATGCGAGCTGCTTTGCTGTTTTGATACTTCTCTCAATCGTGTTGACGATCATTTCACTGGAGCGTCCATTGTCCAAATTATTATGCATTTCTCGTTGTCGTATTCCGGAATTCCGAAGCCGACGATATGATCCGCGGAAGCGATCGTCGGACAAAATGTCTCGTATTCATCCTCCACGCACAAAATCCCGCATCCACGCACTCTCCCGAATATATCCCCCACCGTTTTCACTCTGATAAATTCGATCGCTTGTGTATATTTACTATATACATATACATACCTCGGCTATAAATCAATTATAATATTCCACGCTTCGGTTCGGCGGTCTCGCAAAGCTCTCCACCATTCAGAATTTGTGTGGGTTATTAGTAAAACCTCCGTGTCGACATTCCTGTGCCGGAAGGCGACGATATATTTCCGGTCGCCCTTCTACTCTCTCTCTCTCTCTCTCTCTCTCTGTGCCCTTCTTGCTCAGTATTTCTCTCCATTACAAATTTTCACATTTTACCTTCATTCTCGATTGCGTGTTACACTGCTCTTCGTGTTCCTTGTTCACTAAATTTGGTCTGATTTCTTTTTACCTGCAAAATACCTCTTCGAAGCCCTTTTAATTAAAGTCAGTGGATCAGACGATCAGACTTGGATCATCTGCAACTATATTTTCAACAGATTTCATCCACATTTCGCTGCAGATAAATCTTCCAGATACAAAGTCAATATCTATTCAATCTGGATAAAATCTTGACTCGTATTTCTTCCAACTCTGTCTCCCGGCTGCAATTTTCCTACTCCATCCATTATCTTTCACTCTTAGCTCTAATTTTTCGATCCCATATTTCATCGTTGTAACCAAACCCGCGATACTTTCCGATATTTCTGTTCTTTTCGTTTACGGTAATTGTTTTTTGTTCAGCGCCTTCGATGCACGACCAGGTCGAGATTTTCTCACTTCGGTTAATGTAACGTGTGTGGTATTATTCTTTGTTCTCTTAAAAAATTGCAGATTTTTCCACCGACAACAGCAGAGTGTGACAAAATGCCACTAGATTAGATTGAAAAATTTTAAATCATCGTTTCATTGGTGTGTTTGATATGATGATCTTTATTTTAAAAGGATAACAATTTGTGATTAATTATATTTTGAAAAAGACTGCCTATATTTTCTCTGCTGACTCTCCTCCACTTGACTCGCGAGGTTTCTACATGCGAATCATCAATTTACATACTCCAACAACGCTTCGAATGTTTTATAGATCTCCCTCGCTGCCTCTACAACTTCACCGTCTCCTTATACACATAACATACAAAGAGACCATGACGTTAGTGCTCTTTTCACCGGAGTTTACCGTCTTCAATGCAAATTACAATATTCCCAGGCCACTTGAATTCGAATATGAAAATATATGCGCGTCTGATCAAAATACGAGTTTCTGTGGTACTCAATCGGCGGAATACGGAAACATTTCTACATATATCTCGCGTCGATTTTCTCTTCACCTTATTTCTTGTTCGAAGCTCATTCTCACTCTTCTCTGCTTTACCATTTCTCTTCTTCATTTTTTTATGCTTTCTATCTTCGATAACGAAAGAAAAGTAAATTAGGCTGAACCTCTGGCGGAATAAAAATGTTTCTCTAAATCGAATGACGAGGGCAAACGATCATTATAACAAGACAAATTTTCAATCGTACAATCATCTTTCCACAGCATCTTTGCTGGGCTTATGGGAAGAAATAATTCGAGGGTAAAAGTAAATCGGTAGTTTGGATGTTATTTATTCGATAAAATTCGATTTTGCATCGAATTACATGCCGGCTTAACAAGATCTGTTTAAAAGTATATTTTTTGTCTCATACATTCGTTAATCCTTGTGGATTTTCGTTTCCATTTCATCAAGATATGTTTTGTTCTACTTCGTCACCCTCTCTCTCTCCCGCTTTCTCTCTTATTCGGTTGAGACCGAATTTTCGGTGTAACAAAAAGAATGAAAAGTCGTATAAAAACTTGCCGTGTTGAAAAGCAAAAAACTTCGTATCAATTTCACGGAACAACGCGGTGTTCTAGCAGCAGAAAAAGCGCAGCGTCCGGTAATCCGGTCGACGTCGGAATCGTCTTTTTGCGAAGTATACACACACACATACCTAGCAAACGGTGTGGCCGCAGGCATGAGCGTAGAGCATATTATACATGTATACATACCTCGGCCAGAATTCTCTCTGCCGCTTCCCGCTTAATATTGCGCCATAATCTCGCCGGCTGCATCAAGCAGCACTGAATATATATATATATCTATATATTAAATATATAAAACGTGGTGCTATCCAAAAGTGAAAGGGTTTGTGTTCTAGGGGCTGTGAGTATAGATAGTTTACAGGTGTCGTGAGCAAACTGTCGGTTCGCGAGATTGAAGGGTGAGTCGTTGTTTGGAGGAGCAACACGAGCGATCCATACTTAACGTTAAGTACATAGCGAATGATATAGACCGAGAAGGAATGTCTTCTATGCAGGGCAGAGGTTCCCATGAATAAAATGATATTCCGGGTGTGGCAATAAGTATCAAAAATAATTTAAAGCATACCGCCAGGACGATAATTCTTCGGTGGGAGGACCACAGTATCCGCGACACTCAAGACCTTGCTTCAACGTTGCTTTATCATTAAGCTGAACTGATATATTTATATATAAACGATATACGTATATATTTAGGGGTAGCTGTTGTGAATTTCGCACAACTCCCGCGACCCCCTTTCCTCTGCTGATGCCAAGTGGTTCGTTTCGCTGTGAGAAGAGAGAACAAACGTTCTATACTGTGGTCGACACCATCATCGCCAGAGAATCCATGGGACAATGTTATTTTACGCCGCTGTGCACTTGAGCCTCTTTCATCCGGGGGATCCTCTGCGAGAATCGTCGCGGTTGTTGTTCGCCCGTTAACTGTTGGTCGTTCTCGGGATCGCAAACGCCATAGCATCGCGAATCACCCGCGTCTCCGTCCGGCGGCATTTAATCTGATCAGTCCTGGATTATATCGGTATACGATATGATATTCTCTGTACACACACACCCACACACACAACACACACACATCCATGGATATAATACACAATATTATATTGTATACAAGCGAATTTTGTTCGTAGGAACCGACCCTTAACATCCAAGTACAGATCGAGATCCTCATCGGGCCACGAATTTAGTATCGTTCGCCGCAAGATTATAGTTTTCACGATTGAAAAATAATAATCAGCAGATTTGATTATTTGAATATTTTCATTCAACTCGATATTAAATTGGATATTTATTTTAGGGGTTGAAAAAAAAAACATCAGTGAGGGGTTGAAAAAAAAAAAAAAAAAAACATCAATGAATACTGAATAAAGTTTTATCGTCGGACCTGAATTATAACTTCAGATGAATACGACTTCCGTCATACTGCATCAATGTATGATATGACAGAGAACAAGAAGGCTACGAGGGTGCCCAGTGGATTTTGCTGTGAATGGAACAGACGAAAATGGACAGGAGGCTTGCCCTTTTCATTGCATCAAACGGTCTGTGACCAAGCTGCACGATCGACTTGACTCGGTCACTCGGCTCCTGTCGTCTCGAATCACCGTCTCTCTCCTCCTCCTCCTCCTCATCCTTCTTTTCTTTTTTTCTTATCTTTCTCTTTTTCTCTGTACTTACCATCACTAGCTACTAACCCTCGGGACAGTTTTTACGCCACGCCTAGGTACAGTATACAAAAGTTTGTGACTGACTCACTCCTCCCTTCTTCGTCTTCATACCAGGCTGCGCGATTGTCTCAATGACGTTTATTAAGTGTCATGATATCCAGTAGTAACAGAT
Organism: Campoletis raptor; assembly: GCA_948107755.1. Classification (NCBI taxonomy): domain Eukaryota; kingdom Metazoa; phylum Arthropoda; class Insecta; order Hymenoptera; family Ichneumonidae; genus Campoletis; species Campoletis raptor. Next base: position 19,911,611 of record OX403624.1, read on the forward strand.
TCTTATTCTTTCATTATATAAAAATAAAAATAAATATAATTTTCTTTTGAAATCTACATTTTTTGTCGATTAATCGTTTTTTTTTTCCTTTTGCATCACTTTGGTTCGAATCCAATTTTTTAAATGACAATTAAATTATTGTCTGCTAAAGATTTCAGGGTCTGATGCGAAATTATGTTTTTAAAAATGTGCATAAAATAAGAATTTGTATGATAGAAATATAAGAACAAAATATACTTTCATGGAAAACGTATATTTTGGTATCTATATGAAATAAAATTGATTCCTCGAGGCTTCATAACTGACAAGCCTGGAAACATGAAACCGGCACATGATATTCATTCGTACTCATATTTTTCTTCATAAATATATATACATATACATATGATCGATAAAGTCTCTGTATGAATTTATTCGATATAGATATATATACAGAAATGAAATATGTGACAAAGTCTCGAGAGTGTCTCTTCGCAAAAAGACCGTTTACCAGCCTCTGGTGACGACGTCTTTCCCGACGTCCTAACTCGATTTTGCGTTCCATCTGAGTCGCGCCTGAAGTCGCCCTCCGGCTTTGCTCGAACGAGTAGACCTGCCGGCCAGCCACTTCACCCGTCAATAAGGCAATTCCACCGACCCGAATTGACCCATTGCCACCGAAGAATAGCTTTCGGTGGCATTTCAGACGATATTTCTATCGAGGGCAACTCTCTTAGTTTCACGACAGTGCAGTTTCACTTCCCAATACAAAAGAGGACGAAGATAAAACAGTTTTCTATTTACTGTACAAAAGAAAACCAAATAAAAAATGCTTTGGTTCGTTCAATACTGACGATGAAAAAGCTCTGCTATTAAATAGAAAATTGTATTTCATTTTCCGACGATTAATCTTTCTCAAGTGTATAAAGCACTTTCACACGATATTAAAAATCGTTTTTTCAGTACTCAAAATAAACTTTTTCAAAATTTCTTCCAGAAAAGAAGCTCTGTTTCAAATATTCATGCTCAAACAGCAGCGACATCAGAAATAAGTCTGTGAGCCGTCATTTTAATGTCTTGCAGACAGAAGTCATCAGGAAGATGTCTCAAGAACTTTTTTCTGATGACTTCGTGTACGATTTGTTCTCAGAATCCCAACATAAAGACTATTTTACACTTTTTTCAAAAATATACTCCAAATCTACAGAAATGCTGATCCAAATCTCGCTGTAGGAGAACAAGTGTACAAACAAATAAATAACATAGTGCCATAGAGATAAGTGTATGACATGGGAAAAGAAAATGACGTGTGTCTCAACGTTGACCGGAGAATGAGTGGTAAGAAAGTCAATTGGTGCAAAGTCATTGAATTTATGAAGTATAAACGCTTCCGATCATCTCAATTATGATTATTTTTTGGTCTGAAAAGCGAGGAAGAGAGAGAACTAAGAAAAAAGTGCACAGCTTCGGTTTGAACTGGGTGGTCGGTTTCCACAGGATCAGGATCCGTATCTACCCATAAAACTAATCCTGTGAGCTATCAACGCGTGCAAGAGAGCGTACGTAGGAAGGGTCTAAAAAAATATATTTTATGAGCTGCTTATACGTTTGAGCGGTCACCCCGGCAAATCGAATCCAATTTTTGCGATAAGATCTTTAGTGCTCCCGCACAGTAGAAGGGTCAGGTGTTGAACAGCGGCTTGTCCGGCGCGTCAATTCGTTTAACCGATTTTTTTCTTCTTTTTTTTCTATTAGAACTGATGGGACTTCTGGAAATTGTGGTCTGTAGTACTCGGACGCATGAAGACATGAATTTTTTAAGATTATTCGTGATCTTTTTCAATTTATCGTATTACTGCCTACTGCTGATACAAGGGTTTTTGTAAATAATGTCTGGTTTCGTCTAAATGTCTAGTTTATGAGGTTAGAAGGGAGAACCATTGAGAGGACGTTGCGGAAAATCGAAAAGTGGAAAAAAAGGGTACAAAAAAAGCCAGAATTTGAATTTTCAGTTTCTTATTTGCTCAAAAGGTTTAAATTTATCTAAATCCAGGAATTAGAGGCATGTAAGATTTTGCAGATTGTAAACCATACGCAAATTTAACTTCACGTTCATTGAGCTCTACGTACGTGTATACAGTTATATGTTAATTTTAGGTAAACTGTTCCTTCGTATATGGGAATAAACAGAACAGAATACATGCCATATTTAATATTAGCCACTTCACCCCTTTTATATTGTAGTAGTTGGAACGGGGGAACGATATGAAGGAGAGCGATTCGTTTATACAATGGTAAGAGAATAGAGAAAGGGAGAGAAAAAGAGAGTGAGTATTCAAGTCGGAACCGCGGAACAGATAAAATGCTTTACGGCGTCGAGGAATTAACCCTTGATTTCCGCGCATTACTCTCGTGCTCCGCGAGTTTTCCCCACGATAAAGGGGTTGTACTCGATGGTAGTGGTGGCGCAGCTGAACGTTTACTGGAGCCTCTACAGCTCTTGCTTTTGCTCACCGATCCTCCTTCATATCTCTCATCGTTCAGAAGACGTAATGGCCGACCAAGAAGAAGGGCCGACATGTTTCATCGCTTTTACGCGCTTATAATATAATGTGAGCCCCCTACCGGCACACACCATACAATCATAGCAAGACGATTTATTTCACTTCTTTTATATTTCACGGAATCATAATAAGAGTGTGCCCTTAAGTATACATTTTATAATAGGTTACGTCTACAGCTTTCTTCCAGCCTCTTCTGTTCTCGAACATTATTCTTCTTGGGTTAAGTATCGAGCAGTCTTTTACCCTTTATTATTACTCATTCTTATCAAGAAGATAAACCACTGAATATAGATATGTTTACATTTAAACATATACATCGAGATGTGGTGCAAAAACATTGCGCTCAGGACTCATAACAGCAAAATACAAATGTAATTACAGATGGAATTATTGTTTGATCAAAAAGTTATCTTGTGTTAGTTTCTCTAGTGTTCTAAGTTCATTCCAATTTTTTTTTTTTGTTGATATTTATTGATTCCACGGATTCAATAGTTTGAAAAAAGGAGGTCCAGGAAAACTCATTCACTGAGCAGTTCAGATGTTCGAGTCTTTTGTTTGACAGAAGCCCAATTTGACACCTGACACTGCATGCTCAGGATAGAAATTAAAGTGGAATATCCGTCGGTACAGAAAAGTAAAAAATCATGAATTGGCTTTAAGTTGAAATCAACGTTTCTCCGACGATTTGTTCTAAAATATGCGCGGAAAATGTTTACAAAACATTCGAGAGCAGTATTTTCATCCTGTTGCATGGAATCAAACACTGGATTTGATCAACTGATGATAGAATCGTTTTGACGTACACTTGAAATTTTTCATTTCATGTGACGTACTTATCGCTGAGTGCATAACCGTTCGAGATTCGAGTAAAAGGACACCTTGCATTTCTCACCAAAACACACGAGAGTTATTCTCCGAGTGAATCATAACTCTCGTACAGTAAAACAAGGCAATGTAGTGTAGTGAGATGAGCAGAGCGAAGCATAGACCGGTCGCTGTTCCGCGGTATCAATATTCATCAGGCTCCTATGTTCGAGGCATGGCAAATTCGTGGATTAGCCAGAAACTTCACGCGGGCGACACCCTACGTATATATAGCGATGTATATACGTGAACATACAAATAGACTGAGGCCCTCTACAACATTGAACGTGTTGGGCCTCCGGAGCTCACATTCCAACGCTGACCCCGATCTCGTCCTACGAAAGCGCATACGACGATGGAGAGGCGAATCAAGGGATAGGTTCTCTCCCTACCGGATTCTAATCCGGGACGGCGTGACGTCATATTGCATAACAATTAATCAACGGGTGATAACAGCTAGCGCGAAACCACGAGTAACAGAGCTTTCCTTCTCTGTCTCTCTCTCACTATCTCGCTCTTCCTTCGTTGCTATAACCTATAGCTTTCCGTTGTACACGTACACACATTCACATACATTCAAGCATGATCGTATGGAAGCATAGCAAAACCGACGTTGGTTACCGTCCGCGCACATCGCGCGGTACCACGGAGTGGGTAGTCCTGATAATCATTTCACCGGGCAGCTTAAAGTGCCAGTAGTTAACGCTAAGCCGATTTAAAAGCGATTTCATATCCGGAATATTATACCTAAACGAAAGCGAGATCTCTCCTCTAGTCCCGCCAACATGAGAGCGCTTCCAACAATGTTCTAACGCTTTTTCCTGCACAAGAACACTGACTCTTAGTGCATGCATATCATTCTACCTCCGGAATAACTATAAGCATCGATTTATGAATTGCGTTGAGATTTTCTTAAGTCTTTTCAAATAAAAGTAAATTGAATAACGATTCAGTGTTTTAACGAAGGAATTACATTCGATTTTTGGCGGCAAAACTGTTTTTACATTTGATATTCAATTTATATGACACGCTGCTGATTATTCGCATGATAAAGCTTCGGTTCACGTACCAGAACTGTACACTCGAACAGTCTGTGACTCGGATTCAAATTCGTAACTTAATCTTGTGTTCTTTCGCCTCCAGAATCTCTTGATGATTTGTTCTCAATAAGTAACGCGGACAGTGGGTTTATAACGTTAGTTATACATAGTGCGGATTTCTCCTGGTAACGTGTTTGTAAAATCTAGCGAAATCCTCTTTACTCTCTCGTATATTCTATGGATAAGCTTGAGATTCAACGGATCCTGATGGTTAAAGGATTTTGGATGAATTTGCAACGAGGGAGAGAATTGGACGAGTGTTTAGAGAGTGACAACGACAAAAGTGAAAGAATAAACTAAGTGTAGAGGGCGAGACGTAACAGCCCTTTGCGTTAAGCACCGGCTGCACCCTCTAACTGTGCCACTAATAAGCGGTGGCAGCAGCCACATGCTAGTGCATAATGCCGATCAAACAACTGTTTAAGCAGACCCGAGTTAAGTGCGCCCATTCTTTTGCCTACCCCTCTGCTTATTTCGTTCTACCCTTGTTCCTCTTGTGATAACTGTCTCTCACTCTCTCTTCTTCATCGGTCTATATGAACCCGGACGGCCACCCGATAGCAATGATTTTGTCCGTGGTTGCAGCACTGGCTTCTAAGGGTGTCATCGGAAATGTAGAAACACATGGAGAGAAAAAAAATGACTCGATCACGTGTTTGATTCTACTTTTGCAAACACTTGACACAAAATATACAACTTGTAAAAAATAACACAACAAGAAATGATGAAAAGTTCAAAATTCATTGATTTTAAAGACTTCGTTGTTGGAATATATTCCAAATGTGACAAGTTGATGAATAATGAGAAATTATTTTCTGTTGAAATCTACAGTTGATGTCAAATCTAGGATCAATCTTCGACTCCTATTTGTGATAAATTCGCAGATTTTAATTAAGAGCTCTTGCTAAAAAATAGTGCAACTTCTATCTAGAAATTGAATCTGTTTTAAGGGTATGAGATCTTGATTAGATTCTGCGAAACGTATTTCTCGCAGCAAGCAATCTGTTCTTTCGTGATGAGACTAGAAGTGAATGTCCATCTCTCTCTTTCAATCGTCTCTCCACATTATATCGAGTACGTCAGGGGTTCAAGGGCCAGGTCAATAATTCTTCGTCGATATGGTAAGCGTATATCCCATTTTCGTGGCTCGCTGATTGAGGACAGATGCACGAGAAAAGGGGAAGTGCAGTGGAGCACAGTATGTGGATATGAGGGTACCGCCGGGTCGTACAATGACTTGGTACGACAATGCGGCGACGCACCGGCACTAGGCTCTCTTTTTCTTTCTCTCTCGCCCTTTCAGCTAGTCGACTACCGATATGACTACACAGCCAGTATATCCCAAACTATATTCTGTCGTTTCGTCCCTCTCGCCGTGTCTTTGTCACTCTCATCTTTTACGTATCTCCATTCATCTCTTGTTACTCCATGGGGCACACGAACTAGCACACAGGACCCCGCCTCAATCTCATCGTTCCAAAATCATCCGACTATGACAAAGAGCTATGTTCGCGCTGCCACAAATACGCCGTAAATATACAGATAGTAATTCGCCGATGCGACACCAACGAAAGGAACGCGTTATGAAAGAAACAGGAGGTTCATTTCGCTCCAACGAATGATGTACCAAAAAGTTGAATATTTTGGAGCAGCTTTTAATCATATTCGTAAGTTAATGGATAAAGCAACTGAAAACAGTCATAAATTACATATTTTTTCCTGCATCTCCAATCGGTTTTCACATTTTTTTGTAGAAGTTCAAAATCTTTTAAATTAAAGGAACTGACTCAGTACTGAATTCCTTTGAATTTTAGGACTTTGATATGTTGATGTTTCTTTACTTCTGCAAAATGTCCTAATATCTAGAAAATAGTCATGAGTCGACGTTACCACGTTGTAAATGACAGTTCATTCTCATGATATACAAATGCGTTTATTTTGCACCTGACACTTCGTGCTTGGTTCAAATATTCGTTTTCACGAAAATCTGTTTCTCTCGGACGATCGCGCGAAATCCTAATTAAACGGCAGATTCGAATGTTGTGTGCTAGGATGAATCCCTTCCGTACGTACAAGCTTAATCCCGATGAAACGCCGATAATATCGATCGGATTGGCGCCCCGTAGAATATACTAGTGGAGTTAATTAAATTAAAATACTGGTATAATAGCTCGCCAGATGGCCCAGCCAGAAATACAACCTGGCGGTGAGGAGGGGGTTCGGCACCAGGAAGGAGCGAGGGGGGATTCAATCTCTGATATAGCATGTACGCACCATGGATGTGGACATATAATACGTAACTCGTTTAGCCTTGCAGGTTCGAAAAAAAACGAAGGGTCCGCACCATTTCGCATGGTGTTTAGTTGGGAAATCTTGCTGTTCATGTCCTTTCTCGTTTCATCTCGGCAAAAGTGTTTAGGGACCCTTTCGTGATGTTTCTTTCAGTCAATCCCCTCACACTTTTACATTTACGTACACCATGAAAAATCTGGAGAAACATCATGGTGCTGAACGAACTATATTTTATATTAAAAAGTGGACAACACTTTGTAAATTAGTGGGTTTTGTTTTATTTTAATAATCAATTAAATATTTTCACTGAATTATTTATAAAAATCTGCTACGATCATTCGACCGTATGATTTTTCTCGAAATATAAATTTGTTTATAAGTTCTTATGCGTAATCGTTAGTGTAGGAAAATTGATGATGCTATGGTGTCAAGGTTTCGATTTGTGATTACCCATTTACTCGCGGCAACGATCACGCTATGGTTATTTACTTTCATTGGATAGATCGGAGGGGCCGAAGAGCTCTGGAACCGCAGTTTAGCATTTCCTAAGCCCAAGGCAGGTCGTTAGCGGCGTTGTCACAGCATATGCGCTGGGCAGCCTCCATATGGGGCATCATGAACTGGAATCCGTAGCCCCTGGACGAGGGGCACAAAAACTAGAACCTTGGTACCACATTGGCACTGAAGATCCGTACGATTTGTGAGGGGCATTTCAAAATCATACGTTTTTGCAGCAGCTAAGGTTTTTTGTTTCACGAAATCTCTGAATAATCATTTATTCGGATCTCATCAATATGCCGATTTGCCACAACAACATTGATCTCTTCATAAAATCCATGCCAAGTGGACTGCGTGAAAGTTGTTTCAAATATTTTTCGGAAGCATCGATTGATGGTCAAGATTCAAATCGTCACCACCTTGTTACGTGAAACTATTTCGATATCATTGGAAGAAATCATGAGGAAAGTAGGTCTCATGTTTAGAAGTCATAAAGCGATTCTGTCATAACCATCTCGTGAAAATGACAAAATTTCCACCTCACATAACATGGAATATAACTACTTTCAAATAGCATACATGCGACTAAGCTTTGCGGTCAATGGCGTCTTTAAATGCGACCATATGATGTGGAGGGTTGAAAAAAACCTGATCGATGTTCCACCCCTACATGTGTATTGTCACTGTGCACAGAGTTGCGGGTATGGATGAAACCTGTATATGTGTTCATATATATGCACGGATGAACGACCAGCTATGTGCACCGTCACCAGAATCTGTAGTGAGAATGGCTCCACCAGCAAGTGCACGTATACGGTGCATCATACGTACTATGGTAAATGGGAAAAGAGACCAAGGGAAAGAGAAAAAAAGAAAGGAAAAAAACACATAGACAGACCTCATGTAGAGTCCATGGGCAGTGAGCAGGTTGACTAGCTTTGTCCATGGTCGATGATGACGATGGGGTCGGGCCTTGGCACAGATGGGCCGCTAATCTCATTGAAAACTCATGAGGACTCTCGGGGGGTCGTGCTAGTTCAGCTACAGGCTATAACCAATAGAGAAAGGACCCCGAGAGCTTTACTGCTAAGATTCTTTCGTAGTGAGCATAGTGTACAAGTCTTTCCATGGGGGCCAAGCACCGTGCCAACCACCATATGTCCTACGTATATGCATACATGAAGCCTGCATGTTATCCCAAACCAAAAATGTGGCTCTATATACACCAGGATGTCCCCCTCTCCACCTATTCACTTTTTGTACTTCCCGCTTGCGTTTATGCTATAGTTGACGTGTATAGTCTGACTATTTTTGACGATAGGCTAGCGAATTGAAAAACTCTTAGACATTTTTTACCCTAAAATCGCTGAATTCTTGCGTTCAATTTGTTGATGTAACGTTTTCAGTGCATTACAAGAAAATAAAAAGGATGATAAAGGATTTTAATCGTTGTACATGGCACGCGCCGTCCGCCTCGTCCATTTGTGCTTCCCGGAATCTCTATAATTACTGTTATAATAACAGGAGGCTCTAGCTGCATATCCATATTTAAGTCCGTTATATAGCGGTGGAGCTCTGTCGCCACCGTTAAGATCACTGTAGCATAACTTCATCGCGGGGTGTTCTAACTAGAATGAGAGAACACGAGCTTTCTCATGCATATTCCCTCCCGTTTAACAAATACCGCTGTACCAAGTGCTGAGAAGATGCGGGACCCGACAGTGTGTGAGATAGAGAAGGACGAATTTAAGCAGGAAGAGTAGAGGATCCAGAGATGGAGTCGGAGGAAGGAGTCACAGCGAAGCAAACCACGCGGGGGCACACGTGTACAACCAGGCATACGGGGTTGCTTTACGAGCGGACAACTAAGGTATGCTCTTTGTATACGTTCGCCTCTGTTTCTACTCTTCCCATAGCGGGCTTACCTACGAGATAAAGAGGAAGGAAGAAAGCACCGTATTAATACATAGATATACGTGGCTGAAAATTCTGTGGTCGCTTCTGCAATTCATCCCACACCGACCCAGAGGGTCTCGGTCTTCTTCTTCGTAATTTCCCCCCTCGCAAGCGGGATTCTTCGTTACGTGACCGTTTCTCTGCAACGGCCGACGGATTTTACGTCCCAGGATCTCTGAGCTGCATCCACCGTGACCGAGGCGCTCACTGCGTTCTTCATTCCGATTCTACCCTCTTCTTGCTTTTGTAGAATCCTACCTCAGTTATGTTTTACCACTATATCCCCGGAAGGATGCAAGACCGCTCCTGTTTTCTCCGCAGTAACTCTTTTGTAAATTACGCTACGCCGCAGAAGCAACATATAAGTTCTGCCTTAATTGTCACATTGGGGAATAATTGTACGGATGAAAACAAAATCGTTTATAAATAATCATACTTATCCGAAATCCAAAGGAATTACAATTAACAAATATTTTTCACTCTTTTAATCAGAATGCAGTAATTTTGCTGCATCTTTCTTCAGCAGTTTCTGAAAAAGCAGTGGTTGACCGAGTGATTTATAAATAATCGTGACACTTTTTTATTGGATTCAGTACAATTTATAAACGATCGTTATCGGCTCTGCTTAGGCCTTTAACCAAAAGGAATACTTTTATAAAAACATAGTAAATAGACTTTTGGGTTAAAAGGTCTAACAGCTTTGGCCATGTATGCGTTTATGTACTATAGAGGAGAATTATAGAATCTGCCGATGGTCAGAGGTACAGTGAAAGCTGATACCGCACTGCGCACACCGTATGTTCACGCGTGAACTCAAATATGTTTCGTGGCTGTGATGCGATCGATGATGACTCCTCACGTCCGACAACAGACTTGTAGGTTTCCGAGGATCCATGTACTACTTAATATATACATAGACCCATAACTCCTGAGAACATTGAATACAAGGCTTCCTGGTTAATTGACATATGTGAACTGTGACATTGAAGGCATTCTAGATATGTACGGAGATCTTGGATTCAATATTGAACTGCATAGCAAGATTGAAACCGCAGGATGCATATTCATGATAAAATGATAGATAAAAATAAAATTATTTCCATACGAATTTAGAATGTCTCGATGGAGTGTACCCAGAGCAAGAACCAGAGCTTTCGATCATCGGGGAGATCACAGGTGTTAGGAATCTTCATTGAAGTTGAATATGTCGAAGAGCTCGACATCGAAAATCGGACAAATTACCAAGAAGACAAGAAGAGGGAGAAAGCCTGTAGCGAGACGGACTGAATCCAGCCACGTCTATATCTCCAGGGAATATCGAAAGAGAGAATCAAAGTCACATCTGCGAGAAACGCCGGGAGGACGTCTAGGTGGTCCCCGGTTGATTCGCGTTAAGATTGATGACGCGACAGTCTCTCTCTGTCGATTTTCGCTCTTTTCTCATCCTTATCCGCATACGAAACAGATGAACCAGGGAAGATTCGTTTTTTTTTCCTGAAATAGCTGCGAAGTCAGACGCAAGTGTTTGCAAACAAGGGGGAGACCTCTTAGACTCCGCGTCGGGCCTGGACAGGATAATTAGAAAATTCCTAGTTGTATTTTCGAAACTATCAAAAATCAATTGTTCTTCCAAGTGAGTGTAATACGAATTCTAATTCAAGAGACATCGAATACAAGAGACTGGCCGAACCCTCGGTTATTTGTGTATTTTTCTGTTCGTATAAGCGAGACGATTTCAATGGTGGCGTCGAAAACATGGAGAACAATCAGGTCGACAGTATACTTCAGAATTGCGGTTGGGTATAAAATAAGAAAAAGGTAAGAGGATGCTGATATAATGGAAGAGGAAGAGAGATCGAACGAGCGCTCCAAGGTCCCGTGGCATCGTTCATCATTTGCCGGAGAACGTTTCCCGGTGCAGGATCCTTTCTCAGAAGTGGAAAAGCTCTCTTTCTGTTTCTCCAGAGGGTAACACACAAGAAAGACGATATGCGAATGGAGAATAAAAAGAGAATGAAAAAAAAAAAAAAAAAAAAAAAAATACAGTAGTGCTTACGCGGGGTAACGCAGTATAGTTTGGCCGCGAGAAGCAGAGAAAGATCTGCATAGCCAGAGACGGCATCTCGCGACGAGCGAGCTAAGTGCGGGATTATGCAAAGCAGTGGCCATACAGTATAAAAATACGGAGCGACTCCACGCCATCTTTTCCGGACCATTCTAATAACTTGCCACAAGCCGGCGAATTCCTCGCTCGTGGCTACGACGCTATATCCTCATGCTGCTTCTCTTTCCTCCTCCCTTTCCTGTTTCCTCAGCTCTGTATATATATTTATCGAACGGATCAGAAGCCCTATTCGCCATAGTCTACCACACGATACGTATATATGCATATGATGTATATACAGTTATCGCAACTCTTGATTCGGGTAAAATTTCTCTAGAACGAACGCGTGGCGTCTGCGACGAATAAAAGCGATCTTTTCTTTCTTCAAGAAAAATAACCGTGCGAGTTTCATGACGAACGCACAGCACTGTTGCTCGCAGTACTTACAGTAAAGAAGAAACATGTATCTTCTTATAAAATATTATCCAAGTTTTACCCTCTTACATGATCCGTATATTTCCCATTCAAATTTTTCGTCTAGAGATATAACGAAAGATCGCAGATCCAATCAATACTGCCTCAGAGCTTACCTCCTTGAATTGTACGCCGGGTGATCATGAGTTTCATAGAAATTTCATGACATGTGTAGGTCGAAAATTTTCACATAGATTGTACTTTATTCGTTGTTTATTATAAAACAAAACATAAAAGTAATCCTCTGGGTTTATACGAAATTGTCATGAATCTGTTGTTTTTGCTGTCTAAGCATTTTTTGTCCAGACAATAATGGTCGTGTATACGCAAAATAGCTGACGTAAGGTTTACGAAGCTCCTACAATGAACGAGGGCAGAGCAGGGCGAATTATTGGATAAAATCAAATCGGCGTTAACGAGAAGCTCTTACCGAACATCTCCAACCCTACACAGTTTGTGAGTAACGGGGTGATATTTCCGTGGTCGTATCAGTCAAGAGCACTGATCCCGCAGAGGAGAACACATGGCACCCACTATGATTCGAGGCTCTCTCTTCCCAGTCATACTCTCGTGATGAATGCCGTATGAATATTCGGACGTGCCTCGTTGATTCTGGGGCGAGATTGATTCGCACGAGGGAAAGTGATAGCCGTCTCTCGCTCCATGATATTCCAGCAAATCGCCGTTAGAGGATATCTAATGTGTTACGCATACACTGAATATAGATGTATCTACAATAACACTGTCACGTTGAATATTGAATGCTTAATCTGTGTGACATTATGTGACGGAACTTCCAACTGGTGTTGGAAGAAACGATTAATATTGTAGCACCTGTTACAGTTTCTACATAAGTCTTATGTAATTACAGAGATTACATTTTTTCTCATAATTTATAGTATTTCAACAAGTAATTTCATCAACAACTCCAATAACAATGAATGATTCCGTCGATTTTGATCGATTTTTATCACCTAAAACCACAAACTTCAACCGTATGTACTTTGATGGGATTCCCAATGAACCTACACCAAAAAAATCACGGTTCAAATGTCATGTATACCTTTTTCAGTAAATAGACCAGAGCAGACAACTAATTCAATAATTTCTCGTTTACGTGCCTCACGTTTTCGGCATGGTTCACCATTTCGGTACTGCACTTCGCAAACCTGGCCCGATAAACATGAAACTTGAGATAGCGCTACATGATATCGCTAAGTCACATTAATTCCGTACGGGCGTGTCTACGTTTTCTCTACCACATTTACTAACTACGCAGTAACGGTACGCAATAATGTTCTAACTCTTTCACTTTCCTCTCCTTCTCTCTCTCTCTCTTTCTCCGACTTGTTCACTGCTATCATCTCATGGCGCTTTAGTAAAGTATTCACGTAACGCATAAGCAACGCTACGCGCAGCCACCGTGTGCACAGAGATAAGGTGGTTCAGGACATGCGGATAGGCTCTCAGCATCCTCTCCCTTTTGCCTTATTCCAGCTCCTTATAGTGTTACTACTAACACTACTTACGACGATATAAATAAGTTCTAATCTTTTGACAATCCCGATACCAATAACGTCTTCTCACAATAGAAATCAAAAATAAGTTACAGCTCGAGTTTCATACTTTCGTTTGCAAATGAGATACGATTAACCTGCCGTACTAAATTTTTGTGACTGTTGAAATCTTTTTCCGCCTATCAACTTATTTAACGTAAAATTAAATTCAACATAAGAGCTTTGCTTGATTCACAGAAGCAGCGCTGAAAAGAATGAGGCGAGACAGAGTACAAGTGCGAAAAAGTAGAGAAAAGGGATCTCTTACTTTATATGCATGGACTCCGTGATAAGTTAAGGAATTGCCCAAGTGTCTGTGAAATCCCGAATCTCTCGTACTCATCTATCGCCAGAGAAATTTCACCCGGTGAGTTGAGCCTCTATGCCTGCTGGTGTACGTTGAAAAAAAAGTCTAAGGCTTTTTAAGGTATACTTATATCTGCGTATTCATCGCCTCGGGAATGCCACCACGCCCCCTTATTTCAAAAATCCTCTGAACTCATCACACATTCAATTTGTCAGCGGCTCTTTTATCCTGGTGTGATCTCGTTCATTTTAGCGAATTTCTGCAAGAAATATTATACCGACGTTGAATATGATTAAATTATCCAGAGAATAATAGTACGATGTGTAAATATGTATTTTTTTTTAAATCGCCGGCTGCTGAGTGAAATGAAAGCTCTACCAATTAATTGTAGACGTTTAAAACATTGTCAGTGCTCTATTTTTGCACATAATCGTTGAAAAATACTAAACGTTCTTAAATGAATCATAACTTTCCTTCTGTTCAACTTCCTACACGAATAGCATTCGAGGTGTGAATTTGATAAGAGATTATTTTCAATCATGTATAATCGTACGTTTCCCCCTCGCCAAAGTCAAAGTCTTTAACGTTCCTCATCGTTGATCTACGAAATGAAAAGAGCTCCGTTTCACACATCAATCGAATGTGGTACTGGGGGTGCTAACTGCATACGCGTGTGAGCCACGTGCCTGACAGGGGATCCTCACGTGACCCTAGACTACGGCAGTATGTATCCAGTCGATTCGAACTCTCGTCGAATTAGTCTGATAATCTTCCGTAACACTTGCTCATATTTCGACATGTTACGAAAACAAATAGCCCTTGAAAACACGATGGTCCTGAAAATGCACAAATGGTCTATATCCTTTGATGCGAATTTATGTTTCGACAAATTTGCATAATCCGTGACACACGTTATAAACTTTTTACGAATCATTCAGAGCTCAGCAATTATGGTGCATTGTGCTCATCTTTTCTTCTGTAGTTTTAAGCTTGGGAATCATTCAAAAAACCAAAAAAAAAAATTCTAGTCATATTTTTTTTATTACTCCAGAATATTGATTCTCTGATATGTGAGACTTACGACTCCGTACAATACATCTAGATCATTCGAATCTGTATTATTTTATGTGAAAAGACGAATGACGAGGGTGGTTCTGGATACGCGTTGGCAATTGGTCTCAGTCGCTCTCGAAGAACGAGTGTAAGCAGTTGATAGGAAAATGGTTGAAGACTGAACAGGAAAGGTATAAAGAGCGAAACGAGGTTTCGCGTGCCGATCGAAAAGTAATTACAACTTTTTCCCATCCGCAATCGAGAAGTTAATGTCCTTTAACCTTCGGGCGTTCCCCATTGGTTTTCCTGAAGCCTCAAGCGAATCGTAAGAACTGGACGGCTCTCGCATGCCCAGTAAAATGGATTGCTCGCCCATGATTGATCACCTATTGGTTTGGTTTCCTATACAGCTTGAGTTCCTTCTTTTCCCCTTCGAACCTCTTTGCTGCTAAACAAAACGTTGAATACGTGGCTCATCCCTTGTGAATTAACATTTTGTTAAAATAAGCACACGTCATAGTGGGATCTCAATTGAAACGATTTGGTCGAAGTCGTCTGCTGGATTGCTGCTTGGCGGATCAATAATAGGACCAGCAGCTAAAAGACATATAATATTTTAACTGGCTAAAACCACGAAAAATGCGATGACACGTCCGGATAATCCGAAGAGCAATGATCATCTATAAGAAGCCCGTCGGCACCTTCTGTCCCATACGCTCGATTTAACACTCCTTGGCCTTAAATCTTGTCTGCGTTCTCCAACGAAATAGTATTTCACGCCGAATCTCTGAATTCTAAATATCTCCGACGAATATCGAAAATCTCGCATATAAATGGTAAATCGATAAACGTACGATGAGTAGCCCAAAGAGCAATATTTTTTTTCCCCTTCAGCTAACGAACGGAAAAACGAGAATACATAGCGACAAAAAAAAATAGCGAATAGTCTCGGTGTCAAAAATATTCTCGATCGTTCGTCAGGCTGAGTTATGGGGGTGGGTTTTTCGTTGCCGGTGTTGAACCAGTGTGAGGGAGAGTGCCGATACTAAATTCTCGTTATATGAACCGCGTGTGCGACCGTGAACAGGCTAGATTCCTTGGCCGATGCGCAGACCTCGGCACAGACGAGGAACGGGGTGAACCTGTGAGCTTTTGCCAGCTCTATGGTCGCGCGCGCCTCAGCACATGTGTCGAACCTGAAATATGTAGGCGTGGCCTCATCGAGCTAACAGACGCGTCCCGACTACCGAATATGTTCACCCCTGTGGTCGACGCTCCACCCCGTATACCAGAATTGGAGCTACGATTGGCTCATGCCACCCTCGGCCGCCTCCACCAACTGCACCCTCACTATCAACCCTGCCACGCTAACTCTTACATACGACGATGCGCGAAAGTGGTACGTTCATTCGAACGTGGACCATCGTTGGTCCCAGTCATAGTCGTGAATGTTGCTTCATGGACATCCCGTCGTACGGAGTTCTCGAGTTTTTGTGTGTTCGATTATAGATAATTACGAAATATTGAACATTTGCTTGTGGTCTTTGACAGTTTTGTGTTGATTTTTGGTCGCAAAATTTAGTGGCATAAACATGCTAGGTCCGAGAAAAGTTTCATAGTGATATTATTTTGGCGGGCTAATCGTCAGAAGGTGGAACACTCAAAGTAGTGAAGATAAAAGAACACGGAATTCGCTGCAGTTTTCAACCTTGTACAAAGGTAAGTTTTTGTGATTCAAATGTCTAAAACGTGCTGACTGTCGTAAATAGTTGAACAAGGTGTTGAATCATTTCATACCATATGATCATCAGAGAGAAAATTTTTCTAAAGAATCGGAAGTTTGTTATTCATTTTTTCCTTCAAAAAAATTCATAGACACATGGCTCCAGGTGATAAAATCTAACACCCTCTCTGTCATTGTATGTCCAGGCAAAGTGTCCAGATCGCATTGCCACGATGACAATGGAAGATCGTTCGGGAGGCATTGAACGTGCCGCCCCCGCTAGTTCAACTGTCTCAACAACAGCATCTCTGGCGGCAACGGTGCGAACGGATCTGCCTGTCGATGCTTCCTATCCGTTACAACGTGCGAGTAAGCGTTCTTTCGATGTAGCGTTTTTAGTTGCGCCGGACGAGAAACTTGCGCGTCGCCAGCATGAGAAGTTGCGGCTTGTTTCAACCGATCGTTTAACCGACGGCAGCCGTCGCGATCGAGGGCAGGAAGAACCGACGGATCTTCAAGTTCAAGAACGTGAATTTTTCGATAGGCAAATACCGCAAAACTTGACTATCAAACATTTCGATAATGAAAGACGGAAGCTTCTTCAATGCACCGATGATTCCATGAGTCCACCGTATTCATCACCACGTACATTGACGCCAACGTTACCAGGATTATCACCAGATGCTGAAGTTAGAAGATACACTAGTCAACTACGAGCTGGAAAAACACCTAGTCCTCCAGTATTTCAGCAACACGCTGTTCCGCATTCTAATGTGATCGGTAGAATCGCAGATTCTGTAGATTCGTCCTCCTTACCATGTGGCAAAATATATGATGCGATGATATGCTCTACGAGACAGACTGAGTCGCGGAGCGCCTTCACCAAAGTCAATATATCCGGTAACACGAGAAATGGAACATTCGATGATGGACAATCGTCACCGCGTTCCTCGATTTCACCGGATCGCGTAAGTTATCAGAGCAGCGTAAGTCCACCAGTCGCTGGTCCACTTTCTCCTGCCACTGGGTACAAGTACGCCTCCTTCCCAACTTCCAAAATGCCCTATCCTTTCCTCGTTACTCCGGAAGGTCAGCAAACAAGTATTTTGGAGAATCTAAAAATTCCTCAGATTGTCCAACCACCGAAAGTCCCAAGCCCGAACAAGGTACCAGGCTTTCGTCCGGAAGTACCGTCGGTCTATCCAAATTTTCCTTACAACCCCATGTCGGTATTCCCACCGATGGCTGAAGCCCTAACGCGACCTCGATTCCTTGCTACAGCAGCCAGTGTCGCGAGTCTTCTTCCTCCTTCATTTGCCCTCAATCTGCCGGCTCAAAATGTTTGCGCAAAGTGCAATCTCTCGTTCCGCATGACATCTGATCTCGTTTACCATATGAGGTCGCACCATAAAAATGAAAACACCGGTGAAGCGGCCAGGCGACGGAGGGAGGAAAAATTGCGATGCCCCGTTTGCGACGAGAGCTTTCGAGAAAGACATCATCTCACGAGACACATGACAGCACATCAGGATAAAGAGAGCGACGCAATTGTGGACCAGGTTGAAATCAAGAGGCGAACAGCGACTGTACACGGCAAGTGACGACGCAAGGTTCATCGGGATGACCATCAGGTTCCCTCCGGGTTCCCCTTCGAAAATTGAAAGAGAGGCAACGAAAGAGAATGACGACAAGTGCAATGAAAGGGTCAAGATAGAAGAAGCAAATATTTTCATTCGCGCGAATTAAATCATGTGTTTATAATTCTGGGGTAACATTGAGAGCCCCAAAGTTTGATCACGTAATGATTAGATGCATTTTGGAAGCGATGTACGTACAAAGGCATATTCAGCAAAAAAAAATAACTATCAATCTTCCACAATGTTAGTATCACGAATGTAAATTATATAAACACTTATTAATAATGTAACGTTACAACCTGTCAAGGCAGATTCCCTGTCTAGTCAATATTAGGTAGGAAAAAAATCGTGAATAATTTTTCCACACTAGTTGGAAAATTTATTCGAATTATCATTTTTATTTTTGAACATGCGGATCTCCTGATCGGATTAAAAACTTATACATGTGATTATGCATGTTAAATCCGTGATTCGGTGAATGATCTTCGACATTTAAATCACGAGTTTTGGGGCACGCTCGATCCTGGGTGAACGGGCGGCCAGAGCCACGATCAGGCACGCATTATGTGTACAAGGGCGGGGCGTCAGTGTAAAGCCGTTCGATTCTAGCCCGGGCAATAAATAGATCGTAAACCATATACCGCGGCACGTCACACATAAACCGTCGAAGCGCGCATAATGGTAGGAAACAATGAATGTCGTAATCGGAAACAGTGCCGGTTTGTTATCTGCCATTCACACTCCATTTAACTTCAAACGACGAATCGGTGCTCGCTCGACGAAGCCCGCACGTTCACCCACCGTTTTAAATACATGGCGACCTGAGCCACCCACCCTTTTCGTTCCTCGGACATAGGGTTAATCGACGCCTCCTCGAATTGTTCAGAGTCAGCCGTAATTCATTGAATTTTCGTTGTCCTATCGGATTTTCAAGATCGAAATATTCACCTTGAATTTGAAATATGTCATTTGTAAAACCTTTTAATCCAGGAACACATCAGATCTCAAGGTTTTACACATCATCACACTATCACATTTCGATCCTACTATGTCGTGTTAAGAATATTATAAGAATATACCGTGATTATAGTTGCTGGTTCACAGCATTATGTACAGTTACGAAAAAAAAAAAAAAAAAAATTCAATTCATTAATGTAAATATTAGATTTCTGTAAAAAAAAAGACAACAAAAATGTGAGTTGCTCTGCACCTGTCCTACGACACAATATTTCGAGGTGTTTCCTCGTACAGTCGCCGTGTCAGATAAGAAAAAAACAAAATAGCTGTGACTACAGTAAGCCACATCGAATTAAAAAAATAATAATGTTGGTGACCAGGAGTGCATGTTCGATTATATAAAGTACGCCCATCAAAATTCAGTATTATAATTTAAGGTATGAATAGAATAAGAATATTATATCAAAGTTTTGTTTCAATTTTCAGATAACTATTTTATTTGTCCCACGTGGCATATTATTAATGGTACAAAAATTGTATCAATTGGATGTAAATATCACCGTGTACATAAGCACCTGTATGTATCGAAACATTGTTGTTAACGAATAAAAGAATATCCAGACAAAGAAATCATAAAATTCTTCTCTTTACTACCCACGTATATTTTGTATTTTATTCTGGAAATGAATTTAGCGAAATATCTAAAAGAAAAAAACAATAATCATTAAGACATAGTGATCAAAAGACATGGCCAACGATTACCAGAAGTAACCATCGACTCAGCCCTTTTCAAAGGCTTAAATTAATACCCTCCTGAATCGATAGCATTGATAAATACTTGTCATTGGTCTAGCTCTTGTACGAACATATAATGTACATCATAGTCGAAGCCAATTGTTTATAAAACGTTCAAGTACAGAGCAACGAAGATCCTCTTAGTTCAAGACGACAGATCTTCTTACGTGGAAAAGTACGCCGAAACAAGTAATCACTGTGAAAACAATTGAGACTCTTCACAAAAGTATTTCACTAAACGGATGATGCCTAATCCTTGAAGAACCACAGCCAATACGACAAACAATCTCTTACCACCCTCGAGGAGGCTTACGTTCACTTTCTCAACTCTGGACTATCAGCTTGTGGTGGTCTCCCTTCACCCACGGCAAAGTATACTTACCCTCTGGCCGAGGTCCATAAAGATAAATAATATCGAGTATCGCACCCCAGGCCAGTTGCTTTTCCAGGCTAGTATTCTTTCCCTATAGCCTCGATTTGAGCTTGAAGAACCTCCCCTCCTGCTCTTCATGCTCCTCTTCAGGTTTTCCAACAGTTTCGAGATCCAAAATACATAGCACACTTCCCCCACTCATCCTACATACTCCCTTGCAGAATCTCATCCCAGTTTCTCCTCTCTTTTCCACCCTTCATCCTCCCAAAGTTGTATCTTCCCACCCTTGTTAGCGATATAACGTCCGTGCCTGTGCCGTGGTGAATAGCGCGCATGCTTCTTCTGTTACTGAAATAATGACAATGTCATAGGCCCCACCGGATTCGCCACGGCTTCCTCACTGCCACGTGGGCTACGATTGGACGCGGACATGCTAATATGGCGTTCGTTCCGAGACATTAAGTCACTACGATGTTTCTCTTATTCATACATACTCGAATGTAAGAAAAAAAATAAGGCACGGGACACATGACATCCACAAACGAAGGCATCACATAATCTTTCTCTCTTTGGCACACGGAATCATAAGTCCGGACGGAACATTCGTTTTGCCCTTAAAAACTTGTTTTTTAAACAGATGAAGATCAATATGTTTATCGACTTCTCATCATTATTCCGCAATCAAAATTTTGAATGAATAAAATTGATTAAAAAACTGTCATTTTAACAAATCAATTCTAACTTTATGATTTTTAATGGCATCAGCAGCTGCTACAGTGCAATAAATTGACAACATACGAAGTCCAACTCACTGACGACAAAATTTAAGTCGTAAAACTTGTTAAATTCAATAATTTCTAGGAAATGTTATTATTATTAGTTAGAAAATCAAAGTGACTGGACTCTCGGTTATTGACATGGAGTAAACCATATTAATTGACGACCGCACAGTATCGTAACGGCATCACCCTGATTCCGCGATTCGCTATGGGCTTTCAGACCGATTATGTAACTCGACTGTGAACACGCAGCTTCTACTGGTCTCACGATAATCCCTGAGCCAGATTTTCACACCGAAAACTAATTGTACTGGTAACAGTAGTCTGCACATAGTATATCTATACATAATAATAGAATATGTTCATATAACTTATTATGCGGAACAATTTTTCCGAATCGAATGAAGACACAAAAGTTTTTTTTTTCACTTCTTTCGATTCCCAGAGGTTTATGTAGCATATGTGGAACGTGTTCGTTCGTATGCCTCCATTATCTACGGTTCGAAAAAAGAGGTTCTAATAAAAACAATAAAAAAAATTAAGACAAATCACGAAAATCCTCGACCTGAATTAACAATATTTGCCGCGACATCATTTTCTGATTCAAAGTGTAACAATTTCGTTGTTTTATTTTTGAAGCATGTAAAAAATGTTTTTTTTTTCTCAATAATAAAGCTTTTCATATCGTTGGCGAACGAACTGTCCCGTGATAAAAGCTTTCATGGCTCTTCGTGTGTTCATAGTGCTTCGTATGTATATACTCTTTGCAAACATTTCGTGCTGTACAAGCACGCGCTGTATATGTTTCGCGCATTCTGGGCACGACAGGTCAGTGATTAAAAACGGAAGTGTGCGGACGCTGCATCGCTCGAGTGGACGGAAAGCCGACTATTCTCTGTGTCTTCCTCTTTTTCACTCTCGTTCTCCGTCTCTCTCTCTCTCTCTCTCTCTCTCACTCTCTCTCTAACTCTCCACAGCTAACCACCTTGATTTACAGGGTGATATTTCGTCGCTTCGCAACACTCGACAATGGGTGCTTCGCGGTTGACATTTCGTTCGCGAAATTATTGCGAGGCAGACCGCGTTGTGTCATAGTCATGGGTGTATATGGTTCGAGCTGGTTCCTGGTCATTTTTGTGCGAACAAGTCTGGGAGGGCCTTTCTCTCTCCTCTTTCCCTCTCTTTCGATCTCTAACCTGGATTCTCCGGTCATTTATTATGGAATATTTTTTTCGATATAGAAAATAAGTACAAAAATTTTAATATGTATTTATATTTATAATTATTCTGAATCTTGTATCGATTTGTTATCAAAACAATTATACTTTTGACCCAAAGGTCGTTAGGGCTTAATAATAAATTGACAAATTTCTTCTTCTCACTCTCTCTCTCTCTCTCTCTCTCTCCCTGCGAAACATTTATCCACACGTTACAAGCTCGGTCTCTGGTGTCATTCCAGCAGTTCCAACGCACTGTCAGTTCTTCCTCTTGTGTACCAACATTTCTTTTATACTTTCCGCCATTTTTATTTTCCACACACCCGTTTTCCTTCCTCGCAAAAAACACGCTCTGACTGTTGTTCAATTGTACCCCCTTTTTGTCTTTTATACTTGCTTTGTTTGTTGCTTGACTCTTCCGACGTCCGAAGAATATCCATTCGCATCAGCCACCGTCCAGCTGGGAATTTATTCATGTAAGATTCATTTGCCCCATCACCTTTACCAGTCAACCTATTGTTCTTAAAGATTTTTCAAATTTTCTAAAAAAAAAAAAAAAGATCGTTATTGTCATATAACTGACAATCCTTTGATTTATTCGACTTATTGTTTCAAAATGTATTAATTTCTCATCATAAATTCTTCAATTCACATACATGTAGTTATAATATTTTGAATATATTGTGGTAACTGATTTAACCGTGGCACAAGCTACTTGAATATGTTCCATCGCGAAGCAATAAAATATCTTTATCTGACTCGTGCCACTACTCCCTTTATTCGAAGGGAGAGAGCACGCACCTCATGGTGCGTGCTCCATAATTTAAAGTCCTATCGGTACCTTCGCCAAGATAAGTCTATTTAAATAAATTAGTAATGCTATCTCGGTAGACAGAGAGTGTACGTGGGAAGCGTGGATTGAAAGTTTGAATCGAGGGGAATAAATGATGATATTTTATCAATTTTCATTGTGATTCGTTACGCTTGACAATCATCTGGTTTTTTCGTTCTCCATTTAACTCGACTGTTTTGCAAAATTCACACTCCTCTTCCATTCGAATTTGCAATCAATCCTGCGGCCAGGCAGGATCGAGAATTGAATCAAAGCAAAAAGTTTAATCTCCACGTTAAGGACTGGAAACTGAAACTTATTTCTGAAACAGATCAATATGGAGAATCGACTGATTCCACTAAATTGTTAATTTTATTTTTACAGAGCACGTGAATATTCCGAAATTAAATAAATTTATAAACAGTAGCGCAGCAGCCAATCTTTTTGATCCTGAAATTGTTCTGGCCAAGTATGGGAGGATATATTTCAACCTCGAGGATTTTAACCATGACCAATGTATACACGAATGTGTTTGTGAAGGTACACATTGCCCTGGCTACGTGGGACATAATATAATGGGGCATAACAACGGCGTTAACACGCAGCGGCCGACCCCGGACGCGACCCAGGACCCTCCCCGAGTGAGTTACACCTCTGATAATTACTAGAAATTAATGCGCCACAGCCTATTCCCACAGCCGCTCACCATTGTAACCATGTAAACACACATGAAGTATAACGAGCCTCCAAATTTCTCCATAGCAGCTTATTCGTTGTTCGTCGTTTACATACCTTTCTCGCCATCAAGTCACTCTGTAACTTCTCCTCTAATTTGAAAATTAGTAAGTCCTGGTGAGCACTATATTTGCTGCCAATTATATTTAGTACGATAGTAAAAAAAGTTTCGATATTATCTCGTTGATTTTTCTGTTTCTTTTCAATTCGGCAAGGAAATTTTTTTTCTATTTCTTCGGTTGCTTTTCGGGTTGATTCTATCGAAGAATTCCTCATTTCCGTTTATTTTGAATATCCGCGATTTTTTTTCTTTATTTTTTATTTTTTTTATTGACACTTCGTAAAAATTTTCCAACTTCTGACACCAATGTTACGTTTTAAATAAACAATTCTTTGCTTTGTTAACTAATAACTTTATTATCAGGGTTCTGACACGTGTTTTCAACTACTTATTTATCTCCCAACCCCGTTGTCAAGGAGACGTACAACTTTTATATCTAAGTCTTGGATCGTAGTTGTCTATGAATTACTGTATTCGATGTCGTGCCTAACGTCGTGTCTGTCATAATCGTAACAATATATCATCAATAAATAATGTTTTTATAGAGATTAATGAACTTTGCATGGAAATAATTAGATTTGAAAAACTGTCGAGACAATCATAGGAACGTTAACACAATGGTCTGGGGTTGTTATTATCTTCAAATTAAAATTCAACATATTTATTTATACATTAGTTGAGATGATTATTATTGTTTCAAAATTTTTGGTTTTTTTTTTTTTTTATAATAACGACAATATATTGAAAAATATCTGTACTTGTGAAAATTTTGAAAACTCGTGGTAAGTAATCTCTCAGCATGGGCGCGAAAGAGTCAGATACGTTGGTCTAGTCCGTGGGATTTCATATCTAGAAATTGTCAGTCAGAAAAAAATTAAATCGCCGAGCGATGAATTCTTTCCCGCGTTACGATTCCTCCCGTAAAGCCGACCCGTAGGATGATATTAAGAATCACGTTGGATTCTCCACTGCTGTTGCTGGCTTTGGTCAGATAGTTTAATGTGAATTTATTGTGATCGAGATTGGTGAAGTGGTGGTGGTGGTGGTGTTGGTGGATGTGCGGTGTTCTGAAAGCAACCAAGTCGCGTGCTATGGCCACGAGCATGCCGTCAAACCGATAGCCACGACGCACCAAAATTCAGGGGTCTAAATTCGGGATCCCCGCAGCGAGAGTCCTCGTAACCCATACTCTCTTTCTATAGAAAACTCTATCTGCTTTCGCGCTTATAAAATCGTCCTCATCGCGTAGCATTGGGGAGAAATGAGACAAGAGAGAAAATAGAAATCCTGCTCGCTCTTTTGGTCGTTCATCAGTGTTTTAAACCACCGAGACGTACGTCTCTCCCTCAAATGGATATTAGGGAAGTGTGGCGTGTCGTTCAGATCGGTAACAATGATATCACCTTATGCGGTGATTCAATCACCGCCCTCCCTTCCCCTCGTTTCTCTACTGAACCTCTGCTGCATATACAAGATATATATCTCAAATACTCCTGTGAATAAGATTCGCTCCAAAAT
Source organism: Campoletis raptor (assembly GCA_948107755.1). Lineage (NCBI taxonomy): Eukaryota > Metazoa > Arthropoda > Insecta > Hymenoptera > Ichneumonidae > Campoletis > Campoletis raptor. The sequence goes on from OX403624.1 coordinate 19,936,985, forward strand.
CCTAACGTTTAATTCGACAAATTTTTAACCCCCAAATTTTTCGTCATATTTCATACTGCGGACAATCACTAGCTGTAGTTAAAAGTATCAAATATATTTCTAAAAAAATCTGGAATACAAAAAAAAACATTCGGTCCCAAGTCTAACCACTTTGGAACTTCTCTTTCTCGAGTTATTCATTTTTCATTCTTTCCTCTCCTTTGAAAAAACGTTTGTCGATATTTTTCTAAATTTTTTGTCACTATTGATTAACCAGATGACTGTTTTTTTTTCCAAACTTTGATAATTTTTGTTCATAAGTCTTCAAAAAATTGTCCGAATAGAACTTCGAGGATTTTAGAAACATTCATATTTTGATGTTGTTAAAAAAAAAAATTCTTCAATAGACTATTTTTGTTTGTTTCTGTTTTGCGTTCAAAATAATGTAATTTTAATTTTATTTTGAATTTTCTTTTTTTGGTGTTTGAACAATTTGTGCGTTTCAAATTCTTCAGAATTACAATTGACAGAAGATTACTGTATAAAGATGCGATTACGGATCAACTCGTATTCCGAAAGACTTTATATCAGAAAATATGTCGGATTTATAACAAAGTCAGTATATTCATAAATTTATCGTGTACCTGCATACTCAAGAACGTATCCTCCTGTTCCTTTTCACGTATAGATGTTATTAAATAAAATCTAAAATGCTATGAAGGCAAAGAGAAGACACTTGACTTATATACTTGTAGATTTTTCTCTCTATCTCTATTTCACCCAGTTAGTCGACGCGAACTCCTGAGATTTCCGACGGGAAGAGCCGCGACGCAGTCAGCTTGCTTGTGGTAGTGTGCAGAGGGAGCGTTTTCTCGCGTTTCTCGTAATTCACATTACTTTAATTCATATGGTAATCGGGTACCGCGAAGGCTTGGGTTACGGGAAAACTTTTGGCGAACAATGCAAGGGACAATGGTTTTGGGTACCAATGGGGGGAAGGATGACACGCAGAGAATGAAAGAGTGTGTGTAAGAGAGAAAGAGCGAGAGAGAAAGTGGGTGGTTGGATGAACAGGCGATATCGGTTCGCCTTTCCCCCCACCGTGTAGACGACGTGCCTGTTATCGACAATGTCCGACCGCTCGACCGGAAGCCATTTCGCTACGAGATATTATACATACACGAATCGTGTGTACCTCTGGATGCCCTCACCCACGCAACGTCCTGTGTGGAGAAATTTATCGAAAACTTTTGACTTGAATCGTCAGGTTATATGAAATTATTTCCAGGAACAAGAATGCTCGTTAAAATATTTTGCCCTATCAAGTGATCGATGAAAAACAAAGTTGAGAGTCATTTTGTTTCGGTTACAGATTTTATCTGAACATTACATTCATTACACCGGAAGAATCTTGAAAATTTAATATCACAATTATAGTAATCTGTCAGTAGTTCGATCGATAAAAATCCTGCTGCAGGTTTTATTTGAAGAAATTTCTTATTTTAAGACAAAAATAATTGACACGTTGTTTATTTTTTTATATTTTTTATTATTTTTTATCAGAGGAACAGGTGTATCTTTTAATTTTCTCGAAATATTAAGGACCTTCGAGAAAAACGGGTATCTGCTAATTAAATATCTCTTTCGCACCCTCGCAGCAACCGATTGATAATATTAAGCACCTATTATACAATCTTTCGTATTTATTTCAATGTCCATTTACATGATCATATGGTTTTACTAGAAAAATCATCGTTTGGGTGGCTCAAAAAAATAAATGAGGTAGTTATTACTCTTTTTATTTCTCGACGGAAAAAAAAAGTACAGACGTTCGATGTTGATATAGCGGAAGAAGAAATGAGAAAGTGGAAGAGCAAGAGAAAGTACTACAGAGATAGAGAGAGAGAGCAACAGAGGAACGTTTTCAGCGAGGAAATTGACCGGTCGGCCATATGCGTCGACTCGTGGCGAGACGAGGGGGTCCCGCAACCACAACTTCAAGGCGGGCAAAAGGGGAGATCCGCAAAACATAGCGTAGCATATAGTAAGAGAAAGAGAGAGAGAGAGAAGAAATACGTGCATTACAAATTTAATCTTACAAATGGATCCCGAAAACTTGGAAACAATGGAATATATGAAATGCGGCCACGTATATCAAGTCTCCAGTCTCTCCATAGACACCCATAAGCCCGAGTAACGGAGACGAAGAGAGGGTCGGGGGATCATCTTCCACGTCGGGCAATATTGTCAGGACCGATCCATATTCTCATGTGAGACGACGAAAGAATTTCGAAGACCAAACAAACGACCAGGAGAAGACGTAGAACGAGCTGTTGACAGTAAAACAACAAAAGACAAAACTATCGTTCCTCCCACACGAAATTCGACTCCCACAATATTTCGGTCGAAACTCATAAACATTTTTGAACCAACGATCTTTCAAAAACCCCAAAAAAATCATTGTGTCCGGCTCGATATCGTTGTTTTTCGTAAAAAAAAAAAAGGAAATAATAAATAAATCCAAACATACGAAATAAACCATTTGTGAAAAACTCATTTGTTTGCGGAGAAAAAAGAAAAATGAATGCTTGAGGAATATGTTAAAACAGGGAGAGTTAATATGTCCTTTCAGCAGAAGCCACGAGTGGTACAATCGCGTCGACCTCGACGAAATTTTCCATGCTGCAATCGAGTATAATGTGCGTGAGCGCGGCAAATTCTGAAGAGATTGTATAACGGATATATATATGTATATATGAGCATAATTCAAAGACTGGAAGGACAAAAGGGCGTAAATGGGAGCCCCGAATATGGAAAGTAACATAGTTATGCCTTTTTGTTTCGTAAATGGCTTCGTGACTGTATATGTACGGAGTGGAAAAGGCAGCAGAGGTTTGGGGGATGGTCGTGTTCGGGCAAACTCCTTCTCAAATGGCGCTTGGAAGAAGGGATAAAGGAGAAAGAGAGAGAAAGTGAAAGAAACAGAGAGAAGAAAAGAGACGGAGAAGAAGGGATGGGGACAGTAGATTAGCATAAATATGGCGTCTTAGAGCGGGTCGTTTGTCATCGTTAGCAAAGCACACGCTTCCTGGGACTCGCGGAGTCACACTCCTCGAAACGCCGTGCTGTTTCTATTCCGCGGTCGAGCAGAAATCTGCGTATACACACATTTATACACATATCGTTTACTGCAGGACAAAGGGGCGTAAAAACCAAGTTAGCTGTTTTGCTTTACACGCTTTATCCTTCGAATTCTGCCTTTTCATTTCTCATCAGTCAATATACACAGTCCTGCATGTTACGGAACTAGAAACTCGTTGGTGGGTGGAGAACGTCATACACAGTGAATGAAAGATGTGAAGGAACTCCTACGTGTACCCTCCTTCGCTAAAGCTCAAAGTCCCGCAGGAAGGAAACCACCGATGTGTCGACGAGCACTACAAACCTCTATTTATAGAACAGGAACAAGTGGCTTTATGCGCAATGAGAGATTTCAACCACATCAAGAAACAGCATCACGTAAAAAATATCTCTGAATAAAAGCAAACCAACTGGTACAAACACACGAATATGCTTTTCTCTGATATCTGTTCTTTTTCTACAAATATAAAAAACATTCAAAAACTTGTCATTAGCGAAAGATTTTGAGCGAATTGTAATTCCAAGGATGATTACTAATCAAAAAATACAAAAATTTCAAGTGACGAGTAGCCATTCGGAAAATTATCACATACAAATACAAATTTTCTCCTTGCATTGAAAAAAATTCTCGAAAACGCTTTGAAGTGAATAAACGATAAAGTACTTTTGGTTCAAAGAAAAAATGAAATATCGAACACTATAAGCCCGAATAGAAATGAAAAAAATTTCAGAGCTTGCGATTGTTGAGTGCTCAATAAAAAAATAATTTTGTGACGTGAAGTGTAATTGATGAAAATTTGAAAAATTGTGATTTTTTCATGAACCTGTCTCCCCATTTGAAGAATTGAAAGAAAAATTTCCTTCCGTCGATTGTGAACTGCAAATGCTGGATAAATTCCTTAAGATATGTGAACATAATTCGCACTTCCCCATTTTTTTGGTAGATGTTTCAAAAGTTTATTAACAAAATATTAAGCAACTTTATATCGTCATTAGTTTTGATTTCATTTTATTAAGATCGTGATTATCGTTGATTTATTAGTCTGACAGGATTAAAAAAAAAAAAAAATGGAAATTTGATGAATTAAAAAAATAAGATTCTCGCTTATTAAGCCCTGAGTAATCTTGCAATCCATGTTAATACTTTTTGTGGGTATGAAGTTTGTATACAGAAATAAATTGTATCGTCGAAAAATGATAGATTTCCTTCGATGCAGGATGAGCAATCCAATCGGTGTTATTGCGATCGTTCCTTAGAAGAGAGAGAGAGAGAGAGAGAGCGAACTCAACCCCCTGTCATTGCTCGCTATCCCGTGCCAATCTGCTGAAACACATCGCCATACTTCATAAGCACCCTCCTCGTGGTCGCTCCTGCGTGTAATATAATAAGTATGTCGTTGGTAGTATCGACGGAAACTCGGTCGAGGCGTTTCGTCGCTTTCATATAAATTCTGAAGGGAACATCACTTTTCTATTAACGCGATTGGTAAATTTTTCCTCGTAAGTGATACTAACGGATATTAATTATTGATAATTTTACTATACAAACCAACGAGCATTACGAGAAATTTTACAAACTTCCAATATTCACATCCTCATTACATATTATAATAATCAATCAAATTTTTCTTTTTACATTTTCTGTTGAGATTGAAACACGATACGAAAAGGCAAAAAAAAAAGAAATTGAAATAGTCCCCTATTTTTGTCTAAAATGAATCCTTATCCAGCTGATAGTTTCACCAGTCATTCCAAATTCATAAATCATATAAATTTTTGAAGGGAAGAAAAAAACATTTAAAAATGAAGACAATTATTCATTGCAGATTCATTTTTTGACTTACAAAGTTTATCTCTCTCTCTCTCTCTCTCTCTCTCTCTGATTTTTGAGCCTTTGGAAAATAGTGAATCCTATAGTTGTACGAAAGAAGATTTCTTTTTCTACTTGAACGCAATATCGTTTATGACAAATGAAAATAAGGTTTTCACTAGTAGCTTGAAATTTTTTTTATCGAGTCCCCGAAGCTCAAAGCGGTTTTTATGTCGATCGAACTATATTCATGTAGAAATATATAATATATATATGTTACTAGAATAGAAGACGGCTACTCCGTTTTCACTATGTGTTCCGACCGCCTACCCTTCCGGGGAACGCACTGAGCATTCGTTCCTCTCGGGGGAGCGTTTACCGCGGATAATTCATATTTATGACCGACGGCTCTATCAACCCCACTTGCCTCGTATACATTTAATTGAGACGTCCGTGTCGGAGCCAATAGGGCGAGGGAATCGTTGTCTCGGAAAAGAAGAAAAGAGAAGGACAGACACCAAGTCAGGAGATTCTGCTCTTCACCAAAGTAGACAATGCCAGAAATCCATTAAGTGGATATTCGGATGGTCCTTGAAGCTTATTCTTTCTGCACATCGTTTTTAATCCATGTGGATGATTTTTTTTTTTTTTTTTTTCACTGTCTTACAAATATGTCAAAATATATTTTTGTATCTGAGGCATTTCGTGCATTTCTTCAGTTATTTTCAGATTTTTATCTCGAGTCCTTCGATAGTTACAAATTTTGAATCCAGGCTCAGAATTTGTTGATGATTCTCATTTGCAATTGATTTTTATTGTCATTTTTTCTAATCTGAATTTCGGCAAATTCTAAAATATTTTTGCTGGGCTCAGATGTTTTTTTTTTTTTTCTTTTTTAACCTTACGGGAGTATCGACTTTATTCTCTTTTACCTTTCACTCGATACGCTCTTCCATCATTAACTCATTGACATATATGATTTTGCGGACGCTTTGTCGTTTGACCGATTCGATCCACGCGGCTGTCTCCCTTACGTATGTCCGGACACATTATTCGAATAATGATTGAGCGTGAATAACCTCATCGTTATATTACAGAAAGGAATAAAATGTCCAGCAACCACATGACGAAACTCTTTCTTCTTTGCTCCAACATTTTTCTAGCTTGTCTCGTTTGTTATCGTGACTCTTTGGACGATTATGAATATCAAGATTCGATATAAAGAAATATTTCGTTGGCAAAGAAATACATAATTAGAGTGAAATGCTGAGAAGAACGTTTTAAACGATTCTTTTAAAATGTTTCCAGAGCATATTTAAAAAAAAAATACAAAAAACCTTCAGCAGAGTACACTAGCGTTAAAAAGTGTGCGGTAAGTCTGTTCTTGCTTGTAACAAATAAAAAAACACTAAAATCAACGGCAAGAGAGGGCGAAATCCACTTAGTTTTTAGAGCGAGCCCTTTCACACGACTCGTCCCTCTACAAACTATTAAATACTAATTCCATTAAAGCTCGGAAGGGTTGCACGTTCGTTGCTATCTCTGACCCATATTTCATAGCAAAAGCTTTTCAATCTGAGAAAATACTTACGGACCAAACGCTCCACGGAACACACTATATACTCTGTACCCTTTCTCTGGGTGAGGACGTATTTGGTGCTGTACGCTAGTCGCTCTGATGCTTTCTCGCACCCACTACCTCTCTATCCTTCCTTGTTTTCTCACCCTCCGTCTCATCCTCTCCATCTATTTCGTCATACCTCTTTTTCCCTTCTTCGTAAAACTATATTCTCAATCCTGGAGGCTGAAAATATGGAAGCCACTCTCGACAGACAAGCGAGATCCGATGGCGAAATTACGAACGAAAAAGTTTTTGTTTGTTTATTGCTTCTTGTCGGAACAAAGGATAAAAGAAAAGAAAATAGAAAGTGTGTGTATGAAAGAAAGAGGAAGAGAAAGAGAGGACTGTGAAAGAGTTTTACGTACGGCGATAGTCAAGTTTTGCGATAAAGTACTTTTTGCTATTATATTCGTCGATGAATTTGCATCATTCTCAGTTCAACGAAAGATTTCAATCAAATGAGGATTGAGGATGAAAGAAAAGTTGTTCTTTTTTTTTTTTTTTTTACTTATTCTTATCGATTTGTTGATGAATTTGGGTACAGGATGAAAATTCGTGTTTCTGGAAAATGATCCAAATCTTTTGTAAGACTGATTCCTGATTCAAAAGATCGTATAAAAAGTAATTTCCATATAACTTTGTCGATCACCCTACCAAAGTGTCTGGTCAATGAACTCCGGAAGAAAAGAATTTTGAGACTAAAACAAAAACTTGATAGATGCAGATATTTGAATTAACTGTAAAGTTCTTGCTGACTTTTCGGCAATGAAGAACCGCGGCGATGATGCAATCGGCCAGAAGTTCTGTGATAACAGAGTTTCAATTAATTTGCGTAGAATTGAGAAGTTAGTGGGATATTTCCGGTTGATGATCGAGAGAGAAATCGCAAACTCGACGAGTATCTCAATCTATGAATCATTTGAAAATTTTCTCATGTACACTATGTCTATACATAGTGATAAGGAATCTAGATGCTCCGTATAAGAACACGTTTGGAAGCATTTGTTTTCAATTACTTTGAAGATGGGACGAAGTCGATTTATCAATGCTATCATAGAGTAAAAACGAGAGATCTTGCCAATGGTCCAGCTGCAAATGGATGACTCCAATTGTCCTAAAGGGTTTTGAAATCTTGAAAAAGTAGTAGAAATCCATTTTCCATCCTTGATATTTTTATTTATCAATTGAAGTCAAAATTTTGATCACTGTTAATCGGTTATTTAATTATTAAATTTGATTACAAGATGTCATAGAAGAATGAAAAACAAATTAATTTGAAATTCGTTAAAAAGTGGCTCGTAAGTGTGGTTAAAATCGTGTTTGGTATTCTGCTCGTTAAGGGCATGTTCGAGGGTGTACAGTTCAGTGTCCCCGCATTGTTTACTCTCTGGTGACGCACCATTTCCTCTGATCGTTGCTAGAAATCTCTCGTTCAGTGTATATAGGAAAGAGGGAGGTGCTCAAACGTATAATCCTGTCGAACTCTCAAGTCGATTAAGCCGATAGGAAAGTGCAAGAGGTGATATCGATATATGAGAATCCGGAGGCGGAAAGTGCGAAAGCATTTTGGGAGAGGCACCAAAATGACGAATGGTCTTGTGCTCTCTTCGTCTCCTTTATACTGAATGGTACCAAGCGTGTACAGCCTCCAGTGCAACCCCTCCGTCACCAATTCCCTCACACACAAATACTCTTAAACGTTATAGAAAACTTGGACTGTCCATCGTTTTCCCAGAGTTGTTTATGGATCACTATAAGAATTCTTTCGATAAAGGTGTAAATCAGTTTTATTCCTAAAACCAGAAAGTGATTGTCTGCTATTTTTATTTTTATAGTTTCCAATAAAACTTATCAATAAGTTATTATTTTACCTGTAAAACAAAAGCGAGGAAACATTAAAAAAAGACTTAGTTCTACTAGTTTTTTTTTTAAGCGCTGCAAAATAACTCGAAGGACAAATGGTAAACGTTCAAGTTTTCTTATGACAATTTAGAAGTGGTTGAAAGCTACTGTCACACTTAAGCACACAAACACATTATTTGTATACATATATGTACTGACAACGAGGAATAATTTCGTCGTGAACGAACAGTGTGGTTGAGAGATTGTTGCATGGATTCCTTCCATATTGGTTGGTGGCTTTGGGATAAATCGACGAGCGAGCAAACAACTGCGGTGGTGATTAACTTTGCCCAATACACTTCTGTTAGCCACTATGACAAAATTCGCGTATACTTGGTGTAATATTTATATATATATATGTCTATAATAGCCATATAGCAACATCAGCAGAGCCGTACTATTCCGTCGCTTCTCAATAAGCGTCATAAACTCATTCGAGGCGTAACTGCGAATCGCTTTACAACTTGCGCGGTTACGATGCCGTCCGGCGGTATACGAACATCATAGCCTACTATGATCCACCACGCGACATCCAAATGCCACTGAAAAGCCATACCATTTGCTACTCTCTGTCTCCAGCACTCACACCCACACTAATGCACATAATATCGCGAGAACTAGTTACCGAAACTGCGCTAGTTTAAATTACGAGCTACGGCGCCTTCGCAATTTATTTTTGCGTAGTTTGCTCGCTTGCTTCTACGGAGTGTTATATATTCGCCAAGAGAAAAGCCAACGTCGACAGACAGCATTCGAAAGATCTTTTCCTTTCCCTCGCACTAGTCCTTGATCCTTACGGTGCAAGACGCACACGACGAACGTAAAACGAACGAGCGATATTCCCACGGTTATTTTCATGTTCTCTCCGACCACCCTCCAACTCCATCTATCTTTTCCATACTTCGACCTCTCGTCATTATTATTATTATTATTATTATTATTATTATTATTATTATTATTATTATTATTATTATACTCTCACGAGTTGTATACTCGAAGACATGATTTTGCGGGCTTTCTTATATCCTCAACCTCACAAATCGAGACTTCTATCATAAAGCACAACGAGCTTCCTCCAGAAAATATCACTTGGATTTTTTATTAGCACTACATGTCAGTTGTAGAATGTACGTAGAGATGCAATAATATTTTCTATTGTTACAACGATCTGACAATAATTTACTCATAACCCACTTTCAAATATTCAATACATTTATATTGAATTTTGTCGGACGTGTAATAATTAGATGTTATTGAAACGATATTAAATAATATTCTTGGCGATAAATTGATACAAATTGAATTAATAACAGGAAATGGATGAAGAATGAACTATGGATGAAATCGAATTTAAAAATGGAAATAATTATGTTGATTTTTGTGCTAATATAAGAGCCACGCAATGTATTGTACCGGACGGGGTTAAAAAAACGTTGAATATTCGAGGACTCGTTGAATTTTCCAAAATAGTCGACATTGTTGAACTTTTCATCAGGGGTAGGTTCGGTCAGAGTATTTTACATGACGATATCCACGATCATACATACGGGCATTGAACGAAAACGGCGTGTGGCCCGAGGCCGGAATTGAAACCACTTCATTATCAAGAGGGTGCAGGGGGAGGTCGATGGGGAAGAAGGGGAGGGAGCGAAAGGGTACCCGGTGCGATGGTTACACATGGGTGACGGTAGCTCCACAGTAGAATCCGTTTTGCGAATATCGGTGGTAATGTCACGAGCGTTTTCATACAACAGAGAAAAGCACAGGCCACAGAATATACAAAACGAGTACACGACGCAGCCGCTTGTCTATCCGCCTGCGGCAACCGTATTCCACCCTCTCATCTCTATTACAGCGAGCTCGAACCATGATGAAAAATGGAAATCTCGATTCGTCGCGGTTAAAGCGAAAAGTGAAGAGGAGAGCAATCTCGACTTTGTGCTTTTCCTACGAGATGATGATGCATCGAAGAATATAACAAAGAAAATAAAAAATTCTTCAGGTGCGTTATAAATAGTAATCAATATTACTTTTTGTTAAATATTCAACAAGTTCTTGAGATATGACGCAGTTCAGAAACTTCCACATAAAATGATCAGAGAAACTATCATGCTGTACATTTATCCAGATGAAATTTCCGCATGAATAAATGATGTGTTCACCAATGTCTTTGAGAAAGCGAAGTAACGGTAATAAAATAGCGTCAAGAGGTTGAAAGTGTAGAAGAAATATAAGATGAGAAGGGTGAGGATGAGGAGAAAGAAAAAGAAGAAGAAGAAGAAGAAGACGGTGTACGGGTTGTAGAAACGCCTGGCACATATAAGAGGTCCAAAACGCCCCTGAAGCAGATGACACGTTCGCCTACGCGCGATAAGGAAAATGGTGGCTGTAACACGCTTCGCGAAGATGCCGGTACTACGAAAGACACGAAATCTCGTTGAACGGCTCACCGCGGCAATCGGGTCCTTTACGACACGACTTTCGTGATACTCTGTTCCCGTGAAACCTCGAACAAGCACACCGTAGAGAACACATCTCTTTCCTCTCCCTTCTTCTTCTTCCCCTTCTCTCTCACCCTCTCTTCTGTACGCTACTCGCATAACAAGACTAACCCCTTCAAGGGAACCTCCTCGTCAAGTATTACAACTTTAATTAAACGTAACGCCGATTACGAGGTATAATGGCACTACGCGAGATACACTGTGACTCGGCAACCTTATCCACCGTTTACTGATGACATTGGCTTGGGGAGTCTACCTGCTTCTTTCACTGTTCAAATTATCCTTGGAAATGCAGATCTTTCGTGGATAAACACTCCTGCTGTCCATGACGATTCAACGATATTTCCAACATTTTTTACGTCCTAATGGGTCAATATTTATACTTACAAGCATTCAGACATAAAACAGTTTCATTATAATCACGATCAACTAGTTCTTATTTTGTTTACAAAGCAAAGAGTTATCACTTCCGCTTCTCCAAATATAGATTTTCAACAATTATTAATTTACCGAATATGCAAATTTGTTCATTGAGCAATAAATCATCTTTGCTGGGACTGAGATCGCAGACCTCCAAGACTCTCGGTTGTGCCCCTTCAAAAGGCAACTCTATTATTCCACTTCGGGTCATAAGAATTCTATGTGCAATCAGTTTCTCCTATCTGTCTCTATTTCAAGACCTCGGCAATAAGTTGTGAGACAAATTTCAAGTTTTACGTGCTACGTTGGAGTCGCTCGTGGCTGAAAGAATGGGCTGTCGCGGTACCAAGATTGCACATGGTATTATATGTCGAGGCATATTGGTTATCTCTTGGAAGAAGACCGTTGAACATTTCCGACCGAGCTTCCATGCGCTATATCTTTGTATGTATAACCATCTGTAAGAAGACGGTATCGCGGTCAAGATGGCGTTACATATACAGTGTGCTCCACCTTATATTTACATATAAACTGCTAGCCAGCGGCAAGAGATCCACCCACCGTTTTGATTTATGCAACAAATATGCCTCGCCCTCGCTTCATGATGTAACCTCTGCCTACCAACCAAATACCCAAAAAACTTCATATTACTTTAGGACTATTTCAAATTCTAAACATCAATGATTTTTATATTCTGTGCATCCGCAAAATGTTCGAGTAAACAATAGTCAAAGATGTAATAATTTTGATACCACTGTATAACTGATTGATTTAGCCTCTTTTTCGATCGGGATGTCATACTCACCTTATCGAGAAGCATTCAAGGTATTCGAGGGGCTAGTGAATCCGACAATTGCGAAAGAACAGGGAATAAATGTCAATGATTCGAAATCATCGAATTCTGACTGAATCATTTAGTTGATTCAACGAATTTTTTTACTCAACACTTTTTCAGGTTTGCAGTACTTTGTCTATTCCATGGGACTCGGCCCCTTTTTGAGTTACACTCACAAAAAAAACTTTTTGAGAACTGAAGCACGTTTGGAATGATTTAATCAACGAGATCATTTTTTCACGCTTTACTTCAGATTGTCAACAAATCAAAAACGGACATGTCATAAAGGTGAAGATTAAGAACTTAAAATACTTAATAATGAATATAAAAATTGAAGTAATTTAAAAATATGGTGTTTGCCAAGATGGACAAGTTTGTAGCCCATTTGAGATCGGGAAAGTTGGCATTGGTATCACTGCCGAAGCACCAAATTGATGTTGAGCCCCTATAGACCACGAGATTGGTAGTAGTCCCGATGCGGGACTAAGAGATTGGGCTGCTGAAGAGGTGGCCATCACTTCAGGCGGACCAGAGACCTGCAATGTTGCTGGAGACATGGCCACCATCTGTCCCACTTTGCGTAGGGCTGCTAAAATCTCGTTTTCTACATGCTGCAACACATCAATCTTTGCATCATAACAAAATCAACACATCAACATCATAATTATAAGAAATTAATGTATTCCTGCAGAATTACTGACGTTATTATGTTTCTTTTGTTTCCATCCTTGTATTTGTCGTCCTTTGTTGTAATATTTCCGTGAATCTTGTTGTTGGTGTTGTTTTAAATGTTGTGTACGTCTCTGTGGTGTATATTGATGTTTCGGGTGAGATTGGCGTTCTTGTATTTGTTCTTTCTCTTTTGTTTGGTTCAGCAGTATCTGCTCTGTTGGTATTTGCTGTGGCTGCTTCTGTTTCGCTGGTATTTCGTGTGGTTGTGTCTGTTCTATTGGTCTTTGTCGTTGCTGTTGATTTTGTTGTAGTTGTGAGTGTTTTCGTGTCAGAGTTTGTTGTAACAGCGTGTACGGTTTGTCTTGTTTTGGTCTCAGTATATACTGTTGAGTTTGTATCTCTTTATCCTGTGTGTTTTGTTGGGTTTGTGTGTGTTGCTCCTGCGTATATTGCTGTGTTTGTGATTGCTGCGATTTGGTAGATTTTTGTGCTGGTTTTTGATGGCCCATGAGTAGCTGCGCTTTCAGGTTCCGATTCTCGGCGTAAGCGACGTCCCGGTTACGCTTGACCTTGTCGACCTCTTCTTTCAGTTCAAGTACTATTGTCATAAAGTGGTCGATCAGCGGAAGCATTTCTTTATGGACGATTGCTGTGATTCCTTCGAACCGAAGAAAAAATCGGTCTGGAGCGCTCGTACTTGCTACTACATCCCCTGCAATCGCTGAATCGTATTGTTGTTTTTCCAATTGCGTTTCTTCTTCGTCTACTTCTTCCATTTGTCGCTGCTCTACTGGTTGCTTTTTTTGTAGTTGTCGTTGCCTTTGTGGATGTTGTATTCGCAGTTGTTTTTGCGATAATACTTGCGGTTGGATTTTTTGTTGTTGTTTTCGCGTACCTCTCTTTTGCTGCCCAGAAATCTTTGGCTTTCTTTGACGCCGTTTACTTAGCCGTTCAGAAATACGGTCTCTCTGTTAAAACACAATTTTCATACTCATTATTTCCTCATCTATTTTTCTCATTCGCATTATGTTTAAACTTATTTAATGGAATTCAAGCACCTTACCTGATCGATAAGATCAGTGGTCGCTGAAGAAAAAAACAAAACGAATACAGAGTTATCACAAAAAATACATTTACGTATATAAACAAAGGAGAGCGCATCGTCTATTTGTGGCTGTGTGTGTTTTTCAAAGCGATAAAATGAGAAAGAATGGATTTAAAAAAAAGAAAATATAGGAGAACGTGAGATTAACAAACATTGATAAAAATAATATACTTTTTTATCGAAAAATAAACAGACACACTTCAAATACAACCACGAAAAATAAAAAAATAAAATCATCAAAAGTGCATAGGGAACGTTTGTTGTAGAAAAAATTTCAAGCAAATGAATTAATTTTCGTGTTCAATAAAACGAGTCAGAGTTTACAGTATTGTGAAAATAAATTGAAATTTATAAGTAGAGGCCGATATTCTTATCACCTTCTATAAAATCCAAAATTTAAGTTCTCCACCGAACAAAGTAGTCAAAATGAAGAACAGAATTGAAAAAAAGAAAAGGTACCATTTTTTCCGCCCTTTATTAAACCTTTTGAAACTTGGGTAGAAAGAAACAGCCCATCAGTAAACTTTGCTTCGTTGGAGCAGAGAAAGGAGACACTTTCAATGACAATTTTACACTATAGAGAATCATGGAAACGGTGAACACATAAGACTATCAAATTAAAATCTTCAGAGGCTGTATTTCTAATTAAAGGAGGTCGATTATCAAGAGAGAAAAAAAATCGGTACTCACTGTTTCGACTAGTGGACGTCTTCTCCATCGCACAAGTAAAATCCGACTGAAGACAGGATTCTTCCTCTGTTGTTTTTTTCTTCTGTATAGGCAAACAATATAAGTAAAATCAGAACGAAACGATCACGTTTAGTTCTTAACACGGTTGTGATTGAGTGACTCGTTAAGGGGGGCAGAGGAGAGACTTCGTGTGTCTACGAAACTAGCAACGGAACAATCGATATTGTTATATTTTATCGCACCTTTGACGGTTTTCGGACTGTAAGTAAACCGTAAAGTCATGATTCTAGACGATTGCAGACGCTCGCCAAACACGAATGGTTAGAAACGCATTTAAACAAAAATCAAAGTTTGTTATATTACTTCTATTTTTTTTTTTTTTTTCATCTTTCAACATGAGTTAACCAATAATTATTATTGTCCGTTTCACCTGAAGGATTAAAAAAAAAATACGAATGGAATCACCAATAAAAATAAAAAAAAAACATTTTTACAAAAATGGTTTAAACGTGATAGAGAATAAAAATGGGATAAATATAAAAATTGGCTGCTAATTAATTAAACTCCCTACTTTTTTTTCCTCGTGTTTCTTTTTTTTTTCTAATTTTCTAATAATACATCTTACTGTTATTTTTAAGACGATTGGTTCTGAATCTTCGATGCTTTCGATCATTGTTCAACGCGTGTAGTACTTTGTGTTACTTCGAGTCGACGAGAGTTGTGTGGACTACGTTTGAGCTCTTGAACTCAACCTCACGACTGCATTGTGGCGACTCACGTCAGTGCACGAAGTACTCGCTCACTTTTGTGAGTCTCCAAAATGGCACGTTCTCTGACGCGTAACTGTACTAATGAGTGAATTTTACTTACAGACATTCTCGCATCTACGAGATTGCATGCTCTCAACGACGGTAGTTAGATTGTACGAAGACGTTTTCCAGTTTTCTTCAAAATGTGTGGAATCATTTGTTGCCATGACTTGACGATCGTTATTTTTGACGAACGATATTTATTGACGAACGATATTTTTGTTTAAGGAAAATTAACAATTATGAATTATTCTTTATGAAAAATAGAAATAGTTGTTTTTATGAAAGTTTGCAGCAATTTCAGATAATCTGTGTATCAAGCATCGTTGTTACATCTTACTCGTTTGCTAGACTCTCTAAAACTGCCTCATAATTTTTCCTTTTACACGCTTATTAGTCAAGAATCAGATTTTCGTCTTTTATTTTTTCCTCTGGATATCGCTCTCTCTCTCTCTTTCTCTTTCTCTCTCTCTCTCTCTCACTCTCTCGCACATATTTACATTCATTCCTGAAGAAATAAAATAAGCGGTGGGACATTAAAATCGCTTAAAAAACAAACTGGTCTAAATTTTATCAGATAATTCGACAAAAATGTACGATCGTGTTTTTCGAATGAAAATTTACTTCTCTCGATAAGTTACCACGAATTACCATGTACGATGGCGTTTTTCAGAATCATTCCAGCAGTCGATCGCGTAAATTTGAAACGCGAGCGATCATGCTTTCGCATATTTCTCAGGTGATTTGCTTTCGAAGGTTTCGATCACGTTTATGTCAACATACGTACTCTGCTCACACGTTTTTTCTGTAACTACGAGATTCCACTTTTAAGCGGCGATTTGACACGTGCATGTTTTTTCGTTCGGTTAACTCGACGAGAATTAACATACGTTTGAACATTTTGACTCGCAATTCATAACTGCAGTGTGGCAAGTAAATGCACAACGTCTTCACTTTTCACTTTTGCATCTTTTCGAGTTTTCAGATATTCTGATTAGCTCGTATGACGATGCTTTGTGTCATTTCTCGTCGCCGTGGACTTCAAAAATTCTGATGTGTGGCAAAAATTTCTAT
This sequence comes from Campoletis raptor, assembly GCA_948107755.1. Lineage (NCBI taxonomy): Eukaryota > Metazoa > Arthropoda > Insecta > Hymenoptera > Ichneumonidae > Campoletis > Campoletis raptor. The sequence goes on from OX403624.1 coordinate 19,953,544, forward strand.
GATTTTGTTCTTCTTCGAAGTTAACTTTTCTTGGAGGGTGACGAATTAATTAGTCTTGAAATTACACGATATTCAAAATCTATGATATTTGAAAAGTTGATTTTTACATTGTCTCGAGTATTTTATCCATTGGAGAAAATGAAAAAATAAAATGCTCCAACAAATATTATTTTTTGCAATGAGTCAAGTACGCTGTGACATTATTCATCTCTCATTAGTCTGTTTACATTTTCGTTGCATTCAAAAGTTAACGATTACAGTGCTACGAAATATGAAGACATAAAAAAATTAAAAAAAAAAAACACACAAAATTCATACAAATTTCGTAATAATTAAAAATCCATTGTTTATCGTACGGAATAAGCATGAATGAATAACTGCGCGCGATTATAAATTGCTGTAGCCCGCTATCGTTCACATTCCGTCTCGTTAATCATTCATATTTTTCTTCCGTTAGTTATACACTGATACAACAAGATAGAAGCTTCGTTATGTACGTAACAAACGGTGGCAAATACCATGCATTATCGTAGAGGTACCATTTGTGGCCATATTAACCATTTTACTGTTATTTATTGACAAAAAAAAAATGGAAAAAGATTTTTTTCATCTAGGAAAATAGTGATCGACGTCATCGTAAATATTTAGAAAACCCAACTATGAGAAATTCGAATTTTTCTGAAGAATAATTGAACCTGGAAAACAATGAAAAACCTTCCATGACTTAATGTTTCAACGTTTGTGACCACCAGGATAAAAAGCAATAGTGAAGAGACTAAAAATGAAAATATATTCGTAAAGTTGTGATTTTTTGCTGTTTTTTTATTGCGACGCCTTCCAATTGACAAATTATGGTTTCTCCATTTCTCTCGATTCTCCAAAATTCCAGAATGTTATAATATTGGCTACAAATGGTACAGTGGTCACAAATGGTACTCTACCCTATGACACGAGGGTAACACGATTCTGCCTTTTGGGTTTTTTGCCTCAAGGGATGGAGAAGTTAAAACAGCGCGATTTAAACGCGTTTGTGCAACCGCTTATGAATAACAGGCAATTTTCTTACGGTTTGTGACGGTGTTGAAATATGTATGGAGCTTCGAGTTAAACCAGCGTCAACGTTGTTATGGAGAAAGAGAGGAAAAGTGAGGGAGAACGTTGAGACCGCATTCGAGCGGTCGAAGAACGGTAGGAGGACGGCGGGGAAGCTGTTACTAAGTCATTTGCATAACATCAACGAGATTTCGTTAAAAGTGCACCCTCCAACAAATCCCTCCTCCCACCCCCTTTTCCCTCTTCCCTCGCTTATCAACTGTTATCCATGGAACGAACACACGATTTTGGAAGTAGCAGAAAACACACCATCTCGATAGCAGGAGTTTCAATAATCCTTCTTTTCATAAAAACAAAAGAACAAGAAAAAAAATGAACTTTAAACGATTAAAATATTAAAGTTTAGTGGAAATTCATTTTTCATTCTCTTTAAAAAAAAAAAAAAAAAAAAAACACATTGTTTAAATGTATATAAAATACTCTCGCACGCAATATTAAAAAACGTATTTTCTGAATAGTCAAAAAATTCAATGAAAAGTGAAAAAAAAAAAAAAAATGGGGCGGAAGTTTATTTGCGGGGTAGAAAGTGATCAAACGATCGGCGCCGAAAACACAGACTTTTGTTTTAGAAGAAACATAAAATTCAGTGAACGACTGGACCCCGAAGTTTCGCATAAGGGCACCGTACCCATTTTTATGCGTCTTACATTAATTTGCATATTCGAATATAAAATCTGAATAACGCCCGGCCCGCGATGTTCTTGGATTTGCTATTTATGTAATCGAAGATTGAGAATTTATTGCATTTCGCTATATCAGCTAACTATACATGCACAATATAATTGTCACTCGTCAATTATTTTATTTTTATCATCAAACAAAACTGTTGATTTGATAGAACTTCTAAGCAAAAATGCGATTGTCTTTGAAACCAATATCACCAGCAAGCAGCCATTCATTAATTTTCATTGTAGAATGAACGTTCAATCGTTAAGAAACTTTGACAATTGTGTTGATGACAATCTTCAATAAATGCCTAATGTGAAATGTTCCAGATTTTAAATTTACACAATTTTGTCAGCACCAGTGTCCATGGGCTGACATTTTAACCGATTAACGATAACTCTGCCAGGTACATTGAAAGAATTTTCATCGGTTGCACTAGAAACTCAACCACCCTTTCCAGCGTTATGATTGTCAAATGCTGATAACTTACCATCGATCGATAAGGTCGGTTCTTTTCGATATATTCGTAGTGATGGTTAAGAAGATCTCGAATGAACGGATATCGGGATCTTCTTTATGAAATTTCGTACCATTACATTCTGTCGATCTAACAGCAATGTACCCGGAGAAAATTTTAAAAGAGATCGTCTGTATCAACAAACACGAATGCGTCGAATGAAACGTGATGATAAAATGAGTCGATAGCAATATTCCTTCCTTTCATCTCATCACATAGTCCCATTAAATGTAATTAACATCAAATATATATGAAAAATAAGTGTTTGCACTTCGTTTATCAGTTTACCATTGAAGAATAATCAACTTATGATATGGTCGGAAACTTCATGTTACCAACGGTCGGTAATACGGCATCTAGAAACCCAGTTCCCGCCACCGTTGCTAAACCCATTACCACTTGTCAAGAATTCAATACTTACGCTCATGGTTAAAGTTGCTCACGTAGAACACGGAGGTCACCACCGTCATCGATATGAGACATTGCCATCAGCACGCAGTTTACTTCAGCTTGAGCTGAGAAAATGAGGTTTACGTCTTGCTGAATACTTCCGTGGAATTGCTGATTAATCAATTTCTAATCAGCTGCCTTGAGACCAAAATCGTGCAGTACCTCCTTTGTGACTTGTTTTTAAATATACTGGCTCGGGAAGTGGTATCTGGAACGTTCCAGAGCGTTGACATCCAAGCTCAAGAACTATGACATTTATGTGCATACAATTGTGCCTTATGTGACTTTTCAACGCATGTCAGATGATTAATTCTTTCCATTGAAACTCATCGGCAAGAAAATTGCGTCTCTTGCAAATACTTTATGAAAAAGCGCGTTGTCTGCGCGTGTCATCATAAACGATCACAATTGCGGCTCCTCACAACCAGGTTGAATCGAGTTATAAAGCTGGCTATAGTGTGTGGCCAAAGCAACTCCACAGTAGACGTGCACGCAGCTCAAATCAATCACGTCGCAAGCACTCTTGGAACACATGCTGCTAATGTGCGTAACCCTGGACGACCATAGGATCCAACGTTACAGTAATACCAGAAAGGAGGGAGGAGTTACCCTCTAAGAGCAAGTTGACCGTTCGGGATGACCTGTATCACCAGTTAAGGATTGAGGGCTTTCTGCGCGTATACATAGAGTTACATTTTAGGGATAATTACTGTGAACACCCGAAACCGTATGCAACAATGACATGATACAGACAACACATTCTGATCCCCATTGGTTGGTGCTACTTCGTCACCAAACATTCAAAACATTGATGACCAAACGAGCTCTTTCAAATTTTAAATCAACATCTTGATTGTAATTCATAATTTAAGGTTTCTTATTTATTCTGAAATACAGAAAAATAGGAAACAAATTGATTGGATCATTTATCGTCGAACAACATCGCATGCGACTACAAACACATCAACAACTTTCCTGAACACAAGCAATTGCAATCGATTATAAAAGAAACGAAATTTTCGAACCAGCTTCGATATAAAGAATTTTTTCTTAAAAGAATCGTTTCCAGGATTAAAAACAAAACAATGAACAAGTTTCCCGGATAGTGGATGTTGATCAACAGTGATATTATATGTAGAAGGGAGTTGAGATACAAGACAGTGGTTGGACCATGTAATTTTGAATACCGACGAGAGACTGAGAGATTGTTCAAAGTACAAAAGAGAAAGAGATCGAGGGAGAGAAAGAGAGAAGAGAGATATATTCGGTCGGCGCACGAGTGCACTTGCACGCGTAATTATCGAGGTTCGCAACGCGACTACGTGCCTCGTCTCCGGAGGATTAATTAACTCGTTCTGGCTGCCGGACACCGGCTCATTATGCGCCACATTGAGGTACGGTGTACCCACGCGGAGTCTGTTCATCGTAGAGTTTTACCGAAGCGGTATGTTCGTGCCCTCGACAATGTTATATATCGAGCTGCAGTATAACTATTTTGTAAATGTATCTATATGTGTCAAGCTTTTTCTGACAACGCTATATTAATGCAAATATACATGTATTACAATGTTATCTCCCTGCTTTCTCAATCGTCTACATGCACGCATCACGATAGCAGTATCAGGTTTGCAAAGATGTGCACATACGTATTAAAATATGCACCTCGAATGCAACATCACGTTTGCTCTCCACTAGAATCCCTGTGCATATCATTTCGCGGTTCATCCCATGACGCCATTTGAGCTAGACCATTTCATTTAGACCGTCTGTCCCTCCAGCCATAACACACCTGTTCTCAATGCCACCGTCACAAAACTAGACTTTCAGCTTGTCCAGGTTTTTATAGACCGCTTGAGCACCCTTCCATCCATCAAATTTTCCAACCCTACGCTCCATGAATTTTCATGAAACGCGTCAAATATCTCTGTCTCACTGAAGTTCCGCTGGAATTCGGCGGAAATGTGAATGCGGCCTGACAGCTGCTCGTCTCATGATACACATCTATATGTCAAGCAAAATATGAAATTCACTCGTTATGTGCAGGATGCTATCACGAAGTAGGAGAGATGAGTCTGTAAGCAGAAAAAATGCAGCCTCGATGGTATCGTAAGTGTTCTGGAGATCGTTGAAACATAGAAATTTCATTTAGTTCTATGTTTACAAAGATTCTGTCAAGGACCAAATACAATTTCACGTGGTTCATATTTTTTGTTGTTGTTTTAATCAATTTTTTTTTTTTTCGAAATTAATAACAATGGATTCATAACTCTCTTGAATCTTTAATGTTACTCATTGACGAAGGCAGCGGAGAAAAAATCTTGTGAAAGAACAACCTCTTGCCATGCGTGCGTAATGACAGAATGCTGACGCTAAGGGACCTAGTTTGCTGGGATGTCGCGTCACAGGGATAAAATTCCACATCCAATGTACCACGGTCTCATGCAATTGACAACGACTACTTTTACAATGCAAATTATGGTAATCCGGTGAGCGGACATAGAGCGTGTGCGTAGGATATAGTGAAGGCCTGGGGTATCGGAAAAGCCAACTCTATGTAGCGCTAGACCCACTGAGGATTTATTTTCTACTACGAGAATGAAGGACAGAGAAAGGGAGAGTCAATAGCGACTAAGCGGACTAGGGAGTAGTGTGGAAAGAGGCGGTTCGCCGCATCCGTATAGCATGTGCAATTCGGATTGCCCATGAAAAAAAAAAAGCTATTGAGGGCGGATTATCCAAGTCTCATGAATTCGTGAGATAAAAGGATAGCAATATTGCTATCGAACTGAAAGTAATTCTAATACGGTATTATTTCAAAATCGAAACTTGAATAATCCTTATTTGATATCGATGGCGCATGTGGGAAAATACACAAAATCTTCAAGAAGGTTTATCCCGTTAAGGACTTAACAAATAGATATTGATTTAAAAATTGCAATACAGCTATTAGTATTTACAAAGTCATCCCTTGAAATTTAGAAACTTCAGGATACATCGTTCGTAAGAAATTGAAAAAACTGGATTTCCATGATTAACACTGTCTCTTACTTTTCCTTGTCTGTAGACATGAAAATTGCAAGCTTTGACGAACACTTTCAGAGGAAATATTCGTTGTTGCCGCTTCCGGAAATCCTTCAGATACATATGGGTTCAGAAAGGGATGCAGGGATTGCAATAGAAAAACAATTGAACAGTTTTTAAAATTTTCATTGATATTTGGTCCAGCACAAGTTCTTATGTCCACTGAGCCAACCGCTCTCTAAGATTTCTGAAACGAATTATTTCATTATGTCCACGTATCTTGGGTCGTGGCTCTCTGCAGCCTGACGTACATAACTCGCGCGATAAGTATAAAAACTATGACAAATCCTCGGAAAAACTTATATAGCCACGCTAAGCCTGCTCTTCCTTGGGATTATCGACTTGTTGCGACGATTTATCCCTCCAGGCTTTGCGTTTTTTTTTTTCCTTAGAATCTCGAGGAACAGGGAAGCCAGCAACCGAGGAAACAAAAAAACTAGCGCACGCCTGACGTACATCCCTCACGTATCGTTCAACAGAGCTGTGATATCCACCCTCGGTCTGTTCCATCATTTGAACAATGAGATCTCCAGAAAGAAACAAGTGAGATAAAAGTGTGAAGAAAATGTGTCGGCTTTATGGATGTTTATAGGGAAATATTATTAGATTCGTTTTTTTTTCTTTTCGAAAAATAGATAATAGGAAAAATGTGTTATTTTAGGCACTTTTTCTGCTTCGATTAAGGCACGGAATGTTTTCCAAGAATGTATTTTTTTTTCTACGGATTTTTCTCGAGGCTTTCGAGAACACAGAAGGAAAATTTTAATATTAAAAATTGAATCCAGAGCTGTGGTGATGTTTCATAGAGAATTTTTCGTTTCCTAATAATTCGAGATTGAAAATTGTTATCAATTTTTTGAACTCTTTCTAAAATAACGCGAATTGTTCTTTTAATTCTTGCTCGACGGATACTAACGTGAAACCTTTTGCCTCCTTGACCCCGTTGGCCGTGGGAGCTAATAGGATTTTTTTCTATGAGTAATGTTTTTTTTTCTCTTGATAGTGCGTCATATCTAAATCTACGTGAAAGAACCGAGGTCCGCAATAAATTGATAAATAGCGAGAACAAGAGAACGTCTCTGAATATTTATTATTATTCGAACGACATTTTATCAACAAATACTCAAGAATCTTTTGCCCTTTTTTTTCTTCATCTATTCAACCGTATATTTCTGTAAACATCGATCCATTCGACTTAAAAATTGCAGATAATTTTTTTTTTTTTTTTTCAATTCAATGGCTATATGCCTATAACTCTTTAAATATTAGAAAAAGAGAAAGGGGTTAGTATTGTAAGAGTGACAGACACGGTGGTCTGTGACGGGGATAATGCGGCTCACCCTCAATTTCAACCCAACCTAAGCTTAGATCTCTCTTTGACTTCTCTCTCTTTCGCTTTCTCTCTTTCTCTCACACTTTCCCTTTCGCAGCCTCCCTTTCGATCCGATCATGACATCGGACCACGCGAGCACTGCTCCTCGTCTGGCTTCCAATCTCGTTCGGGATGAGAAACCGTGAAGGGACATCAAGCCTTGACACACGGGGCCGAGGGTCGCCCGGGGAAATGCGTTCCCGTTCGAGTCAGTGACACGTCTATTCAGTCCTTCGGAAGAGAGACCGAGACACACGTATCGAGAGATTGCTGCCACACCGCAGGCTGATACGAAACGTTCCTCGCCACCAAAATCACGATTGAATAATCCAAGAATAACACGACGTTTGTCACTCGCAACTCTTCCTTTGACACATTGTTATATACTAGCTCACAATCTACATTCATTTTAACTAATGAAAATTCATCCTGATATTTGATCGTGCAAAAGTCAGATAAGAATTTCAAAATGCTGTGGAATAGTTTTTCTACCAATATTTATAGGGCAAGGCATATATTTTTTATCTTTTTAAATGAAGAATTTTTGTAGAAAACTTTTTTCATTCGCCATTGTTATCAATCGGTGGATCTTAATTGCTAGATTTCTGAATCAAGAAAGGTCATAAAATGTGTGTGCACTTGGACACTGCTCAATGTTCTTATTGAAGTTTTATTTTTCCTGGTAGTTTCGTCGCTTCGTTTATTAATAAAAATCTGATTCAGAAAAGAGTCTTGAAGCAGTTTTTCAGTCTCCAATAGAACGTTGACAGTGTCAGGCGGGTTAATCTTTCCACATGACGAGCAAACGAGACTCCAACCCATTGGGTTTGGAATAACTTTTTAAAATAAACTTTAAGAACATTAAATTTTTTTTCTCCGAGTTCATTTCATCGCCATGTTGGTTTCTTGGTTTCGCGGGGGAAGATGACAGATTTGACGAGTTGCGAAGTCGATGTTGGAGTGTCGCAGGATTCCCGCAACATTATGAAAGCGAAGGGGACATTTTTCATGCTCAGAGAAAAAAAGATGAGGTTTTGTGAAGCTCACGCAGTTACGCAGATACTAGAATAGAGGAGAATTATATGATGCGGAATTCTCGTAATGTATATATATGACTTTGTATTTTCCGATGTTCGGGAAGATTCAGACAGTGGAAAAGATCGGAAATTACGAGAATGAAAACTACCGTTGTGCTATATAGAGTCCTTTGAAAATAACCCTCTTGTCACGAAATCCCGAATAACCGAAAACTTTAGCAATAGGATATCCAGCAATAACGGCCTAATGCGTGTTCTATCATCGCGACGACGTTGCCGGCAAGTTCTGCTTGGGACCCTTCTCCATCGTCGCCCTCGTTGTCGTCGTCGTCATCGAGGGTGCTCGTTGTACACTGTATACAAAGATATTTGTATGTTTTATTATTATACGAGTATGAAAAAGACAGTCGGAGGAGAGTAAACGAGAAATAAAGTAGAAGAGGAAGAGAGAAAGATTGTAAGAGAAGCTACAAAGTTGGCTGTGCTTGCTGGAGAAAAAAGCATAAATCACAATTATAATCAACGTGCTAAAAGTTATTTTCCTCTTGCCTCCCACCGCACCGAGCGCCTCGAGCTACCCTCAACCTTCACTTCTGTTCTCTACTTGCAATACAAATGTATTTTATGCATGTATATATTCTGTATAAAAGCGCGCGAGCGCAGCATTCTCATCTGGTAATTTCGTGAGGAAAGTCGCACACAAGAATTTATCGTTCAACTCAGGCTGATGGTTCTCCTCCGAGCATTATGCCAACGATCTGTAATATTTCTTCCAACTTTGTTCAGGAACGATGATTCTGTCATCTCGGACTATTTTCGCTTGTGATTAGCAATTGGATACGTTCGAATTGTATTTGTTTCATAGGACTTTATTTTTAACAATTGGACAAATAAGCGTTTAGGGCCAATTGACGTAACGGTGTGCTCGTCAATTTCTCGACACACGTTCCAAAGCTACAAACAATTTTCTCTCAACGATCCACACACTGATTATTGTAACACTATTTACTGGGAGGAGTATTGTCATAAAATCTCTATTATTCATTTAGCCCTGGAGTATGTGCATGTGTTGTGACAGACTTTTGGTATATAACCTTTCTGAAGGCAGCATGCGTGTGATATGGGCAGCTCGTAAATGTCCCAGGCGCAAGAGATATTATTGACCATATACATAAAAACGAACGTCATAAAAATCGGATCATTTGTGTGCGAGGCATTCGGAAATTAATTGAACTGGAATTGGCTTGAGTTGTGCTCTGAAATTTCGCGTTTATGTGCCACGTACCCCAGCAGACTTCGATCCTAGCTCGAGGCAATATATATTTTTATTCTTAACTAACATTCCAGGAAGCCGTAAAATCAATGAAATTAAGATTTCCACGACAATCGCTACGGCCATGATTTTCTGAGCCACGGCAAGCTGTTTATTTTCTTAGACGCAATCAACATCGTTGTTCATCGTTTTTTTAATCAATGTACTTCCGGTTGCTTGTTGCACGAATGTGTAAGCTCCTGCAAGAGGAATTCTGACTGCTGTGATCGGCACATAGAAGTGCAAAGGGTTCGATTGCTGACACAAACACACAGATTTGTATCCGACAAAACCACAGAACTTAGAATTTGAACCTTTAGGCTTACTGGAAACACCAAGTGAGCTTTAGGCTGACGAACACTCTGTACGACTCAACGGAGTATAAAAAAGATCAAGTCGATTATAGCTGTCTGTCAACCATCGATGATCTCGTACAAAACTGCTAGAGAAATCGACGAACGAGTGAGAAGATTCAAGAGAAAAACTTTGGGTGGTTGAAATGAAGAGGGAAAAAGACAGAAAATCATGCATAAACATAACCAGCTCCGAAGTCCAACAATAAGAAGGAATGGGAAAATGAATGAATGAATCCAACGAAGATGATTCGATTCCGATTTCGACGGACATGTTAGCGAAATGGAAAAGACGAATATTAACGATTGAATGTTACATTAGATTATAGTTGATGATATATTTTGATGCTTTACTTTGGGAAAGCGAGACGAATCGTCAGTGCCAACAATGGAAAGGGATTCGGGATTAGGGAGGTATCTGTGTCTCCCGCTCTGTCGCGCACGGTCCTCGTCCGCAACGAAGGTTCTGTCCGCTCTCTAGGCTAGACGCCAGGCGTCGTAATTCATTCGTATATTATATTATATATTGCATACTTCATATATATACAATACCCAATATATCTGTATATATTAACAGTAGACGTATAGCACGTGGACCATGAGACGCCTTCGTTCAACACAGTAGAACGATAATTTCTCGTCGTGTCGGTAGCAGGAAGTAGAGATGAATTATTCCACGGTTAATAGGGAACAATTGAAATACCCTCGGTGCACCTCCAGTATATACGTTCATCATCTACCACACATACTATATGTATAGGGTGTTCAAAGAGTCATGGACTTCCTAATCGTTAAAACAAAAAATAAAATACGTTTTGAAGAACAAACTGTTTGGAATGAAAGTTTTATCTTTTCACACAATTCATTTGATGCCAGAAATGTTACATTCCCTCGCGAACCCCTTAATGGAAATAGAGGCAATTTGTAAATTTCAAATAACTTAAGTCTCTATTTTTATTGCTTATTGAATATGATTCTTTATATGGAAACAAAAAACTAGTTTTCTGAACATCTTTTTCAAATCATGCAGTTGTCAGGAATTTTAAGGGTTGTGGAGTGCCTTATTAAGGACATTCTCCTGTCCGACACATCCAATCACAATAAATAGATGTGACACAAAATAAAAAAAGAAGAATTCACGAAATTTTGAAAAATTCATCATTTCTTGACTACCTGACACGAAAATTTGAATAGTTTTCTGAAAATTCCTTTCACCAGATGTTAAAAGGAGAAGGATTCATCGGTTTTACATGGAATATCCTATATGTGTGTTTTGCACTTTTATTGTACTATATAGACATGTATTTGTGCATATATACATGGATGTTATATACTTGTGGATGCTTCTGTGGGTTACGTAATAGATTCCCATACGAACTTTTCCCAGAAGTCCCCTTTCAGAGGGCAACACTGAAAAATTAACATCTCGTCCCCGCGGGGATGTGCAAGGTCTCGTTTCACGACATTTCGGCAACTGATAGAGCGAGCAGCATCCGACCACTACATTTTCAGTGCTCCCAAAACTTTTCCACCCCATCTCTGTACACAGTGTAGAATATATACTTAATACTGTGATAATTTGAAATCGATAACCAACCACCTAAACCCTCGTAGATGTCTACTGAAGTCACATTGAGTGAATTCATGTTGTACGATGTATATATATATATATATGTGTTACAAAAGCCTAGCGTGTGGTCCCACTGGGACACAGAGCAGGGAATACGAAACGAAGAGGTTAGAAAGTCCTGCCAAGGGAACAAGGCTCATCCGATGATAATCAAATTATTAATTGTTAGATTCTGTGCAGATCTTTCATTGACGAGATCAAAAATGGCCGACATAACTTTCAAAGTTTTGCCTTAAAAATGATAATTTCATCTTTGATCCTTAAAAACAATGAGATTGAATGTTGATTGATGTTGAAAGCCAATGACTTTGAAAGACATCTGCAGACTGTCCCAGAGGAAAAAAAACCTTGACGAAAAAGCCCGAAAAAGACAAGAAGAAGATCGCGGTGAAAGAGCCATCTAAATGGGATAAATTTAAACTAATTTCGTGTACGTTTCTTCGAAGGAATTTCACGGCCGTGGGTAAGATAAATATGCAACATGTGTTGGTAGGGAGTTTTGTGCGTGCGTGCGTCTTTGCAAGAAATCCCGGAGGCTATAATATCTCACATGGTTTTCATGTGTGTTTACCAATACCTACACAAAGTGATGACTTCGCAAAGAGATTCGTTGGCACACACACTGTTACTCGCGCAGAGGTATCTTGCCGATGGCCAAACGGCTCGTGAGGAACGCGGTTTTTCATTTTAGAACTCCATTCATCCCACATTCGTGTTAAATCGAGCGGTGTTACTAAAATGACATCCCGACTATGCCCCTCTCTGGGTTAACGCAATGTCTGGAGAAATAAATCATCATAACTTTCTACTTTGACAAATTTTTATAAGTTTAATTTTCATTTATTGTGTCACAGCTCTTATGGACTCGGAACTATGTCATTTATATAAATAAAATATATATTTATTAATAAATACACTTATGTATACGATATCTCCACGTGTTGGTCTCGTTTAAGGTACAAATTCGTTATAGAAATATATTCTAACGACGTCTAAGAATAATCCTACAGAGTTGGTCCATTTGCTGCTTAATTAATTGTTAATTGCTTCTTAGATGGAACCATATTTTTCCAATTGATTTATTGCCCATCGTTAGACAAAATGAGCCATTTTTCCAATTGATTTACTAACTTGATTTTGAATAACAGTGAATTTGATTTCGTTCTTCTAACAGCACAAATTAACGTCGGGATAAAGTAGTCCCGGAAATGGAATTGCTGAATTATTGAGAAACATTGATAACAATCGAACTGGAATTCATTTAATTCGTACGCTTGAGATCTATGAATACCTGACGAAGTTTGTCGTGAGACTTTTCTACAAGCCAGTCTCGTCGTTTTTCTTTTTCTCTCTCATTTTGTTCTCAACATCTCTATATAAATACCTGTCGTGCACGCGATATCATATAGTATATAAGGATCGAACTCTTGCAAGCTTGATGTAGTGGATTAGCATACTTAATGGTCCTTTGTTTGGCCAAGTTGAATTATACAAATGTTACTGGGCCGCGAACGTGTGCGGGAGGGAGCTTGCTTGAGCGACATGGTTCGTTAACTTGACCCAATCAAATGACTCGAAATTACCGTCCTAACGCCTCCGCAATATTCGCTTCGACGCGCACTCGTCGACTGAGATAAATCCATATGCGTTTTGTCCTTTACGTACTTGCTGAGAATGCGTGTGAATAAGTGCTGTCACGTCACGTTACCATAATCATTAAGTAACTTTACACAAAAGTATTTTTTAAAAAATATACATCTTAGAACGAAAACAACTAAATGACAAATAGTCAATGACAAAAAAACCGAAATGAATAATATCCTCTGACAGAATACTTTGATCCATTCATTAATAATGAGGGTAATTAAAAAATAAATTCATTCACTTCAGACTCAATTTTATATCGTAGTTAAAAAGACAGCTGTTTAGAAAGAAAAATCAAATGTAGATTCGAAAGCTTCAAGTTCCAAGTTCAAAGATGCTTTTCGACAATAATTGCATGACCTTCTAAGTGATTCTCCAGTTTTCTGAATGAAACGTATAAATGTGTGTGAATTTTAAACAGTTGATGACGTCGATGGTTGGAAGCTTTTCAGTTTGCAATGTTCTCGAAGTATTTTTGAATCTACAATTTTGCAAAGATTTTCGATAATGCATGGAAAATAATAAACCAAGTAATACAAGCCTCTAAAGTACACACAGGGGTTATGATTGTTTCGTGGTAGAGACTATATGCGATGCAGACAGACCACGTGGTCGAGGGCTCGTAAAATCTTTGAAAAGATTCGCGTCTCGTTTCTGACTCACTGGCCGTGATTGTAGCTTGTTGAGCGTGTGGGGCTGAGCTTTTCAAGAGGAGAGAAAAAAGCACAAAAAGACATGCGGGAGAAAAAAAACAAGACTACCGGACGTTGACTTCACGCGGCTGACTATCTGCGGCAAACTAACTTTGGAGTTTGAAAAAAGTAGGAGAGTTGACGAGAGTCGAGATCCTAATAATCAGCGTTTTATAATACGAGGGGAATAAAGATTCCGAAGTCTAAAGACATTCGATTTACTACGAGATCGTGAGCATAGTTTGATTTTTCAAACACCTGACTAATTATAAAGTCTTCGTTTTCCTTTGTGTCTTCGTTTGTTTAAATCTCTACAAAACTTTATTTTTATTTATCCGCAGTGTTTTTATTTATAATCTTTTGAGTTAAAGTGCGTCTTCATTTTTTTAGAACATGCAGAATATGACGTCCGTGGTGGAGATCGAAACAAGAAGAGAAGCTTCTCTCAGAAAACTTTGTGTGAGCTCTGGCCCGTCGACTGTCACTGTGGCTCTCGTTCAGCTACTGCAGGCTCTCGTTCGTTTTATAGCTTCATTAGAAGCAAGGGTTCCCGTTTAATAATTCATCGAGGGAACTCTTACGATGTGTGTGTCTCGCTTTCTCGCATGTTCAGTCTCCCGCACTTCTCCTTGAATACCGGTAAGCTCTTCCATAGAGTTGAGCCGCGTTTATTCCACGACGAGTAATCGTTGATCTCTCCCACATGTCTCTCTCTCCCAACCGAATGAGGGACCGATGCTCTATCTCGCTCTTTCTAGCCTTTTATCGTCGTCTTCGGGACTTCTGTCACGACGGATGACTTCCCTTCATTCCTCCTCCTCCTCCTCTTCTTCGTTTCTCTCGTTGCACACTCGCCTCTGTCTCTTTTTCTCTTCTAAAGAATAAAAGAGTGAAAACACAAATTGTGCTCTTTGGCTACCGTGCACATCGCACGACCACATGGAACAGCCACCAAGAGATGAGAATATCACTAACGTCAAAGAGCGCATAACCCGAGAAAATGAGGAAGGTCAAATGTGAGACTCAAGGATCAAGCGTGAAACTCTTTCCGGTATAAAGCCACACATTCTAATCTCGTTAAACAGGTTATAATCACTTTCTGTCTTATCGATGACACTATCCTTTCAAATGCTCCTTCGGCGATTCGCTCGTTCTCCATATTATTCTATTATCTTTTACATCTTTCTATTTTATTGGAACTTTGCAATCTGATTTTATTAATATACATAGAATATAGTTATAAGCTCAATATCTATAGCAGAAACGCGTTTCCGGACGATCATTCGGGTTTCCCTTGTTTTCCACTGTCAACTCTCAGCCCCCGTTGAAATGCCTCATCTCAACTTCCATATAGCTCAGCAAGAGGAATTCCCTTCTCGCGGTGTTCTCTCTCCTTTTCAGCGCCCTCACGTTAATGGAGAAACTCGACGGGAGATGGGGACCGTTAACGAGAAATTTTCTGACGCGGAACGGTGAGCACCATTATTTCATAGTTGGTAACTATTCCAAGATCTTCGGGAGAGGAAAGGGAATGCGATGCTTTACTCATTCGGGCAACTCCTTTAACACCCTCCTCTGTTTCTACGATTTAACATCCATCTTCCCCCGGCCCGTTTGTCGCTCTTGACATACTTGAATACCAAACCGTCTAATTCCAAATCACTCGGTACTTCGATTCAACCAGTATCTCGCTGTCTTTTTCTTTCTAACCTTCTTCTTAGGCGTTCTGATGGCAATAGAATTCCCCACAGCCACATATCACATGGGCGAACTTTGCAGAAATAAATAAGTGGTTTTTGAAGTATTGTTTGTAAAAACGAACGCGGCTTTTACTTCTTTAACATTTAAGTTACAACAGAATACTGAATTTTCACTCCAGTAGATCTTTCATCTGCGAAACTATTTCAATGAAATTCTATTGTCATTAGATTTTTCATCAAACAAATGCTACGCACTCTGTTGAAATACAAAGAAAAGCAGAAGGAGATGATTAATTTTCACATGAAGTTGCAATTTTCCTTCTCTGAGGATCCTCAAGATTTCCTTTGCATCCTAGACAACAAAGTGTGACGAAAAGAAAATTGATAAGGGCCTACGGTAAAATTTGCCCCAAACTGAGTCCCACAAACGTTTACATTCCAGTGAACCACGTGGATTGTTGGGCACAACGTCATATGATGTGTTTACATTCTTGTTGGTCCTTGTATTTGTACGAATGCATCATACAAAATGAGTATAAACATTACGAGGACTATGGCACCCAGATACGCACATTTAATGGTGACGAAGATTGCTGTCGGGTTTATATGGTGGTATATGATCAGGCTGCGACACCATACATCGTCGACAATGGTTTAGTGCATAACTGATGAAGGAACGTATACTGAGAAAGTCCTGCAAGCATCTCTTCTCTCTTCCAGAGAGTGAACCGCGTTTGCTTTTATGCTGAAACACCAGGAGCTCGAGAGGAAACTTTGAGTGCGCCAAGAAATCCTACGGAAGAGCATAACGTGACAGTGTATTATTTCTGTCGTATTCTGCCATGCGTATACATGCAATAATGTGGGAGTATGTGTGTACGAATATAAATCCATCTACTTATCTGCTTCTTGTCTCACCTCCAGAGACACGGCATCCGCGTTAACATGAACGCCGGTTTCACGCAGAGAGGATTCATTAACAAGAATTTATCAGCCGGATCTCTGTTACATAGCTGTCTACGGTTGTATATATCCATGGATATGATTTCATAATAAATGTCATTTTGCATCTAAAATATCGTTCTAAAACTTCTACAACATTGTCAAGCTCATTATTTAATACTATTAGATTAGCAATTAATCATAAGTTTTTATTAACGTAATCAACAATCGGTTGACAAAGCGAACTTGATTGTTTTTTTCGGATTTGATGTTTTTCAGTGTGATTTACGGCGTCACCTACTTTCAAAGTATTGAACAACGCTGCAGTTACAATTCCGTGGAATTTACTTTCATCGCTCGATCTATTACGTCGTAGAGACGAGAGAAATACGAGAGCAAGTTGGTACTTATCGTCGTGACTTCGGACACAAAGATCAGCACTCATGCTCGATGTCCAATCGCCCGAGAATCCACTATGGACAAAAATATAAAACTTATATGCTGTGCTCTCTTTTCCGATCGTTCTTTTTTATTGATTTTTATATTACGTTGTCCCATTTTTTGTATTTACCTCGAGTTTCGTGACATAGAAGTTTTCAAATAAAATGGAACTCGCCAAGAACGCGAATTGTGATCTCCTGTGTAAGACGTTCGTGGACTTTCCTGTAGTAAATATGAGCATCCAGTGGCGGTGCACACTTGGGAAATTTTTCCATGGTTCCTTGACCACACGATTCACCGCAAAGTAGTTCTCGAGTGCCATCGATGTATCACTGTGCAGACAATCGAAGAGATACTTGATGGCTTGGTTGAGTGGATGCTATACACATACTCGTTGAATATCACGTATATATGTGCATTTTACGATAAAAACGATCAGCATTTATTGTCATGGGACAATCTTATCCCCTGGCAAGATATCTGTCGTGGTACTAATCCGCTAGAGGGCTACGAACAGAGTGCTCTCGCGTAATCGTCGCTTTATAAGGCTCCCAACCTTTCTAATGTTCCTCTGCACACTTTGATCAATAATTTTGTTATTTACTAACAACAAATTAACATTTGATCCAAAATAATCACCGTGGACTTTCGAAATGATATTTTCTCATTATTTTGCAGTGAAATATAAAAAACACTGTAGATTTCTGTTGCACTATGTGTCATCGAGAAAATGCAAATCTTCAGTATGCCATGTTTTTCTATTCCTTGTTCCGAGACTCCACAAAGTCTCTCGTTAATAAATTGTAATTGGAGATCAACTCAATTTCATTGTTACATTAATCTCTTATTGTTATTTGTTTGATGGGCTAAAGTTTCTTGTTTAAAAGTAAATAAACGCCAATTGTTTAATCTTTAAATGGTTTCAACTTGTGAAATGAGTTTGCGCATGAATGTTATTGACATTGACACGTGATTAATGGACCACACGGTTTTTCCATTATCAACAATCCATTGAATACAGCCGGATAACACATAACAGGGTAAATTGTAATCAACAATATTACAATAGTCTGGCATTGTTGTACGAAATCGCCTCTCACGTGTAGTTTGGATTACGTCGATGGAACATAACGTCACTAAATATTGAACGAAAATTCGGCATTTAGCGCTGGCATCTGGAATACCTATAAACATAGAAACTAACGCATACGCATACTATTCACATGCACGCTTCGATCTACACCGCATACACAACTCCCTGGCTCTGCTTTACCAGGAGGACTCGAGTATAATTGAGTTAGCCGTGACACGTCATATACCCCAAGCCACACCATCGTATCCCAGGCTCAACCAGCCGCGATAGGTTTGCACGCCTGCACGATTTACCACCCACCGATCTATCTATATATATTTATATATTGAACATTCCACGCCAAACGGGTCGGTCCGTAACGTACTGAAAACAAAAAAATGTGTGAAAACGCTCAAACATTTAGTTGAATACGCACGACTAAATATCTTACGATAACAACCAAATTTTCATCATTCCAACGATAATATTCAGTCATGGGGATTCAACTAAATACTCGTCTTCTACCATTTATTTATTTCGATAAGAAATTTAACATTTCCAACACCTGTTGAAAGGAGTTTTTTATAACAATTCGAAATTTTATTCACAACTCGTCAAAAAATGATTCATTTTTATACTTTTTCTATACCTTTCGCTTCTTCAAAAACATAGGTATCGAAATATGATAGCCCGTCACTTGTTTTGTTTTGAATCATACTGCTGTCATAAAAAAAGCAACATAAATATCGGAATTGTTTGTCGCGTTTCGTTTCAATCCACAATTGTTTTTCTCGACGTTGCTGAAAACTCAGTAAACATATAGCCACCTGTATCGTCCGGGTGAATGTGATAAAATAGTGCATCGAGAGATTTTGTGGGCAACACTCTGGGAGGTGTCGCAGGAACAGGATCAGGATCAGCAAGAAATAGAGTAGGGTTGGCATGGAGTACCCCATATGTATAAAGCTCGATTGAAAGAGAAAGAGAGAGAGAGAGAGAGAGAGAGAGAGAGGGAGATGAACAAAAAGTGAGAGGGAATCGGCCAGAGGGGGTAGATGCTGTGTATTGCTGGTACGTCCGGGTTAGTAGCCTACGAGGGTTGAAACCAAACGACGAGCTATAGAAGGCAACGAACGTTTGAAAGAGTCAACGAAAGACAGAGAAAGGTAAAGAGAGGAAGACACGAGGTTGGTTTGGGCATTGGTGGAAACGCTGATAAAACACAAACATTTAATTAAAAGATAATCAAGCGGATCGCCTGCCATCCGCTAATGTTGCAGACCGTGGACGAGATATTGTCGTGGCACGAGCACACAACACTCAAAACAATCGGTTCTTTATGCATATGAGTGGAAACGGAGGGGTGCACTGCTACGGCAGTTCTGCCTCCCGTGTGATTTAATTTTACACGAGTATAAATTCACATCTCGAGTTTCACCAAAAGTCCACGTCGAATCGCTCCACTCATCTCCCTCATCCTCGTCGCGTTTTCCTCACTATCTCTTTTTCTCTCTCTCTCTCTCTCTCTCTCTCTCTCTCTCTCTCTCTCTGTACCGCTTTCGCTCAAACTATTAATGCACATACATATATTTATATATATGTAGCTTTGTTTATCTTCTTTCAAATTTCATAGTGTGGCATATACACCGAGTGAATATTACACAGAATATCCGTGCCAATACTCCATTTACATCCCCCCCGAATACTAGTTTTATTGACGGTTGTACACTCAGTGTTGTATTTCCTAGTATTTTTTGTGAACAAACAGAAGCTTCAATATCAATGTTGAAAGTAAAAAAAGAGCCACCATCCATGAACTGGAAACCATATGCTCGATGGATTCTACAAGTGGAAAAACAAATCGGAAAAAAAAGAGAAATTTTCGAAATTGAAAATTCGTACATATACGGTGTTGTTGGTACATCCAGCAAGTGGATCTACTTCGCAACATTTTTTTTTTCATTGTTTTGCTGAACATTTTATCTGTTGTGCGATCCAGTGAAAAAACCTCTTTAGACATTTCCAATTTTTTTTTTGTTTACATTGTATCATTATTCGCACAATGATTTTTCATCGTTTCAATGAATTGTATTCAATTGGATGAAAATTTAATTTGCGCTCATCAAAATCAAGCTCAGTTAAATTAAACAAACGCATTCGCAAGAAGCAATCATTTTCTCATTATAATTTCTCATCTTCTTCATCTGGCCCGCTGTCAATTATTATTTATTTTCTCTCAGTCTTCATTGTCCCTCTTCAACATCGTTTGATAACAATGTAGACCAGGAACAGCACATACCAATCAACTTAGACACAAGCTTTTATGAGTAGTTACTCCATTCAAAATATGTAGGGGCTGATTGTGTTGGAATGAAAGAGCGCGGTTGCGCGTTCATTGAGCTCGACTATTATTTAGAATCGTGGCGGGTCTTTCGTAACGATAAAAACTATTGAAAGAAGAATTGCGATCGCCGAACGTGTTCCCAACGATCTCCTGTTACATGCGGGCCAAGTCCACGTGTCCGTACATATTTTTATTTTCGTATGTGGGTGACTCAACCTTCGATGACTATTCTTCGATCATTTTCTCAAGTGAAAAATTTTCTGACAGTTTCCCATTGGAGTTCTAAATACGATTTTTTCTTTTTTTTTTTTTTTTCTTAGATTCACAAGTAAGTTTGTGCAAAATAAAATATAAATACTGAGTAATGACTGGAATTAATAGTTCTGAAATTTTTAATGATATTCGTCATAGAAATGCAATCTTAAATATCCATTTACTGATCTTAAATTTGTACTGTTTTAAAATTACAAAAATTATAACAGATTTAAGAAAGTTGTTGAAATAAATGATTTCGTGATATTTGGATGATTATTCGTGGGAAATCGTGGACTTTACTTTGATGAGGAACTGAAGTAGTTGAGACGAACCCATAAGAGGATAAATCAATCCACCGACGGAAATAAAGATGGATTTGTTTTCTACAAAACTCAAGTTTCTAAATGGGTTTACGATTCTTTTTTTTACTGAGAAATTAAATACTTTTGAGCAAGGCTGTATTTGCTGTTGATATTGTGATTCACGATCTCTAAACCACTTACGTGTGGGAGGTTTTGTACAACGAGAGAGGCGAACGGACGTACAACATCCCGATTGACGATAACGAATGCTAATGAATCGGATGAATTAATTTACCTCCATTCAATTAATTGGTCTTTAGGGTCCTTTCTCGAAGTTCCCATAATAGCGACAGCAGCAGCTAAGTTTTTTCTTGGTTTCCTGGCTCCCTCTCCCTCTCTCTCTCCCCCTCTCTCTTTCTGCCTTCGACGAAGCTTTTGTAATTTGAGCTAAACTTTGATCAAAAGTCTTACTCTGTCACAGCGGACAAATTGCTGAAGCAAAGGCGCAATACTTCCACGAAGCAAGCTATGAAATAAATTGAAAAAAAAAAAAGAAAAAAAAGGAAAGTAGAACGAAGTGTATTGACAGGGAAAGAGTTACACTGTAAGTGAAATAAATCAGAGAATGAAAAAAGGGGATTTCATGAAATTGAAAACCTCAACCAGTTCAATAAACTTGTTTTCTCGATCAACCCAGAAGGCTGCCCGCCAGGGTTGAAAATGTAACAATTTTTATTCGTGTAAGCGACCAATGGTTGGTACCAAAGTGTAAAAAAAATCTGCGCACCATTCATTCGACTGTTATGCTCTAACGACGTATTGCACACATTTATTCCAAAGGTGATTTTACCCTCGATTGCAACAAAAAAAGATTACAGTGGTTTTGAGCTTCTTATTTCTTTACAATTATTCTTGGTCCTATATTTGACTTTGCAGTCATCAAAAAAATTGCCAGCATCGTTTGGTGTGGTTGACAAACATAACCCTAAACGAGGGGCGGTTCCGGTTGAGGATTCACAGCACTCGCACAGAACTCTAAAGACCTTTATTCCGACCTTGAAAGAGAAAATGGTGAAAGCAAGCACCACCATCCCTCGTCACCGCCCATGTCTTTTCTTAGCTCCCAACTCTTGAGTGAGCTGGTTTTCTTCCATTTCGCTCTCTGCAACAGGCTTCGACGGTATATTACGCAAGTGCTAAAGTTTCTCAGTCAGCGGGGAGCCAGCCATTAAGTACGCACTTAAAAAGCTCCGGATATCCATATAAAACACTCTGTAGAAAAATCTCAACCTTCATCGTCTTTCCAAGCAAAAGAAAGACAATATAAAGAAACCCAAATAAACCAACACGAATTCAACTTCCCACGATATTTTTTTTTGTCGCTATTCGTAGCTTTCTCCATAGATTCCCGAGCAAAAAAGTTCTTGCGATACTCTCGCCAAGAGTCGTAAATTACTGTGAGATTTTCCGGAATCCTTTCCGAAAGTCTCACCAAAACGATTTCCAAAATTTTATTTGAAAAAAGATTCCCAACTTATTTCAATGTTTTCCTGCACTCATTCGATCGCCAATTTATATCAAATTTTATGGAAATCGTTGAAAATGCTGATCATTTCGAATCCAGCAATAATAATCAAGTTTTATTTTTCTCGATGCAGAAGCTGATGCAAAAAATTTACATTTATTTTCAACGCAGCATGGAAAAACGTATAACCAGCAGCTATGAGAGAAATTTGTGACTTTGGGGAATGGCAGAGAGTGAGCGTAGAAGTTAATCAAAACATATTGTCTTTCTAGGTCTCAGTCTGGCCATTGGTCACAGTTGGACGTTTTTTGTCATCCTATGCCCATTTCATTCATGCCATTTTACATTACACGTGACTTATCGAGTCTCTTGACACCATCCACCATATTCAATGGTATTATATCATGGTTGGATATGCGATTTGTCTTTATATATATCGCTTCTATGTGGAAAAGTCTCGACGATTTTTTCCGCGACGAGCAGAGACTGTTATGGCGACCAATGAGGCCCAACAGGGAAATTCTAGTGTACGAAATAAATCCATCGTTCTTTAATAAATATCACAGTTTTCGCACATTTCGTTGGAGAAACTATCAAACACATTTATAATATCCACCAATCAAACTTTCTAGAGCTGAAAAAACTCTCTTGGATTTTCGTTTTGACACTTTGGCTGACAAACCCTCTGAGAAAATATGTGGACGGCCTTAGCTTCATGTTGATGCAACTATTGGTCGTCATCAAACAAAAAATTCCGTCGCTACTCAGTTTTCACGAAATATCCGGGTCCATTGCTATCAATTCTTTCGACGTTTCTAATTACTCGATACTTCCTCGTGTCGATAGTTCATTGAGCCATGAATCGATGCATTTTAGAAGAATATTTTTTATCAAGTGAGTGTTCCACATCAGCCAATTCAATGCTGTGAGAATTCCGTCGTTTTGGAAGAACGTGAAAGAGCATATTTCTGCTATTTGAATGTAAAAAGTCCCGTAAATCTTAATTTTTCATTTATCGTTAAACACATACACGAAAAACGCTGATTTTTAGTTGTGGACGATTTCCATGAAGATCAACACATCTGAAGGTCGATTTCTTTAATACTTCGAGACAAATATTTCGTGCAAAGAACACAGCGGATCAACGTAGTGCGAGCTAGGCAAGAGAAACTCAATATCGGCCTATTTCCAACGCAGCACGTTAAACGCCATCGTAAATCACGTAGAGGCGCGGTAGCACCGTTTGTTATTGAACGCTCGTGTGAGTACATTGATACGATGGCTGGCATGCGCATTTTAGTATCTTTTTTCGGCGATCGTTCAACTGAACATCAAAACGATCACAGAATATTATTTCCTGTTGAAGAATATCGAGCGATCTCTTTGATTAACAGACTTTTCTTCTATAAAAAAAAAAAAAAAAAAAAAAAAAAACAAAGACACAAGCTCCCGGAAGCGATTATTGTTTAGACATTCGCTGACAAGATCGATTCTTTCGAAAAGTGTTTTTATCCTGCCCGACGCGTTAACAGCTATATAGAAGGCGATCAGGTGGGAGGAGATTCTGAAAGTTAGAAAAATCGTTTCCGGAAAAAGCGAATGAAAGAAGAAGGGCAAAGATATACCGAAGTAAATAAGAATATAATGGCCGAGAGTTGAGACGATAAATTCACGTAACCGTCCTGATCATAAAAGTTAAATTCTGCCTGATATTCTTTCTCCAGCTAATAATTACGTGAGGTCATATTTTATTCTGTCTAATGCGGTATGGTTTATGCTGCGATGTTTTTTACATGCAAGTTTATTGGATGGTGAGTTGAAGCAGGATGTACAGGAAGGTATAAAGACGACTAGACCGGATTTTCCGGAACAAAGGGTTCGTCGTAAGGGTGAAAAGGTGTGTGAAGCTTTCAAAAGAAATACGTGACACGCACTTGCCGGATAATTCCAAGAGGTACCAAGCACAATGGCCATCCACACGCAATCTTCAATCGCTCACTGCAAATTACATTCTTATCTTTCTTCGCCCATTTACACCGAAGCAATATACAAATCGTTGATCAAACGATGTGCGTGGGTGGTCTGCAATGAAGATACCATATAATAATGGATGATCAAAAAAATATTTAAATTAACGAAAATTACAGGGTTAAGTAATGACAGATCATAAATAACTGACGTTTCTTCGATTCTAATATTCAAAAGTGTTTAAAAGGATTAGACCAAGAATTATTCTTAGAAAAAAGTTATCCACAGGAGTGAAATAATGGCTTCGAAAAAGATATACGAAGAGAAAAATTCGAACAGCCAGGTGTCAAAGGCAGTGGATCGCAAGGGGTCCCATATTTCTTGAAAACTCAAACGGAAAATCGATTTACTATCGTTCGACAAAGTGCAATCAGATTTTCTTAATAAACACATATCCTTTATATCCTTGTCTTTGATCCCTGAACGAAGAATGCTGCAGGACGGACAAAAAGAGTATAATGAAAATATTGCTTCGGTAGATAGTGAATTTATATACTTTAGACATGCAAAATCAATCGACTGTAACGAAGATGCTCAATATAATAAATGGGGATGAAACTCGTTATAATCCGTTATATTATAGCAACGAAAATAAATGCTCCTTTATTCTCCAAAAACCGTACTTTCCCTCGTCCCTAAGTTCCTATCGATCTACCATTAAAGTCTATGGATAAGAATCCCTTTTTCTATCTCTTTCCTTTAACCATTCGCTCTTCCTCATGTTTCCCTGTTGATTATTTCTATATAAGTTTCTTCAAAGGAACTCCAAGAGTTTCCAGAGGAAATAGTGAGGAGATTTTGAAGAGGATAAATTTCCAGGAAGAATGAAAAAAAAAGCGAAGGGAGAGAGAGAAAGGGAGAGAAAAGGAGGAACTGCCTGGCTATTAAAACCACGAGAATGGTTCCAGTCAAATTCCGCACAGCATCCTCATCTATCTCAACATTTCGCCAGAAACTTGCTCCGTTTCTCTTTCACTTCGTACCTCTTTCTCAACGTTCAACCCATATTTTTCCAACTATATTTTAATTTGATTTGTAAAAGTTTTACCTCCTCCTCCTCAACCTATTCCTACTCAATCATACATATATAATCCATGTACATTAATGTACTTAATGAAAGTGCGCTGACTTTACACGAAGCTCGTTTTACGATTGAAAACTCTGCCAGTGAGATTCCCCAATCGTTTCCGTTTTGATCAACTATTAATACCCGGACGCCCTTATAAAATTCTCTTTTACTTGCGACTCCGGAAGACATCCAGCTCCGACCCAAATCAACTTTACCGATAATGAGTTCTTTAAGAAAAATTTCCATCGTCCTTCCGCGCTCCATTACGATGGATCCCAGGGGAGAATAAAGGTTTGAGAATAATTTATGAGCAAAAGTGGAAAAATATTTTCCATCGGAACTCCGATTCAACGAAAAAGAAATGTTATTATTCTCTCAACTCTTACTCCATCTTTTTCTCGCTTTCGCCAATTCAGCGAATTTACGGAACCATCTCCCGCCCTCCTTATTCCTCTTTTTCTTTCACTCGAATTATCGAAAAAGCTGAAACGACTCGGTCAAAAATTTAATCACCATTTGACAATCACTTTTTCAACTCCCTATATTTACCATCGTGCGATCTATTAAGGAAGTTGTGTCGACTAAAAACGAATGTCATCGTGTGGCATCCTTGGAATGCCATACGATGTGGAATTCTTTCATTGTTGCTGTGATCAATGCAACGACACAAAAGCAATCCATTTCCAAAACCAACGTGATTTGTGCGATCCATGGTGTCAACAAACAAGCGACTTACTCACCGCATAATTTCCATAATAACATGAAGTTTTTTTTTCCACCACTGAAGTCTCAGACTTATTGTTCGTTCTACATTCCCTCCCGCCTGAGAAACGCCTAAAACAGATAAAAACTTTTAGCACTGACAATTCTAGGGGTTTCTTCAATAACTATGTTGTAAATCTCGAGGGTTGTTTCCTCAGGCGTTGTATCAAATTCTCTAGCCAATATAATTTCATTGGAGCAAATAGCCAAGTGTTTTCGAAGGGAACAAGAGAGACACTAAGTTTTAGTCTCGTCATCATATCTAGTGCTCGTCTAACACACCCTCTTAACGCGTTGAGGGTGCGAGTTGTGAACCCTTCTCACTTTATCCCTCACCAAGATTTGTGAAAATTCGTCCCGATGGCCCTCCCGACCTATCGTCGGGTTTGCTTCACTTTCTCGAAAACAAACAACCCCTGAAATAAATTATCTCGCACACTATACTTAGGGAAAGCAGGCGAACGACAATACGAACGTATAAGAAAAAAGAATAAGAAGGAATGAAAATAAACAATATAACGAAACAATATAAAAACAATATAAAATAGTTTCACCTTCTGACACAAAGCAGTAAAATAATAAAACTATGCTAAGAATAGAAAGAAACTCGTGAATTAGGTGAAAGTTAAGCTCGACCTTTCAAAAGTTCATTCAATTCTGTCAGTTTCACGTTGTTGAATTAATTGGTAAACAAAACGTGTCTACGTCAATAAATAGAACATGAAAGATAAGTGATAAATGCGGGTTGTTTTCCTAGGTTTGGAATTAAAGAGAAAAGGAAGAAAGAAGAATTGAAAACAAGAGGAAAATAAATGAAAAAGTCTTGGTTTGTGGTCCTACATGACGTCAGTCGTGTTTGACGGCTCACTGGACCGATAAAACCCCTCACATCGTCTACGAGTCTTAGTTCCCTTTAGACGATACAAAAGAGTGGGTTTTGTCTTTCAACGGGGACGCGATCAAGGGTGAAACGTTCGCGGGAACTCTGATCCCAACTGAGCGACAGAGAATCTTATGGTGGTGGGTGTATGCTGGTATGTCCTTCGATCCGAAACTAGAAGACCTTCGTGGTAGCTGAGAACCCAAGCTTTTGGTCAAAATCTCCTCGGTTTTGACATCCCCTTCGTGTTGATAGACAATTATCGCTCGACCTGAATCACCTGCAACCTCGATATTCATCCTACGTCGAGATCATACAAGTGACGCAGGATTTATGATGGCAACTTTCCACCCTTGTTGTAAAAAGCTTTTAACCTTTATTTATCCTAAAATATACAGTCTGCTTTAATTATTACGCTATACGAGGAATCATCTTATACTTTGTTGGTGAACACGAGCGAAGGGTCCTGATGTGCCCCGTAGAACGTCTCATTAACATTTCAAGCGACGGCCTGCTATACACGAGTTTAGAGAGAAAGGAAGACAGACCGAGACAGAAAGTCGACATTACCAACGACATTAGCCAACGGGGTAACGAAGATTGCACTGTAAAATGGTTCTTCCAACGTGTTTTTTTCTTTTTTAATACATTTCTTTAAGACAATCTCTTGATCTGTCTTCCTATTCATATTTTCTACACACCTTTTCTCGGTGATGAAATCCTCTTGCGAAGGCAAGAAGAGTTTGATTTCATAGATGCATAACAAAAGCGCGCAGTCAAATGAAACTTCCTAAGGGGTCATAATCACCCCGAGCAGAATAAAAAGAACGAAAAAGAGGGATAAAGCGAGGAAGAATAATGACAGAAAATGCTAGCGCGGCATGTTCACGCGAGCGTTAACGGAGCGTGATGCAACGGGCACGTCGATGGTTAAATATTCATCAGCATAGCACGCGCTCAGGTCAGCCGTGAAGCGGCCGTTATTACCTGTCACTCGGTATAAAATCATTTTAGAATTTCAATAACGCGCGTTGCTGGTGGACCATCATATACCGTGATGTTTTTTCCCTCTTTCTCTTTCTCTCCCCCTCCTTCTCTTTCTCGTGATGTTCTGACGCTGTTCAACATTTGTGTGAGAAAACTCGCCGACACCTGATGCAGCGGTGTGCGCAATGTCAATGCGTGTATGTGAACATTTTGTAAAATATACAAGAATATCTACGTACAAACACACACCCATAAATGTTCTAATGTACACACTTGTATGAGACGCAAACAGGGAATGAGAAAGAGCGTGAAAATGATGTATAGCAGCGGAATATAGAACATTAGCAAGTAGAGTACGTAATATAACGATGGAAATTCTAGGGAGTGACAGAGAGATCCCCAAAGAGCTTCATCAATGTATTGGTTTGAATTTCTTCACACAGTGTCCTGAGATTGGAATCCATACGCTGCCAGTGAATAAATTGTGAAATGGTAGAGAAAGAAAATGAAAACAAAAAATAATATCCGATTAGTAAATATTTCGAAGAGGTTTTCTCAAAGGAGAAAAGTAGATTCAGATTCTTGCACTTACAGCTGCACAACTTCACTAGTTAACCTACTTTTAGCCTAATTTTTAGGACATCCCGTATGTGCTTTTGCTTGTTTCAGTTTTGTATTAGAGGTAATTCCATAGCATAGCAGTCAGGACACAGGAGTGTGAGTTTGTGTGCGGACTGGAGTCATTCGAGCTAATGGCAATTCGGCTGGACTTCAAACGCAGAAAGTACGCGCGCTTTCACCATCACAGGACTGTATAAAGTTCACACAACCCTCGCACATTTAGTTATCAAACCCATGACGCCGTGCCGTAATTATATTGGAGGCCGATGGATCGACTATAAATATGCTCTTGCTTATAATCCTCCTTCCTTTACACGCATGTGTGACTCCTATGTTAACATATTTTTTCGCCCAAAAAGATTATCCTCCCATGTCTACAACCATGCTTGTAAATCGCTGCTGATTTTTCTCTAATATACTTTTTCTATGGGAATTTCATTTCACTGCAAAGTCCTTAATTATAAGAGAATGTTTCAAAATGAAAAAAATATTGCATGATTTTTAATTAGAATTCAGATTTTTCTCGTTGCTTCAATTTAAAGCAACTCAAATGCATTTAAAATTGGTTTTTTTTTAAGAAACTTTGTCACTGTACAAGAATTAATACGAACACATCGTCGGATAAGTTTAATTATAATTCTCTTAGTTTTTTTCCATTTAATCGAAACGATTAAGGATTTAGGACTATTACCGATGGACATATGAAAAATATATGGAAAATTATATGATTGATAACCCTAACTTTTTATTATTCCTCTCAACAAATGAAGGATTAGTATTGAAAGAAAAAAAAAGATAAAAAGATTTGTAATTGCGTTACAAATATGTCGGTGGTAGGAAACTTGACTTGGAGAGAAATCTTGCAAGACAGGAGAATGCTTGGAAAAAAGTAACGTCCCGTCTTTTATTGTACAGCTCTGAAAAAAATGACTATTTTCACTTTGTATACAGCTTTGCGGCAAGCATGTGACAGAAGCAATTTCCCTCAATTTATGCACCCCCTCTTGGAGGTTGTATTTTCCAAGAGAAAATTGAGGAGGGAAGAGAGAAGGGATCAATGAGCAGCGAAATGAGTGAGCAAGATAAAAAGTATAAATGTACAAAAAAATCTACGGCGTAAATAACGAAGAGATTGTTTTTCTCAAGTAAATCCCGTACTCTGACGACCGTGACGAGGGTGCAGTGGTATTAATGTTTTTGCGTTGCTAACTCCTCGTCCCTCCTCCCATTATCTACGAGATTGTCACACTTTATTTTCACGATTTTGCAAAAAAAAAAAAAAACAATGTCAGGTTTACTTCGGTATTTTATCATAATTTATTAATCATTTACTCAAATCGACTCATTTGGTGTTTAAAAATATTACTAAAAAGAAAACAAATGATTTTGAAAAAGAAAAAGTTTGCAAGCCACCAGCCGTCACTCAGGTTCTCCAATTTGCTGAAACGTCATCAAATTTTTATCCACATCACTTTTGCCATCAATTTTTTCTCATTTATTACGAGAAAATATGATTTTTGGTGACCGGTTGAAACGTAGTTCTAACTGCACTCGTCCCGAAACTCTGCCGAATCTCTTGACATTATGACTTATTTAAAAAAAGCATGAAGCCTTGAAGCGAATGTGAACAGGTTAGATTTCGTGTTTCCGTTAAACTTTCGAAAACAGAATAAAAAGTCTTGTTTCATGTTGGTACAGAGAAAAAAGAGGAGACTGAAGACAACGAGGAATGAAAAGAGTAAAAAAGGAACATGAACAACGTGAAAGAAGCAGCAGGAGCAACGAGAGCATCAGTGTATCAGTGTGTAGCGTGTCTCGGTCAAATGGTTTTCGTGCATCGTCCCCATATCGTCCGCCGGTACGATGGGACCTTGCAAAAAGTGAGCACGAGGAACGAAAAAATACTGTACATTACGTGCCATCGCGTACAGCGTGTAGAGAGCAAAAGAGAAAAGATCGTTTGGGTTATAACATGTGTAGCGATTAATCAGATTTTCGAGACCATCCTGCGGCTGCCGTCGTCAGCGTCGTCCTCACACTATGGCATCCACTGAAAGTAATGGCCAGATTTATCCGGACAGACAACACGCGATATCGTGCGTGTGAGTAAAAATGAGACGGTGTGCGTTTGTGGGGGTTGGAAAATCCAGGGACGTGTTACAACACATGGACACACACGCGAACACACGTGTTCTCGGGTAGTGGGAAAGGTGATTGGTGTCGTTGCCATATGATGCGCTTTTGCGGCATTTTGTGTATTTTATAGAACATTGAAGGTCATAGTTTGTGGCCGCAAAGTTTAGAAAGGTGCAACTATGAACACTCGCGTGCTGGTGATGGTGGTTGCTGGTATTATGGAAGCCTGCTATAAATTTTTATCGGTAACATCATAGTCATGTACTGCAATTTCATTAATTCTGTAGTTAACGCACTCTGATGATGTCAAAACAAGTTGTTTATGATTTAAATGCTGACTCCACTTTTCCGTTTGCGACACTTTTCTTTTTGTACTTTGCATCGAAACGATACCTGGTCTCTAAATACTACACGACATCCATCTCGATCCTTAGAAAACCTTGAGGAAATCTTAAGAAAGGACTCTTCGATCTCTCTCGCACTCTGTCTCTTTCTCTCTTTTGCTCTTCTTCTCTGCTCGTTATAACACACTTTTTTTTCTCATATCTCATACCTTTAGTTGTGCGAACCTCTCAGCGTGATATCACGTTACGTGAGATAACCAAAGAGCACAATGAACCTTTGTTCGGAGGAAAGAAAATCTATATAAAGGGCTTCAAGCTCGTGCGATCTTCTGCCCATTGGCCCTCTATACAACATGCTTTATTATTGAAGTTCCATGGATTCACCCACATTTTGGGTATATATATATATATATATATTTACGTATAGGTATACATAGAATATCCCTGAACACCTTTTCCAATTACTGATGGCCTACACACATCCCACGAAATATATCAAAAGCGCGTGCGAGTCTGATGCTGACCTAATTCCAAGACCACGATCTATAGCCTCGAACCCAGTGATAATATCTCGCCATGTTGTTATTGCTGCTCGAAAAGCAAAAGACACAACAGACATCACTTCTTTTTTTTTTTTTTTTTTAACTACAAAGACAACCAAAATAATATTTAACAAGTGGATGAAGAAAAAAATTTGAAAATATGAATAGAACTTCCATCAATATGTCATAAAACATAACACATCAAGTTTTCAGCCGAATCAAATCAATGCCCCGTGTATAGATTTACACGTGAAAAATTCTGTTGACCATGATTTTTCGTCTCAATATTCTGTCTCAATATCGCGTGCACGCTTCTGCCGTTGCTGCCACTATTTCAGCACGCTCGATCATCCACGGTCTTTCTCTCCCGCATGGCGCACCAGTTTCTATATTCAAATCACGGTACAACGGCTCTCTCCCTCGGGTATATCCTTTTTTCGCCCCCGCGTTTTACCGCGTTTCTGCAATCTATGATCATTGCGCGATGAGAGAGAGAGAGAGAGAGAGAGAGAGAGAGAGAGAAATAGAGGGCCACCCTATATGTGTCGTTAATTGAAATTTTACGACCGGCTTTGTTCCGTTCCCGATGTACATACGTCGATTGTTGGTAGTGGTCGCTTGATAAAGGCATCATTCGAGAGCATTGAACCACTCGATGGTACAATATCAGTTGTTTGTATACAACACGATTTGGTACGTATTGTGACATTTTTTATTTTTTACTTTTTTATAAGGCGCTCCATCAGTTGAGTAAATGTAAAGAAAATGATTGAAAAATAGTTTTCCTCGTACACGTTTGATATTTCGAGAAATTCCAGAACAACAGCCACTCGTCATGACTGCGAGATTCATTCGAAGTTTGAAAAATCAAGTTGATTTTTTATTGAAAAACAGGTTGTTGAATTTTCCATTATCCCGTTCAACGCCGAGATAAATTGCTTGAAACTACTGATAAACAACGAATTATGTGGGAGCTGATAGGACTATGACGCAAGCTTCTGATAACTATATGTATATCGTTGATAGCCGTAGGCAGAGTTACCTATATGCACGCAGAGATAATAATGCATAGGGACGTGGAGGGTTGTGCTGTCCAAACGTCACTGCCCCTTATAGGGGGTTACTCTGGGTCGGCTGTCAGTTGATGTCATTGGAGGGGATCGGGGGTGTGAGGGAATAAACGAACGCGAGTGGAAATCCCTGTTATTGACAAGCACGCATGAATATCGTTAATAATAAATAATGTCATCGGCCTCAGGCTGCGAGCGCTTATACATTCATATCTATTAATATATCTTTTAAATAACTTTGGATCCACATCTCTATACAAATCTGTGTGAGAGAAAAAATGTTTATCTGTTTGCCCAATGTACGGTTGATTGTTTTCAACTCGAGAACCACTAAATCGATTTTAATGAATATTTCACATGCAGAAAGCGCATGATCCACTACAGATTTCAGAATGTCTAATAATTCAACAAATGGCTTGTTACGTTATGCAAAAAACAAACCTAGAAACGCTGAATGTCGTGAAATTCAAATGGATCAGATTCACGAGGGCTACAGGAGCCAAAATATTTTTTATTTACAACATTTTAATAACAACGCTATTACCAGGTTTAAAAAATTATAATGAATCAATTTTGAAATGCTTTTTTGAAAATTGTTGTATGCTGGCACTTGGAACTTGAATAATTTATCGATTTTTTTCAAAAAAACTACATCGCTCGTTGGTATTTCTAGAATTGAGAATTCATTGAAAATCCAATTGGCAAACACGAGGCAAACAGAAGAGGCAGAATGTAACAATGCAGAGTGAAGATGTTCCAGAGGCTTTCTTCCTTTGTTGGTTATTTCGTTTTGTTAGAATGTTCAAAATTGTAAGAGCGTTTCTATAGGAGATTCCAGGAATACGTCGTTGGCTACACTTGTCGAAATCGAAGTTCCAATGGAAACAGAAGAGAAAGAGAGTTACAGAATGTTTCGACGATATACTTGCCCAGGAAATAGCATCGCAGACATCAGAATCGTGACGAGAAACAGTAAAGTGTATAGAACATTTTAATGGTGTTTATACGGAAACATTTACATAGAGTGGTAGAAACAGAAAGGGAGAGATGAAAACGCGTTTGTTAATGACTGCGTAGGGGCTGGATATTGAATAGAAAGTACCGTTGTCGTTTGACGGAGCAAACAGTAGACATCGACGTAGCGTTAGATTCGCAACCATTGTCGAATTAATGGAAAGGATTGAATAGCATCACTGTTAGCTTCGCACGAGCCTGTGACAAACGGTGCTGCGCTTCAATGGATTTAAATTGGAATTCGATCGTTTAGCTGGGAATTCAAGAGGGACAACGAATGCGTCTCAGTCTGTCTTCTCAATATCATTACTCTCACCACCACCATGATAAATCAATGAATCATTGGTGCTCATTAGATTAGCGCAAATCGTTGGTCAAATGATTACCCTGCAGACCTGAACTGCCTCTAAGTCGTAGCGTTATAATTTTTGCCTGTTCTTCACGTCGATGTTTCGATTATTAAAACCAGTGTTCAATCATCCATGGCAATGAGTCTTACGAGTCATTTTGATCAGTTTGGTCCCATGATTGATAGATCGCTCACGCAGTAAGAATCTTAGTCTCAGCCTCGGATTTCCAATGTTTTGAGTTCACCACAAAGAGTCGATTTTCTTTCCAGTCCATTTGCTATATGTAAAAAATTACTATATTCGACAACTATTTTTTAACAATTCAATAAAGTTCTATATCATCATTTATTTCGGTTAAAAATTGATCGGACGGTGAGAAAGAGTGAAAATACTGCCAGGAAATACATTGGGCATAAAATCCCAAAAAAATAGTGATCGATTAGTATTAACACGTGAATGGATTCGTGTAGGATTCGAAATCCATTCATCGTTGAAATAAGTTCGTTTCGTACCATAATACAATTAATTAACGGAGTGTCATCATTTCAGATACAATTGTATCTGATGGAATCCTTATCCCTGACAACAACCCATGCATTATCTTTGGCCCTACACACAACGAATGATAAATTGGTATCTGGGACAATGAGACGGAAGGAAATGCAGGAAAGCTGTGTATTTCGTCGCTGTACATGGCTATAACTAGTCTATGTTGCATCAGAACAGACAAGACAGTGGCCAAGTATGTAAATCTTGGTTAAAACCGGAAGTGTAGTGCTTGCAAGCATATTTAGTGTTTTGTGTTAGGGTTTCAGGGATCCAGAGTTCTTGATACATAAACATAACCTCGGCTTTCTGCAGTATAGCCAATCGCTGACTCTACTGGAGTCAATCCTGAAGAGCAACAGAGAGAGAGGCAGAGAGAAGGTTAAGAGAGAAATGGGAAGATAGTGAAGGTGGAGAGGTTGCATATTATGTTGTACATAATACGAATCGCTACTTCTCTAGACGGAGTACCTCTGGAAACCGCAGAGAGTTGGAGTTAAATGGTTTATGCAAGACCGAACGAAGCGGTAATGAAGTTGTCGCACCAGCGCGTACAGGATAATCTACCCTACGTCACGATTTATCGTCCGTTTAATACGGTTATATGCACGGATACGGCAGTCTAAGTTAAGCTCGCGCTAGCTACCGTGTACTCTCTCTCCATGTTTTGCACATGATCGTTCTTTGATCTCTCTTCCTCTCTCTCTCTCTCCCTGTTCTCCTTCCCTTTTCCCTCTCGTGTGCACTTTACTGTATTACCTGGAATTTATTGGACGCAGTGAGCCTCCCAGCTCGGAACATCAGACCAAGAGCTGCAGATTCACCAAGTTTTCTCATGTATCATGATATGAATTCTACTTCACGTACTCCAATATTCAAACTTTTCATCTAATAATACTAAGAGTTAACCTTCGTACCAAAAACTTCATATATTGAATTATAAAAATAGTCCAAAAGCATTGATTTTTTATTTTCTTCCTTCGTTTTGATGATAATATTGAGATCGGTCATAAGATGAACAATGAGCTGGATTTTGTCATCAGAACGAAGATTAAAACTTGGAAAATTCAAATAAATGTCATTTTTGTTTTAATATCAGTTTCGAGTTAATGCAATAAGCCAATCATCCGTTTTTTTCTCTCTTTCTATCAACGAATCATTCTGTTTACAGATGAACAAGTCAAAAGTGATTTAATTGAGCAACGAGAAGAAAAAAAGTTTGAGTTGTTCGTACGTTTTTTGCTCTTTGTCTTGCATGTGATAAAAATCTATCTACCGATCGAAAGAGTGAAACAGAAATGTTTGTGGATACAAGAAAATCGGAGCATAAGAGAAGAGCGAAAATAAAGAAGCGAGAGAGAGTGAGAGAGAGAAAGAGAAAAAGAAAAAGGAGACGATGTGGACTCACGAGTCACTCTCCTTCGTTGGGCTACAATCTCTTGGGCATTGCAAGGCTCTAGCGATCTTTCTCTCTGTCGTCACGTAGGTACTCAAGTAAAACTCAACAGTGAGGAGAGGATCAGGAGGAGGGTTCACGACAGGAGGTCGAAGAGAGCAATCGCGAGCAAGTCACGAGAGTAAAGACTACAGTAAGCGAGAGAAAGAACTTGAAAGAGTGAAAGAGAAAAAGAACTTTTAAAGAAGGAATAAATTGGTTGGATGTGACTCTAGTTTAGATGAGGAGGAGGGCAGATAGATTGAGGAAGAGAATCATCTAAAAAAAAAAAAAAATGATTGAAGAACAAAAAGTACAAATCAATGATCATTTAAAAAAAGACAAAACGAAAGCACAACGGAGTGGTAAAAAAACGTGCGTGGTAATGCTGGCAAGAGACCGAAGCGATTGAATCGCTCCATTTGTAACCAATGTTTGCTTTGCCCCGACGCGATGCTGAAAGCTT
Organism: Campoletis raptor; assembly: GCA_948107755.1. Taxonomy (NCBI): domain Eukaryota; kingdom Metazoa; phylum Arthropoda; class Insecta; order Hymenoptera; family Ichneumonidae; genus Campoletis; species Campoletis raptor. The sequence goes on from OX403624.1 coordinate 19,990,242, forward strand.
TTACGTCGAGCTCTCTCTCTCTTTCTTTTTTTGCTCTTCGTTCTTTTTCCATGTTTTCGCTTTTCTTGTTCTCTTAGTCTTCTCATAATACAGATAAGATGGCACACCTGTAGTGCTCCATGTATTCAAATTAAAATACACACTCACCCAAACGTTTCTGTTTAAACTTATATCTCAAAAGTTCACACACTTCCACGTGCTTCACTTTTCAAGATATTCATTTTGTATAATCAAAGAATGAAGCCCCAGCAGTTCCTTCGGGAGAATAACTGGTATCGCAATTTTGTAGCCCATTTTTCTTACTTGCCCATCGTACCTGAGAGTATCGATCTTTTCACCTGAACGAGATATATTATTAGGCGTGTCCCATTCGTCGAGAAATTGGATTAAAGTTGAATTTGTTAAAGAACCGCATGGAAAATTCAACATGAGAAATGAGCAATTAAAAATCGGTGAATATTCATTGTCTTTTTAATTTGAATGAATTTCTAAATTTATTATGGAAATCAATGGGCATGCGGTTGGTGGATGACTTTGGCGGTCCTCCAAGTTATTGAGTTTTGGATGAGGCTCGTCTGCTTAGAAGAACGACCATCAACGAATCAATATCGACGGTTCGTTAATGTAAATATTAAAGTTACAAGATGAAAAACACTTCAAAGACTTTTCTCTGTAACGCGATAATTTTTGCAACACGAGAATTTTAAAAAAGAGTTTGATGTGTGGAGCTGTATGAAAAGGGCTTCATCGCAATAGAAAATGTTCCTTTATCGCGTCGTTCATTTTTTTATTATTATTTTTTACAATATTGCCATCGTTGCTGCTGGAGTTTCGTTATAAAAAAAAAAAAAGTATCTTTCGTTCGTGTGACGAGCTTTCGATGAGAAGGAAGTAAATTAAATTGAGAAATGATAAAAAACGGTAAGAGCCATAGGGTTGATCGACAGAAATTCTGCTCCATGCACGCAGTTTGGCCAGGACCAATCGTTATGTGACCACAAACTGCTGCTACGAGAACGTGACAGCGGGTTTTAATTAAAAAATCGACCAGCGTGTCGTTTACATTTTCCTGGTCTCTCGAGAATTTAAAAATTCAAGTTCTCCTGTACACATTCGCAAATATACTTACAATTTTTCCAATGAAAACATATGGATTTCAATGCCAACGACTTGAAGCCAAATCGTACAAATTATTTTCATATAATTTTCCAAATTTACTATCTAAATGATGAAATTCTCATAAACCACGTTTTCAAAGGCATCGAGCTGTACAAAGGATTCCACTTCACTTTTTCGGTTTAAAATTGCGTGTCAAGCAATCGTTTAAATGCGAAAACTATTATTATTATTGTTGTTATTACAGAAAGATTTTCTCACACTGATTAACGATAATTTGGACATAATTCGTTAATAAGAACAATCCGAGGTCTCACTGATTTTTAACAAAGTTTTATGCAACTTTTGTCCAATAAAAACAGTGGTTTTATCATTAAATAAATGAATTTGCCACAGATCAACAAAACGAATACAGCGAGAATGTTATTTTCGAAATTTTCATAAATTTTTAAAAACTAGGTTTGTGTGACAGTTTATTTAACGAACGACAGCATTTTTTTGTCAGAATCATATCACGTGATCAACCGAACTCAAGAGAATGAATATAAATGTCAACACTAAACGTATTTATTCAGTTGTGAACCTTTTCTACGGTTAAGTGTCAGAGTGACGTATCAACAAAGAAGTGACATATATCTATGCGTTCAAGTTTAAAGCTTGTCCATTCTTTATGAACAGGTGTCTGGTACACTGGGCGAATGACAAGAGAGCGTGAGTTCTCGTTCAAATCGATCATTCATCGAGCACAGGGTTATCGGTGTTATGTAACGAGGACAAGAGACGAATCAATAGACGTTTTCCCATATAGTAATCGATCTCAAATTGTTAACCATGCTCAAGTCTGAGCGCATTTGAACTGTGATCCACCAAACGATCGACAGGTGCTTTTGTACTGAAGAGTAAGGATGAAGAGCAGCAATATGGAGCGATCAAAATATCGGTCGATACCATTTATTGGATGACGCACACACTCACATACAACCTGACGTTTTGTCGCTTGCTGTCGATATATTTCCTTACATAACACCCACCGAGAGATTTATACTTTTTTATCGACAAGAAAATTATTTATTCGTGCCTCTGCATGTGACATCCGCAAACAGAAATTTTCCACTTCGTTTTAGAAACTTAATTCAATTTCTCAGTCAATAACGACGGACTGGTTTGAATACTTTATTCATTAATCTTACATTATGATTCATTTATTTATTTATATCGATAATTTACAGTGTCGAAACACTCACCCGTTCTCTCGATGTTTAAGTTTCACTCACTTTTCAGTCAATGTTTCTATTCAACGACTGTGTTTTAACCATTGAAATTTCAAACGTCAAAAAACATCTTTGCGTTCTGTCTCCAATCCAGTTAAAAAGAACGAATCCATTTTAATGTGTTTTCAATCGTCAAAGAAAACAATACATCGAGAGTGGCGTTGCTGATAGAATGTTTATAGCATTTTGTCTCGAATTCTACACGGACGAGGTTTCAGGGTAGCAACTATACAGTTATATTGATTTTTCGGCCACATTTATATACCAAACATGTACAAAAACGTCAATATCGTAAGCAAAGTACACGTACATCCTTTACCATTATGATTCTCGTTCGCTCGTTCTCTACGTCACGTCAAATATCTCTATGCATTCGGCTCCTAGTATCGACATAAATTTCCAACGAAAATTTATTGTAATTATTGTAAAAACTTGGAAACATCGATGAATTGACGAGGGTTCGTGATACGCAGAACCGTTTGAATTTTATTTATTCAATTTATACACACTATTTACATTGGCATAAAAGTGGGTCGTCAACATTGAAGATGAGACTGATTACAGAGTGAAAAACATCGAAACGTTGGTCGTTTTCATTTTTACTTCCTTTGTACATCGTTATCATTTTTTATTTCATTTAACTAACCGTTTCTCAACATTTTTTTTTTCAAAATATACACTCTCGATTTAGGTTGCTGTCACTTTGCATGGGAATTATTAAAGAATTTTTTGTATAGACACAGTTGAATGGCAAGAACTGGATCAGAAAAAGTATCGGGAACTGACTGAGGGCTTCCAATATTTATCTGCTATTTTATGTATATCAATTCACATGTTACAGTTTCCCATGCAAATTCGTGACGAATTTATGCATTTCTTTCTTGACGTCACTGTAGTGTCGAGGATCATTATTTTATTCTTGAAATATCGTCTGTTTTATGCATTCATTTGTATGTATGTTTGATGTCACATATTTTTATTGAACTTTACAAAAGTGAAAAGACATCAGCAGTTCACTTATTCGTGACTGAAAACCTCATACCAGATTTTTTTTTTTTTTTAATTATTTTGGACCACAAAGAGATGTGTTTTTCAAATAAAAAAAAAGAATTTGACTAACGAGATAAAATTTGCATAAGATACAGTTGGATGAATAAACAGAGTTTTTCTTTATTTTCTTCTATCGTTTTCTTCATTGTGATGCAAAAATCCATGTGTTTGAAGCTCACGTTTTCTAGTACGAATTGAATCTCTGACAAAGTATTAAAAACAGTTTAAAAATGTTGTCAGACGATGTTTATTTATATCGGACATTTTTATTCCTGAAATGCAGCCAGAGAAAAAAAACGACGGTTTTAAACAAATAAAACACAAAAATATTATGTAATGAAACTATATAAAACTTTCCGCGGCACAATGTTTGAGGCAAATGTGATACAATTCGGTATTAGGCTTTTTAACTTCGAGTTAACTGGGGCACGTGTATGACACGAATGGTGAGTATTTCCGTCAAAATGTTTCGTCTTTTGTGCACAACAAACCATGCACATAAATCATACAATATACAAAGCGTATATGAGGCATTCTGTACAAAGTTCGCCACATTGGAGAATTTAATCAAAAGCACATATGGTCTTGATGAAATTTGATCAAACCGCAGGTTTTGATGAAACCACATTTGACACTTCGTTGACAGTTTATTGAGAACAATCACGACGAAGTATTTAATTTTTTTTTTTTTTTTTTTCATGAAGAATCGCGCTATGTATTTATAATAATAATTTATTCAATCAATTAATGAAAAATTATAATTGAACGAAAAATTATTCTTCGTCATAATAATGAAAATTGAAACTGACAATTTCGAGTTAAATGAATAATATTCGAAGCTAAAAAATGGAATAATTTACGGTTTAAAAGTTTCTGGCTCGGCATGAAATGCTCCATATTTATTACATGCGTGTCTATATCTACTGCACGCTATAAACACAATGGGTTTGTAGATATGCACTGCAGCCCAGTGGGCTGGACTTTTCTTTTCCGAGAGTTAATTCTCCTACGACCCAATTCCCGAGGGCTTTCGGACTCAGCGAGTATTAGTGGTTCTGGACGAGATGACTCTCGTTGAAAAGCTCACGTTGAGAAGACAAAAAAAAATAACACGAGCAATTTTGGAAAAAAAGAGCATTCGCAGACCGTGCTCTCGTAGACTCGGTTGAAAGAACCAACAAAACTCGTTTCATCGGTCCTCTCATTCTCGGCAATCACTGGAGATGTTATTACTTTGGTATTTTACTTTCGTTGGCTCATTTCATTTTTTCTCTCTCATTCACCATTCATCGAAATTGTGTGGAATACTTAATGAGATAATTTGTTTTCATTCGTTAAATAATTAAATAAAAAGTTATTTTAACATTATTAAATTTCATTTCACTAAATTTCATTTTTTTTTTTTTTTTAGAATTTCAAATACTTTTTTTCAATTTACTCAATTTTCTTATATCGATCGCCTTATATCGATTCCTTTAGCAACCACAATCGTTTCGTTCTGGTGAAATGTCAACGCGTTTTTTTTTTTTTTTTCATAAGAATTGTTTAAAAAAATTGACATAGACGTCGAATCTTAAGAGAAAAATCAGGTTAAATTAACGTTTGACAGAAAATCATCAAGATATAAAATTTTACAATTACATAAACGTTTGAATAAATTGTCAAAAATTATAGAAACGTTGATCTACGTTAGTAACGAATAATAAATAACAACATTTTCAAATAATTCCAATAAAACTAATTTTGGATTGAACGCTTTTGCAATCTGCTCGTGTAATTTGAACTGGAAACATCAAAAAATCTCTGCAATTTGTCTGTTCACCGTCTCCTTTTTTCTTTTGTTGCTTCTTTTCTTCTCACACTTTACGTCTTCGTTTCCGTATTCTCATGTTCAACGTATTCTTATTTTTTTACATCCCGAGGAAACTCTTTCACACTTAACGTATGTGCTATGTAGTGTATACACTCGGATCCTAAGTCTCCCAGCAAGAATATAAGGAACGATGCCAGTGTTATATATTCTCGACGAGTCATGGTGCAAAGAAGGAGGCGGCACATGGCTGGCAGACCCAAGTGCCCTTAATTAACCCCTTTATAAATAACCTCACAAGGCATCCCTAATTTCCCGATCCCGGTGGTTTTATTAGTTGTGTTCTGGTATTAACTCGTGTGCGCGAGAAGACGAAGAAAAAGCAAAAGAGAATAAGAAAAAGGGAGAGAGTGAGAGAGAGAGGGACGCAAAAAGGGAAAGATAAGAAAAGAGGCAAAGCGAGAGAATCCCAGGGATTCGACTCTATGGGGAAAAAAAAAATAACTTGAAGCAAAAAATTTAGAAAAAGTACAAAAAAACAAAATAAGGAGACGAATTTGAAAATAAAAAACAAACCCTTGGCACCTGTGGGCAAAAATAAAAACTTGAAAGGTAATTAAACGAGAGTCATTAGTTACAATAAAAATGATACACAGAACATTATTATTTACTAATCTCTAATTATTCTCATAACCAAATGATTTAATTGTCGTTTTGTTTTTCATAAAAGTTAAATCATTTCTGATACTTATTCAAAAGTACGTAAAGATTTTATTTTCTTATTGGTTATTTTATTTGTTATTGCTCTCTGCTTTTTGTTTTTTCTTTCTCTCTTATTCTCGATTTTTTATCTCTATTGTGTAGTGTCTTCCAAAAGTGAATATACGATACATCACAGAGGGGAAGTGTGGTTCATGTTAATCATCTTTTATAATGAACGTGACACATTTTGGTTCTGACACTGTCGCACGAACATTACACAAACGTGTGTCGAGTGAACAAGATGAACGAGAAGAAGAGAGAGACACCGTGAAAAGACGAGAACTAGGAAGCAGGAAAATATATAGTACGATGAGAAAACGGCGAGGGACGCGAGAGGACTATGAGAGAAAAAAAAACGTCTTGTTCACTCTGCGGCACAAGAATTCTTCGGATGAAATTTGTTGGACGTGTATTTCGTCGTTTCGTCAGCGCGTTGGCGTTGACGGAAAACAACTTTTTAATTCGACACATCGTGGAACTCTGGTCGTGTCACTATGTATTTATGTCTTAATATAGCCATTTAAATACATTGTCATTGTCAGAAACGAATTTACTTCTTTTTTCACTCTCCTGTTTGTTTTTACTTCTGGAAATTATTTTTCTAAAAAATACTCACTGTCTCGAATTACATTTTTTTGTTCAAATTACGAGTTTATATACTTTTCCTGGTTTTATTTACTTCCAACTGTTTTTTCACTCTTTGTTTGAAACCACACCGAATAAATATGCCAAATAACTGACAGCGAATCTGTGTGCGTGTGTGATTGTGAGATTTCGGCGAACTCTAATGTTAAGTAACCTCCGGCAAGGTCAATAATCAGTTGGGTGACTGCTTAAAGCCATACACCGGTTTGTGCATCAACCGCTGAGCAGGGAGGCAGTTTTTCTGAGTTTCCCTTGGCCCTCGAACGAATTTGAATGGCAACACTTGGGGGTTTCACAGGAACCAGACCAGAATCAGCGAAGTGGGGTAAAAAGTTCCGTTAAAGCGATGGGATGAGATGGTAAATATCGAAAAAGAACTTATATCCCAATATAATTAAATACCAGCAGATAGGATGTGGTGAAAAAAAATAGAACCCTTTTTCTGTTCTTGTGCGAAGGATAACGAAAGATCGATGAACTAGCACTAAAGTCGAATATTTAATGAATGTAGTGTAGTTACCAGTTGGTGGTAGTCCATTTGAAGGAATAGCGTTGAAACCTTGGAACCCCTGCGCTGAACCACATCGAGAAGCGGTGGCGTCTGGCAAAGTATCTTTTTTTGTTTCTTTTTATATCTCAACCCCATCGGGAGCCGGAGATAGGGGTGCGGGTTCGTTCTTTCGGAAGGTTTCCGGTGTCGGTCGAACGACCCCAAATTATGGACACAATATACATGTATAAAAACCGTCCTTTCTGTAAGAGAATTTTCTGCGAGATCCAAGCAAGAGGAGCCTTCCGTTTGCCCCCTCGAGGATTATTAACGATTATCGGAGCAAACCCCAAGGGTCGAAGGATGCCAGGAAGACGGCGGAGAGGGTAGAAAGAGCTAGATTGGGGGTACATTCTGATCCAAATGGCCGCGGATTAAATACGGGCGCTTTATTAATCGCGCTCCGGTAAACCCGATATTGAAAAGCTAGGAGGGCCACCTGAACCATGCTGTGGAAATAGGAACTCACATTGTAGACCCTGGACCACTTCACCATTCGATACTTCCGCTGGTTTTCTCATAAGAGCCTTCTCAAAGCTATTCTTTGGTGCACGTAATATTCCATTGCCTAACATGCAGAAACTGCTTTCATTCCGTATACCACGTGCACACAAATACACAAACATACAAACACAACCTCAAAACCGTCTGATTAATTGAATGCTCTAAAAACCATTCAATCTCTTATAGAAAATGTTGAACCTAAATCAGTCATCATAAAAATTGAAAAAAAAAATTATTAAAGTCTTGACAAAAATGGTGTTTCTTCGATCCTCCCAGAAACGTTAAGCCTAAAAATTATCGTGGCTTCAAAAGATTGTTAAACCAATTCAATCTCCGAAGACAATTTGTAGTAAAAGAACAATTTTGTATCTTCCAATAAATGACCTTGTTGCATTCTTCATCAAAATGTCGTCAGCTTCCAAAGAGTTGTGTGTCTCCTCCAATTTTCATCATTGCTGGGTAGATGTGAGTTGAACTCTCGAACCATTTGAAACTGTTAAGTTCTCGTTCAAACATATAGCGTTGGAAGTCAATAAATAATTAATATTGTTAATAATAGAGATGAAGGATCTTTCGCATGCCTGTAATGATGCTCATCGTTGAGTAGTCCACTAGGAAGTGAACTTTTCAACTGTGGAAATTGTTGGGTTCACGCATTCTTGAATGGCTTCGAGTTGAAGTCTGAAATCTCAGGTATAGATACGCGGCGTGACTTGCCTTCGCCATTTGAAGACTATCTTTTTAATACTTGGGGTCAACATGCTACCGCGTCTCTAGATTTGCCTCCAACCCTCCCGACCACCTTGCACTTTCATAAGCTCCCTCTCTGTCTCTCTTTCCATGTCTACTCGTCACTCTTCACGTCACGAAAAGAAGTGCCTTCACTTTCAAATAAACCGGGTAGTGTACTCTTATGAAATACATACCACAGACTTAGTGAATTCACTCCCTCATTCCATCCCACAAAATTTCATTTTGAATTGCAAGCAGGAAGTTTCAAAAGATATAATTTCTTAAAAAGTATTATTATTTAAAAATAAAATGAACATGTCCATGGGATTGGTTTTTTTGTTGATTAAATTCCAAGTATTTGATAAATTGATCTCGAAATCATTGTAGAATTTCTTCGGTTGTCTTTGGTGGTAAGAAAAAAATGGATTTTGAATATGTCGGTAATTTTGCAAGCACCTCTACAACGTCCACATAACTTGTATTCTGTGCAGCCTCCCTTGTGTCTCATATCTCACTCTCGCATACGTAATCAGTTGAGAGAAAGAAGCCAAGTGCGAGATAAAGTCACAAGCAGCGTATAAGAGCATGAGGATGAGAGAATAAAGAATGTGATAGAGAAAGAACACGATGAAGGCGAATGGGAGAAAGAAAGGAAAGAAAAGAGAGAAGACAGATGGAAGCATGTGGCAACTGATCTCGCGTTCGAGCGAGAAAGGAAAAAATGGTATATTGCATAGTTATATGACGAAGAATGAGACTGAAGTAAGGGTGAGAGGGGTGCTGGGCTAAAATTCGAGAGAGTGAGTCCGGAGGCTCAGTTTAGTCAAATGCACGCGCTCCAGGGGATCTCTGCATAACTTGTCGACTGCAGCCCGTGTTCTCTCGTCCATGTGCTTGCTTCTCTTTTGTTTTCTATGCTTGGACGATTCGGGTGAACCGTCACGAGGGTTCTCCGAGTAATATGATTGGGAGAACGTTTCCTTGTGTACTTTCTTAGTCTTCTCGGGCTACCTCAACGTTTCAAAACGTTCACTGGAACATACATGTGCCTGCATATGATTACTGACATATTCAACTCCAACGAAATTACAGCGTTGGATGAAATGAGCGTGTACTGCTAACGATTTTCGCAAGATTGTCAACATTGATAGTCATGGATAATTAATAGGTTTCTAATAAAGTGGAGTATCGATGAAAGAATTCTTTAAGTAAATGTTCAAACTATCTGACGAATTAAAAATTCAATGAGATGTCAATCTAAAGTGATGGATAGGAAAAAACAAAACTTTCTTTACTCATGCACCTCCAACTACTCTATCATGAATCTTTTGCGGTTGAACTGTAATTACTGTCAAGAGATACTGCTGATCGATGATGCCATCAATTATCGAACCAAACATAATCATACGCTGGATCGATGACTAGCAAAAGTTCAACGTCAGTCACATGGAAACTATAATCACGTATATAAATAGAGTAAAACTAAATTTATTTGAAAAATAAGATTACACGATGTTCAAGTTGTGCGGATTTTTCATTGTTAATTATAAAATAATTGGGTTCCGAGATATCAAGTGCCGCGGTAGCGCATCAAGATAAGCACATTCTCGAAATTCTGCTCTCTGGCATACCGACTGACCGCGAATTGAGATTCGCGGTAGTGCGCATCAAGCCAAGTTCATTTTTGAACCTCCAGTCTCTGGCATACCAACTGGTCTCGACAAACTGTCAGAAATACACACGCGAAGTGTTTTGCACATCCAGAAGTTATTCGAGCCTAAATCAGACTCAGAATATTGGTAGCATTTGCTCAGAATTTCACGAGAACAACGATAACAGAGGGAATTTGGTGTGTTGATGCGCACGGGCTTATGGGTCATGAGGAAGGACGCCTAGCGGACTACATTCGAGTTACAACATTACCTCCATTCGATTTAGCAACAAATCAGTGTCTTAGACAATGTTCCTGTGAACGATCATGAAACATTAGATTTTATGTTGAACCTGGTTATCGGTAAGGATTTGATCGCAAATTGAAAAATCAACCTTCAACGATCATGGCCGTCTGGATGAGTGCCTGATGGCACCAGATCATTACAAGACTATCTGTGAAAGATTTCTAGTCCAGCTTTCGAGTTCAATTACGTAACAGCTGGATCCGAAAGGTTTTCTGCAGTTCCCCTTCGCCTTCGGCAAATGCGTTAGCGTCGGAGATAAACCGTTGACAACAACTTGACCTCATTTGATGAAAATTCTTATCCAGTGCGAATAATAACTCTTTGCAAGTTATCAGACACAGGGATTTGTGAATAGGAGATTATTTTCGTTCTTGAAATACCTCGTGACGTAATCGACGAGTTTTTACATGGAAGGCATGATGCATCATATGGAATTTTAAGACAGCAGGCCTTCGTGAAGACGGGGATGAGATTTGAGGTCGAGTAAATTTACACCAGAACGTGTTTTGCTGTTGTGGAAAGAGAATTAACCCGATCGCTTTTGCCCAGATTCCCCTTGGCGTGAGAAGACTATTAAGCTGTCCATCCTGAGGTCAAACACCATTGCAGAAGCGTGTAACTGAAGCTGTCCGCGAATTTTCGGTGCACAGTTCACGGTCTCTCCTCCCGTCAAAAGAAAAGTTGAATTTTAAGGTCATGTGCCTTTTTGCGTAGCTTGGAAATGAAAAAATGAAATCTGTGTATTAAAAATATTTAAACTTCGTGTATGATGTGCAAATAATAGAACGAATTTTTTTTAATCAAACATACAACGAAGATTTTGATGTATGGACCAAACGAGGAATTGGTACGTAGTTACAACTACATTTGCAACGATATGTACACTTTATCTGTTTACGTGTATACATGGGATCTAAAGGCGTCGTTCTCACACGCCTCTTGAAATGCCTTTCCCACAGGTCACGCTGGTCCACGAGAGCTGCGTTGGGGTTCCGTATGGCATATACATCAGAAGAGCCACGTATGCAACGCACAACTTTGCGGTCCTGAACAAAAGCACCCGAGAAAGATCCGGAGAATCTCACATGGATTATTAATTACAAGATAGAAAGAGTGAGAAAAACTTTTCTATACTGCGTATAATATGGAAGACTTGCTGGTACGAGAGACGCAGCAGAGTTCTCAGATGAGAGAAAAACGAGTGAGACATACACGAATCGTATGGGCCCGCTAAGAGCATGTACCGCCTATGAAATACAAGTGAAGTAACATTTTTTAAAAGTCGTTCCAATAAATCATTCGGAAGTGCCTCTTAGGAAGAATAAATGTTTAAGAGAGAGAGTGAGAGAGATAAAACCCTAGAGTTGAGATTGAGGAGGGGCGTTATGTGATCGTGAGGAAATTGACTTGACAAGAAAGATTTATATTTACGAATTTAAAGATAATTTCGTCCGAGTATATGGAATTTTTTATTTTTTATAAAAATAGCGAGTAAATTTCGAAGACAATTGAATAAAAATTTCATAACTATTATATTTTTCGTATCTTTTATTTTTTTTTTAATTTCCATATGAAAATTTTATACCGTAATAAATAATATATCCAGCCGATTTATGAGCTTGCCAAACGATACGAAAATTACACGTATCGATGATCCATAACAACATCAAATTTTATGGGCTTGTATATATTTTGGAGTTATTCGGGAAACGGAGTGCAAAGTCGTATACCGCGAAAAGTTCTGACAGGAAGTCACGAATCTTGGATGAGTTCAATATTACAACATCGCAGAATCTAGCGAAGCGCAGATATTATTTATTAACTCTCTCTCTCTCTCTCTCCCTTTTTCTCTATTTACCAACCCTCGGTATCCTCAATAGTCCCTAAATTATTCGTTCCAAGTCATTGCCTTCACAATACATACACGTGCTCTTCATATCTATTTCTCCTCAGTTACGATGAAAATTTCATTTTTATTTTCTCCAGTTGTTTTATGATCTCGCAACCTCAAAAGAAGTAGCGAGACAATGTTTATGTGCGTACGAGTATTAACCTTAGAAATTCGTGTATCGTGCATAAATTTTCAACTGCACTTCTGCGCTGATGGACAAATTTGAACTCTCGTTCAATCGTCCTCGACGTTGTTGAAGCTTGAGACGAGGATCTCGTTGATCGTTGGGCGGATCAGCTCGTACTATGTATTCTAATATGGACCATCGGCATGATAGTGGCTCGTAAAAATGCCAAGCTATGGATAGCACTGGCGCCGACTGAATGGTTTTCTCGTAATTCTTAATTGGCACGTTGAGAACCGGATCGATTTTATCGAAGTTTCTGTAGTCAAAGTGAATAAAGAGAAGAAAAAAGAAATGAAAAATCAAAATTTTCATGCTGATTAACATCATGAGATACTTCAAGAAACAAGAGATATATTTTTCTCGTAAAAATTCAACGTTTCATGAGAAGCAAAAGAAAAAAGTGACACTGTGACAACGTCCCTAAGAATCCAGAGCCCCAGGTACTTCAAACTTTATAAACCAAACTTCTTGTTCAACTTCAAGCAGGTGCTAAAAGTTCATTCGACCACAAATGATCGTCGAATGGTGTTTAATGGTTGAAAAACTTGTTCACGTTCGTGTGTCTATACAAGTGTCACAATATTCCACAACGAGAGCAGCAGGAGAAATAAAACTTGAAAACTTGATGAACATACGAATGGACGTTTTATAAATTTCAAGCAACTTTCTGCCCACGAAACGGGTCATTAAATCCAAAAACATTAAGGAAAACAAGTTGAACCATATTTCGATCGGCTGCTACTTCAGACTTCAGCATTTCTCGAATTTCTCTGATTTTATTTTTTCTTCAATACATTCAATCTTTTTTTTTTGTTCTTAAAAAACTAATTATTAAAATATAGAAATTCCCGAGACAACTCAAGGATTTACTGCATATTCACGTCCCAATGATTCTATGGGATGAAAAAAAAAAAATTTACTGAATAATTGTTGAAATTCAATCGAATTATTTATTGTGATGGAAAATTTATAATGAAAAGTTGAAACATAACTATAATTCATTCGTTCTTTTGATTTTGCACCACACATTGTATAGATATAGGAAACACCTGCATCAGGTTCACAAGACTCGACATAAGGCCCAAGCTAATTAGCATAGCCGGTATAAAACGGTGCCGCTATCTCCTGAAGCCCAGTCACTTTAGATAAAAATTATATCGGTTGTATAAACTTTCATGCAAACTCATAATCTTATAAAAAAAATTGAAATATAGGTAAAAGAATGCGTTGCACTTTGTCTAAACGTTATAATTCATTGGTCATTCGGATGGAAATGGCTGCAGAAATAGCAGGTATAATCGTCCAAGAGTTTAATAAGCAGTGGATGATTTCAACGAATGAGCCAACAGTCTTGAGCTCATCTGGTTGTAAGAGCCCGGCTAGTGCACTAGATGATTTTTTTGAATTCTCTGGCATCGAAACGCGCACTTAAAATCACTGAGAAAATGGGATCGAGATGAAATTCTCTCGCGTTAAATAAGGTCGCTTAGCATCTGCTGAGCAGACCTATTAAAAGAGAGAAGCCAAAGGGTTAGTCCTAAGAATGTCGACAGCCTCAAACATATTTTCTTCTCCCATTAAAAGAGTCCCGGTAATGACTCGAGACAAGTACAGTTTGTAGATTTTACCTGTCAATGACGAATCACTGGGAAACACTTCGACAACAAGGACCACGTGTCGTCACTCTATCTGAAAACTTGCAAAAATTATTCCCTTTGCAATCAATTAATTCAGCATTTTGGAGGGCGATGATAAATCACATATTTTTTCCTTCCGATCATAACTGATGACAATCAATTTTATTTTGCAATCTTTTCAGAACGAAAAAAAAAAACATTTTTTTGCACAAATTTTCTATGCTTAGTCGCCAAAATTTTGATTTTTTTTTCTTTGGAATTCTGGAATCTTGTCATTCATTACTAACTTTTCCTTAAAACACTGAGAAAAGTTTTCAGTGTAAGTAATTTTCGTCGGAATTATCGAAAATATGGAGGATTTCTTGAAACGACCTCTAGACATGTTTTTGGACTAGTAAAATTTTGGGAAAATCACCGTTTCGTGTCAAGTACTTATGTTTTGAAACAACGACGAAAAAAAGACAGTTTCGTGTCGTGATTTGGAGTCAGGATTGCAAAAAAGTCGAATCGTTAACGAGTGTTCTCTAAATTTTGATTTCAAGTCATGAATTTTTTTGGGAATCACTTTTCTATCAAATTCGAACATGTGTCACTAGCGTGAAAAAAAAAATATATCGATTTGATTTGCATCACCCCATTTTTCACAGGTGTAGGTTCATATATTCAGTCACGAGTTATTGTCAAGCGATTTCGTGAATAATCGTGTTGAAACGCTTCCACCAGAAGCTATAATAACGAAGCGAAAAGAATCGCTGGAGGTGCAAAAACAATATTGAAACGGTGTTATATAGCTCAGCAAAATCCATTTAGCTGAGCACCAGGATTTAGCACGGGTGCACCAGGTTTACCGTGACAAAGGTGGAGAACCTTCGAGTATGCGTAGCTCTCACGAGAACCAAATAAAAATCCCATTTCCGTTGCGCTGCGTGTATATCGTTGTTTGAGCATGAGAGAAAAATAAGGACCGACTAAGAAATGAGAGAAAAATAAAAGAAAAGCAAGAGAAGAGAGGGAAATAAAAAGCTTTCCAAATGTGACGATCAATGGGTGCTTCTGTCGTGGTTTTCGAATACTTTGCCATCCAACCATGTTACATA
The DNA here is from genome assembly GCA_948107755.1 of Campoletis raptor. Classification (NCBI taxonomy): domain Eukaryota; kingdom Metazoa; phylum Arthropoda; class Insecta; order Hymenoptera; family Ichneumonidae; genus Campoletis; species Campoletis raptor. The sequence goes on from OX403624.1 coordinate 20,005,452, forward strand.
ACATTCGCTTTCCTAACAGCCATGCATGGCATACGATTTTCCTCAAGTTCGTGAACGATCGTAAAACAAGCTCGAGAATTAAAGTTCTTCGCTTGCTGCATAGTTTTAGGGTGTCAACCAGAAACTAACTTAACAATAATTCTAAGCCATTTAAATACGTCCGTGGACTCGTGATATCATGAAGCAACGAACTCTCAAAAAGCTCTATTTGCCAAAGTTCTCTTCTTGACAGCAGTCGACACTTGTTGTCTTTGATTTTCTTCAAAAGGACCAAGAATTTTCATTATTTTATTACGTTGTTTAAAACATGTAAATAACCGCGTAGAAAATTCACAAAAAAAAAACATACTTTCATAGTCAATTTTCTGCTTCGAAAATTAGCTCTTGTTGGTTTTTTTTATTTTCGATTAATTATTGATCACCATTTCTCGTCCACTTATGTATTTTTTGGAAATAAAAAATAATCCAATTAGTCTGACCAACATACGATTCTTTTTTTCTACTTTTTTCTTCTTTTCAATAAAATGAAAACTTCAATTTATTTTTCCGATGTCTAATTATTATGAGACAACATTCTTTTCTACGAATTTTTTATTTCGGCGTGAACCAAAAATTTCAAGAGTTCGTTGAAAACAAAATGAAAAAATTTCTGAAATTAAACACCATAACGTATATACACTAACGGGTATGAATATAATGGAACTGATAGAAAGACAGCACCAACCACACGTGCCAAGAGTCAAAAAACGAGAGAAGATGAAAAGAAATGTTTGAAAACGGTAAAAAAAAAAAGCACGAGACTTTCAGAGCGAAAGAATGAGAACGCGAAGTCAGATTGCTGGCTTCGAGTCAAAACTTCAGAAGGGCAACGGACACCCTCTTCCCCTCCTTCAACATCGATACGCATATGTATATAAATCCAAGTCCAAAACAACGAAAGGGCGTAGATCCCGTATTTAAAAAATCGAAGACAAGTCTTTCTGATTGCAACAATCGCTGCTCCCGACCAAGAAAATGCCTCAAGTTTGTGCCGCATGGTTATTTCCGTCCGGCTTCCAGGTACATTTCTTACGTTCCTATCTCACGGGAGAGAAAGAGCGAAAGACAGAGAAATCGCACGACCAGAGCTTGCCAGACCAATAAAACATTCCTTGTCGTACTCCTCGACCGACATAATACGAGACGGAAGACTACGGTGCAAGCAAACGGTACTGTCTATCAATGCGATACGTAGTACGTAATATGCAACACATATAGAGGTCACCCCACGTTCTTTCAGATTTGGGTTTTCTACCGTCAAATTCTGGCTGAGATCTTCATAGTTTTGTGAACCTAATTTTTTATTCTATAAAGTTAAAAAAAAAAAAAAACATCAAATTTATTCAGTTTTAATGAATTTTTGTTCAACGAAAAATACCGCAATAACAAATCGTCATTCCGAAAAAGTTTAATTAAAAAATAAAATAGGAAAATTCAATTCTTAAAATCTTCATGGTTTTTTGAACCTAATTTTGTATTCTTTAAAGTTAAAAAAAAAGAAAAAACATCAATTTTATTCAGTTTTAATGAATTTTTGTTCGACGAAAAATACCGCAATAACAAATTTTTATTTGGAAAAAATTAAATTAAAAAATGAAATACAAATATTCATTTTTCCATGAAAATAAGACAAAATTTTTTTTTTCTCCCAAGATTTGGTCAATTGTCGTAAGAAATTACATTGAAAAAGAAGGAGATATCGAAAAAATATTATTGTAAATAAAAAATGAAAGATTTATAGGAGCTTGTGTATTTATTTTATGAATCAATTTTGCTTACTTTTGAAAAGTACCCACAATGACACATAGAATCGCCCATTCGATTGCATGCATTCGTTCGATTTGAGTGTCGTGCGCTTCCTCAACTTACCGGTTATTTTATCTGTCGTAGGAGAATGCCTTTGCGGTTTTATCAAGAAGTTCATATTCTGTTGCCTCGAGTGGTGGTGGAAGAATATATTGGCGTGGAGAATGTTCCACAGGTAAATTTGTCACTCCCATTCGACAAGTAGAACATGTATATTTATTTACCTTTTTCACTATATATCGAAATATATAAAACGCATTTGCATTTATACACGCGATGTTGCATATCGATCTCATCGAACTCTACCGTTATAAAATTGAGCTTATCAGTCTGAAGATTGGTAATGCACGCGTGTATGTACGTGTGCCACGTGGTTACGGGGATTACGTATACATTGCCTCGGCGTTTTTTCTTCATTGGGCACGAGATATTCACCGGAGGCTGTACGCTTCTGCAACAAGGCAGATGAGAAGAGAACAGAATCGTTATCGTGTGTGTTGCATGTATGAGGCAATTCAGGCCATTTAAATAAACCCACAACTATTTTTCATTTTTTTTTTAACTTTTTTCTACCTCACGAAAAGTTTCTTAATGGCATTTTTTAAATTTTTACATCAACTACGAGTGTAACTATTTGAAAATTCAAAAATAAGAAGTAAAAATGAATTTTTGCAACTTTTGTAAAGTTCAAACGACAACTAACTTTAAACTTTCTTCTAAACTTCTCTTCTTGTGCATACTTTTATTAGAAAATTCAAAAAAAGTTTCTAAATCATTATTTTCGATTTGTTTTTTTTTTTCAATCTACAGTTAGATTTTCACTATTCTTATATTATTATTATTTATTTTATTTATTTTAGCTGCTAGTTTTTACAGTTCGTCAAAAAGTTCATCAAAACACAATTTTAATTGATAATGAAATCGATTTTATTATTTTTGAGCCTCATATTGAATTAATTAAAAAAAATTATTATCATTTTTTATCTACTAGTCGAACACAGTGTCATTCAGATCGAAATATTTATGATAAAATTCGAAAAAAAAAGAAATAACACGAAAAATCGAATCTCGCGAAAGACTTGAGAAAAAAATCTGCAACTAGGCACACGGATGTTCCTTTCCCAAAGTGTAATATTTTGCAAAAAAATTTGGAAAAATAAAAAAATGGTCGAAGTCATAGATTCATGCTAGGAAGGCGTGGAATGCCTCATATCTACTCCCCAGGAAGGCTGGGGTGCGCGTTCCATTATCGGGAGTCAGACAGAAAGGTAAGGACGGGCGTTTGTAGCGTGCGGCTACGTATTTGCTCTGTACATACATACATACATATTGGTTTACATTTCCTGCATGTAAATCGATTATATAGTAACATTGCAGACAACCATCAGCAGGAGCGAGATACGAAAGATTGTTTCTGTAGCACTCACTACTAACTCACTATGTCCGTGAGTTACGTTCGTATATAGCGTATATGCATATATAAAATGCAAAGAGAATTGCAGCAGAAAAGTTCACGATAGAGGATGTTTGTGACGTTGCGTTTGATCATCGAATCCCAATGTGTATCTTTTCTTTGAGATTCTAAACATCTTTTGCAAAAAATATAACTCCATAGTAAAATTTCACACAACTTTTTTTCTCAAAACGATATTCCATATTTACTGAGATGGGAAACAATAGTTTTGATCTCAACAAACAATATAAATTCTGTTGGACGAACGATCAAAATACGACTGCACAGAAATTCAAAAGAATGGCAGACGAATGTGTACTTTGTTTTTATTCATAAAAACGTTTGTGCCAGCAATCAGGAGCAGAGCGAATGACAGCTGTCAGATAATAAGAACGAAAAAATTTCGATGTCAAATGACGGGGTTCCAAGTGCTAATGAACTATTCGAAAGATAAGGGATCTTGTTTCATGAATAAGTATATTTCGTTCCTTTTTTCGATATGGTCGAAAAATTGACACATGCCAAAAAGTCTTTCTGTCTTTATTGAATGTATATATGGAGGTTTGTACATTGAGTAAACGAAATTCTCGCCTACACGAACCCCCACGACTCATTTGGAGAAGCATCTGCTCTTCAGCTTTGGTGATTTCGATCTGAGCCACGGTAAGAAGTCTTCTGTTCTTTTGCAATGGTTTTGTATGCACATAGGCATACACATTTATGCTTGTAGTCGACGTGTATGTTTTTACATGTTACGATACTCGTGAACGACTGGCATCTTCACTACGGAAGCAAGAACGGTTGCACTGCGAATTAGCAGTACGAGCAAAGTGCATCCGGATAATGCATCGTTCTCGCACCATCGTGAGTATACGACGGAGTAGTAAGAGCGGAAAAGCAGTTAAGTATAGTAGCTCTCAGTAGAGGATAATCGAGACGAGATCCTATCTATCGAGCGATAATTTAACCCGGCAAATAAGGCGTGTAGCATAACGAGCAACGAACACACCGGTAGCGATCTTATCTTGTTGTACATAAGCCATTTTATTTTATTATACACCAGGTTCATCAATAATTTATTAGCACCCACGGATATCGTATTTGAATAAACTCGTAGGGACATTATTTTTCTCCTCTTCACGAAATCGTGTTGATGACTTCTTTTTTTTATTTCTTCTTTTTCAAATAGTTTCTTGTAATAGGTTCACCAAAGATTTGAGAGTCGAGGTTGGAGAGAGAAAGAAAGAGAGAGGGAGGGGGGGGAGGTAGTGAAGGAATAAATTTTCTCGATCAATCGTTAACGCAGAGAGTCCTGACTTTTAAATATTCTGATTATCTCAATAATCGATTCGTAGGTGCGAGGAGTGTTGAAAAAATTGCAATCGGAAGAAATTTGTTGAGAATAAAGTCTGAGGCTCATGCGTTTGAAAATTATTATCATTGTGGACGATAAAAATAGTTTTGAAATAATTTAGAAAACCGGTTAACAATTAGGCGAGTTTGCAAACGTATTGCGGGTTCAAAAACGCATTTAAGGGTTCGAGGGCTCAGGCTTTTTCAATAAATAATTTCATTAAATATATTTTATTTGACAAATAATTATACGTGCAGGATGTTTAAAAAAATAACACAAATCGAAGAGATTTTTAGAATGCTTTTCGTATCTTTAAATTCCTTTTTAATGTAAAGTTCATTTCCCACGTTGTTTAAATCTTTCGGAACATCCTGGATTCGTTGAGTCGAAGAAAAATCCATCGTTCAGTAGCTTAATCGAGTCATCAAACTTGGAATTCCAAGGATCGAGCGTATCTTCCAATTACAATATGGACAGGATAGAAAATGATGCGTAAAATGTGTGACTAATGTGCATTTCGACATTCACATTGACACGACACGAAGGATGAAGATAATTGAAAAAGCAAATTCTTAGGAATAGTTAGTAGATTGAATAGAAATGAAAGGAGGCAAAGTAAAAAATATATAGGAGAATAATCATGAAGCTTAGACGATGAAGAGAAAAGGCCGAACACGCGATGAGCTGTCGGCGGCCCAACGCTCTTCTAATATTTCCTCGTGTAACGTGCTCCGACTTCTTGAGTCCCCTATACAGGGGGACCACCAGGATCGCGATGTCGTCGCCTCCGAGTATTACGTGCACACCGGTTCTCGCTCATACTCGTATAATGTCGCGGTTATTATATACGAGCTATCGCAGCTTTAACCGGTGTACAAAAACGACCGTAACTCTGTTGCGAATATTCGCACAGTGGCCGCGTCACGGAAATTCTTCGATCGTTATTGTTTGTCGTAAATTATATACAGCAAAATGTGCATATATTTTTTTTTTCTTATAATCAGAATCAGCTCGAAGATAATAATTCGATGGCGTTTTCCGATTTCGAGTATAGAGATGCAACAGAAATTTATTTTCTAATCCTATCGACATTTTTCGCGCAAGTTTTTGATAAAGTCTCAGATAAGCGCGTCATTGAATTACGTTTTTGATTTTTTTTTTAATTCAATGACAATGAAATGTTGAAACAAAAAGGATTTTTTTTTATTTCTCTTTAAAATGGACGTAATTATCATAAAAATAAATACTCTTTATCGCCCACGAGCGAAGGGACGTGTACGCGCGATTGTTTGGAGCATGACTTTTTGTCTGGATCGTTTTTTCAACAGCGAATCTTTGGATCCCTTCGAATCAAAGTTCTCGGAAGATGTTGTTAGACGCGAAGGACTTGGTGAGCTAAAAACCGCTAAAATCGGCGTGGGATGTTATTTATTCCGGCGCAAGAAGAAACAGAGAAAGGAATAAAGAGAGAAACTTTGAATGTATACAGTGAGTTTGTATGTTGGGCTGATGGTCTCTCGTCTCATTCATTCTCTGTATATGAACTAAAGATGAGAAACAGTGTAGAAGATTTGCAGAACGCCGGAGAACACACGCGCCAACCCTATGAACTGACTTGCAGCTCTTTTGCTCATTTTTTTTATTCCTAAACTCCGCGGTCGTCATACACCGCGGGAGGCCAAAATCCGCTTTGTCGTCTGTAATAAAACTCACAAAATCAACCGTGCCATGGATCGTGGCTATGGGTGAGTGAGAAAAAAACAAATAAAAAGAAGGCTTGAAAACGAATAAAAGAAAACGAGTATTTACATAGGAAGAATGATCGTGGAGTGTAAAGGCGTGTAATAATGCTGAGTCTCATGTACATTTATATATATATATATATATATATATAGAACATAGACTATTAGGCACTAAAGCCGCGAACGGTCACGCACGCTTTATCCACTAATTAGAATAAATTGCTCAGTGACGAGATCCTGACGTTATCGAGACGATGAATCTCCTCTTGTGCCGGGGCCGAGCTTCGTACTCTCATTTTATGGATCTTCCTCTGGTTCTTCTTTAAAAACTCGTTGCAGTCACTATGCACCATTTTGACCCTGTTTTTTTTTCTTCATATCCTCAACGAGCAATTACGAAAGCTCCTCCTCAAGCTTTTTTGTTTTTCATACATTAAATACAGCATTCTTTCAACGTATCTCGACATAATCTCATGCTCCTCAGATCATTGGACCACGTATTGAATATTATGCGTTTCAGACATGTAGCCATAAAAATATGTAAATTCATACACGATACGCGGATTGGTATATAAATTAGTCAAAAATAATCCACTCGAGGCATACGTGCTTATTGAAATATTTTTAAACTTTATTATCCTGTTCTTTTGTCCCTTTTTTTCATTATAAATCGAAAAAAATACACATTTCCTCATCTCTCATGGTGTTTTTTGTATAAACACTTTTTTATGAGGAAATCTTGAAACCCTAGAAATTTTCTCAGTCGCAAAATCGACCTCGCGTTTCGTAGCAACTGTCAGTTCGTCCTGCAGACCAATTAACCTTTCTTTCTGACTTTCATTCCATTTCTCTCGTTGCGTCTTCCTCATCCTTCGAATCCTGATCCACACAACTATATACACTGCAGGACTGTGGATTGTTGGATCCAATTGGGGTTGAGATTGAAAGCGTGGCTTTTCGAACGCCAAAGCAAAGAAAGAATCGAGCTGCCAACGAATTCTACGTGTTTTTATATGTGTATACATATATATATATATTTTTTGGTGTTACATGTTCTAACCCAGCCAGCTCGAACGTCTTTACTTGCTACTGATATTAGCAGCCATCAGCCATCGGATTAAAAGCTGTAGCAGACAGTGCGACTGAACTTTATTGCGTTTGGTCGCGGACGATTGGACGGATCCGTCGAATTGGAAGAAAGCTGATAGCGGTTCTTGGCTCAGCAGCACCAGCAAAGGCAATGCTTTTCGATTAATGAATTTCGATAATTGAAAATTGGCTATGGTGCGTTATTCTTCCAAATAAACCATAAATAAAATTTATTTATCGATTTTTATAAATAAAACCCTCGCGAGCTTCTATAATCAACGAAATAACAATTTTTTAGCACGCCATGAAAATTTATATTCTAAAAACGAAAATTTTTAAATAAGTTTCGAAAACCTTTATTCCCTTTTTCAGACTCCGGACAGCAGTTCCCATCGATTTTGTATTTTTTCAAACTTCTTCGAATTTCTATTTAATTATTACATCCTCCTGTTTTTAAATTGCATTATATATATATAGAACTTTTTATTTAATTAAGTAAGGGGCTAATTAATGTTATGAAACAAATTGTTTCCTGGCCATATTCCCCCACAATTATCACTCATGAATGCATTTAAAAAATACTGGCAACTTTCCACCATTCTTTTTTTTTTTTGCTCATTTAGTTTCTCTGGAATGATTGGTGTGAATCTCAGGCTGATAAGATATTAAACATTCTCATATTTATACACTTCTAGAATTATTTTCTATTCATCGTTGATGCTTTCGAGACTAACGGGTCATCAAAAGATCTTTCGTTACTGATAAGTGTCTCAATGGAAACGAGAGGAAACAATAATGCGAGAAAAATGAGAAAAAAAATGGCAGATGTTTGTTGCACAGACACAAAAAGGGCATAAAGTACACTAGAAGGAAATTCCATTCTGAAACGTCTTTATCAAACGAAGACTCAACTATAAAATATAGCTATAAATATAGGTATGCACGGAGATACTCGTTGCCAAAAAAAAAAAAAAAAAAAAAAAAAAAAAATGGTGCCTGGTATAGAGCTTAGAAAAGTAGAATACTTTACTGCATGCATGCATGCGCTTAGCACAGCAAAATCCTATCTTCGATCTATGTTGTGACAGTTGAGCGATGGTATATAATAAGGTTCGTCCGTTTGAGCTCTCGGGTTTCACACGTTGCCAAAGATTGAATCATTTATATTTCAATTTGAGAGTCCAGAGAGAAATATAAAGATTATAATAAAAATAATAAAAATAATAAAAAAAGGGCAATAAAAGCAGAAATATTTGTCTACCTAAATTTTTTGAAATTTTTATCTCAACATTGGATATTAAATTTTGAATTATTTCTCCAATTTTTTCTTCACATTTCTATAACTTCCAAAAAAATCAAGTAAACCGAATCGATAAGTCAATCAAAATGTCTGTTTTCCAACGTATTTTCGATTGAAAATATGTCAAAAGTTAATAACAGCTTTTTGATGAAATTTGAAGCCTAGTGATGAAACTTTTGAGAAAAAAATCAATAAAAATATTTGATCTCGATCGCACAAGACTCAATATTCATTAAAAAAAAAAAAAAAATTTTTGTTTCAAATAGAAAAAAAAAACTGATTGATGTAAAATCTTTTATGCATAATCGTTTGGTTTTATTTTCGTTTTTCTCTTCGTCTGACTCACACCAATAAATCCTTTCTTGTTTCATACATCAGATAAATTTCTGAAACCCCAGCTCATCGAAAAAACGAGACGAAAAAAGTAAAAAAAAAACGATCAAAAATCTTCATTTTCTTGCTCCAAACTTTTGTAGTCGTTTTGTTTGATAAATCGCACGCAGTCGAATAGTGAACTGGGACCCTGTCCTCACAAATATATAAATATAAATATATCGATACGGTTAATCAAAAATAGTGAAAAAAAAAAAAAAAAAACTGAAAAACAATACAAAAGTCAAAAACTCTGTTCTTACAAGCGTGGCTAACTCGTGTGTTGGAGGAAAAAAGAAAGAAGTATTTGTCATTTTTGTCATAATTATCCATACTATTAATACGCTTTAGAGTTTTATTTTTTTGTTCCTTCAAGAATGTAGATATTTTAGCAGCAAAGTTATTTGAAGGAAGCGACTAAACGACCAATAAATTAGCAGAGAACTTTCATGTGAATTTATGGAAACGAAGTGCTTCCTCATTTATTCAGCTGCAGAATCCTCGTCATACATAAAAAATATTGCTTTAATATCTTCCCATGGGATATTCAAATCGAGATTCAATTTGGACTAATTAAATTTTGAAGTTAATACGTGAAATCTGCTACGATCATACATTCAATAAAAATTCATATTCTTCACCTAATTCAAATAATCTATTTAATACTAATTAATTCTTTCCCTCAGCGCATAGAAACGTGAAAACACATCTGATTTTCGCTATAAATGGAAATAACAATTAACTAGAGTGCACCTGAACGACACAAAACACGTGATTCTACTTTGGGGTCTGACTGCTGATTTTTCACAAAAGAAATCATCTGCCCTTTTAATTGCACACATTTCTCGTCTTTATTTATAACAAATGAGGCTTTCCTCCTTCAACATTTATTTTTTTGGATAAAACTAATCCTTCCCTAAGGGCATATCGTTAAAAAAAAAAAGAAAACTGAAAAAATCGACCAGCGACAAATTAAAAAAGTTTGCAGCACACGTCTCGCATGGTTGGTGCATATGATTCAGGAAGGAGTTTCAGTTCCATTCCAACGATTCTGCGACCGATAAAATTAAGGATTTCTACTTATGGATTATTTCTCTTTCTGATAAAAAACATATGACTCATAAATATGTGATTTAAGTTGAATTTTAATCTGCAATTAGAATAAAACATTGACAATTGAAATATTCTGCTCATTGGATTGTAACAGGAGGAAAAATAGGAAATAAACTTTGAGAGCTCAAGCCAGATATGGCACAATATTAGCATAAACACAAAAATAACATGATTTTAGAGAAATATTCATGTTATCCTTGAAGTATTCAGAGAACTTAAACTCGAACGTCTTTCTGGTTTTATTCACAACATTCACGTGCACATTGCAGTGGTTAATGCAGCCATTCGTATATGAAAAGCACACAACATCCGTTTATCCAGGAAAGCGTGAGTCTACTTTCGTTTTTGCCCATTCCTATTCTATTATTTGTTGCCCCCTCTCCATCTCCTCTTTCGTTTTCTCTTTATTCCTCTTTCGTTGATTCGTAAACGTTCCATAGAGTAAATGCACCAAGTTTCGTACGTCTGCCTTGTGACGGCTTTCTGTTGGTGCACACGCTATGAAAAGCAGCAAATAAATTTACGGTGAGACGAGCAAGAGTGTTCATTCGCCATGTGCGCGTATGTTCTTCTCGTTGCAGCAAGCCAAGTGTGCATCACCACTGACTCTCTTTTGCTACTATCATGTGTTCGCTTAATAGTCATACTTTGTGTATTTTATACAAATATATATATATACGTATACATATATTTTATATATAACAACACCGTAGTAATGTCTAGTTGACGAACACGTGTGCAATATCATTCAGTGTATACATATTTTTATACGAATGAGAACTACGCGATAGAGGAGGATACCCATTGCTCACTAAAAGGTGTATCAAGAGAATGGATCGCGAGTTTTGCGTGTATACTCGATTGTAAGAGCCGCCCGTATACACGTTGCTTTTTCCGGTACATGACTTTCTAAAATACTACTAATGCCATACACATGTGAATTCACATGAATACCATGAGGGTACCATGCACCCTCGACTATGGGCAATTTCATGTTAATTTCATTCTCAACCATCATCACTTCCAGGTGTAAAGCTAAATAACACGTTTAGCAAGTGTTTTTTATTATCTTTGAGATGCGATCTTCTACAGTTCGATTGGTTAAAGAAAAATTTGAAAAAAAAAGTTTTGCCATTTTTTTTATTATTGGCTGCAGAGAAGCTAAAAATACACTTATGGGAATGTGGGTTGTCATAATTCTGGCAGATTTTTCGAACAATTTCGTTTTTGGTTCGACAGTTGACCGTGTCAGCTAAATAACACGTTTAGCAAGTGTTTTTTTTAATTGTATCGTATATGTACAAAGTTTAATAAATTTCTCAAATTAAACCGAGTTTAGAAATGGAATTGACAACACTTAAAACCCCTGGGACAGATTTTCGTGTATTTTGATAACGAATATGTTTTTATCAGCGGATTTGGCACGAAGACTCGAAAATATATATTTGGATAATCAACTAGTTGACCTGCACTTATGACTTTTTTGATTTTTATTATACTTTGATAATAAATATTTCGATGTGCATAGAATGCCTTTTGCGTATGAGCCCTACGGATGCAACGTTCACTGTATTTATCGTACGATGCAACATGTTATGCAGGTCTGAATCCATACAACACGTTCGCTGAACCATTCCCAAAATTATCAGAGATCCTCGAGAAAAATGATACTTTGTGCTCCCTTCTGCACCCATTCGTCAGGGTGCAATGTTTTACAGGTTTCGATAAAACTAAACGACGAATAAAGCATTTTGGGTGTTAAAGTTTTAACTCTTCTTCAGAGAAATGCACGTGGATGATATTTTTGGGAATCTGGAATCCATCAACCAATAAACCAACACGTAGATATTTTGCTCAGAGTTGAAAACACAAAGTGTAAATAAAAAAAAAAAACTTTTTCTACATCCAGGTTATGTAGGACGCAGGTTTTTTGAGCTTTGTAACAACTGGTCCATTTTTGTTAAAGGTTTTTTCTCCAAAAAACGGTTCAAGTAGGTTGTAAACATTTTCCAACGAGAACTTCATTCTTTTTTTTTCCGTAACCTAAATTTCCCTCCAACCCTGAAATAAGTTTCTACACATACATGTCTTTTTTTTTAGATTAAAAAACACGAATGAAAAGAGTGAGGGCGAGCATTTTTGCTAGCGTCGTTGAATTAAATAAAAATAATTGTTAAACGTTGTGAGCTTCTCGAGAATTGCGAATACAAAGATGCGATCTCACGAAGAAGATGGAAAGATAATGGTGCACTAGGAAAAAAGAGGAAGAGGGAACGTCAAGAAAAAACGAGGTAAAAAAACAGCAGAGCTATTCGTCGTCTCGAATTGCGATCGGTCATTCATTAGGGGCGGTTCAATAGTCCTTAATTATCGTCCGGTCGATCGAAACCAGCAGTAGATCGAGAGCACCCAGTGCCATTTTGATAAATATAAAAAAAAAATAATAATAAATATTTAAAAGATTCCTTCTCCGTCACGACAATCGTTTGAAAACATTCGGATGCTGTCGCTATCGGCGATGCATAGTGTTTGCTCCCGAGAGATGCAATTGCCACCAAGAACCTCTCTCGGCCAGCAAACCATTCCTCGCTTATTGACTTTTTTTTCTTACTGTATTGCCACGTGTATATATTTGCTTGATTCTCTATATACATATATATTTATGTATATATGATGAAACAAAATGTATATAGTCGAGCTCAAGTCACCGCCAGCTCTTGCAGCTCGTTGGCCGATGCAATTAAGTGCTTCGTCGTGACAGAACGACGCACTGCTTCGCTCTTATGTACTAAAGTGAATGGAAGAAAGAGAGATAGAGAAAAAGAGGTAGAAAGAAAGAGAGAAAGAGAGAGACAAAGTAACAGAAAAGTCTGAAGCAGTCTCTCATTCTTTTTCTAAGGCATTTCCAATCCTCTACAGCTGCTTTTCCGATAATAACGTTCCGCTATTAATTACATGCTGGCACAAACCAATTATTTAATGAATTTATTAACCCTTTTCTTTCTCTATAAACATCTCTCTGCTTCACTTCATCTATGATACGCCTCTCCAACGACAAGTATTAAGCAACGTGTATAAATGTTCGATATCATAAAACACTCTCTTATTATTTTCTTTGTAAGCAAATAATAAAATATAAATTATTTTGATATTATTTGTGATCGAACTAAATTTCAATAGATTCAAATAAAGCTTCCGGGATTTTATTACATTTTAATCTGTACACACCATACACGAATTATTAAACATTCTTTTTTCGTTTTGATATATCTATGAAAAAGCGTTTAAAACTCAACGCTCGGAGTATTTAATACTCATAGAAAAAAGAAAAAGCAATGAAAAATTTCGACCTTTAGAGCAAATCAGCTTTCACGTCGGTCTTATGCGCCTTCAAAAGCCAAACAACCATTTATTTATATCCTGAGTGTTTCGTATAGTTGTATATACGAGTATTATACATAGATATAGAGTTTTTCAAGAGCCCTCCCTCTATATTGCGAGTACGCTCACTCACTCAACTCACGAGCCTGTGAGTCGAAGAGAAAAGGCAAACCACATTATAAAGCTTCGCGAAATATTTTCGGGCCGAGAGAGTAATAATTCTCGGAGCGGTGGGTCACCCAGCGAAAAAGAGATGGGGGAGCTGTTCTAGTGTACCCGTTTATTTTTCGTAGGCTATGTCGAAACTCCAGCTCCTGCTCTGTGCTTTTTCTTCATCTTACTTTACTTCACTCATTTATGCAGTTAACTCACTCTCACACTTTTACCCTTCGACCATAATACTAAGCACTACGTGCATAAACCGACCTACAGCCGTATGAGCTTTTTGTACGAAAACATTTACTTTTTTATTTTATTTTCTTTTTTATTCTTCACTGTTCCCTTAACGCCTCGTGTCGTTTATTGAAAAATATGAGCCGAAGCACAATTGCTGCAAACTTTCAATGTTACCACGTCTATACTCCCGGATTTTTAAGTGCATTTTCTTTCGGGTGAAGCAAAAAAAAATAAGTTTAAATAAACGTCAGTTTTGAAGAAATGACAGATTTATCGGGGATTTCAGAAATAATCATTTTTATTAGTTCCGATATTTTAATTAGTGGGATTGAAAAGCTTCGAAATAAAGAAAAAAATAATAATAAATGAGTGTTAAAGGATCACGTGGTATGAGCAAAATTTTAATTTTAAATAAAAATATTAATGCAGAATAAAATTAAATGTTGATTTATGCGATAGTGTTCTCCTGTTTGATTCTTTGTTTTTATTTTTTTCACAATTATGTGATAATTGAAACTTTGAAGGTATGTGTACACATGTTTATAAAAACATAAGAGTTCAAGTGCCAATTTAATTCCTAAATTCCGAGGGCTGAATGAAATCGCGATTCAAACGAGAGTTTTTATACGCGGAGGTATTCATGAAAGTACATGTATGTGTGCGCAATGGCAGCCATGAACATTTTGAGAGTGCTGCCGTTGCGTGATGCAGGGAACATTGCGAGCAGAGAGAGTCTCTATACGCCTCGCAATTCGGCAACCATTAGCCAAATTACTATGGGCGTCGAGAAACCCGTGCCAATATATCCAGCCACTCTCGTACTAAATTTATTCTTTTTTTTATTTTATTTTATCTTTTATTGGAGTTTTATGTTTCTGAGCTTTTCGGTACTCCCTGTGGATAGAAACTCGGGATTGATAGACAAAACCCTTTCGACTCTCAATACCTACTGGACTGGAAAGTGCTTTTTTTTTCACTGACAATAACTTTTTATTTTTAAATAATAGAAACAAATACATTTCCATGAGCTCAATGACAATGAATTATCCATTGATATCGATATTGATATATTTATCGATAAACCAGAGAGTTAAAGCTTCAAAATTCTGCACTTCAATCATTTGGAAACCATTCGGACTTGATCGAAAAATCTTCCTTTATGTAAACGTGAAATTCTCTGCTCTGGCCTTTATGTCGCATCAAAAAATTCAAAATTTCAAGTTCAAAGTGCACATTTTTTTGTCGCATCGAGAGATTTTTAATTTTAAGTTCCAAATACAAAGTTTTCTGACGTATAATGATAATTTTATAATGTTAAGTTCCAAGTACCATCCAGCAGACAACTGTTCACCACGATCCATATGCAGGTCCAAAATGCGATTGGATACGATGTGGTGTTTGTTCATCGAAACAAATCTGTAACTATGTGTGTATGGAAATACAGATTGTATATGAATATCTGTCCATAATTACACTCGTGTATTATTGGTGGATAGAAGGCCAAAGCTCGTATCATATCCGATAATGCCCGCGGGTTAGAATGCAACACTTGGCGAAGGTGTAGTTGTGTTAAATTCAAAACATATTGTCTCGTTGCCGAAGCAATGTATCTATTATTATAAACCGAGGATGATAAAGGGCGTAACTCCTTTAATTTAACGATAAAATCGATAATGGGCTAGAACTCTCTATTTACCAGGAATTTCTAATATATTTGGGCATGCACGTGACAGCTGCCGAGCGTTCGAACGTCAGCAGGAAACAGTAAAACCAATAATAAGTGACATATCTGTGTACTATGTTAATGGATACAATACCTCGTTGTTGCAAACTCCATAATCCAAACAGCAGGTCGTCCTTTACGTGACAATATTATAATAGCAGTAAACCGTTAACACAACAGCTAAAGTAAAATCTGCGGAATATACGATAATGGCTAAATCAGAAATATTTTAGTGGTTTATGTTTACAAGCAAATATATATTTAATGACTGGTAAATTTCGTCTTGAATAACAAAAAGTATAATATTGGTTAAAAGACTCCAAATTCTGTTTCAAATTCTCTTTATTCATCGTAATTTAATAATTATTGTTTCATTCGATTGTTAAAAGATTCGATACATTATTGGTATTTAAAAAGATGTCAATGGATCTTACTAAAAAATGGAATGAACGAATATACGGGAATATGGGGCAAAATGGACCCCTGGGGTAAAGCGGGCCAGCAAAAAATTTTATTTTCAGGGTGAAGAGGGCTGTCCCAAAAATGAAGGAACGTCAAATTCGAAGAAAAATTTGACTTTCCTTCATTTTTGGGAGAGGCCACTTTGGCCCAGGGGTCCATTTTGCCCCCATGTTCCCTTCCATGTAAAATACATATTTGCAACTATCTTAAAAAGTAATGAATCATTATAATTGATTCAAATTGAATTTTCTGAATGTATCTCGAATGAAAGGGATGCATTTTTCATGACTACGTTAGTTTGGGTTACGTTTTGAATGAGCAGCAGGGTATAAACGTTTCATGCATAATGAAACACGAGAAAATCTGAAATTCGAGAGTTGAGTTGATATAGTACGCTGTTGGCAAGGAAGAAAGTAGAAAAGAGAAAAGACGAGATAGAATGATGGGTGAAGGAGAATAAGAGAGACAAATAAACAGAATAAGAAGTTTTGGAGAGTAGTAAAGTCAGGTTAAACGTTGATGTCACCGCGACGTTTCTCTCCATTGGTACACACCGAAAGAGACGATTTTCTCATTTACTCATTCAGCTCTCTCGCTATCAGAAGACCTGGATGTTGAGTTCTTCGTCAGAAGAAGACTTTCTCACTTTCCGTATGGCGTTGGTACCTTTCGCTAAAACTTGCTTTCTTCTTGTGGCCCTAAGGAGAAAGAGATGATGGAATTAAATTCAGTATAACGGAGACTTGTGTATAATCTTTAAAGGACAAAGGTCTCGAGGGCAATCGTCACTCGTACAACCCTCTTTTCGTGAGGGTGGTTTGTCAAATTCCCTTTCCACCTCAGCTATCCTTTCGTACTTTATCTCATGCCGTCGTCACGCCACACTTCCTGTGCCTTTCGCTTCTTTCCAACCAATTGTATAACTTCGGTAGAATTTTTTTTTTCGTCACTATTTTTTAGACGGGTTTTAAGAACCCCAACAGAATATTCTCACCCTTCGCTAAAGGAATGACTCAGCAACTCGTGTTGACAAAAAAAAAAAAAAAATCTCCAAGAAATCGAACTTGTTTGCTTGCAGTTTAAAATTCATTTCTCCAACTCTTCTCGACTCTTGACAAATCTTATTTTCTCGCTAAAGAGCTCGCTTTGTAGGAAGTAAATTCATCACAATGAGTTTTATGACAACAATAGCAAAGCTATTAACAATACAATTCTCATTTATGTGCTTAACATATTTTAAATATATATCCCAAGAAATTGAACAAAAACCTCCACTTTTTTCTATCAAACTGTCACAACTGTCATTTTGACAGCTCATCAATAATACTCAACGTTTAAATACCATTGGAAATTAGAGTAATTGATTTCAAATTAAATGAAATCTCTCCAACAAACATTCCAAAATTTAAAATCATAAAATTGAAGCTTTTCTTATAAATGGAAGGTATTAAGGTGTTTTGTAACAAAAATATACTCGTTTATCGTCAAGTATTATATATATATATATATATATATATATATATATATATATATAGTATATTTAGTAAAAAAAACCATCGTTTATCAACCCTTGTTGTTCTTACTTCTCGTGTGACACTCGCGTGTGTCTTCAAAGATATCTCACTTCTTGTGTGTACTAGACTCATCCTGCTCACGTTCGCGACAGCTGTTAAGAGTCAACGTTTCCGCCAAACATACATCATACGTATGGATGTTTATATCTATATATAAATACTTATATCGTAGTAGTGGTAAAGCAAAGAAGGAGGTGTTGGAGAAAAAAGGAGATAAAGCACATAAGATAGAGTCGCGTGCCGACACCGACGTCCAACTTCTCATACAGAGTCGAGAAGGGCAGAGAAGTAGGATAGTCGCGCGGCGCAGGGATTCAATACTGTCACGTACAGACTCACATAGAACGAGAACTATGGGGCACGAGCGACTCAAGTGAGCTCTATAGACAGAGACAGAATTCGGATGTAAAAGGGGGTGGAAATACTCGCAGAGATGCAATTTCCGCTATTTTTATTCGAAAAGCTTCACAGTCTCTCCTGGTGGCACGTTCCTCAAATAAAGCTACAGCTTCCCACCGGTACTCTATCTTTTTATCTTTCTCTCGATGTCTCTCTCTCTCTCCCGCTTTCTTGCCGCTGTTGAATCCCTTTTCTTCTACGAGATGCCCTTCGAGGACTTCTGTGACGAACATACAGAGTGCAAGCTTTTTTTCGTATGTTTTTTTTCTATTCTTATGACACTTCCTTGAAGCCAGACGTCGTATCAAAAGTCGAGCACACAGTAGAATTCCCTAAATATCAGAATTTCCATTTTTTTTGGAAAAAATGACTTTACCTTTTGGCCGAAACTACGAACAGAACGGAAGATCGAACGAGTAATCAATTGAAAGACAATTTATCTTCGCTGTCATTTGAAAATTACATTTTTTATTAAACATTTTCACAGCGTGGTAAGAGAAGTTTTGCTGTAAGGTTTTTTACCTTTTGATATCGAATAACGTCTCAACTGCACGTGTGACGTAAAGTTTCATCTGGTCCTTGCAATCTGAAAGGATACTTTTGACTTACATCTTCTGTTCTCTCCTTTCGATTTACTCTGTCGACTGTAGTACAAACGAAACGTAACTTTCTAATGTCCCACACGAAACAGTAAATACCTCCCTTTTTTAGCTTCATTTTTTACGTACTTTTACTGGATTCCACTCTCGTTTCTAAGAGTCTAAGAGTCAGCCATCAAACCCCGGGGTGCACATCGTCTTTTCTCTGTAAAAAAGAAAATGCTCCGACGCTTTTATATATAGACACCCACACACCCATTTCTAAAAGAGCGGAAATCTTCTCGCGATCTTCCGAAGACCGAGGGTCACCACGTAGCAGTTGCCAAATGATCTGGATCTTGTTCCCATAAAAAATATACTCTGAATAATTTACATCAGTTATCGCATTTACTTCGACATTTACACTCGTGGAATTTTCAGTTTTTGTCTTTGACTCTCCAGATATTTTTGTATGAAAGACAAATTTAGCAGAATAAAGAGTAAACGAGATGGACCCAGTAAGTGAGTTTTATTTTATCGTCTAAAAATCTGTGTGGTAAAAAAATTATTATCACAGTTTGTTAACCAATGAACGACGAATTATTTTCTAAACGGTTATTAATGGAATAACTTGTAAGTTTTTTTTTAATACTCTTAAGATTTTCGGATGAAATTATCGGGAAAACAGTCAATAAACTAAATAATTGTATAGTTTTTTTTCTTGTGAGTGTTGAATATACAAAGAAAAATTTACTACGAGATATTTTTACGTTTCATTAATAAATATTTTCACGAAGAAAATGATAATTTAATACTTAGGGTGAAATTTGACTACAAAACCTTTGACGTTAGTGATTTTGAGGATCGTATGAAGATTATAAATGCAGTCAAGTTTACTTGACCATCAGCAAACCGTAACTTCTTCATGCAGTAGCTTGGACACGTCAGCACCGTTTAACATAGCTTCGACGATGACAGGAAGCTTCCAGAGGCAAGAATGTCAAGTGAATGAGAAACTGGTCCAGCAAGTGCAGCATCGCCAATGCCAGGCGTTTCGGACGATTAAATTCAAGCACGAGCCCAGGATGAGACGGGCAAACGGTCTTAAGCCCATGAAAGCTTTCGAGGAAGATGAAGCGAGACGTATGTGTATGTGAAGGTGTGTGTATTACGATACAGCAGTGAAAACGGACAGAGGGATGGTTAGTAATGTTTAGTACAGCGCGTGGCGCGACAGCAATGAACGTCACTCGCCGGGGATCAAGAGGAACGAGAGACTTAATCTCCGAACACTAATTGTTGACGTGTGTTGTACATCACTCTGCCATAGGCAGACGAATGTCCATTGTTAACACGTTTTTTTTTTCATCAAATCCGGCTTTTCTTTTATAGGATCAATTTTCTACTCGAATTTTTCGAGAGCTCGATGTCAGCAGAACTTTTTCATGTTGAATTTTCACGATGAACATCAAAAACATCAATTTTTGACGTTTCCTCATTGCAGTTTAGCTGCAAGTCGAAAAATGAGGATCAAGTGGTTACTCTTTTTGGATGATTTTCAAAAAGCATAACAGTTGTTTATTATTATGTCCTATTTTATATTATAAATCGAAAAAAATTTTAAATTTGTTTATTACTTCACAAATGTGACAAGATACTCGACGAATTGGTACTTTTTATTCGTTTTTTTGTTGTTGAGTTTTACGTTTCTTGGAACCTATCAACGATTCCTTGTTTAAAAGTAGTTTCATTGAAAAATAATTGTAAAAAAATTGAAATTTAAAGTTTCACTGATAAATATGAATTATTTTATTTTATTTTATTCATACACAATTTTTAAAATCTTTAAAACGTATTTGTGTATTGTATTTTGCTACGTATACTAAAAAATAATATTAACGATTGATTGCCTGCTTATACTCTCCTTTTATAACGACCGGATGATTGGGTTTTACGATTTGGACTTACTCGTAAATAATCGTATGACAACCGGTTGTTTTTCGTCTCACATTTAATTTAGTTTCGATATAAAGACGATATCCTGCTGTGAGTATTATATAAATTCAATAAATTTGTATAATGGCTATCCTTGTCCAATGTAGCAGAGACTTAATATATTTAACACTAAACTATAAGTGTCCCCTTGGAGAATGGACGATCATATTTATTTGATAACGTACGTGGATTAAATATATCAACAGGCTATTTTAATGAGACGTGCGAGTATCAAGCTGGGTGGGCTGTTACAGGAAGTACGTCTAACGACACGTTCCTCGTTCGTTTTACAAACCTATGTCATATCCGTCGTACATGTCGTCAACGATAGAGAATAAATGGCGTCAAGAAATATGTACTTTTAACTGTACAAAAGGATTGAGAGAGAGAGAGAGAGAGAAAGAGATAGAGAGACAGAGACGGAGACAGAGCGATTGATTGTTTGATTGTTTATTTATTATGCCCTGGCAGGCCATAGGGCAAGGGGAAAATGCATTTTTGAGGCCCTTTAAGTACAAAAATACAAAAAACATACAGTAAAGACAAATTAAATTAAATTAAATTAAATTTTAAAAAATAACGTGAAATAAAATAAAATAAAATAAAATAAAGTAAAATAAAACAAGACACAAAATACAAAAAACTTACACCATAAAGGCGAAACTATACAAAGCAAAGTAAATAAATGTACTAGAGAAAAACGCAAAAACGCAGTCAGCGCGGAAAAAGAGAAAAAGATAAACGCAAAAAACGCGAGAGAGAGAGAGAGAGAGAGAGAGAATAAAACCCTTTTATAATGTTTTTTCTCTCACTCTGTTTGACAAAAGTATAGAAAACTATTGTCCATTTTATTTGCGCCATCAGATCGAAGATGAATTAGCACATAGCAATCTACGCAACGCGTAGGATCGTGACATGTGGATGAATAATAAAATAAGAGAGTACATAACAAACAAACCTACACGTTAGATATATGCGACAGGTCAGCAAATGCATTATGCAATAAATGCATGGATCAGAATAGTAGAAATAGAACAGGACCTAAAAACCGACTGAAAATAATCAACAAATACGTGAAATTCTTGAACATATAGATAGAAAGTAATACGAACGTTAATTTTATCAGCAATTATTCAGAATTAATGTAAAAAAAAAAAAATCATATGACCTTGTTTTTTATTCAAACACACACTACTTGTCTTCAAGTCGCGATTCAAATTCACGAAGCGTAAAGAAAAAAAAAATATCATGATTTCTTTCAAGTGGGTCTCCCAATCCAGTTCACAGATTTGTTAAGAAATCATAAATTCTTATCCGAACGTGTTCGTATTCCGTAGTCCGCATGACGTATATGAGGGATACATAAATAAAACGAAAGATCGCAATCAGGAACACGTATATATTTTTTTATTACTATGTGCATGAAAAGGACATAAGTTAAATGAAAGAATTGCAATCAGAGGGACAAGTCGTTTTTGCGATAGTGCGATAAAAACGATGAAACATACACACGAAGATGAGTTTGTATGTGTACATTTAACGTGAAATATCATTTGACATGTGTGTGTTTATATATATATATATATATACAGAGATGTTGCGATTGTATCGCCGCCGGTGTGAACGCCCTGTTGCATGGGTAGTTAAGAAGCGGCTCGCGAAAGAACGGTAGACGAAGAGATAGCCCTCGGGCAAAGTTTTATTGCGACAAGTGCGCGTTGCTCTTTTGAGCGCTCTCTCATCCTCGTCTATATATATCCAACGTCCATTTTTTTTCTTCGATCTTATTCCCTCCTCATGTACTCATCACCACTTCGTCTACCATTGACGCATTGCTCTCTTCTCATACGTCTCTGTAACCCCTGGTCCATCTTATTACAGAGGTCCAGTCGACTTCCGGTCGACGAGAGAAGAGGTTCGAGGCCACACGACTCGGTACTTGTCTCCTCACTTTATGAACAGGGCATTCTACCCCAAAAATCCGTGACCTCGTCCAACTATGATTTCGTTCAAAAAAATTTCATCTGTGTTTTCTACTGAAAGAAAGTTTGAATATAAAATTTTTCCATTTTTATCGAAATTCGTGAAAAATATTTGAATTTTTTTGAATTCATCTTCAAAATTTGATAAATGCTTTTTCAAAAACTTAAGTATTAACATCGAATGGTGTGTTGCGTTCATTTGTTTTGAATTGTAGTTTTATAACAACGAGAAAAAGTTCAATCAAAAATTTTCCCATCAAAACAGCTTTTTTGAAAAAAATTTCCCATTTTTTTTGGACACAGCTCACGACATCCATACGTTCAATTTTTTCTCATTTTTCTCGTTGTTCAAGAAGTGATGGAAAATATTTCTTTATTCAAAACCAAGAAAAAAACATTCCAACATTTTAATTGTATTTTTTAATATGAAATTACAATGGAGATTGAAAAAATTTGCTGTTTTATTCTAATGTCCATATTTTTGGTACTGAAAAAATAAAAATTGTGAAAAATTTTGAAAATTCCATAATATTTACGTATTCCAAACGATGAAAACACATTTGAGTAGAATTTTTTTTTATTTTTATTTTTTTCAAATTTCGAAAAAGACATGAGGAGTAAGGAACTGACGGGTTTAGCGTGGAATCTCCCATACGTATTTTTATTCGTATACAGAGCTTTGCATCGAATAAACTGACCCCATCGTATCTTAACACACTTCTCTGCTCGTATACACTTTGTTCTACTCGTCGTTGTTACGTTGGTTGCTCCGCTTGTGCGTTTCTCCTCAATTACTTAAAACGTTGACTGTATTGTCACGACCTAATGTAGTTTAATTCGTAAAATTGCGTGTTCAAGTGTGCAACGGAAGAAGATGGGAGATGAAGAAAGAATTTATACGTATACGCAATCTCCTCGCCAGGATGCAAATTGAATCTGCATGTTACAGACACAAACATATGCCAACGCATAGAACGTGCTATCGAAGTAATTTTCTTCGAGAGCAGACCCCCACCGATAACGTCCTAAGAATCTATAGAAATTCTTGAGTGCCAGATCTCCCATAAAG
Source organism: Campoletis raptor (assembly GCA_948107755.1). NCBI lineage: Eukaryota > Metazoa > Arthropoda > Insecta > Hymenoptera > Ichneumonidae > Campoletis > Campoletis raptor. The sequence goes on from OX403624.1 coordinate 20,029,279, forward strand.
ACAATTCTTACCACCCGCTATCTCTCTCTGTGCCCATTTGTATGCAGGAACAGAAAGTAAACCAATGGAACGTTTAGTCTTTATAAGCTCAACTCTTCAAGTGCACCGAATCGGTTCAAGTGTTCTGCATGTTTTAACTTTGAGTCCAAAAGGTTATTTGTGCTGTCGAATAATGATTCTTACAAGTATTTTATTATAAGTATTTTGTCATTAAATTAAATTGTTCAATGATATACGTGGCAGTGACAAAACGAAACTTTCCAAACGTCAGAAACCACGTGGTTTTCAATATAATCGATTTGATTGGTGCCGAGAGGTTAGAATTGGAATGTAGAATGAGAATTTGTACGTTTCTAGGTTTAGTTTTACTGCGTGAATAAATCGGATCGTATTTGTTTAACCAACAATGCACATGCATCAAGTAAAACGTATTTTTGTAAGAGGTCAGTTTCTTAGTGGTCTTTGACTGACCTTTAAGTTTTTCAACAACAAGTAACACGAGTGCTGCCATTCTGGTACCTCCATAAACACTTGATGCTGTCTTTACATGCAAAACTGTAGACATAAACCGTATTTCCACCTACGGAACAGTATGTAAAGGGATAAGACATGCGATGACAGAAACGAGCGATGGAGCTGATGCTCGTCCCCTGGAAAATCGATATTTACGTTCACTCGGTATAATAATAAAGAGAAAAGGAGAGAAGAAGAAAGAGCAAGAAAAGCAGGCCCTTTACGTGCATATCGATTTGAATATTGCACATGGTTGTAAGCAAAACACGATGAATATTCGTCGTGTGTCGGGTGGGAACTTCGAGAAGTGATTTTCTCTCTCGTATCCTCTTTACAACGTTAAATCTTTTTCTTGATCCCGGATATTCATCGACCACACGAGATTCCACGCTCTATGGGTTTACACTTTTTTACTCATCTTTATCTGCTTCCTTACTGCACGTCCAACTCTCTCCGAACTACCCAACAAATGGACAATCTCTATTGAATGTTTACACTCTCTCACTTTATCCCGACTCTTTTGCCATGTTTCTTCTCATGTTCTATCTCAATTTCTCTTTCTCACTTTCCAACACGTATACCCAGAAAATACAAGACCAAGGTACGAGTGTTTCACGCGTGGGTGTCGCGACGATCTTCGACAATATACGCGTCGACGGTACACAAATCGCTGCAGACCGCTGTATTCGCATCCGCGATTCACCCATGCCATTTCTTCACGCAGTAAACGGATACACGTATTTATATTAACATGTGAATATGTATTTACTCTTTTATCCACTGGTTTTTATGGCACTATGAACATAAAAGATACTCCTTTATACTTGCAAATTTTCCACAAGGCTAGAGTTCTTACCCCTTTCAACATACGTTTCAAACAGTATCTTTTAGAACACCAAACTTAAGAGAAAACTTATTTTTATCATTATTTATTGGCTCTAACATTTTATTTAGTACTATTTGTTCATTTTTTTTCTTTTTTTAAGAATAATATTTATTGGGTATTTCAAAGTTTAGCATTTCAAGGTACTCAACGTTGATGTCGATATCTATCACAAGATTCTAAACAGTCGAACATAAATATTTCTCACTTTTTTCGATATGATTGATATTTTTTTCTATACGAATCTTTATATCGATATAATATTTACTTATAGGCTTTTGTCAGAGAAATTATCGTGTTATTGAAGCTCCGAGTAAAGACTCTGAGAAAAAACTTCACAAAAGAGAACAGAGTCCTCAGAAAATGACTAAATAAAGTCAAATTTACACAAACGCGTAATAGTCTGATTTTGTATTAAATTAAATCGTCTCTTTACAAAAAGTACAATTTTGTTTAGTAAAAATTGAACAATAATAAGAAGAATGTTGATGGGCGCATTCGCTTCTTTATCTTTCATTTTTGTGTCTTTCTTCCTCTATTTTTTTCTCTTTTTTTTTCTTTTTGTTCCAATAGCTTTTGAAAGTGCAATTGCTGGTAAACCTCAGTCTCAGATATTAGCGACGATCGATTATATTTCTCTCTGTGCGAAGCTTCCATGTTCAAGAGATAAGACAAGCACGCGTTGAATTTCTGTCGGGAAGCAAATTCTTCGGTAGCGGTATACCTTAGATTCCGTGAAGGTAAGTGCAGGTATACACGAATAGGTCTGGAACGCCAACGAGCAATAAGATCGCAATAATGATTTGACGAGAGATGTTGTACCCGAAGAGTGAATATAAATCGGATTTATTATTAACGTGGATTGTAATACGAGGCTTTGGTACTATGGACCACACTCCTTATCGCTTTATGAATCTCTATTTAGGGAAATATGTGAATTATCTTGCACGTGAATCTCTGACATCTCAAGCATTCGTGTTCAATGATCGGCATGCCCTCGTCCTATCGCATTTCGTAGATCGACAATTATTGAGGTACGAATTCAAATGGAGTATTCTAAGAAAAATCAAAGCCTTGCACATTATTCTTAATAAATACTCCAACATTTTCGGTTTACAAAAAAAAGGCCCATAAAAACGTCAGCAGCAGAATTCCGAAATGGAAAATAATGAAACTCGTTAATGTTCGTTTTCCGATAACGAGTTTCTTAATCGTCGTGAAAGTTTTACACAAATTTTTCAATACTTCGTATAAAAATATACAAAATTTTCATAATTCTATTATCATTTTTGATTTCGAACTCAACACCCTTGAAAGAAATTACGAAATTACAGACTTGGAGTTTATTTTTTCATCTCTCTCTCTTCCCCTGTTTCTCTCTTTAATTGTCTCTCACTCTTCCTTTCTCTCTAAATGTCTGAATATTATCTTCCGATCTCTGAACTTCAAAGGGTGTACCGTCAATCTTTACCACTGAAGATTAAGCAGCTCAGTAGAGTGTGCAGCAAGCATCAGAGATTGTAAAAATCGGTAGAATAAAAACGTGCGCGACGCGTGCAGATGAGAGAAAAGGTATTAAAGGGTCGATTTTGTCCGAGGGTCGTATCGAGTCCCATTTTAAGACAATCAGTCTACGATTCGCGATGCTAATAATTGTGGCTTCTCTCGCTATCTTCGAAACTTTATGTGCTCCTGAAATCGCCCCTACGGTTGAGACCCTTCGCCGATTTCCCAATGGTACTCGTATCTCATAACCCTTTGTCTCTCTTGGGCGATATGAGCGGGCATTTAATTATTCCTGCCGGGCAGCCTTAACGCTCGATGAAGAAGTTCAATGTGATCGTGATACTGGAAGACTGACGAGTGTCGAATGAGGCTCCTGTACGTTTATTTATTGTATTTTTTTTATTTTTTTATTTTTTTGCTGCTCAGTCTTCATGATCGAAAGCATATTATGATCGAAAAAATGAGACAAAAATTAAAAAATTGTTAAGAATAATTCTTCCACCGGAGATTCTGTGCAACAAATAAATTTCAAGAAAATAAAGACTCATCAGACTCATAAGCTTTTTAAAATGGTGGAGAATTTCTCATTCATACTATTGAATCTTTTTTTTTTTTTTTGAGGATCTTTCAATTATCAAATTCATAATTATAATTCATCATAATTTATAAATTATCTATTTATAATAGATCGCGACTTGCCTGACTGTAGAATTTTGTAGAATCAACAATAACAGATAATAATTTTAAAAAATTATAACTTCACCAACTGAGTATTTAATGAATCGTCTGGAAAAAAATTCTTTAAGATTCTGCAGGAATAAATCCTCGATTCGGAACAACAATTTATTTTTCCAAATTCCTTGAACATCGATCTCTTTACAAACGAACAATTATCTTCAGTTTCCCTTATAGAGATCGGACAATATATGTCACAATTATAAATAAGAAAATACACACTGACACATCCTCCTAAAGCTCTCATATACAGAATGACCAATTTCTTCATATTAATAAAGATTAATCTCATGAATAACCCTTATCTGTTTCTGGATCAGTGAGTATCTTCGTGGTGTCTTTTCATTAACACTAATACCCCGTGGCGTTAGAAATGTCTTCAATAATAATTATAACAATAATAAGACTGCACATGCACACAAAGTTGGTTCTTTCTCACAGGATGCAGTACGATGCTGTACATTATATGGATTCAATTATTCAAGAGTCAGTTCTTTGAACATCTTATGAAAAATAATATGAAAAAATAGTGTATATATATAAATTATATAAGTAACTTTATATATAGAGGTATGAGACGGTTATGGAGAGGCCTTCTTTGGTCGTTATATGAATACGAATCGCCGTTGCATATGCGGAGCTACTCGTTTTTCTCTTCCTTCACCCTCTCCTTCGTTCTGGATTCAAAGCACTGGATATACATGTATCTGTGCATTTATATCCATATACGTATGTGTGTTCATATAGCTTCGTGTTCGAATTTACCATGTAAATGCTATGCATAAATATATGTGTATGTGTACGTATACATATCCTGCTTCTTATTATTACTCTTTGACGCGGACCTCCCTGGACGCGATCCGCTCCAGGGTTGATCGATGAAAGGATTGAGGCTGGTGCTCTTGCAGCTCTTTATGTTACTCTCTGCAACCGGCAACGGCCAACAGGAGCTTCAATCAAGAATATATACTGCGATGTGGTATATATCGATAAATATAAATATATACAATATTTACACAGAGTTATTACACACCATAGTGACTCAAGCACGGACTGTACATCAACATCAACTTTTTTCGTACACAATACTCTATAGATTTAGGAAAAGAGATGTTTATTTCTTTTTAATTCACTGAATTAGCGATATTTCATTGTTTTGTAAGATTCTCGATTTCTCAGCATTCGTAAAGTGACATTTAATAAATTTCGTATCAATTGGTCACTTTTGATCGCGTTTTTATTAGATTTTATTGATTTTTTTTCTGAATCACGACCCATACAGGAACTCATTTCTAAGAGCTTTCCGGACGCTTCGATGCGAGGATTTTTTTTTTTTTTTTTAATGGTGTCAAACTTGATGTTAAATGCGTTGAGAAAATACATGCATCCACGTATTGGTGTATGCATATGAATAGGATAAAAGATTGTAACATAAAAATGCCTCAAGGTATCGATCCAGCCCTCGCCTTTCACCGACCATTGTCCACGCTCCCTATACATCGCCTTCATAGGACTTGTTCTACGCTGCGCTCTGATGCTTCACTCTGCAGGTTAAACCCTCTTTGCACGATCGTTTTCAAATCTATCTACCGATAATTGCCTTTGAAGCTTCCGAGTCATGCACGTTGTAACTTCAATGGTATTGTAACCACTAGAGAGTATTCAGGAAACATAGAGAACGCGATAAGACTAAACGATTGCAAAAGAGAGAGAAAAATGTAGTCGCCAACACGAATCTTGGGGTTTTTGGTTCTTATCTCTGATTACAACGGTGACAATGTGCGAGGTAAGAATATTGATCTTAATGACAGCTTTTTTTCAACGTTCGTTAACTTCCAATTGTTTCCATTTTCCTGAAATAATCTGAAGCTTGAAATAAAATCCTGAAGAAACAGACATTCGTGGATAATCCGAAGATTTCGTGCACTCGAAAGGGTCAACTTTTAATAAACGGAACAAATTTTCATTTGCTTCGTTTTTATAACTGTTTTTGTAACACAAAAGAAAAAAAAAGAAATAAAAAATAAGTACGAGAAGGAAAATACTGCACCCTCCATTTCAAAGTTTTTATGTTTCTACGTCATATCTTTCACCTTAACTACAGCGGTAAAAAAGAAGACGCGGATAGTGGAGGGGGAAAGTGGTATCTGTAATTTGCACGTGTGTTAGTGCGAACGTTTATCCTATCCTTAAACGAGAAAAGTGTCGAGTATCTTGGACAAAGGACGTAAATTCGTACTGTCGGACGAGGGCAAAAGATGTCTGCGAGCGGCGCGAGATCGCATGAGACGCCTACGCGCGTTTACGAGTCGTCCCAACGTACTTGTGTGCAGCAACTCGCTCGGTGACGCCTTTTGCGACTAACCAGAAAATACATATTTAAATATATATATATCTATATTTTTATATAACTTTGTATACAATGTGTCCAGAAATAAAGCTCAAACACCGTATGAAATTAAATTCGCCAACAAAATTTGTGTTGCGAAGTATTTCATCGGTTTTTTCATTCAACAAAGTGATTAGGAGTTATCGAAGTTATGAAGTTATGAACTTCATGACAATTCTGAATCACGAACAATTTTTGCAGACATTTTGTGCCTCCGATATGGTCTCATGCTCAATTATTGATAAATCCATCAACACTTTATTAGACCGGAATTAAAAAAGAAAAATACAGAAAAACTTCTCGATGTACAAGATTTTTTTTTTTTTTTTTTTTTTTTTTTATTTGACATAAAATATGGGTTTGAGTGAGTAGTTTTTGGACACCCCGTATCGAAGCTTACGATTCACGTATTTACTACAGTTTTACGTGTTATACCTCGCGTTGGGATATAATGCCGTAGACGTCACCTCGTAAAGTCGCCCCGCACTCCGCTTATTACAATGTGCACAGGCCGAGGACGATAAGTTCGAGAGAGGCTCCGTCGTTGGTATATATGCATATGTTAAAGCCATAGGGTTGAACGTTAAGCGTAGGTACTCTACGTACGTGTGCGTTACGTATTATGTGCACCATTACATATAAATCTATATATATATATATATATATATATGTATATTAAATATGAAAGTTATTTTTTTTTTCGTTTCTCGTTTTCGTTTTGCTCTTTTCGGGGTTTACCGTTTTCAGGAAATACCTTCGACCACAAGGAACGTCGAATCAACGGGAAATCGGTAAAAAAAAAAAATGTTTTATACTCACTATTCGTTTCGTTTATTTTTTTTTTTTTCGTAGTTTCGCCTTAGAATTCTTCTTGTTCATCAACGAAAAATCTTGGAAAAATCATAACGACGAAAAAGGAAGAGATCAGCGAAAATAAATGGTTTCTCCACACGCTATCGTTTTCGCTCCTTCGTAGATTCGGTTTAGAAGTTTTTTCCACTAGAGGTATACTTCCAAAAATGATATTTCTATATTTTTAATTCAACCCATAAATGGATGAGTGACTGTATCTTTGAAACTATATTGGAAACCCCAATCCCCTATGCATATAAATCGATTTACTCAAGAATATGTTACAATAAAATGTGCAAAAGTTTTCTAAATTGAGCCAAATCGAGGCTTCGAAATATTTATCAAATTAGAAATGGCAATAAACTAAAAATAATTACTTTTTACTCCATACGAATAATAAATAAAACGTTGAAACCTATAAGTGATCATTGATTTTATGTTTTTTTAATGAAATAATGCACTAAAATGAAGAAAAAAAAAACATCTATATATTTGTCGACACTTTTAGTAGTTCAAGAATTATCGACGTTCGAAGATTGCCAAAGTTTCAAGACTCGTTTTTTTTTTTTTTTTCAATTGTAACTCTCGAAGAACTTGAGATAAAAATCTAAAAATTGGTACCGATATTCCTTTCATAGGGTTCTATTTTACAAAGGATTTGAGAAAAATGAAAAATGGTCGGGGTCGCGGCTTGCTGAAATGGTGCGGAACGCCTTACATATATATTTATAGTACACACTGCATAAAGGCACAAGTAAAGATAGAAGCGATTCCGCGCGAGCCAGGCTATGAACTCTATACGGGGACGATCATGCTGATCGTAAAGATTCTCGTATAGTGTTCAGAACAAGAGAAGAATATTTGTTGGATGCTTCAGCTATGAGAAATTTTAGTATGCGTTTTAACATTACGTGCTGAACGGTTGGTCGATATCGTTAATCGTCTACGAATATGGATAAGATTATTTATATATTTTATTATTGGATAGCTGAGTTGTAGATAAATTGGAATTTAGTTTCGCAGTTTAGTGCACTTTCGAAATAAAAATTTTGTCTGACCTCAAAATCGGTTGTTGACTCCCATAGACTAGTCCAAGTCATTAATTGACCATCAGTCAAATGTCCATTTATTCAAAAAAGCATGAGAACATTTGTAACGATTAAGATTACGGGAAATACTGTCAGTTGAATCGTACCGCCTATAATTAGAGAGGAGATTTATTTACGATTAAAAAAAAAAAGTGTAAAGAATTATATTTCGATAGCATGATTTTCTATATACGAATGATACATCTCAATGAAAAGCTGAAATCCATTTATTTCCGTTATATAGTTATACAGCATGTACTTGAGTGAAACGTTGACTGATCTGGACACGCAGATTCATCGGATTGAGACGTTGAGCCTCCTTAATAGAGGATTACAAAAATCTTATCCTCGGCTGACATTGTGAATGGACGGATGTTATTAAATGAGATTTACAGAATAAATAGTGTACAGCGTCCGGTGTTTGTGATGTAAGCTTTTGCAGTAATAACTGGTTTTACCGTTGGACTATGCCAGCGTTAGGTATAAAATGGTACAAAATGTTTTTGCTTACTCTTTGTATGTGGGCAAAAATATGCTGAAATAAAGTATAGTACCGGATTGTTTAGCCAGAGGCTAGAATATGCACCAATAATGTTTTTGGATTACTTTACACTTTGAGAAATAAGATATCGAATTTCATAGGAAATGCCTAAGGGCGACACAAGGTGGATGAGAGGTAACGTGATATCGAGTTTTGTCTTGTAGTTTGTGGAAGGTCAGGTAACGCCCGAGCAATCTACAATTAAATCTGAAGCACGCTCGAGTATTTTATTTGACCAGAATAACATTCACATGTCTACCAAAATATGTGCAAACAAAGCATTGGCCAAAGATATAATTCACTTGATGTAAATTTTATTAAAATCCCTTTCTCCATTCCAAAAAATGTGGTATCTAAATTGAATATTAACATCACACTATTTGGTTATTTGAATTCCATAATTTACGTGTTTTTTTTTTTTTTTTTTTCAAAATATAATAATAGTACATGTCATTGTATCTCATCCTCACGTCAATCAGTTCAACGCAACACTTACGCACACAGACAAAAGTTACGAAGAAATTCTTCGGTAAACTCGAGATTCAATAAAAAGCAGAATCACGTGGCTCTCGTTTCCTCTGGATCTTTTCAGTAGCAGAAGCGTCAGGTGTCAGTGAAATAAATAAGAAAGATAGAAAGGAAGAAAGGGAATAGGATCTAGAGAGGATTGAATCTTCCGTCATGTCCGGTTATCATAGCTCTCGCTCGGACATGCCAGGAATAGCTGGTGTGACGGAAGAAAGGCTGCGCGAACGAATGCCTATAGTTTCACGGATACAAACATTCGTCTGCATATACATCAACAGAGGCACATGAACACAGAGTCACATCTTCAAGAGCTTCCGCCATTCCAGCAGTGGTCCAGCTTGTCGTGACGGAATGGCCAACAAGACTGCTGCCTCGCTGACACTACTTGACCCTAAGTTGATGCTGCTTGGATACGTATGTGTCTGCCCGCCTAAAAATTATAGTAGGGATCTTCTCAGGCTGCCTTCTTGCCATATATGGCCGCCTACAAAGGGACCTGAAAACATCCTGACACGAAATATAACGGTATGGCATGTAATGCCTTGATCAGACTGCATGACCAAGCTCTCATCAAACTGTCAAACACTGATCTGATTGGACTGCCTCACCAGGGCATGACATTATCTGAACACATACAAATATTTGATTCCATTTCTCAATCTAGCTAGTCGTTCACATGATTGTTTTGCTTCGCTGGATCAGGTGGGAAAAAGGCCAAGTGTTGTCAACGCGTAATCCTTTCGTCTCGAAAAACCCGTTACCTAGCTCGTTACTGCGCCCTGCATGCATCAGGTAAATAACATAGTAAACAAACTAATATGACATAAAACAAGGACCAATCTTCGGGCGCGTATTCAGAAATTTTAAGGTTAGAGACCCACGTGTCATGGTAGGGACACAAGCAAAGGTACGGCAGTCATTAGACTAACCGTAGTCTTAATCACCATATCAGCTATTATAGAAACTCTGATTATGACCCGACCAGGCGATCCCTGTTGTCCATTTCATACCCTGGTCACCAACCATATCAACCAGGCAAATTTGCACATTTTTCTACATGGGTATCCGTAGGTGCAATTATGTGTACGTGAGTTCCAGAAGTTTCTGGAATGAGTGCAAGTAACTACGCGAAGGAACGGTAGAAGGTAAAGACGAAAAGGACCAGACGGAACAGCGGGACTTGAGATACCATGAAGGGCCGAAGAGAAGACTACAGGCGTAAGCAAGCAGAAAGAGGTAGCGTACAGTTGCAGACGTTACTATATATGTCTGACTCATTCTCTCTCTATCTACAGCCTCTCTCATGGCTCGCCGAAAGAGCATACAACGACCAGCAGCCTCTCTGCGCTCTCTGATAATTAATAACCTACTGCTTCGCTGAGCTATAGCCGCGCTCACCGACTTTCTATTCGGGTTGTCCATGACTCGCCGGAATCTGAGTTCCATGACTGTGGGTATTTCTCTTCACCGCACTTATATTATGTTCCAGGAAGAAGATGAGATGAATTCTGATTGGTAATGCCGTGGTCAATGGCTATTATTTCTTACAAGATAAAAAAGTGGACATTTCTTTCGGGAATAATCCAATCTTTCATTTTTGATGACATTTTAATCGAAATGTTTCATTTAAAAACTGGATCTCTGTATGTCACCTCCGATGAACACCTCTGATGGCAGGTCCAACATCCAGTTGGAGATTTCTGACAGTAAGGGATCATAATAGTGTGCATGAGCATCACTGGCTCTCAAAGCGAAATCGAAAAGTAATGAACACTCGACGAATCTAAAGCGACGACGATGAAGGCATTGAATGATTCATAAGTTTGTTGATGGCAGGAAGCATAACAGCTTCAAACAGCAATAACATTTGTTGATCGGATTTAGTTAAGGAATGCTTGCAAATTGTGTATGTGTTCATGATTTTTCTTTCAACTTAGAATGGCAACTTAAGGATGTAGTGACAACTCCACAGAACAATTATCCAGAATTTGACCTTGCTCTGTGAAAGGGAGAAAGATAGTCAGACTGATCAGACCAACGGCACAAATAAATTTGCCCATGGACCGTTATTCTGCTCAATGATACAAATATATTCCATCAGAAATTTACAGCAGTGGATGAAATAAGTACAGCTCGGAAATAAACAATGGGACTAGGCAATGAGAAATGGAGCCTTGATCAATTATAAATCGACTTTTTTCTGAACTCCTGCAGACTAAAAAGCAAAAAGAAAAAAGCTTTCAGAGAATTTAGACAATGTGGACTCACGAGATTTTGGATCGAGAGACTGTTCAGACTGCTGTACCGGTCGGTGAAATTCACAGTGTACACTTACACATCGACAAACACGCATACGCACACAATTGCTTTTTGGACGATGGCTGTGCTGATGTTGGCGGCCAGCGGTCTCTGAAAACGCCCACTAAATCACCGAACCGAATTCCATTTGGCTTTCGTGCCTCTCTCTCCCCTCTCTCTCTCTCTCTCTCTCTCTCTTTCTCTTTCTCTGTCTCTCTTCGCAGAGTCAACAACGTATTTACCCGTCCATTTGGTCCTTTTGCGGTCGCGGGTGCACACACAGCCCGATCTACTGCTGATTCGCTTCCTCCTTCACCTACCGCTCCTTCTCTACTCTTTTGGGTGCCCTTTTCTGTGTGCCTCTTTGTATATACGATCGAGCTCTCACGATGTTTGATTTTCGTTTTCAATGTGTGTATGTGTATTGCTGCTTGGATACCGTAAAAGCAGGCCGGTGATGGCAAGTCTTTCCGATCAGCGTACCACACAACAAGCAACCCAATGTCTCCAAATTGGCATTATGAATATTGATAATGGTTGGAATGGCGGCAAGAATGAAAAGAAGAACAGAACTATTGAGAAAAGGTTTAAAAAAAAAACAGCCAAGAGAAAAAAAAGACACGGTCCACGCTTCGCAATGTAAATATCTTCTAGTGAACTCGCTCCACATTAAAAAAAAAGGGACCAAAGATCCTCCCACGTAAAAGATGCTCGCACTAGGACCACGCATTCTAGTAACCCACAATGATACTTGTGGCTTTGGTAAATAGTGGCTAACATTTACGGAATAGCTGCGATTTCTCTTGGAATTCCTCTAACGTAATTTTCATTAATCCTACAGCTTTTCTTTGTAGGGTGTTTTATTTCACGGATTTTGTGACTTTGCTCTAGCTCAACAGAAAATTACAGCATGTAGAAAAAGTTTGAATAATAAAAAGTCAATTCCATGCTTAAAATCAGACATTTATGACTGGCTTTATCTTATAAATAGATTCAAATTGCCGTAAATGTCGTTCAGCCATAACTGTTTTATTAATAACATGGAATGAGCAGAGACTCGTAAGAAGATTTAAAAAGTTCTGACAATTTAAAACTTGACTGTATAAATTGCGTCCACCCAGAACCACGTTAGTGACTAACCAATCCTACCGTTCAAAACGAGCGTCTGTCAGCGCGTGATGCTGCGTCCCGCTCGTCATAAAACATCTCTCGCGCAGTTTGCCGTTGAGTTGGAGCCCGGACAAATACAAGAATAGCGGAGGCAAGACAAAACCCAAGTGTGTATGGCACGCACCGGGCGTTGCAGCACAGAATAAGAGAGGAGACTATAAGGAGCCCGTGCGCGACCTCAGCGTAATATAACTTCGTAATGCTCTTCTACACATCACGAAGAAGACGCTCGGGGAATCTCTAGCTCCCTCTTATCCTAGATACTTTGAACCGTTGCACGAGGCTTTTACGACTCCGTGGATATTCGATGCTATTCGAGGACACCATAGTGAAGGCTAAAACAAGGCATCCACAATTCCATCCTAGCGATCTAAAGCTCACGATAAAATAGAGGGAGACTTCTTGAAGGTTACGTCACAATTTCCTATGAGTTTTTTCATTTGTGTGGTTACGTGCGTGAGTGTCATATAGAAATAGGAACCCCTCAACTTTATCTTCCTCTCTCCCTCTGTATCGCACGCTGCTTTTATGAGCTTTCTACTCCAAGTGATCGCGAGAGCTCCGTCAAGTCCACGTAATATCGGGTAATCCTCTAGTTCTCGGTGAGGGTGCTTCCAGCATCGACAAATACCTCGCTGAGGGAATGTCGTACAAGTGCAGGTTGTTCCACGAGATGGCAGTCGAATGCTGGAGGATGGTTCAACTTTATAGACATGGGCTGAAGTGAAGGTGGTCAAACAACGGAGTGGAAGTTGGTGGAATTCACGTTTTTAATCTGGAACGTCCCTTGAGTCCAGGAGTTTTCAATGCAGGCTTCAACAGACTAGCTTTCCAGCAACTTTTCCATTCCCAGATGACCTCTCACCTTGTCATTTTCTTGAGCCAACGCTCTTTTCGCTAGATACTGAAATCAACGCATTCCAGAATACACGGCGTGTCACTTGTAAACCTGGAATGAAGACTGTGAAGCCGTCGGTTTTCAACGCCTGCTAGCAAAAGGCAAAAGGGAAGTTTAAAGCATTTGATATGCACGTCGCGACGAGTGGCCCGTAACGAAGAAATGTTCGTATACATATACGCTTTACTGATCCACATAAATATGTATATGTATATATATATATTGCCTCTGCGATTGCTACCCCTAATGCCACAGGGGTACAAACTTAAGCTGGCAATTCCGAAACCGACGTGATCCCATCTCTCTTCGTCGTATGCCACACAAAATATGCCGCACACTCTCAAGTGGCTATGGAAATCGAGAACGGTGAAAGGGCTTTCGCCTTTAACCGTCTTGACTCTCCGCCCTGAAATTAAGCGGAAGTCTCACCGAGGGTCCTCCCGCTTCCATCATTTTATCGCCGTATAATGCATAGGCGAGGTTTCTCGTGCGACTTCTCATCATAGCTTCGTGTTCACGATTCTTGAATAACAGTTCAAGTCCACTATCCAGATATTCCAAGATTGAAATTCATGTATGCACTAAAAAAATTCGTGTGGGAGTTACCCGAATATAAAAACTAACGCCAGGATGAGGGAAAACTGAAAAATGTCCAATGAACCATAAAATTTTAAATCCCAGACAATTTAAAAAAAATTTCATTAAACAAAAGTCCCAAAAAAAAGATCGAAATTTCATGGTTTGACACAATGTTTTGAATTTTTTTTTTTTTTCACTCCTAAGATTTTCAACAGATTTTTCATCGTTGTGTAGAAAAGACATGACCTCCCGTAGATATTTTCTTTTCTTTTTTTTATTGAAAAAACAAGAAATAATTCGAAAATCACCAAATCTCTGGTCTTGTCATTTTTTTGTTGTTCGAAAACGTCAACCCTGGGGCCACACTTCATCTTCGTCCTTCTCTGGATGACACAGAGCACCGGGACGGAAGTCTCTTGGATTCATTTAGTCTTAGAGAATTCGATCTACAAAAATAAATACAGAATCATATAAATATCGTGATAAAGACACGAAAAGCTAAGGCAGTAAGAGTGGCAAATGGAACAAAAAATCCGTCGAGCTATATTTGTTACGTTTTTAGAGCTTAGGCTTTACAGATAGATGCACAAAGCCTTAGGAAAGAAAAGGTAGTGTTTCAGGCGACAATACGACACAGAACTTGAACATAAACATGTCGCCATATAAATTATTGCAATCAAGTTGTCCTTCGTTTTGTATTCTGTTATCTGTATGTTTGATTACGTCGATTTCGAAAATGACTGATTTTTGGATCGAACTTTATCTCATTTTAGGAATAAATTTAATAATCGAGGAATTCCCATAAATTAATGCAAAAAAAAACCACTGGCACACAGCTTATATTTTTATAAATAAAAAAAAAAAAATCCTAAACATATTTATATATTTAGCAAGAAAAATCTTATCCCCAACGCTATTCTGATACGCGGGGGCGAACACGCTGTCAGCTACAGAAAAAACCTCACTCGCTTCTTATTTGCCGCTAAAAAACTGTCGTTGAAGGTTGCGATTTTATAGGAGAGTAGTTAAGAATCACGTGAGTGAGAAAGTGACAATGGGAAAGAGAGAGACAGAAAAAGAGAGAAAGAGAGAGAAAGAGAGAAAGGGAGAGGACGGTACAGATGCATGATAGGACTTTGGCTCATCGTGTTTCGTCGTGATGGCCCGATAACCATGAGGTCTAATACAGGATTGTAACGTGTAAACTGCCCTGAATCTCTTGACGTCAGTTTAAGCAAGAGAGAGAGAGAGAGAGAGAGAGAAAGAGTGAGAGAAATACGAAAGCGACGGAATACGTGCTTGGCCATTTGTCACCGAGCACACGGCGCACTCACATCGATAGATATACGTTTATTCGCGAACATATACATCTATAATGCATCAGGCAAAAGGCCCGCGAGTGCTTCTTGCGATATAAATAGATTGCAACGCTGACAAACGACCGGCTCCTACGACAAAATAAGCAAACATCACGATCTCTTGCTCATTTTTTCCTTTTTCTTTCATCATATTCTTTTTCTTTTTTTCTCTTGCCATTATTTGCCGTTTTGAAGAAAACATGAGTTCAGGAAGGGATTTTGGAGCCTTGGCTTTTTCGAGTTTGGACGTTACATCATTTTCATAAACTCATTTTCATTTTATCACTTTTTTTTTCGTGCATGAGCACTCTGAACCAACGTTTCGAAGGCAATTTTAATCCATATGTTCCCCTTAAGTGACCCCTGAACTATGAATTCTCCTGACAGTACTCGAGAATGACCAGGAAACTCGAGAGCCCAAAGTGCATGGCAAGTGAAAATTCAATCCCAGGAGAACCGAAGGGAAACCTTGAGACACTGTGTGCCACGAGGGAATTTTATGGAAAATTATTCGACAGCATCGGTGAAACTTTCATCATGAAGACACAAGAGAAATTAAGCCTGGTAGCTTGGG
Organism: Campoletis raptor; assembly: GCA_948107755.1. Classification (NCBI taxonomy): domain Eukaryota; kingdom Metazoa; phylum Arthropoda; class Insecta; order Hymenoptera; family Ichneumonidae; genus Campoletis; species Campoletis raptor. The sequence continues at coordinate 20,045,191 of OX403624.1, forward strand.
AGCAAAGTTAATTGTGGTGTTGTTTTTCAAGATGGTAAAAAAAAAATAATTTTCAATAGAATTTCCTGATTCTACATTTTTGACTATCCTCTCGCGGGTGCTCAGCACATCCATCAAGTGATCAAGAGCTCAAGGTATTTGATGTTTAAAAAACAAAACGTCATTCGACGTTTATAGTAATAATTTATTTGAAAATTAGTGAAACTCTCGACTGTCAGTTTCTTCGTCATAAAATATCGCTCGTACAACAATTCGTACGGCTGTTCTTCGTGATCTGGTAAGCTCAAATCACTAAAACCTACGTGGATGAAAAAAATAGGGTAAAAAATGCTTTGAAAATGGCTACGAGATGGAAGAGATGAGGGGAAGGAGCTCAAGAATAAGGGACAAAAAATCGAAGAGTGCTGTATAGCAGAAGAAACGAAAGTCACACAAAGTGCCATGGAAAACGGAAGTGAAACGTTACATCTGGCTTAACAGGGCCTGACTCACTTCCCAGCGACAGAAGCTCTTCTTTTATTCTTCTATGACGACACACGAACTTTGACTGCGCTATAGTGAGCTATATTTACCGATTTCTATACGTCGGTGCAAGAAGCACGATTTTTAGCTGCATACTTATTATACCAGCAGAGACCTCTTGCTTTAATTGTTCCATCTTCGATGAGACAGTCGAGTGCGGCGATAATAAACGTCGTCCCGAACATCGACGACACATTTACCGCTAGGGCAGTGTCTGAAAACACGAGACCAAACGCCAGACAGTTCATCCTCGTTTCCTCGTGTCAATCGTGACCCTCGAGTACATGCTCTTTCCGAAAAGAAAAAAAAAACGTGACGAACTTCACATGATTAGAGCTTGTCAATCAAATAGAAATTTAGTTCAAAGCTATTTTTGTTAATTGGTCCAAATTTTGAGGTCAAATATTTTCTCCTCTGGACAATTATGAACCGAGAGTCTAATTTCATATATTTTTCTTTTCAAATGTAAATATTTATGCAATTTTTGAAGTTTTTTGTTTTAACACACAAACATATTCATAATCATGCTGGCAGATTTACGTTTATGGTTCATTGTTAAAGAAAAAAAAAAAAAAAAACAAACATACATGACCCGACGTCGTACAAGAGAAAACGAGTGTCTGAATTTTTTGCAAGCCTCGCAAAGTTTTTTCTTCGAGTCTTACGAGTGGGCTCACCGTTGCGTGGGCCGAATTTTCGTTTTACGTACAAATAGGAACAAGGCGCCTTGGCAGCCGGTGTGAATTGGTTTGTCAAGTTGCCAAAGCGTGTATACACTTATCCTGTTTATACCAACATCCATAAGGATTATTATTGTATATATATGTACAAAAGCATGAGATCATAACATGTCGTGGTAGGGTGGGGGTGAAATTTCTTGCATATTTCACTGGTTTTAGTCGGAGGCAAAATTCTAGGAAATCCACGCACGGTCTCCAGCCCCATGAATTATTACACTGATTTAGAAAGGGTCGCCGAATCGTTCGTTCCTCCCTCTCAGAAATCCTTTTCGAGTTTTCTCCCATTTTCCTCGAATATATTACCGCTATTCAAACCAACACTTTCACAGCTTTTAACCTGCGCGACAAAAAAAAAATGAACGAATTCGCGATTTATGCTTGAAAAATGCTTCCAGCTGTCTCAATAACGTTTCTTTCGCACCTTTTGTCTTTATGAATCTGATAAATCGAGTACTAAAAACTACCGAAAGATTCAAAATAGTAAAATTCAAAAAATTATATCAACATATTTGCTTACGATAAATTCAGCAAATAATTTACATTTTTAATTTTATAGCTTGATAGGAAAAGTTTCCTCATTTCCAAAAAGTAACAAAGTTTTATTCGAATACTATTTCGTTTCCCATTGAGCATAAAGTTATCTGGATGTTTTCAAAGCATCATTAGAAACTTTAATTTATAGACTCTTTTTGTTTCATCACACAACTTCAATTTGCATGCTTTGAAAGAATTATTTGAATTCGTGCTAATCCAATGGGACAATATTTGAATAAAAGACCGTAGAGAAACACACCGGTTGATCATTAAGCCAGCAAATCAAAACTCTATGGACTCGAACTTCAAACTATGAAATATGGAGAAAAAGTTTTCCATTTGTTCAACATGATGTTTATATTTATTCGATTTCTTCGATACTTTAAGTTCAACACTGAAATCTTCATCCTGTTTTTCTACCACTGACTGATTTTTTTCTCTCTACACTTTTCTCCCTTTATATAAATCTTGTAATCATGGGTTTTTTTTTGTTTTTTTTTCGAAATTTCTCCCATCAGCCAAAAAGGCTCGTATCATCAAACTTCTCTCTTCACTAGAGAAAAATTAAAGTTGTCACTATGATCAAGACTATGGAACACGCCAGAAATCGTATGTGTTTTACAATGATGAAAATAAAAGACCAGTGAATTGTCAGGCAATGAAGACTGAGAAAAAAAGGCGTGGAACAAAAGAGAGAGAAAGAAAAGCGAAGAAAAAAAGAAGCTTGTACAACGAGGTAGCGATAAAGCAGCATTATAGCTCTTGCGAGCGTGGTCTTCCGAAAGTATTGCGATAAATCTGAATAGGAGCGAGATTTTATGAAAACGTTAGAGGTATATATAGTGGAGAGAAAACGAGCGGCCTATGCAGGGTACTTACAAGAGAGGATAGTTGGTGGTGGTGGTGATGTTGGTGGTAGAAAGTAGCATCAGGAATTTTCGTACAAAACATTATATCTATATTAGTTGAGTAGGTACGTAAAGTATAACCCCAAGCGTCGGATTTCCCGAGTGCACGAAAATTTAGTGTCGTATATCCAGGGCCCGGAACAAACCTCTCTCCCGTTGTCTCGAAAAGTTTCAGGCAGTTTGAAGATAATTTATCGGGCTCTCTCATCTCGTCGTTGGTACCTCTGACAGGAGTAAAAAAAAAGAGAGAGAGAGAGACAGGGAGGTTTGCCTGCTCGGCCAAGATGAGAGCATGCTTTTATTTCTCATTGAGTAACGATCTGTTGAACAAAAGATTTTCTAAATAAAATGCTACGTTTTTTTTCATTATTAGATCAGATTATTTTTAAAAAAGTTTGAGCAAAAACGAAAAAGCTGAGCTTTTCGTCAGCCAATTTTTTTCTGCACGGGTTCCATAGGATGTTAAACACATAACCCTGGAGGGAAAGAAAAATAAAATAAAAAGAACGAAATTGCTGGGGAGAAGAGATCGAGAAATGAGGGTGTGAGGTCCTTAAGGAAGAAAAAGTGAGAAAGCATCCTAGCGAATTTTTGGCTAACGCTGATCCACGTACCGGAAAGATAATGCATAATCCATTTCCACGCAAGGGACGAGTCCTATAGGATAAGAAGAGTGGGAAGGGAAGATACAGGATCGCGGCAATGGCCACGAACGAGAAAAAGTGTAGGAGAAACAAAAAGGATTATGCTCGAAGTGGAGGAAGCCTGACTGGTTCATCCCTCAACCCCTGCAACCTGTCCTCTCACTCTTTTGCCATCCGAGACGCTGCAGTCATAAATTTTCAATAATGCAAATGTTCTCTAACCCACGAAGAGGGGACTTTTTTATATAAAATTTTCTACATGTATATGTGCAAGGCGTTTTGGTACGTTATTCTGGTGTAATACGTACTTGCGCGTGCGCTTGTTCTATTAAATTTTCAGTCATGTATACACAGCAAAAGAGTAATCACTTTCTTCCTTCCATTCCATTCTTCTTTTCTTTCGAACGCTTTAACGAGCAACTTTATTGTGTTTTAGCCACTCGAGAATGATGATAAGACATCTTTTTTCTTTTTCATGAATGAAAGTTTACAGTATGATGGCAACGAGATAGAGAGAAAGAGAGGGAGAGAGAGACAGATCAAGAAATTATGTTAAAGGGGTTGAAAAAACTGGGAAATTCAAATTCCCTCTTTGGGTTTCTTCGTAGTGCATCGAACCATCAATAACGATCGGAAAGTATCGACAAGTTGTTACAGAGAACTGACAGTAATTTGCTTCATAACGAACTTGCATTGATGGCACGTCGATTATCATTTTTTTATATTTGTATTGAGATAAAAAAAAAAACCATGTTAATTTGAGTAACGAGATTATCAGAATTGTTCTCTAAGCCTGTGGAGATGACGAGAAAGAAAAACCGACATTGACAATCGAACGAGAACTCGTTACGTTCATCGATAGCCTATTACGTTGTCAACAGATAGCCGAGACCCTAATTACCAGGCATCGCACACTCTCTGGCTTCACTCAAAGCCTTCAACTAACTCAGACTCCTTTAAATTCATCGTAATCTTCTAGTTCACGAGTTCAACAGCCTTCCTCCATGTTTTTCTTACCGATCTTCTCCCCTTTTATAGCTTTGTTCGATTTATATGTGAAAAAACGGTTTTCGGTTTTTACTATCAGAAAAATACTCAATTCCAAGAAATTTTTTATTTTCTTTTGTTGTCGGAGTAAAATTGTTAATTTAGTCATAAAAAGGATTGGCCATGGTTGGTCATTAGTTTTCTACTTGATTTTAGCGAAAAAAGAAAATATCTTTTTTTTTATAGTTCCCTGATCACCGGGTCATTAATTTATCTCTCGTTCCATAAAATTTCTATGTATTCCACCCTCGTTTCTGCTTTTTTTTTCTAAACATACTTGTCTCGTCTGTGATGCAGGCTAATGGTTTCATGGGATGCAGAAGTAGAATGGTTTGTTGAATTCTTTTACCATCAATCGCCGAACAAGGATTTTATACGAGCGAATAACGATGATGTACGACGAGATGTGCCTTCTTGCGATAAACGCGGATGACGTTTGAATCTTATGAGAGTGCGGGAATAATCATGCGTCATCGAGTTTGTTCCACATCGCTGGATCTTCCGGTACAACAAACACGAATCATTACTCTCACTGCGGTGTGTCCATCGAGCTATCTAACTTTGAGTAAAACGCTATGATGCTTGTAAGAATATTGTCGTGACGTTCGATAAAAGAAACTTAGGATGAGACATTTTTCAGGGACGTTGAAAAGAGGGTCCATTTTACACGTATGCAGAAAATAATAAGCAAAATAGTATCAAAATCCATATATAGATAAAAATAAAAATCTGGCCACTGTATTGGAAAAAAAAAAAAAAAAACATTTACTCAAACCTGAAAATAAAAAATGTAAATGATAAATAATCAACAGTTCAATAATTGTAACAGAAAACTGTTAACATAATCGTGTAATTGCGTTTTAACTTCGAAATATCTTCGAATCGTCATCCGATGGCCCACATTCATAAATTTTTACACGTCATAAGATTTAATAGACACTCAAAGTTGTCCTTCACTTTTGTTCACATAAATTTTTCCCTCGTCGATTAAAAGTCAATCAAATTTAGTTTTGGATGCGGCAATAAAGAGAGAGGGAGAGAGAAAGGGAGAGAGAGAGAGAGAGTAAGAGCGTAATGATTTCTTCTCGTTCCTCGAATTTCGGGCTTTCGATTCAAGCAACTCGGGTGCATACTCGAGTCAACAAATCGCAATTTAATGGTGCGGAAGGCCGAAGGATGACGTTGCCAAAGTATCAAATGAGGAGTAACAGAGAGAGAGAGAGAGAGAAAAAGAGAGTAGAGACAAGAATAGCAGGAAATAGGAAATCAAGGGGCAAAGATATCGAACTCGTAGACTAAAGAAAAAGAAATCGAGAGGGTACAAAGTGCACATATATATTTAACGAGGAGGGTCTAAGAGATGGGTTGAAACTTTTTTCTTCATCCCCTATTCGTGGTGACTCACGATACACGCAAAACTGAGATTTATGCGATACCGTTATACACTTTCTTTTCTTCCCCGTGCTTTCCTTTTGTCCTTCAACGCGTGAGGGAAATGTTCCTTCGAGCTATATAAGATCCCTCAGCAAAGTAGGCTAAAGGGGCGAGAGTGAAATGCTTGGTCGTGGACGAAATCAAGAATAAAAGTGCGAAAGAGGGCGATTTAATTAATGAGATATTTTGCGGTAATTAAATCTGCAGTCAAAACGAGAGTTAAAAAAAAAAAGTTTCGAGAACTCATTTGTCTTTGAATAATCAACGAATTTTGTGCTTCATGACAAACACATTTCGAGCTGGTTCATCGATTGTTAAAAAATAAAATTACGAAGAAATTCACATGGACGATTAATTTCGATCGGAATTTCGATTAAGCTCGTAAAAAAATATCAAATCGTCAGAATAACATTTAATAATGTCTCTTGCTCGACTCTCCACACGTTGCAAAGTCGTTCAAATAAAAAGACCAAGATGTACGATACAAGGAGCTCATTTAATCTTCGATCAGATCAGAAGCGATCAGAAGCGAACCCTTGGGCACCAGTGCACGTAGTTTTGTTCAGTTGGCTCTTCAACGTGTCGAAATATAACGTCGATCACTTTGTATTCAATCGATGAAGTAATGAACAAAGAGAATGAGAATTCTCGAGGACCATATGGACGTTTGGTGCACTTCCCATGAAAAGATCTCTCGTGGTCTCTTCGTTTCTTTTCAAAACGGAGCACATATCTACAAATTTACGATTAGTTATATGCGTAATGTTGAATATAACGTCGTCTTAAGAGGCCTTACCTTTCAACAGCTAGGGTGCGATAAAGCAAAGAGGAAGGGTGATATTTTTGGTACACGTTGAAGATGAAGAAGTAAAAGAAGAGGAAAAACGAGAAGACGAAGAAGAAGATGAAGGGGAGGCAACGACATAGCCGCAGGCTCTTCTATATCGTACGTATATGTTCTTAAGGAAAAACAGACCGCCGCCAGATGCCTTAGTAAATCGGCACTTGGAGAAGCAGAAGCTATACAGACTCTCGCGACAGTTATGGAGAAGGAAAGCGAGAATGAGTGCCGCGAAGTGAAGAAGATAATAAAGGATGAATATAGATGGATTGAAAGATAGAGAAAAAAAAACGTCCTGATCGCGACAAGAGGAAAAAAAGGAATTCGTCAGTTCCCTCTGTCGACCGGTATCTCTTGCTTTTCTTTGTCTCTTTCTACAGCACAGCAAAATAAATATATAGCTAAAGACATGTTGTCGTCTCTGTCATTCCCCGGAGAACGGAAACAAGCGAATTGGGAAGAAATTTAATTTGGAGGCAACACGACCTTCAAGAGACGGGAGTGCGTATTCGAATAGCCAAAGACGATATGATGAGGAGAATTCGCTTTTGCTTCTGTTACGCGTATAAATTCGCTCCGGGCTTGTATTTTACACCCGCGAATGAGAGTCTCGTTTCCCTGGGGCGTTCTCACATATTTCCTGATGCTCTTTTTCCCCAAATTTCGATCACAGTATAGGTGACGACTAGATACAGCCAATTCATTTTCTTACAGGAATTTAAAGGTCTGTGGGGAATTATCGATTCTCAAGGGATTGGGTGTACACGCGAATGTTTTTAACCACTTTAATATATTTCGTATTTATCATCGTTCTCATAATGAATAACGATCTTTGCTCGTCTTAAAAAATATATTCAAAGTCCTCGTCCTTGAATATATTTTGTTTTCTTCCAATTATAAAGGCAAAGCAATAACATAAAAAATAAAAACAAATAATTAATCCAACAGAATGGAACTCCGGATATTGTGGAAGGGAGCAACTAGTCAGTAACATGATTAATTGTCACTGATAATCCATCAGTTACAATTATATATCTTCTTGAACCTTCCTGTTACGATTATATCAACAAACGTAAAATAAGCAGTCACGATTAAATCGATTACTCATTAATTCAAGGTATATTACATTTCTAGTCGAAGGTAATTAACTTGTCAAACTCCATGTGACAATTACTGAATATATATGTACAGCCACCGCAGATCCTATCGACTCTCCCGGAAGTACTTATTAATATATATAACTTAAGTGTAACTTACGAGACTAGTTGTTCTATATAAATACAGTCACAAATGTATAACGTATAAATATATTTATAACTCATTCGACTAGTTGATTTCCCGCAAACGTCGCTCACTGCTGGCACATTTATATTTGGAAATGTAATTTTCTAGTCGCTCCTTTCCTATACTCGATGGTGCAGCTCATCATCCACGTGCTCTTGGCTTCCCACTCGGGTATTTCGAAAACCTAAAGGTTTCTAAGTCCCTCCATGTACTGCCAGCGCTAACGATCCCCATGTGCCGATTAACATCGGTATTTTCGCTGCATAATAAATTAATACTTTTTGAAACAGGACCAAGGTTCCGGCATACCTGGGAATTTTGACTTCATTAATTCACATGCAACTGGTGCAGGGTCGCAGATATATATTAGGGTCATATTGTTTTACGAAATGTGACGTTTATTTCGAGAACATGGACTAAAAGTATGTTGTCTTGTGTCATCAACAGTTCGAAATAAACTAAACTCGATATTTTCTTTTTTTTTCATTTTTTCTGCGATATTTCGTCAATTCAATTTTTTATGTGTTTTTCTTATAATATTCTGTCAAATTTAATACGAAAATAAAAGTAAATACAAATTTGAGGTGAATCCCATTATGAAATATGATGTTTTTTTTTTTTTATTTTGCATTTTTTTTCCTTTTTTTCTGTAATATTTCGTCAATTAAATTTTTTATGAGTCTTTTTATAATATTTCGTCAAATTTAATACGAAAATAAATGTAAATACAAATTTAAGGTGAATTGCATTATGAAATATGATTTTTGAATTAAGTGAAATGAAGTTCTTTGTTGAAAATCTGATGTTGAATTCCACATTCTCCTTAAATATGAAAAAAGGAATGATTAAATAATGTTTGTTCTGTCGCTCAAGTGATCTTTACGTAGTTACAAACGTGGGTACTTTAATGGGCTTTACAGTACCTTGGGGACTCCTACGCGTAATGTTCTGCTCAACAAGTATATGTAAAAGGACTCTTTGGTTGACGACTGGCGGGCGAATGAAAGAAAGAAGAAGAATTAAAATAAAAAAATAAAAATAAAATGAATAAAATTCTATACAATTAACATAACTTCATTCTATGAAATCGGTGGCATAAAATGTTTAAGTAATCCTCTACGCTATGAACGTAATGAAATAATGAAACCTCGCATTTGCAGAGAAGATAAAATGTTAAGGAAAATAGCATTATCCAGGAAGACAGTAGAAAAAGGATTGAACCGTTTTTATTTTGTCTTTTCTTGGAGCGGTAATCATGATAACGTGATACAATTTGTTGGGTTCGTGAGGCTCGTAACGGAAATCAATAACGGGGCTTAAATGCTACGTAGAAGAAAAACCGAGACGTGAGTATCGTCGGCTTGGAGATTGATAATTCTCTAGTATTTGCAAAGCCGAGGTTTTCTTATTTCATTTTAAAATAAACTTTTCACTTGAGTGAAAAGAGAAGACGGAGGGGAAGGTTTAATGACGTGTTAAACGGTGCCGCAAGGATATAACGACTCTGGCTACAGAATAAAAGGACCTGAAGAACTTATGATTTGTGCTTACGGAGCACAACTTGGCAAATGAGTAAAAATAAGAAAGATGTACGATAGAGCGTATGTTTGCGGTCACTGGAAAAAGTACACTCGAGTTTTATCGTTTCCCGTCCCAATTGTCGCCGCGTGCGGGCCTCCAGACACTGACGATAAATGATACTTTTATTGGTCCTGTTATCCAACTAATTACGCCGGTTCGCCCACCGCCGATGATCCACACCATCAACAATATGACACGTTTATTTTTTTCTGAGGCCATTATAAACGGTATTCCAGACGGAAGCTGAACCTCGATGGAAACTCGTGTGAGTGAACTGAGAAAAAAAATTCGTTGCACTAATAAAATTAATTTTGTTGGACGAAGATCAATTCAACTATTTTTTTGTTCAATCAAATTATGTAGATCCGCGATTCAACGAAAAAATAGTTCAATTGACCAAATTTTCGTCCAACAAAATGAATTTTTTTCTCAGTGTGTTATTTCGTTGAATTTAATGGAAAGCAAATGAAAAATCGAGAGAAAAATATTTCTGTTATTCATGAATCATTTTTTTGACATACAATAATAAAAACTGACTATGTCGGTGTAGAAAATGTTGCAAAATGCGATACAATGATGAAATCAATTAAAAGTCGATTCGTATTATGAATTTTTTATCAAAATTTACATTCTGTAGTTAAATTTGTCAAAAATTGAAGGTCAATCATCGTTTTTGTTCTGTAACTGTAATTTTTTAAGTTGTAATTGTATTTCCGTGTAGAAAAACATTAATAACGACAAATTTGCGAAACCATAAACTGATGAATAGAAAATTACAATTTTTCGTTGACATTTTTAGTTGGGTCACCTTAAGGACTCATGATTTCAAGTATAAAAAAGAAAACGTCAAACGAAAACAATGTGAAAATTGAGGTGTGAAAATAATTTGTATTTTTGATTAATTCTTCCGTACGAATTAAATTACGATCGAGCTTGAACATCGATGAATGCCCGTAACGCGTTTGGAATAACGATAAAATGTTGGAGAATACAGAGAATAAACGACGTGCCGTATAGCTGAGAGGCTAATAATTCAGCAGCACTCGCAATACCTTTAATAGTAAAAGTATAAAAGCTCTTGAGGAAAAGAGATAAGAAATTTATTCGCCGAAGCGCCATTTGAACGACAAGTGGTTAAAGACCGTGGCATCATAGAGTTGCGGTGATGCGTATTTCACTGTAAACTCGAGTGATTTACACCCTTTGAGAATGGCCGAAGGCTGCTGCAATGTTGCGAAGATGCTGATAGTTTCTCGCTCATCATGATCTTCATCTCGTTATTCGACTTTCCGTTACTTCATATAATTGTATATGTCGCATTTTCTGCTTACATTGGGATTAAGGAAAGACAAACAAACGAGTTTACATGGAATCCGGAGGGTTTTCAAGGCAGTTAAACAAGAACATAAAACTTGTGTGCTCCTCTTTTTGTAACGTTAAGCTTCGAGTTTTTCTCCACTCGTAGTAAAATACTTAAGTCTCGGTGTGAGGATGAATTAAGTATCTTCAGTCCTCATTTTCTTTATCGAATTTATACAGCATACAAATATGTATCCATATGTATATAAATTTGCAAGCAATTAAGAAGAAATTGCAGTTGGAGAGAGGACTAAATTGCACGTTGTAGACTTTTCTTCAACCTATTTATATTATCCTCCTTACAAACCGCTTTCTTCAGGTACCATTTAAACGAGTCGTTACTTATTTGGTCAACGATTATACCAAGAAAATAAATGAAAGAAGAAAATTTAAATAAACAAATTTAAAAAGCAGAAGGTACGACTGTTTGCCAGAAACCTTTGCACATCTCGGAGCTTTTTTATGTGAATCTGATGGTAGAAACGAAAAATGTTTACTTTATAAGTATTTGGATATCGGTGCGAGACGTGGACCACAGTTGGAGGATCAACTTTTCTCATCGGAAGTGCTACATAGACGAACGTAAAGATATAACGAACTATAATCGAACCGGTTTCGGCATCGACTTTCAAGAACAGGAACAGCAGCATCGTAAAAGAACATGTTTGTCTAAGGTTTGAAATTATTCTTACAAGAGAGACAGACCACTGCGAAGCTTCCTGTTTCTCTCTTTTTTTTTTCTTCCCGTATTGTTAACACTGTCCACCAGGACTCTAAATTTTTTTTTCGCGATGCCCAGGATGTGTCTGGTGAATAAGAGAAAAGTGTGAGGAGTGCGTTTGTAAAAAGTTATTAGCAAAAATTTTTATCTCGTCGACGAAAATGATAAAGAAACAGAAATTAGATGACAAAATTGTCGAATTTTTCAAAGTTTTCGATTTAAATGCTTTTTTCATTGTTTCGAGAAGGTTGTAAAGCCAAATAAATAAATGCTGAGAAGGATGACCGTATGGAAAACAACACGAAGAAAAAAAAAAATCAAACTGCATGATCACTCCGTGTTTTTAACTCTCGTTCCGAATCCTCCCCATTGGCGTTGCTCCCCCAGGCATGAATGCTTATAAATGACCTACCCATGTATATGTTTGTAGATAACATATATATATACGTATAATGGTGCACTAGTTTTAGATATACGTGCGAGAGTCCAGCGGCGTGTGGCGTGAACGAGTAGGCATTGCCCAAAGGAAACTCCAGGAGGGAGGGTACACCGGAGCTTTAATCAAGGATAACAGCTGTAACGGCGTAATCAGCGACGATCGCGGGAAGCACCAGGCACAACTATTAATATCCATTTGGTTGTATAGGCCGCCGTGAGCTCGAGTCAGAGTGATGCAAAAGGGGCAGAAGACCATATCAATCGTTTTGTCTTCGTCCCTCTCTCCATGTCTCTTCCTCACTCTCGATATTATTCCTCTCTCTCTCTCTCTCTCTTTCTAATTATCTCATTTCTCGCTCTTGGTTCATCTCACGATCTTCTTCATCTCCCTCCATTTCTCATCGTGATCGTGTATACGAAACCACATGGTTATCTCTCTTGCATGGAAGAGCCTTCACCCTTTCTAACGAATGCTACAGGGCGTTGTTTGTAAATCGAGACTCTGTAAATTTTCCACGATTTTTTCTTTTTTTTCAAATTTCTGTTTCGTTGTTGATAGTTTTTTTTGTTTTTTTTTTTCTTTAATTACTGTTTCTTCGTTGATAGTTTTTTGTTTTTTGTTTTTTTTTTTTTTCTAATTTATGTTTCGTCGTTGATAGCTTTTTTCCTAAATATCAAATAAAATTGAATTTTACTACTTAATTTTAAGCAGCACTGGCTTTTGATGCAAACTTTATCGAACCTGCAAAATGACATTTGGGCTGGGAAATCGTATAACAAAACTGATCCATCGATTAGGGAAAAGGGTTTAACACTTTTTTTCCAAAATTGTTGTGCATACCAGGCGAAATGTTTTCATTTATTTCTGTTGCCATCCTGTGAGCCCGTATCAAATAAACCATAAAGAAAAATGACGAGAGTACAAAAAAAAATGAGAGTTGATAGAATCGATACGAAAACATACATACGGATATATATGTGTGAGAAAATATAGTACATCTCCGAAACCGGAAATTGTTCCTGTCGGCGAACGGCGCGTGCCACACGCGTATAAAACGGCAACGCATAAAAAAAGCTTTAGGCCCTAGTACTCCATGAAGTTAAAAAAAAATAAAATAAAAAAAAATGTGTTATTGTCAGTCATATACGAGTTTGTATACATACGTGGGCGATGGCATTACGTCAGCGTGCAATGGGAAATGCAGGAGGGAGGGAATAGATGGACGGAAGGGATTTCAACCACCGCGGGGAGTCGAAAGTCGAACGATGGTTTTTTCCATCAGTAATTGTGCGGTGTAACGTTTTTCAGCTCTGACATGAAACGCACACCCTTTCCCAGGAGGGTTTTAAAGTACGAAAGTTTATCTGGCCAGAAAAAACGACGGAAACTCATCCAAATTTGTGCGTTATCGTGTCTCCCTTTGGCCCTTTTATTTATTAGCAATCGATATATATGCCAAACTCGAAGCACTCGTCACTGCTCCTGAACGGACCATGAGTATACATCGCCCGAATGACTAACGACTTTGTGAACACGTTCACAGACACAAATACAAATATAAGTAAATAATATATATAGAGAGATTAAGGGCGGTCCTTATTGAGGGTGTTTTTCAAATTTCTAGCAGACAAAGGATCAAAAAAGGTTTGTAAATAAATGAAAACGAAGTACAGAAAACTTGGAGCCTGCTGGTCAACTCAAAGTACAATCAGCGAAGCAGCGAATTTTCTCATTTAATTTCAACGATAATTCGAGCTCGCAGAATTTTTTTTTTTTTTTTTTTTTTCTTGAGTTAAAGGTGTTTTAAAGAATGGAAAATTTTGCATATTTCTTACCAAAGGCGATATGTATTTCACGAAAAAACACAAATCCGATTGACTTTTGGGATTAATTCATTAATGTCTTCAACGTGATTGGTTGGCCCGTAACAAATATCTCGTTGTTCCAATTCTACCTGATCAACAGGAAACTTCGAAAACACCCTAAATGAGGAGCACTCAAATTACAATATGAATGAACGTCAGTTTGAATCTTGTGAGTCTTCCACTTGCAACCATTAAAATAACGATCGATCAAGATGTAATGTCGTTTCTGACATTAGCAAATTTGATGAGTTTCTCATTGTGCGTCTCACCAAAAGTAATTGCAAGAGTCCCAGAAGTTGCTCCAGATGTGGACAAATATCTTCTCCGAAAGCCACCCTGTTTCAGAACTGAGTTAAAATGTTTTTTGTTTTGTTTTTGCAATCGGACTCATTTTCTCACGTAAAATTCAACGACGACACTCTAATTAATTACAGTTTTTTTTTTTCTCATTTTTTCATTATTGCATGACATATGTACGCTACTTTTTTGGAACTAGAAGAAAAATTGGCTAACGGTATCGCGGTTTCCAAAAATGTGACCGCGAGAAGATTTTTTACTCTCTGGTTCGATCAGTGATTATATTTTAAGGGGCGAACGCACCAGCGCTTTATATTTTGCGCCGGTTGTGACGATGGCCAAGAATAAGGGACGAGCTTTCGCTCTTTAAGCTCTTGCAGCTTGTTATAACGAACTTTCGAAACTAGCTAAGATTTGCATGCCATTATACGCAGAAGCGAGCAACTAGAAACTATACGAGGTGGAAAGAGAAAGGCGAAACACAAGAGGGTATACGGTATAGAAATATATAGACTTTAAACTATATATATATAGAGAAAGAGAGTTAAATACATATATATACAATACATGTACAAATATATATGTATATTTTATAGTAGCATAAAGGGTAGGAGCGGCAATATCGCCCTGGCATTTTAAGGAGCTTTCGAGTGGCGTGCAATTTACATAAACTAGACTCCCGCGGCGACAAAACCGACTGAACCATAAACTTATAATTCTCTCTGTAATAAACAGCTCCGGGTGCTACGAATAAACACTGCCAGACCAGCCACAAGCGCATATTTGTACATTATACTATGAGTTTCTTCTCGTGGTATGTTCTGTGGTCATATTACTCTCACATGATTACGAATCAATGTCTCATTTTCACAATTTTTCCATTATTGACGTCGGTCAAGATTCCAGAAAAACCTTCTAATGACTCTTTTAGGAAGTAAGTCAATTTATTCCCCATAAAATATACTTTTCTCGATGCAATTGTGAAAGAGAATCATATTTGCATAAAATTTTATTCAATTGTTTTATTATTTCACAATCGCGAACAAAAAAATTGAATTTTTGTTGTAAAATACGAATAATTCGATCGATCACTATCGAAACGAAAGATAATCTTGAGATTAAGTGCGTCGAACATATCTCGTAGGCGTGAAAATCGATAAATAATCATTGGAAATTAGTCGTCGAGCTCGTCGTCGTTCGTTCTTTGAGCGTCGATGTTATTTTATTATTTCTTAAGATATATATTTTATTGATGATTTTTATTTTATTTAATTCTTTCGAGTTATGATTAATACTTCGATGAGGGAGGATACTAAACGACGCGATGAGGCAAAGCACGCGAATATCGATAAATCAAATCGAGTTTCTCGCGTACTACGGTACGATATATAGCTTACACTTTACACAGTTTCGATTGGTAATTATATCTATAGATACGCACACGATTAATAATGTCCTGATGCTCGCCGATCGGTGCTGCTTGAATAAATGCGATATGTCGCTGTATAGGCCGTATGCTATGCACACAAATTTCTATTACCCTATACATCATTCTTCTTCGTATGTATATAGTACCGCAATTTATTATTTACGATTAATTTATTCCATTAAGTTCGGCATGCTAAATTGGCGAGTGGGGGAAGAAGTGAAGGAGGAAAAAAGTTGATAATTGATTCGCCGAAAGGAGTAGCCGGCCGATAACTCTTTGCTCGTTCATGTCGATGAAAGCCGTGCGCCGGCAATAGAGAAATAAAAATAAAATGAAGAATATTTTAATAAGGAAGAGTCTAGAGGAGTAGAACGTATAAATATCGGGGATTCTTTGGCACGTGTAGTAAGTTTTTAAAGTCTTTTGTAATCATCATTGTGATTCTTGAACATTAAATAAAAATAAATAAACTAATGCGTAAAGTTTAAAGTTGCAATTTTATCCGGAATCGTTGTAAGGACTGAAATAATGAAGTTTGAAAAATATCGCGAAATATATACGAACGAAAAGATTATACGAAACTTTGACAATTTTTACGAGACTAAATATTAATTTTAACAATAATGAGACAAAGTTTCTTTTTAATTTCTCCTTCAATTCTCGTAGTTAGAATTTTATTGAAAAAAAAAAATTTATCGGTCAATTGATTGTCAAGAGAATTCTCAACAGCGTCTCTTTTTATCAGACACAGACCTAATGGATAAAAACGACTACCCAAGAAGAAGTGTTGCAGGAGAAGTAGCTAATCCGGGATAGAAAAAGAAATACGGGATGTTGAAGCTCCCGATATGCAATTAAAGGTAATTAAATTAATTGGGCCACGAGACAATCGGGCCAATTACGGTGGCAATCAACGATCACGCCTGTCGCGTCCTCATTCCTCTTTTCGTACCGCGACGACTCTGTAACGCATTTGTATACGTGTACAAGTTTCGAATGAGTGTTTGTATATGTGGCAAGCTTTTTTACTCGGATGACAAACTCCCTTAATTACAGGGCCGAGGCGCCACACGCACCCTCCTAAAATTAGTTCGCGCAGTGGTCACTACTGCCACCAGCTGCCAATTTCATTCGGCAGGTATGTGTATATATATATATAAATATATAGGCACCGGAAGAGTGAGAGAAACTCGTGGGGTGGTGAGGAGTGAGAAACCGAGAGACTGCACAGTCCTACTACCGCAGCACAGGGGAGACCCTCTTCGAAATTACCTTCACCCCACGCACTTTCGCTTTCACTCGCGTTGGGAGGCAACTTCAAATTAAAAACCAAAAAATTCCCCATGGACACTTCTCAGCACGCAACACATCTCAAGAATCAAATAAAATGAATTACTTCCTCATCCAGTTCACTCTCGAAACTGCATTTTATGTTACAATACTAACGAACTTATTAAAAGTCGTTCCATAGTCTATTTAAATTAATGAAACAAGTGCCAAGTCGTGGAAACCGAAATTTAAATTGTACATTGTTAAAAATTGCTATTAAATAATGGTTTTCGAATGACGTATAAAAAGACACATTTCAATCGTTCATTTTTCAGAATTAAATCCCTGAAAAACGATTTAAATTGTACAGATTTGGACGTTTAACAATTTATTCAATTATAGGAGCAGTACTTGATGAATAAAATGCATAAATACGTAGCAGAACTTTAGAAAGAATGAAAGATAAATGTAAAAAGATGCATATTCATGAAAATCCAAATTTCATCGGTCTTATCTTTGGAGCTAAACCCTCGCAGCGTATCCTACACTTTAGGGGACCTTTTCTGGACGTCGATCATTCTAGCACGTATAAGGTCGTATATCACATGTATAGTTAGTCTTGCGGAAGCGAATTAGATTGTATGGGGAGGATGGATGTCGTTTATGAAGAGATAGGAGCAATGGAAAATTATCCCGCGTGTCCACACGCGGGGCAATAAGCCGAGAGAGCTCACTCGATTCTCTTCGCGGTATTCGTTACTAATGGCTGTTCTATTTAGCAAACCCCCATTTGGCCTCAAGGGACACGTCACGCATTGCTTTTTCATCCCGGGCTCAGCCCTCTTCTATTTTCTCCGTGACACCATGTACGTTTGTTTCCTTCACGCGCATTTCAATCCCCTCTTGAAAATTCGGGACTCTCGTATGCGATATAGATACAAAAGAAATATATGTATAAAATGTGTATGTACGCTTGACAGAATGCAGAATATACAGTGAGATAAATCAAAAAGAAACGAAAGCTACACGTTCCGTCAATGCTTTCGTAAAACTCTCCCCCGTCGAAAATTTTTGCCAACGCTCCTTGGATCCGAGGCATCCCCTCGATCAACGTCAATCAACCGTTAAACAACGAACCGACGCCCAAAAAGGATTTCATTGTACACTCTCACTGATTCCGGGCTCTTTAGGTGGCCGCTTCGAGAACAAAGTTAGACAGTGGGCGTCAAACATCCTCACCATCGAATTTATTTCAATGTGTACTATCTCGATATGTCATGAACGATTTTATTGCAAAAAGCAGACACTATTGTTGGCATTCTTCTCATTTTTTCCACACACCATCTTCAGAATTGCCCTGAACATCGTTCTTAACTTTTCATTAGCGAGTAGCTGAAGGTCATTTTTAACGATGACTTCAAACAGTTATAAAAATGTAGATCATTAGATTACAAAAACTGCTGACGATTTTTTTTCCTGCATCGTTCTCGCAGGACGATAAAGACTCAAAAGAAGTCAAGCAGGGGTTTTTTTTTTTTTTTTTAGAATTTTCCAGATCCTAAAGTGGCCTCATTTGATATTATTGTTTATTTTTTCACTGGATACTGCACTCAGCGACGTTCTATTTTTTTGGAAATTACTTTTTCACGTTTTATATAGAAAAACGATGAACGAAGGTGCGGGGAGAGAGGTGCATTAGAGCATTTGAACTGCACGGTATCGACGAAATCCAAGTGACAAGAGAAGAAAGAGAAGTTGGATCAGATGAAGGTTGAGTGGGTACGAGAGTTGCTCTTCTGCTGCATGCATCGTGGCATCAAAAGTGTGATTTGTATCTGCCTGAGAATTGTAAGGACAAAGCATCTGTATCCGATTTTTGTTAATCTTTTGTTGTTGTTTTTTAAACGTGTACAGTGCACCAACAAAAGCGTAACGTGTAATTTTTTTTTTTTTTTTTTACTTCTATTTTCTTCCTTTAAACTCCTGAAGGCATCGGATCGACGAATTTTGGTAAAGCTGTGAAGGGATCGAGGGCGTGAATAGGGTGGAGTCACCAGGTCGTGCTTTATAGAATCAGCACACGTATATAAAGAGCGAGAAGCACTCGCGAAGTACTTTAGCCCTGGGTACACGCATGAGAAGCGAGACGAGTACGTGCCAATGGTTCTTGGGCTATCGCGCCTGTCGCGTGAGCCATACAAACGCTTTGATACGACAAACACGAGAGGGCTCTGCACATCCTTATCCCGTTTCTCCCCCACATCGTCATCGTATCAACACATTCACGTATACAAAGGTACACTCATACACATTAAAAACACATAGAGACTAACGCAACATTCTGGAAGTAACCGCTCGAGCTATTTTTATGGCACTTAGCCTTTTCCGACTGGCAACATGCTGTAGCACTCGAAAAACACTTGTGCACATTCCCTTACGTATATATACGCTGAGGAATCGCGAAACTTTACTCTCCTCCAATCGGTGAAGCGATGCACAAGCCGGTAAACGACGACATCAACAGTGACGCAAATGCGCTATGAAGACTCCAATAAAATGTCAAATTAGTACCGCGTAAAAACCTTGATCGATGGTCAGGTGGACTGCGAGCAAATTTTCTTGTTCGAGGTGAACAACTTTTTTTTTTCTTCTCTCATTATTTCAGCCTATGGTAAATTTATGATGAATGAGATTCCAAGATAATCTTTCATGCAATTAGAGTTCATTACTTTTCGAGTCCACGTGGACACACGATAATTGATCAACGATCTTGATAGACGAATTATTTAATTACCTCGTATTTGTAATTTCTATTTATTCGTATTTTAATTTTTACGAAATAATCAAACTCTGGAGGCTCTCCCCAAAGTTGGAACATGTCTTCAGCCTCGCGTGAGCTCACGTTCTCTTTTTTTTTGTTCTTGTTTTTCTGTTCTCCCCGCTTATGCTCTCCCGTACATTTATCTTGAAGTTCGATACACACGCGAACCGATTGTTAAAATAATTTCGACGTGTATAATAACGCAAATTGTTAAAGATCATTTTCTCTTGAAGCGAAAGAGAGAATGAGAAAGAGAGAGAGATAGAACTCTAGAATCGAATGAAACTCTTAGTACACTTTGGCTCAAGTAACGATGGCGTTCTGTATGAATATTCAAATTCATTTTGGCCATTTTATGCTAAATTGAGCACTTTCCGAATCAATCTCTATCTAACCGCTGAAATTTTCATTTCGTCCGACCCCATAAACGGAATCTGTTTTCTTTTTTTTTTTTTATCATTTCCTCTGGTCAATTTGTTTTCCATGATTTTTATCAAAATTTTATCAAATCTTGTTTTTCTACTGTCATAAAAATAAAAAATCCAAATCAACATTTAAAAAATGTATTTTCATTTTATCTCTTGTCATTTTTTCGAAAAGTACATTGAACCCTGAAAATTGTGGTTAAAAATATCACGTTTGGTGAATTCAGGCCGACAGGACATTTTTTATTATTAAACAAAACAGCAAAAAAAAATTTTTAAACAATAACAAAAGCACGAAAATGACAGAGACTCTGTTATCTTTCAGAGAAAGTGCTGAGAGGTTTCCTCTAGCAATTTTCTAGCGTACAGTTGTCGATAAATTTTAAGAACCATGTCAATGTGATTATAGTTTCCTTTCGACTTGAATCTGGTTTTCTATTGGATAAAAAAATCTTGTGTCTAAATCGTCAACGACGTTGAACAAACGCCCTCGTTGGATCGGCGTCAGCTATTCGATCGACATGGCGGATGGTTGAGAAAGAAGGAAACTTGCGTAAGCTCAAGTTTTACGAGCAGTGTGGGTGTAGAAAGAAAATAAGAAAATTCTATAGATATATTTTGATAGGAAGGTGCGAAATGGAAACTGCGTGACGCCGGTGAATCGAAACCCCGTGATGTCGTTGCGGGGATGTTCGGCAAAAACGAAGAGTGAATTACGTCAATGCCGAGAATCTGGGATTCGCTGCAGCTATATGTAGAGACTTGAAGAAGTGTGAAAATAACGTTTCCACGTGGAAGACTATAACAGAACCATATAGTCCATTATATATATCTATATATAAAGTTACGTATTCGTATATACACGATGAACCATACGTTGGTCCGGAGGACATGTCTCAAAAGAGTGAAAAAGAAACAGCAGAAGAAGGAAGAAGGAATAAGGAAGAAGGAAGAAAAAGAGAAAAGAAAAAGAAGAGCAAGATGCTGGAGAGAACGTCAACGAATCTTTCGCGCGCGACTGCTATCGACATCTCGAAATTGCGACGCTTGAGTTCCATTGTCACCATAGTTCCTTCTTTTCTAACTTCCTTTATAACCATATATTTATACATATATATATATATTGATACCACGAGGAGTTTCCGTTGCTCCCATGGAGAGTCCACCCCGAGAATCTTTCACGTTTCTTTCTGCGCGAAGGATACCCCTCTTTTCTTCGACGCTTACCTTCGCCAGACGTACACATATTTCCTGCTGGAAAAATCTCTACGAAACCGCCCTTCCGACATTTTTTTCCTTTCCTTATGATGCAGACAGGACGAGAAACTACGGAGTAAGATACCGACCAACATCGACGAGGGTGCACACAAAAGCGTCTGGTATAAGGAAGTTGCTGGAGCTTCGATCTTCTAGCAATGTGATTGAAAAAGAGGTTGACGGATACAACAAAATTCTGACAATTAATTAGATCACAGCTAAAAAAAAAAAAAAAAAAAAAAAAAAAACCCAATAATTGCTCTGAAAGTTCAGGATGTTGGGACCATTTTTTTAAATGCTATTAAGTTGATTAAATTTTTTTAGATCATTCACTTCACTAGATCAAACTAGGCAAAACTGAGATTGAAAAAATGGTACAATTTTTTTGAAAATTTACAATATTCGATAGAATATTCCATTTTTATTGAATTATTGCAGAGTAAAAATATTGAGTTGCATCAAAGTGATGTTAGAATTTACATTTGTGATGGAATTTTTATTCTAAATTATAAAGGAAAGAATTGGGTGTTTCACATTTGAATTTCAACTCTGGCAGAATGTTTTGAGCTACGAATGATGAATATAAAAAAATGCTACAAAACCACAAAATAAAAAATAAAAAAATACAAAGACAAGAAAGTCTTGAATGACAATCGAACGATAAAACTGACTTGTAAGTCTTTGTTTGCTCATCACTCTTGCTGGCAATGATGTCTTTGAACCTTTTTTAGTTTTTTTTTTTTTTTTTGTTTAAATTCATCAATTCATTGATTAAACTTTGAGTATTCAAAGTTTTGAACATGTGTATTCCAATTTGGTTAAAAATGATAGTTTTAGCTGAAATAAAAAAAGACCAAGGTTAGGAAATGTGGGGATTTATTGATGGGTAAGGAAGGTTCTAATTTCGTTGTATTCATGAATAGGTTTTGATAAATAAACAATGACACGTTTATATACATGTTCTCTCATCAGGTATACAAGAATATTTTATTCGTCGAAAGTAACAAATATACAATTCTTCGAAATAAACTTTGACGCGTTTCGATCTCCTTCATTTTCGTTTGTTTTCATTAGTTTTTAAAAAACTTTATTAAATTAATATCGTGTGACGGGGGCAAATATTTCGTCGTGAAATTCCCTCGTGAAACGGATTCGTGGCAGCGACGTTTCCGGAACGAGGAATAGCCGTTTGCTCGCAAACTAGTTAATGAGAATGTAGCGACCGCGGTATTGTCGACGTGTAGATTAATTATCGAGCTCAGATCGTATTAATATCTTCGTGCATTTATTCCAAATAAATTAAAAACACAAGTGTGAGATTCAATGAAATCAGAAAATTAATTGAGAATAAAAGAATTGAAAAATTCTATAGACCTCAATTTCAGGTCACTGTAGAATGAGAAAAAAAAATGTTTTTCATTTTCTTTCCCTCCCCCCGAGAATCTGACACCTCGGTCCAATGAGATTTTGGCACAATTCGCAAAAAATCAACGCTGCGTGTGTATTGAGTGTGTTTGTCTGTGTATTTTTTTTTATTTTTTGTTTCATTTCGTACGTACTTCAGTTCGTGTAACGCGTTACGTATTATTTGCGCTGTGTGTTGTGTCTTTTTTTTTTTTTTTTTTTTAATTTTCTTTTTTTTTTTCTTTATTTCACATTTATTCATTTTCAATAACAAATCAACAATACTCGGCGATACCGTTCGATTATTTTCGTTTATCTTTGTTTCGTATTCTCTTAACGTTACTCCTGTATAATAATATTTTTGTTTTTATTTCGATTCGACAAAAACGAACATCATGTTCGTTCAGACTGTTATATACCTCAATATTTACTTTGCTTCTTTTTAATATTTACATATATATCCATCTAAATGCATATAGTTTTCTCTCTCCTCTAGTCAATTTAAAACTCGTTGAACCATCTACGTATTTTTTCGTTTTCGAACTATTTAGTTTCGTTATTCGTGTTTTTTTTTTTTTCTTTCTTTTCTCTATATGCTAAAAACATATTCGAGGAGGTTTTTTTATTTAGGACGCAGCTCGAACCGAGACTGCACAACTTTGAGGTTTCGATGTGTTGATTTTGTTTGTTTTTTCATCCCACATTCTAATCCGCTCCCCCACTGAGTTAGCAACGAGCAACATTCAAATATTTACAGTTTCGAGAGACCTCGTCGAGAAATTGTGAGTTTTAAGGCAGTAGTTCGTAAGGTTTAGTTATTTCGTAAAATTCCTTGGAATTATTGGTAATAACTTTTTAATTTTTATCATTTTTGTTTGTTTGTTTAAACAATTACCTTCGAACGTTCCTTCGTCTCGTGACTTTTCTTCGTTCACTAAAGTTCCAAACTCGTTCACAATATTTCTCGATCACTGGTCACAATCATTTTCACCGGTTACACTTGAGCTTGGCTCACTTTCTAGAGATTAATATTCTCCTTAATTAAAAACCACTCTTTTTTATTATCACTGGACGTCAAAGTTCCCAAAATTCACGTCACTTAGTTTATAGTGTTTTTTTTTTTAATCTTTTTTTTTTCTTCTTCAAAATCCACTTTTTTGTTCACAAATTTTTGTTAAAGGTCGAGTTAATTTAGAGCCATGCACCAAGTTGAGCCTCGAGAATCGTTGCCGCATCGGTTCTTCCCATGACCCTGAGATGATTGAGCAGATCCGTGACCGCACTGGGTTCCCGATGCCTCGCCTCCCACAGATCCAGAATGTGTTCCGTTGGGCTAGCCTTCGTCGCGAAGTAATTGATATACCTGGTAACAGATCGTTAACAAAAAAAAGAAAAAAAAAGTTAATTCAATATGCACGAGGGTTCATGGGAGTTTTATAATAAAATCAGAAAAAAACTGAAGGTTTTCTGACCCAAATATTGAGTCCAAGTATCAGGTAACGGAAGATAATGGCAGAGATGATCATTTAGATAAATTTGTATTATTTATTTTCATAGTTGAAATCAAAATTGAATAAGAGTCGAAGAAAAGATAAAATCAATTGACATTTGTGAGCTGTTATAAGTTCGTTTGCCATAAGTGGCTAAAAGTAGAATGAAATCATGTAGAACTTAGTTATGCTCGGGTTAAATAGAAGGAAAGAGAGTAATATCAATAAAAGTGTCAAAATGTCACTGACCTATCCACTTGAAGCCTCTGAGCAAGCATTCGCCAATCGTTGCCAAGGGCGTTTGGTGGATCAAGACACTGGCAGAGCTGTTTTCTCAATGATCTCGTAAACCGGAATGGTCTCAGTGCGGACGAATCGGTTTTGGCATTATTGGCATGACCACTGCTTACAACGGTAACTTCCCTGAGTGGTCTCGTAACGCTGCCGGACGATACGAGCTGCTTGGCACCATCGTATACGATCCTGAATACCTGTCTGGTATCGGAATTGCCCTGCGACACTTGAAGTTTGTAGCTTCTCGTTGTAGAGGGTCCGAAGGTAGTGTCAAGTCCGAAGGTAACGTGGGTCGTATTTTCCTGGCAATTCCAAACATCACGGAAATTAAGCTCTTGGCGTTCGGTGGGAGATTTGCTTTGCCATTCATTGCCAACTTCTTCGAGACTGACTCGTAAGGGTTCACCATTGTCTTGGAAAACTAGGGTTCTAGGTTTGTCCAATAAATAGCCACGAATCTGTGATTCCCGATCAATAATGGCTTTCATCGATGCTTTGGTGTCCTCAACTGCGTAAACGCGGACTCCGCACTGTCCGGTCTGACTGGCGAAGAGGGCGAGACGCAGACGTTTCGTAGCCATTGAGCCATCGATGCTCTGGCCTGCAAGGACATAACCTCGCAATTGTTCGGTCACTATGAACGCCTCCGCGTGATCCAATTGTGTGAACAGTGGTGTGTTGATGGTCTCGTTACCGAGGGTCAATACCCTTGTCCACGTTATCGGTTGATCCTTCGGACTCAGGTTGACACTGGTTTCCTCTGCATCGAGGTCGTCCGTTGCCCAGACACTCAATTCCCAAGTTGCTGGATGGAGCATTGCGCAATGCTCGAACTGCAGTATTACCGGCTTGTTGAAACTCGTACTCGAGGGACCACAGGTCACTACTGCTGATAGTTGCGTTATACCGTCTGCGATACATAACAAAAAAAAAGCAAAATTCTCTTCAATCCCACCCTGGAGCAGTTTCTTGTGTGTCATATTGTTGAGAGATTGTTCATTCCGTTTCGCGTAACAATTACAACTATTTCCCTTCATTTTTTTTTCACATCTACTGGCAAATAACAAAGAACCCGGATGGACTATCATCGGGATAGAATTTTAGGTCGAAACCAGGATCTCCCCGAATCTCAGGATCCTCGGGGACACCTTGACAACTAGTCTGAGCCAATGGGTTTCCACCATCCTAACAAACTGAATTATCCACAAATAAATTCGTTGCCCAGTCGATCCTCGTCTTTTTACTTTCATCCAATAGAATAGGGTAATTTGCGTCAATCAGGATATCACTTTGCCAATGAATCTTCTTTCTGCTCGTGGTAACGCGATTCTCTCGGTGACGTGACTATTATTTTATATAGTTTTATTGGATTCCTGATGGGAACGATCGTAATTTTATTTTAGTTTTCTCCCGAGGGGGTGTGCACGCCCGGGAACTGGTAATTTAGCTCGCTGGAACCACACCATTGGAAAAAGAGCGTGAGAGAGCAAAAGAGATAAAAAAAAGAGATGGAAAATCCTGGGAAAGACCACACCGGGGGAGAAAACGTATACAGTGAAGAGTACAACACTCGTATCGGGGTCGTGCAGCATTCTCGTTGGGGCGAATCCCAATGAGAAACGACCTCGTAACCAGCAGCATGGACTGCTGGAACTAAACCAAGACTCATCGGCGTTTTCTCTATCTCTCTTGCTCTCTTTCTCTCAGCAACCAAGAGACCCTATCCATCGGGTATGTGTAGGTTTTGGTATGCATATACACATTGATGTGGAATACGCAGCTAGTTGCAGAACACTGGAGAAATTCTGTGTATACGTTCAGCCAACGATCGACTAGTAATAAAATTATCGCCCAGCGTTATTACCGTCAAAGGGGCGTGGTTGCGTTTCAAAAGCGTCGGGTTCTCTTTTCAGAAAGCTTTTTTTTTTCAACGTCTATCTGTATTCGAGCAATACCATTCATTCACGGAATATATTTATACAATGATACACATTGTAGAGCAAAGTATTGGTCGGAGGTCACGGCTTGAAATGAAAATGAAATGAGGTTGCACCAAGAGGCCCGCATGTGGAATTATACGTGCGCATATAGTTGGGAGCATTCGAGTGAGCTATCCATGCGTAAAAAGCTGCTATATATACAAATCGAAGTGAAAAGTCGTTACGAGGGGAAAAAAACTCAAACGTGTCGTTCAACTGTAACAAAGTCAAAGACCGATACACAACTGTTGGATTCGATACGGGAACCATGAATAAACTTTTTAAATAGAAAAAAAAAACGTCAATATATTACAAAGAATGGTGATAGCGTGACCCGGAGGAGTGAAAACAAGCGTGAAATTGTAATTATACGAGCGCGAAGTAATAGACTGGACTCGAACATCGAATTAAACGTGACCGAAAAAAAACCCATTCGTAGAATCATGACGAAATTATTATCAATGACTTGCAACCAAATTGTAAATTGTTCTAGGAACTTTAGGACATTTTTCCAACACCTGGTGTCCATTGAAGTTTCCAATTAAGGATCAACAGTTTTTTTCCGTACCACCAGCCTTTGGAAGCCAATTCCACATTGTTGTGTCAATTAGGTTCTTGAAAAATGCCGAATAGAATGACGGATGAATGATTAGCTCAAGTTAAACTCAGAAGAGTGGACTTTGCTGTTGAACCCATTGAAATTTTCCTCTTTGTCGGTTTGTAATCTTCTTGATGCAAAATGAGCTAATAGGTGGAGTTTTAAATGATTGTATGCATTGGATTTTGGACTTACCAGGTAGACGTGGCCTGAATCGATCTTCGTTGAGAACAGCGAGATAGAGTTCCTTCCTAAGTGGTTTAGGTACAGCTCCTTCAGGCACGGACATCGATATACCTGAGTCCGGGAGAACGAGCAAAGCACCGCGTGTGTTGACTGCAGCTCTTGCGACATTACAGGTCTCGAGCTTAGGCAATCTGACACTTTCCGAAGCAACGTTGTAAGTCGAGTCCGAGGACGGATAAGAGCTTGTAACGCTATTCTCACTGTCCGAGTGTATTTGCTTGTCACTGCAGGACTCCTGGGTGGAGGTACTTGGAGTCGGTGACATTGGGGATGGTTGAGGAGCGATCGAAAGATGAGGTACATCATAGTGATGCTCTGATAGTGAACGGGAGAGTGAAAGCTTAGGATCGAATGGATATTCGTAGCAGGCAGGTACCGTCGTAGCTGTCACATCCGGTTGAAGGCTTAGTTTTTTATCCTGATCCGGAAAGAACTCTGGCTGAAATTCTACAAAGATAGCAAACAAATTCGTTCTATAATGACGTGAATTTTTAATGGCACAGCAGAACTTGATTTCCATTTTGATAAATGGAAATTAATATAATGCTCGTATTAAGTAATCTCTAAAAACAACTCACCGTTGCGAGCCATAGAGTATAGCGAATGATCGCGACCTTTCCGCCTCAGAAGTCTGGCCAAAAAGAATGCTAATCCACCGATTACCACGCAGGCTACGGTCAAACCGACGTAAAGAGCTACGTCCATTTGTCGATTGGCTGTAATCACAGAAAAAAAAAGCAAAGGAATGTAAATTACCATTGATGCATTAGAGTTTTACGCACTAACACGAGCCAAAATCGCTCAGAACGGGACGTTTGAAGATAAATTCAAAGATTGAAGCACTAAACTATGTGCACAGTGTTCCCGAGCTACTGGATACCATTATTCAGTTGTACAAACTTTATCAAACGTATAGGTTATCTGACCAATAGGACAAGATCATTTTTCCCACTTAACATTTGTTTCTGGATAATAATCTCGATCTACTATCGGAACATCTCGATCATTGAAAGAGACCTAGAACGGACAAGTTCAAGTTCAATGCTCCTCGATAATCCGAGTCAGAGGGTTCAGTGCCATGTCGTACATATTGGTTTGTATAGGTTTCTTGTACATGAACGCAAACCCCACGTCCTCGTGGTATGCCGAAGCAGTAATAGTACACGTATCGCTCTCTTGTTCATACATTTACGTATAATGCATACGATGTGTATATAAATATGGACATGTCTATGAAGAGAACACACGGACACAGTGGCGAACGATAATGGGACTTTATTTGCATGCACGATCATTTCTTCCCCCCTTTCTGAAGAGAGGTGGATGGTCTCGCAAAGGTACATCAGGAATTGTATACATCGACATGCATATGGATGCGTATGATGTGTGTGTGTGTATGTGTGCGTGCTTATACGTATATAGGGTTGGAGAGAAACGGTCCGGCCCACCGATTACATAATTTTCTTCAATATTAAAGCCACCCCCGCTTGGGATCTTTATGCCTCGAGGGAACTACGCGGGCGGGTAGTACATCGCGTGCAACTTTGATGCGCTACGGTCGATACCGGACTATATGGCGTCGCTATGGTTCGCTATACCGATCTCTCTGTCTACATGATTTCTTCATGCTTGGATTGGGTTAGACCGCGACGCCCTTACATCCGCAAAAATGTGAAGAACCATAACTGTATGTGTATAGATATATATATTCATGTGTATTCTTCAATCGCTGGTACAGCCTCTATTGTTTCGATTGTTTATATCGACAGAAGGGTCTGGTATGGCAATTAGGGTGCATGCTTATGGGCATTTGTGTATACGTCATATTCACTCTCGGTTCTAACGTAACATCGCTCGTGCGTCAATAATTAAACGTTCGGGTAATTAAAAGTAAATACTGCCAGTAGGGTTGCGCTGTTATCGCGAGCTATCTGTCATTAGACGCGGTGGTTAGTTATTGGCATGTACGCAACATTCTATGAGAAGCTTGTTTGATTACCCGTTCAATTATTTATGCCAACCATCCAACGAACATTTTGATTTATTAAAGTCTTTTTAGGAACACCGATTATTTCAATTAAATTTAATTATAAATTGGATCATTTTGTTGTAAAATTACACATGATTGGACCATCACTGTACCCATTCATTCGACTGATCCTTTCATTCATCCCAACCCTATGCAAACCTGTGTACATACTGGACCATCGACAAGGGAAACATTCGCTTGCCTCCTTGCGCAAATTCGTCTCTGTGTATCTGACCCTTAATCCCGAATATTTGCTACTCTGATCGAAGTGTGTTTGGCCACTAAGAAGAAGCTTTATCGAGCAGCAGTCTAGGCAAATTTGTACTTCAAATTCATGCGGACATATAGACCAATAACGATTCCTATGAATCTGAGACATTCCATGTCGAAATCCGATTTTATGTTAAATAAAATGCAGCAAAATTCATAACGAAGTGCAAAATTAACTCGATTTGATTCAAAGTTGTTAATATTTTGTAAATATTTTTAAGTTTACTGAAATTGAATTTAAATCATTTCTTACCTTCTTCAGTCAATTGTGCTCCGCCCATCTTTGCACGGCCGACTGTAAAATATAAAAAAAAAAAAAACATAAAATTATGTGCTGTTCCGAAATGTCAGTCGAACGTCAAACAGAAAAAATGTTTTCATTGTTCTTTTTTGGCTCTTTCTAATCTTCATGATCTGGATGTTTTTTTTTTTTTTAACTTTTAAATGGTCATTTAAACAGCTTACCATTGCAGAGTCCGCCCGTACAGTTTCCAACACTAACATCCCTTCCCAGACAAGTCCGTCCACCGTGACTCGGTGGAGGCTCATCGCACGATCGTTTTCTTGTGTGGGTACAATCGCTTCCGCATACGGACCAGGCTGACCATCTTGACCAACCGCCATCGACAACTATAGACCAGACAAAAACAATTGCCTTCTCAAAAAACTATTACATCAGATAAATTATCATCATTTAAGGATTGTCACTATTTGAAAAAAAAAAAAAATTATCGAAGACGAATATTTGATGGATGCAGATTTTTATTTTAAACATCTACACGAACAATCACACAGACTCACCCATTGTGTTAGTAAATTCCTCAAGAACCCCAGCTGTTCCGTGTGTGTTAAGCGTGCGACGCAATAAAAAGCAAAATTGTGAAAGATTCGACATTGACGCGAAATTTTAACATAAATAGGTGATTTTTACTTTTTACAAGCAACGACAACGTTCGATTGAAAAAATATTGCAAATTATGATAAATATGAAACCTGATAGAGAAGTTAATAGACTGACATCAAGCCATTTATAATATTGAATACGGAAATGTTTCTATTGCGATAAGAGGAGCAATTTGGTTGATAAATATTTTCATCCAGCTACGAAAATCATATTTTTTCATACGAACGTTGCATTTATATCATTTTGGTGTCAATACAGACTGGATTATCATATTGATCTTCGACGTATGGTGCCTGAAGAAAACGAAGGTTATAAAAAAAGAAAGATACATTTACAGTCGAATCCGAAGCATCTTAATCTTGCCACGAGCGTTTGAATCCCCCAACGACATCATCATACGGCGCACCTGTCATATTTTTACTCGATACGTGGGCCACGATCGTGGTATCATAAATTCTGAAGTAAGAATCGCGCGAGTTGCATGAGGAACGTGCACCACGTTCTCATCGTGCAACAACAACTCCTTGCTCGGGTGCCTTTCTGGTGAGATCACGGGGAAAGAGTGAGTCCAAAGCGATGTGAAGTCTTGAGAAAAGGAAGAGGCAAAAAGAGGGGAGGGGGAGGGGGTAAAGAGGGTACAAAAGGGAAGGGTGTGAGAGGGAGGCCCGAAGGGAAAGACGGGGCACGCGATCCAGCTCTAACTCGAGAGAAAGTCGTAAATCAAGCTATACTTGTTCTTCTTCTTCTTCTTCATTTTTTTTGCACCATACAGTCGAGTCTCGTGTAAGTAACACATTGCAAAAGTTACGAAATTCCTATAATTTACGGAATACATTTTTCTCAAACGTATTGCATCTTCGATACTTTTGTGCTCGAGTGCTAATATTCAATGAATCGTAAGTTCAATAGATCGCGTTTCATCTGCAGCTTCACTTTGTAATCGATTTCAACGTGTCATTGGAAATGATATTGTAATAAATTTTTATGAATCTCTGTACATTTTTATCTTTAATTTTCATCAATTATTCATTCATGGACTTCGGGACTTTTTTTTTTTAAGGTGCTACACATGAGGAATCAAAAAGTTAGAATTCTTGCATATAAATTGCATAAAGTAACGAAGTTTTCGCAAAAAAACTCGACGAAACTAGAACTTTTAATCAAAGTTCCCTATTTGCATTTAAAAAAAAAACACGATTTTTCTTCTTTTTTTTTTTTTCAATCCCCGATATTTCTTCCCCTTCGTGCTTGGAAGAAAAAATTTTCAAAGCACACGTTGATAACACAATTCATAATCTAGCCCGCAGTATCGGATGTGGGAAAGTTTTACAAGCAAGTTTAATCATCTTTATGTAAAATCGTTTCTTCCATAAATAAGGAAAAAATATTAAAAACCCTATGAAAATGTATTAAACGTCCGAATGCATGAAAAACTGATTGGGGCTGCAAAATCATTTGGAATAACGTTATTTGACTAAAGATTTTTCTTTTGAACTTTATTACGTAACATTTTTGGGACAATCGACTATATTTCTTCCCCGTTTTCTTTTACCCTAGTTTCTTGGCATTATCACAATGTTCACATCATATGAGAGACGTGGTCTTTGCCACCAGAGTAAAAGAGACCACGAGACTCGCGAGTAAGAGTAACAAAGTCTCTTTCGTGTTACTTGGCTAGTTGATGACGAGAGCAGTATACACCAGAATTGTAAATTTAATCTCTCAGGTGTCGTGAAAGCACGGGTCGACGGAAACACGAGCAGGTTCACCAGAGATGTTATTTTAGTGGATAAATCAAGCAAAAGACGTCGGAGTCTTAAAAGTCAAGCATGTTTTTCGCAACACAAGTGACGTTTGTGTATTTCATTATTAAAAATAAAAAATCATAAAAATAGTCTATCAGATTGTACTCACCAGGACACGCTGAATTGCAGTCGGTCTTTTGCTGAGCTGGACCCAAACACGGTTGCCCACCGTTCATTGGTGCTGGATTTGTGCATGATCTCGTTCTTTTTTGTCCACCTTTGGCACAACGCGAATGACATTCCGACCATGCTGACCACGAAGACCAGCCTCCGTTAACTTTTCATACAAAAAAATAGAGTATTGTCATTTTTTTTTTTATTCGTTTAATCAAAGGCCAAGGAATCATGACTCAAACATATGATTTCTTCTAAAAAAATATGCATTAATTCAATGATTATCATTATGAAGAACGCTTGAGATATGATTCTAGAAAATGTTGTACAATTAATGGCTCGAGAATCTTAAATAAAGTTTAAACATACCATAAACAGTGATGCTGGCTGGTTCACTCAGACGTTTGGCTGCAATATTTTCAGCAACACAAGTATAATTGGCTTGATGACTGAGTTTTGCTTGGCCAAGAAGAAGATGTCCTTCGCTTGATACGAAAAGGGTATCGGCATCGGTATCAAGATTGGCACCATTTCTGAGCCAATAAACACGTGGCGGTGGAACACCAACGGGTGGAAGACATCTGAGTTCAGTACCTTGGCCAGCTTCCACCGAAACCGAGTAAGGTGGTGATTCGAATTGTTTCTTTAGGTCTGAATAACAAAAAAAAAACAAATGGAATGTGTAAACTTTGACAAGTGAGCATTTTGATGGATGGATGGATGGTAAGTTTCGAATGAAGTTCAAAACTACAATGTGTGTCAAGGAATACTTACAAGCAACGTCGATCGTAGCGGTTTGACTTTTGATGGAACCGGAACCCGACCATGCTATGCAATCGCACTTAAATTTATCTTTGCCAAAGTACTCTTCGATGTTATCCCTTGTCACATTAAGTTCGCAATCGACGATTCTTGTGCCGGTGTGAGGATCGACAAAATCTTGCTGTTGCGATTCCTGGGCTCTTGCTCCGTTACATCGAAAGTAAACCTCGAGGGCGTGGGCAGCTTTACAGCGTAATGTAGCCGGTTTGCTCTTTACGACAAACGCATCGAGAGGCTCGGTAAGAAACACTGGCAGATGTCCACCTCCTTCAGAAATCAGTTCTGTGTCGCTCGCTATCGTCGCAGATGGCGTGTCATCTTCCTCCAGAAGATACGATTCCTCGTCGTCAGCAACATCCTCGACTTCTGGAACTTAATAAACAAAAACCATTCTGTTTATTATCAATTAATCTTCTGAAACATCTGCATCAAATCCAAACAACAACTAATCAACTTTTCCACATTAAAAACCTGGAAATTGAAACAAGATTTTCCTAGAAGAACTTTGCTGAATACCCTGAATGTCAAAATTCAACATTGTTGGAATAATTCCCATGACAATTTCACGTAATTTGTCCTGATTGTAACGATAATAGGAGCAAACGTCGTTGGTTTACAGAACAATTTTGAGTTAGGTTGGGACCAAGTGGGAAGTCTAATGCAGTTGACATCTAAACCAAAGTGCTGCACTGTCTAGAGGTGGCAAGCGACGTTACATTCGTGTGGTGTATCAGCGGTTATGACTACAAGAAAACAGAATATCTGTGTTCGGATACAAACGCATAAGAATCTATTTAAACACACAAAAAGTTGACATCCAACGCCAAGATCATACGATCTGCGTCCTTTTATTTGCAAGCATTGAATGAAGAGACTTCGCTGTTTGCTGCGAAACCTCGTTAGCTCCATTGCGCTGTTATGCTAGTTAGCCTTGCGTTATTTACTATTTCACAATCCTGAGCGACCAAAGAACCAGAACACAATAAATCGATGGATCAGAAGCTTGGAAAAGGAAAGCAGAATGTCTGTCGATGCCTCATTGTTTTAGATCTTCTAAATGGTGTTTGAAATCCTTTTTAAGAGAGTTTGGAATCTGTCAAAGAGCGATGTGGATGCAGAGACATAAATAAGGAAAAAACAACGACAGAAAATAATACCCAAAGATTTTATGATCGTGAGAAAAATGTTGGATCAAAATGATTATCGTTTATTGGATATTGTTGTGATCATTACGATATCCAGATGTGGATTGAATAATGTAAATCTCATGAATTGCCTATCGATATGATTTGCCGATCGTGTAACAAGTTCCAGCTGTTTAGTACCGATAGAAAAAAAACGTTAACAAAAAAAAAAAAGAAGATAGACGGAGAGAGTTGAATGGGTATAAGAAAACGAGTATGCAGCATGACACGTGAGAACGACGGTTAGTCTGCGAGAGTACCGCATGCATGCAGGAAATGTCAGACAAGGGCTTCCTTGTTTCTTCTGGAGTTCGTGACTTCTCGTTTCGGGCCACGATCTAGAGCGATCCCCGAGTCAAATGTTCGCTCACCATATGCCCAATTACGTTATGCTCCACAGGGAATCCTAACGAACTAATTCCTTTTTTTCTCAGTATAAAAAAAAAAAAAAAGTTAAAAACATGACGTTAATAGAAGTTGGGAAATCGACGGTCCAAGTTCAATTCAGAGACAAAAAAAAACACATTCTAAAACATGTTTTTAATTCTTTCGCCTTTTCTCTGGCTACAAATTCGTTGAAGACAAAAATGTCGTTTTAACCAGTTCACAAAAGACATTTCAATCTTCCAAACAGAATTTTTCTCCATCGAAGGAACAAACTGATGTTCCATGGATGACGTTAAATAAAAATTGAATGATAATGCAATTTTCTAAAGTCTATGGAGAATTTTATGTTAATTTTGAGAATAAAATGCAGCACTTTATTGTTATGCACAAAAGTTGTCATTGGTGTGTAGAAAAATATGCTCTCAATGCTTAATGCCAGGTATAAAAATAAAAAATATACAGTATCGTCACCGTTAGACAGGTAAGCAGGTGAATGGATATGGCGTCCCGATACTCAAAGGAATTCTCCCCTCCCATACATTCGTCAAGCATGACGAAAACATCTCGAATAGATACATATACAAAGTTCACAATGCGGGAATGGAGAGGGGTTCGATAAAAGTCATCGAAAAATCGCTAGACAAACGATGAAGAGGGAGACAAAATCCAGGGGCTTAAAAATCCGATTTCGCTACCGTATTCCACCTTTAATATTATCCATTTTATATACACACTAATCCAACTGACAATCGTTATATTGGGGGATTCACGTTTCGCCCCATCGTCTTCCTTTCCTCTCTGTATCCGTCTGTCCGGGGGTCGTAAAAAGGATATAACTTGAAAAAAACATCAAAAAAGGTTTTCTCACACATGGACCAAGTTTTCGTATTATTCACTGCTCATATTTTTCATTTTTGTCACGGTTATCGTATTATGTGAATGTAAAATAGTCGATTTATGTAATATTTCATATAATATGAAAATTTCAAACGAATTCTTTACTTTTATATATATAAATAGGTTTGTGTGCACAAAACATCTATATTTTGTACTTATGTCCAATATTGCAATGTATGTGTATTTTGTATATAAATATAATGTAAAAACGGGTTTACAGTGCGTTAGCCAGGATGACGTTGTAGTCAACGTTTAATACGAAGCTCTCTGCGCTTCGCCGTAATAAAGATTATGGTTTAAAAAGCACCGAATGGTAATTGCTAGCGAGCACGGGGCAAGAAGGTAGGATACAAGAGAGAAATAACGATAGGGAGTAATCGGAGTCAAAGAGGGGGTCGAAACAAGTATAAGAGAGAAAGGGTTGGAGGTTGTAGGCGGTCGTGCAAAGGGATGAGGATGGGAAGGGCGAGAAAAAGAAGCCCGCGGCGGATAAAAGAGAGAAAAGATTAAAGTTGAGTGTGAAAGAGCAAGAGAAAAGGCGAGTAGGTGAGGATTATACGAATCGACCGTGGCGCACGGCGGCCCTGCTACGTTAAAGCGTGTAATTAAGCGAATAACAGAATCAGATACGACGCCTCGCGTGAGCCCTCCTGCTGATGGTGGTTCACGCTGCGGTAGCGTCTTGTCCATGTACATATATATATATATAACATAATATAAATATATATTATATACATATCTATATATCTATATATAGCCACGATATCGATGCTTTCTACCCCAGAATCGTTAACGGCCTCCGGCCTTCCAAATCCATCCACCATTTGCATATTACACTATTCCTCCTCCCAAACTCTCCAAGATACAGATATCGTTGAAATATAGATAGAAATATATATATGAGTGCAATCTAGATAATCGAACTCTGCATATTCGATCCGAGCCAAAAGCGACTCAAGAAAATATTAAGATGCCACGAGAATAGAAATCTTACATTGGACCGCACAGCTCGTGCTTCAAATTTCATGAATTTACGTGAAATAAAATCATAAATATAGGACTCGCGTATATAATTGACGTTTGAAACGTAATTTTCAACGAATGTGCATGACGCGGAAGTACGAAAAACGAAAATAGAAAATTTGATGTTTTAAAACTTGAAGTTTTTATTTAATCATTGTATTTAGAAGATTGAGGCTACTTCGTTGATGAAAAAAAAAACTTTGTCCAATCTCGCTGCCTCTGAGATCCACACTCGATAAGAAAATTGAACTCTGCGTTATTATTTTCACCCTGTAAAGCCTTTTTTTTTTTGTACTTCTTTCACGACTTACAGAGTAACGGTTGAAGTTATATTTCCGTTTTTTGCTCCTTTCGGGAACGTAATAATAACGGATTGTGCGCAAAGCGTGACGGCGAGTACTATACATCCACAATTTACACAAGTACACACATATATACACGAGGAACATCACCGCGCGGCTTCTCGTTTGATTTACGATAATTAAACGCGACCTGACCTTTCGTCGTACACTTTTTAGAGAAAGAAAGAACAAGGGAGTCCCAAGATACATAGATATATGTGGAAAAAAGCATATGACTTTGAGTATATCAAAAAATCTATATATATAGATATATATATGGACGATACTTCGTCATCTCGTTTTTACATCCTTTGTAGCGAGATACAGACTTTAAAGTTGAACAGCAAGACACATGACGATGACGAAGGAGAATAAGAATTCTGCAGCTGAGATTTGAAGAGCAAAAGTCATAATTTTTACTCTTCCAAAGCAAGATGGAGACATGAAGTTATTTAGGGGAAAAAAAAATCAGCGAAAATATATCGAAAAAACTGGAAAAAAAGAAAAAAACGAACTATTTATCGAATATTTTCACAATTTGCATCTCTATTTTTTATTTTAAAATAAAATGATGATAAAATTTTGTAAATTTGCAAAACTCATAATTACAGCAACAAAAAATGTGTATGTGTCAAAAATTTTGTAAATTAGGGATCTCGAGATCGAATGACTTCAATAATTCTTAGTCCTACAGTCTATTTTTCGACTCTGTTGTCACAGTAAAAAACATATTGTTGCAATTACAAGAATCTTGTGTATCCCGAGTGCTGATGAAAGAAAAAACGTCCAGCTGATTATCTGGCTGGCGGAACCAACCGGCTAATAAATGCTCGAGTCCGCCGGTGCAGGAGGAGATACGACGTGAGACTTGTAGCGAAAGAGACGCACGATGTTCTACCTGTGAGTGCACCGACCCGGGAGTACAGCATCGTTGCATTTTTCTAAAGATAATTCACGTTTTGCCGGCGTGTGCAACCCTCGAGGCTATTCTTGTGTACCGCCTTTAGTGAAAATATGCTCATACGTATAATATTGTACATCTTTATTTTTTCATTTTTTTTTTCATTTTTTCTATCTGAACAGTGCACAGGTGCGCCGGTACTTTTAATGATTCATAATTGCACCACGTACAAATAACGATGAGCCAAAGAAACTTACGGGTAATACGAGTCACCATAATTAGGTACAAAGAGACATTCGTACTTTGTGATTGCATCGAAGCATAGAATTTGTTCTTAACGTCAATGTCCGATGTTTAAATAATTCTCGACCGTCATGAACTTTCCATTAGAAAAATATACGACCATTTTTTTCATTTACAAACTTCTAAGTAATCGTATACTGTGAGAGTAAAATGCAAATCGAATTTTTATATCTTGTCATTTGTTTAATTGGCGTGTCGATTGAGCGAAGTCAATTTTTGAAAAAAAAAAAAAAAAAAAAAACAATGACATTTTTACCTCAATGAGAGCATTCGTTTCTAGTTGATACTCCAATTTCTTCAACACTCAATATTCACAGTATATATAAATTTCTAAATATATATATACGCAGATATATGTTACACAAGATCTCTCGTTTATCGCACGTCGCTTCGAACGGACATGGCATCTCATAGAGAACACAAATATATGTAAATTTATACTTTGCTGGCTTTCGTATATGATTTTCAAATATTCCATTCGATGCCCGGGCGTAGGGCCTTATTAATAAAACATTTTCCCATGGTTTATACGTTTATATATATGTTTGTAAATATATATATATATACAAATATATGAGCGATAAGGTTATAGAGTGAAAAAATGATTATAGATGCACAAGTAGGTATATTCGAGCGACGATATACATGTATAATGCATGTATATCGATATACATACTCGTACTTATAAAAAAGTGTATACATAACCGAAGCATATATACTTCGGTTATTATTATTAACGTGTGTTAAGAACGCACGATGCTTATTATATGAAAAAGGAAATAAGAATGAAGAGAAAGAGAAAGAGAAGGCGAGAAGCAACAAATATATTACCGTACATGCAGACAATTATATGGCAAACGAAGAAGATCTTCCCGTGAGGTAACCAGGCGCTTGTGTGTGGCTGCGCTACTATCGCGATTTACCTTAGATAGTTATCGAAAGATACGCGAGTATATTGCGTGTATGGCTGGTATGTACCGGTTCGATTACGCGCGACCGCGAACTTCTTTCCTTCCTTTTTTTTTTTGTTTTTTTTTGTTTTTCTTTTTCTTTTTTTTTATGTCCCCTCGCGGCGGATATGTGCGTACTGCGTACGGTCGTCAACCGCGACTGTACGAGTCTCGCGTTACGCATTCGCCAACAGTACTCTATGCATATAAACACGTATGTATTCTCACTTTACGTATGGAGAAAGGAAAAAATAAGAAAAAAAAAAAAATCACATGTACGATTATATCGCTTCTCTCTTCTCGTTCTTTCGCTTAAGACTCTTCGTCCCGCGTATAGATTTCTCGATAGAATGAGACTACATATATCCCTTGACGTTTTCGTTCCCAAAGCACATGTAAACCACACGGATGTTACGTACGTTTTATCACAAAAGTCACTGTAAACTTTTATTTTTATTTTTTTAAGTCAAATGAAAAATTATAATGTTCTCCAGAAAAGTTATTTTCTCGAACAGCAAATGAACATTCTGGAAAATCTGTTATTTGTTTACATCAAATTTCATCTGCATTGCATTTGCCCAATGATACGAAATTAATCAAGAGCTTAATTGTAACGTTTTATTTAATGGAATTGTTCCAGGAAACTGCGATACCAATGTCGGTTTTGTAATTTACTCAAAGTTCGTCTACCACCTTAATGCATATCTGGGTTGGTACTCAACCCAAGAGACTCAAGTTCCACCTTGAAGCTTCGTGTCCAGCATGAGAAATGAAAAAATATTACTGATCGTTCGTCACACGGGAGAAGAACGCTGATAATTAGTTAGCCATGACTCGCGGTTATCCCGCGGGGTTTACTCTTTATTTTATTATTATTATTATTATTATTTTCGTTTTATTTTCCCTTACTTCGTCTCACTCGGGTATCGAGAAAACCGGACCGGGGCTCACACCCAAAGTAGCCCGAGGGAGGAGTGATCCATCATCGAAAATGCTCCATCTCCGTCTCTTGGTTTCGCTCAGCCCTTTCGGTAACACGAGTGTATCTATGTACGAACTTCATATATTTATATACACGATATATATATGTATATTGCGTTGGGAACAAGATTTATCAGCGTTCTCTTGGTGTGCTCGTTTCGTACCCCGTGATATGCCGCCATGTAATTATTAAACGATAATAATTATCACTGAACGTCTCTCGAAGATATTTTTGTTGTTGTTTTTTTTTTTTTTTTTTTTTTTTTCAAATTTTTTAACTCCTCGAACTTAAAATTACTCATAATTTCAACGGTACACGTATTATTATACCGACAAGTTTACGAAAATTATCCTCAATTTAATACTTAATTGATTCGTACATATTCAACTGAATTTATTGGACACTATTATTTATTCATCACAATTCTTACGTACGTCACATATATATTCGATATTTGATAAAAACTTATTTTCGTTATTAACTCAATATCCTTGGAATAGTGAAAAAATGAAATTTGTTTAAACCATAATTACATGTGTGCAATCCTGAACAATCGATAAGCTAATTCAAGCTCTCGCAAAGGAATTTTTACCTCAACAAAACATAGAGCTATGAGTTGAAATTGAAAAGCTCGATAAAAACGTGAAACGATCGTGCACGTGCATAAAATAACAATCAAGAAAGTTCAGGAACTCTTTAAAGCTAATAATGAGGGTTAATCTTCTCGTTATACTTCGAGGATCCGGTGGATATAGCTGAAGCAATGTTTTTTTTTTCTTATTTTGTTTTTTTTTTTCTTATTTTTCAACTCGACGGTAAAGATACGTTTCAAAGGCTCGTCACGATCTTTCGCTTGTCCTAGTATTACCTACTTTCTTTGCTAGGAAGCTTGTTTGTGTGTACAAAGAAAGAACGATGATGCCACGAGCTCACGAGCGAATGGCACGTAACTCGGATACGATACGATTTGCAATATACTCCCACAACACACATACTCGCAATTATACCAAAGGACTAAATAAATAAGTGTTTGTATGTGATCGCGTCTAGTTAGTTGTAAGTACGAGTTCTCGAGATGTCAATGTGTTGCACATACAGATATGAGAGGCTCTCGAGAATATATATCGACAATGGACGGGACGAAAGAAGAAAAGAAGCCAAGTCTATGGTTATCAAGGAGCGTCGAGCTAAAGGGAGACTCAAGTTTCTCGCTCTCGAGCTCTCGACCTTCTCGAATCGTAGATCGAGTTGGTGAGCTCCAGAGCGTCGTTAAGAGCTCATTACAGGGATGCCACGAGTTAAATGGCAAACTTAACGATCCACACGCCCTCCCAACTCCCTCTTATTCCATTCTCTTGTGCATTCCTCTGCCCTATTCTTCTATTCGTTCTACTTAACTATACTTATATTTGTTTTGTCGGCTTTGCTCCCTGAGTCTCACAAATAATTCTAACAGCAGCTGAAAAACTAGATTCCAGACCAAGAACTAGCTGCTCCTCCATCGTGTGCGCTTTTCGCCCAATAATCTCTCTATCTCTCTTAGTTTTTCTTTTTTTCTCCCTTTCCATACGCGGTCTGAGCGCTTGTTTTCAAATAAATAATAAGAATTTGTCATCCCATCGGTAGCACAGAATTTTCAATTTTTTTTTTTTCATCCAACAATTTTCCGGAAATACGTTTCTTCAATTTTTTATTGAAGACCAGATTTTTGTTCGAAATGAAAATATTTTGTCGAATACGTTCAAAAAGTTATTTTCAAAAATTTGATCATAAATTTGTTATCTCTATATTTTATTTTGTCGTTTAAACAAATATACACTGTTCAGATTACAAAAAATTATTGCAGATATTTTATCGACTGCTTCGAACAAAATTGATTCACGAAATTACCCAAAATTTTGTTACATCAATAGAAGATTTTGTTGTTCGACCAAAAATACTGTTAAAATGATGAAAAAATAGCGAATAATTAGCGAATGGATTGGATTTAAAGAAATTACGGTTTGTCGAGAATAAATGATGGATCGGTAGAGATTTATAAACAGTTTACCAAGTAAAAAATTTATTCAAATCTACGAAAATCGTTTGTTCGCTTTTTTATTTAAAAATTCGAATGCACAAAATTGAAACACAGTAATTTTGGACCGTAAATTTTAATCCTGTAGATTAGATCGAAACTGTGATAATTGATATTTAAAAGAAAAAATCGTGGGTCGGATAAAAATATGAAAAATTCAATTCAGCATCCGAAGCTGATTTCGACGTTATTAACATACTCATCCAATAGCTATATATATGTAAATATTAAAGAAACTTACCTTCATCGGCAGTGAAGGTTCGAACTGGTCCGGCGAGCAATATTATGCAGCCTACGAGAGCAGCGAGCATTGAGCACGATCTCGGCCTCATCGCGTTGGATCGTACAGGTCATTCGTCCATTTTATAACGAGCTTCGCCACCAAAGATAAGGCGTAAAACGGAGACGAGAAGAAAGGCTCTTAAAAAAGACAAAAAAAAAAGAGTTCTTCTCGTTCGTCACTTCCGGTCTTTTTCCTCGTCTCTTCCGATCCTCGCAACTTCGATGCGATGAAAGAAGAGAAGAACTTTCTACACGAAGTGTAGAACCTGCAAAGATAAAATTAAACAACAAATAATTTAGTGCGTATATTTATAAGTATAACGATATATATTGTGCAAATATATTTAGAGACTTGATTAATGAACCAGTAACACCAGAAAAAAAGAGACAGAGAGGGAGAGACAGCGGGAGTAAATAAGACGAAAGGCGGGAACGCTGACTGAGTGAAGAGGGAGGAGAGAATTGCATGCAGATAGGTATTCGTATTGGCGCCGATTTATATCCAGTCTCCTCTCGTTAATGATTGGTAAAACATATAGATATTTATAGACACAATAATATATATATATATTTATTATATTATCCATAGGCGCTTGAAACTCGAGCGCAAACCGATTTATATTTATACATATATTTATATTCATATTAGCATGTCGTACATTTAAACGAGTATGGCGTTTATGCAGCTATTCCAATCGCAAAATAGTTACGCAATATGTATATGTACATTAATACACTTTATATGTTATAGAACTTAATATTAAATCGCGATAGGGCACAGTCTCTGCTTCACGTGACATTTTCCATGAATATTTAGCGCGTTACGTGCGACTTCGATT
Source organism: Campoletis raptor (assembly GCA_948107755.1). Taxonomy (NCBI): domain Eukaryota; kingdom Metazoa; phylum Arthropoda; class Insecta; order Hymenoptera; family Ichneumonidae; genus Campoletis; species Campoletis raptor. Next base: position 20,088,729 of record OX403624.1, read on the forward strand.
CTTCTACGATACCTATTTCATATTCCACTGTGACATTAATTAATAGACGCATTAAAAAATATTTAAAAATCACATTCTGATTGGAATTACATTAAAAGTTTTGTTTATGGTTCAAAATTCAGTTGCTCAATCCTTTTGGAATTCGCGGGCTACAGTTTTGTCCAGAATTCAATGATGAAATGATTATTTTGAAGAAAAATCGAATCCTTTCTTATTCTAACGATATAAGAAATGAAGGAGATTGGAACGATGAGAAAAATTTGAAATTCCAGAAGTTATGGATGATTGGAATGAAAAGAATGACGAAGAAGAGGCAGGAACAAAATGTTTGAGAACAAACTGAAGAACAACGAATCCCAATGCAGTAAATTGGAAAAAGTGAAAAAAAAAAAAAATTTCTCGCTGTATAACTTCGTCGTGTACTTTGCGTATATATAGCTTGAGGGGGTTGAAACGAAGCTGAGCGTGGAAAGACCCCGAGCGCTCTTTCGATCTCGCTATCGGATAACGTCTGGCGCTCGGGTAATTTATCGACGGCCCTTTAATTATGAAAACCAACGAAGGGACGGTACAGGGATGCGCCTTCCTATTAACGCTTGCCCGGTCCAATATACATTAAGTTACTGGCACGTCTATATACATATATATATATATAAAACCATAAAAGTTGGACATACACGCCTCGAAAAATTTGTTCGTAAAAGAAAATCGATATTGGCTTATGCGTGACGATAAGTCTCTCGATATACATCTCGTTTTTTGATACGCGAAGTATAAACAAGCCACAGAATATCTTGATAACCTTTGGACCCTTGTGCAATTTTATTTTCTCGATTCCTTATCGAACCAATCAGATTACAAATCAAATACACTTTGTTTGTGTACAGGCTCATCACACTTGACTCTTGATCGATTAGTGGAAGTTTGAAAAAACAAAAAAACAAAAAAAAAACATTTATAAACTTGAGCACTTGTTCGACCAGTAATTTTAATCTCGAATTAATTAAATCTGTCAAACGTTTCACACCAGCTGATCGATTTTTTAGTTTTTAGTTGCATTTCTACAGTTATGTTTACTTTATTCCACTCATGCCTATTATTTATGCATAATATACGAAGCGAAAGATTTTACGAAGTAAAAAATATTCTTGGATCAATATGTCTCCAAATTTTTCTCACTGGATAATGCTCCAACAGTGTTATATATCGTAATTCTCTATTATAACTTATTATAAACCATAAAGTATGAGCTCTATATAATATACCACATGGAGCACGAATGGTGGTTTGAAAAAGCCACAACCAGTTCCCTCTCGAAATGTAGAATTGTGGCGAGAGAGATCTCGTTTACTGTCTCGTTGGTTACGCACCATTTTCCCGGATTTCAAAAGTCGTTTAATGTATATATCTATATACTTTTACACATGAAAATCAAAGATATGTTCTTATCAGACGCATGCATCAACACAATATGAGAAATCGTTTGACTATCCATTTGCCTCCATCATCGCCCTGATTAAGCAAATGATTTTTATCACTGAAAATTATGGACGCATCTAATGAGTTACTTGCCTCATGGGCTGGGCAGTAAAACATTGTTTTTTTCTTTAATTTTTTTCTCGATGAAACTATAAAAAAAGCAGATATGTTGGCGAGTTAGATAAATGTGGAATAAAATTAAAAGTAAATGTAGAAATCTGTACAAAATTTGAATGAACGGTTTTGACGTCTTTTGGTACAACAGCAACATCAATCATTCGCTCGACTAAACCGATTGGCTATTTATTTGCTTATAGACAACTGTCATAGTCCATAATATAAACCTGAGCTAATTAAATGTTTGAAAATAATGATAAATACATAAGGATTGCACGATGTAACACATTAGTCATCGTTTTGGAAATACTTCCTCGTGCGTATTCAAATAATTGAAGAGATCCTTATACGGAAGCGTGACTCGGCCAAAAATAAGTTACAATTCGGTACACTCAGCACAAACACATATATATATATGTCTATGTAAATATGAAACGAGAGATCGTCCCCGAACACAAAATCAGTATGGAGAAATCAAGTCGATCGATCGTTAACCATCGCGAGCAGTCTTCAAGGTCCGCCTTCTTTCTCGCGCTGTGATCTCGAGAGATCGATCTATGTCACAATGTTAGGCATGTTACCATGACGTTTTAACAGCAGGCGAAGAAAAGCAATCACCGGCGTGCGGGAGACACCGTTACAAAGTTATCTCAGTTCGATATTGAACTGCGATTGATCGACCAAGAGAATGCAATTTGGGTCACGAAAACGCGAGTTATTCAGCTCCAGGAATTTCTTATCTACACGTCATAACATCGTCGTTTCATTCTGTAATCCCTTTTAATCAACTTTCCGGAGAACACACGTGGTGAAATACCGAAATTAATGATCTTCGAAATATTCTTGTTGAATTATGCTCACATCTGACTTTTAATTCGATGAGTTTATCTAATTGGCTCCATAATTTATCAAATTAACGATCAGCAAGAAAAAACTCAAACAGAAAGAGGGCTGCTCGCCGGGTAATTGTATACACGCAGGGATGAACTAACTTAGCGCTATGGAATGCGTGTTAATTCTACCAAATTAACCTCTCGAGAGCCTTTTTACACTGCCGTCGACCTATTCAATCCACGTCATCTTTTCTTTTTGAAATCTCAAGGTTTTACGCATATATTTATTCGAGGGTGAGTAGTTGAATGTAAATGATTGAAATTTTATATATACACAGCTTTGCAGAAGAAAAAAAAGAAACAAAGAAAGAAAGAGAGAGAAGATGTAGAGAAAAAGGAAAGAAGAATACAAAGATTTTAGTGAATAACTTTTCAAATTCCACACGTAACATTGCCACCGTGTGTCTTCTCTGACTTCAGATGTTTAACGTTTTTCAAAACGAGGTCTTTTACGAAGAAAATGTTGGCTTAAACACGTATATTTATATCCACGCACACATAACTATGGATTCGCATAGCTCTTTTCTGAACCACTAGAATACATAAGCTGAGGCAAAATTTACGTGAGTACGTGCTCGCGCGTTCTCGCGAGTTCGGCAACGAGAGTGTCGTGTGTACACGATTTTGGTAACTTTATTGCTCCCACGCACACGTGGAGCTTAAATGTGTAGGAAACAGAGAGAAAGAGAAAGAGAGAGACGAAAAAAAGGGTGGATACTTCTGTAAGGTCTGGGGTCAGCGATCAACATATAACATCGAACCAGAAGATCTCTAAATCGAACTCACTACCAAGTCTCTTGATAAAGTCATGAGCAAAAGAAACTAGAGAAAGAAAAATGTAAAAGAAAATATTTCAGATCAACAATTTTATTAAAAAATGAAACAATTTACGAGATTGAAGATTTTTCTAAGTTCCTGCCTCCCAGACTTCACAAAAAATCAAAAGCAATCGAGATGCGAGTAATTGTCTTTTCACAATAAAATTCCTTATCGATCAATCGATCTCCGAAATTGCTAGTAATCTGAGGATTCTATAAAAAATGACGAAACTCGAACAATATATTTCTTTAGTGAATTTTTAAAATGTCGATCGAACATATTTCTCGATAAAATAATCGTCCGAGTTTTATTAACTCATGAAGAAATCCGAATCTCGTTTTAACTCTCACTCAATATGATTATCATATGAACTATAAGGATGCATCGCACAAATGCGATAAGAGCTGGTGACATGTATATATGTATAAATACTATAAACAAACGATGGCTTTTAACGCACAGCAGACGCTCGTCATCGTTTTTATCAGAAGACTTGATTATTTATATACTTTTTTCTGGTCTGAAATATCTTAAGTATAAGCATATACCATAGAAGCGCATCACTCATCGTTTTCAGGCCAGTTTTGCGTCAAGAGTGAAAGAGGTCAGCCTGTTTATCAATTTTTCTAACGAGTGCCTGTTTCCGGGCGATTTTTCAAGCGTTAAGTTTATAATCATATCGCTTTTCCAACTATAACATAAGACACGATGAGAAGCAAAGAAATATATAATAATTTTATACATATGATGAACCATTGAGTCTTTGTGGTCCAGCGATAAGTATTGCAAAGGTTCGACCACCGAAGAACATTGAAATTTTATCTCATTTTCTTGGAAGAAAGAAAAATTCGATGCAGCGATTAAATGATGATTCTTTTCTATCCTTTCTCTCATTTTTATTTCATTGTATTATCAAAAGAAAGAAAAAAAAACGTACCGATTAAACGTCATTATGGAAATTGTGATGCAAAGTTTATTTAAAGCCCATCAGTTGATGATAAAGTAGGTCAGAAAAAGCGAAAAACAAATTTACTTTTCTCTCTCTTTTATCTCCTAAAAAAAAAAAAAAACTCGAAGCACTGGGAAATTTTGATCAATCCTGTACAACAATATAAAGTTCAATAAATCATTAAAAAACTTGAAATAAAATGAAACAATGACAATTAGTCGTCAATTAAAATAAACATTCTCGTATTTAACGAGTGACACACACGTAATCTTGTGTGTAGGGTTGTTGGTGAACAATGCATGTAATTTGATAACACAATCAATACAAAGCGATTACCCCCATTTCCTTCAGATATATCCAACAACACATATAAGTGCGTCACACATACATATATAAAGCCTCATATATTGTACACAGTCTTGAGCTCCCAGTAGGACGATTCCAATTGTACTGCTATCGTGCTACTGTGAGCCCCCGAAGGATCGATTCTCGACGCCACGAGGTGGAATAATCCTCGAAGGATCCGGTAATGGAGGCACGCGCAGTCAGCGAACACAGATTTCCCATCGCCTTGGTTCTCACACGCATACATACGATCACTTATAACAGACAAACAGCACTCACACACTAGTCGCGTTTGAACAATCGAGAATCTGCGCCTCTGTGAGCGCCCGGTGTGCTATATAGTTTTCCCTGCAGCAATGGCACAGCATTATATATATGAATAGAGACAGGGTAAGCGTGTATGGCAAAGCGTAATCCTCCAGGACGAGGACTCAATTTATAAACCGTCCGACCGGTATCAACCACTCAAAGGCTTAAAACACTCGACACATCGACCGCGTCATTGTATCTCACGTATGACGTACACACTTTAAGTAACAGAAAGAGAGAGAGAGAGAGAGAGAAAAAGAGAAAAATACAAACAAACATCAATAGCGAGATTTTGCATTGAATTTGACGGCGATAAGTATAAATGTGACAAGAAAGTATCGAAATCCAACAATCCATGCACTTAACGATTTGTCAGCACCGAGTTATCACTTAAAGTTTCAAAAGAGTGTGTTTAGAGTCTTCTAAATTCTTTCCCCGTGGGAAACGTTTGACTACAATCTCTGTGTTTAACTTTTGAGTGCACAAATACTTGAAACTGGCGGATGGATACACATTTTAAGAGGGTCCTCAACGGAGAGAGAGAAAGAATAACGCGTGCATTGCTCTTTAGATCGTTTGGTGACTCGAGTTTGGACATAATGGTATACAATATGTGTCTTTTATTTTTCTCCCTGGTTTACAGACTGAAAAATATAAGAGGGAAGGGCATTTATTCTGATGCACACATGCACCAATACCACATCCATCAGGAACGTCCGTGAGGGGGTCCCAAAGGTTCAAGGACCCGTGCGACCGAAAGTCTCCGGAATTCAGAAAGATACGTTCCTTGCGTCTAGGGCTTGATGCATTCAGCAAAAAAAAAAAAAAGAAACAAAAATGTATAAATCTTTCCAGGAAAGTTTCGCATACTAAACTGCAAACGCAGCCAGAATTCTAATAAGATTCGTGTTATCTCACAGTCGGATGGACGAAATCTTGGACACAATGCCCGGATTTTTCATTGAATTGTACCCAGCACCAGTTATAAGAAAAAAGCATAAAAGTTCACTTTCGCTTGTGTTAATATGTATCGAAACTCAAAATCCTTTGGAATTAACAACCCTTGGCTGAACCACCATAGATTTTCTTCAACAATCATGTTTTTCACTATTTTTTTTTTTCTTTTTTTTTCAAACAAGACTCTACGGGAGGTATTCTTCTCATCCATGCTGATCCATTCTTCTCAGTCAGTTTTCTCTCTCGCGTAAAGACCAGCGGTTAAAAACGCATGACCGCATAATCTACCGCGAGGCGATTATAAGAGCTACTGAGTAGTACGTTACCTTCACCCCTCTTTCTCCTTTTTCCACTCTATTCCCCTCCTCCCCCTGGACTACCTTCCATTATAAAAATCTCACGAACCGCGAAGCCAAACTCCGTAAAGGTGCTTGACGCGCGATAGCTTCAAGAGAGCTCTGCGACTGCGGGGTCCTCGACTTGCTCGAGTGTAGGCTTTTTCTCCTTTATCTCTCAACAATCTTGCCCTTCATGGCTGTACACACACACATTTATATACACACAACGGTATTAGTGCATTCATGAGAGATTGGCTTTCCACTTATGCGCAGGATACGAAAGTTTAAACGACAAAGCAACGATTGGCCCCTTCCCTTCTGATGGCACAAAAGCCATCATCGTAACTCACGTCGTCCACGCTTATGGCCAACATCTGAATCGTGGATTCAAACCAACCGCAATATTCAATATGCCACAGCGTGGAATATTATTTCTTAAAGCACGTTTTCAAAGTATATGAAGGGAGAATATCCGAAGAAGAGCAAAACGACTTCTTATAGTAAAATCTTGAACTCCTTGCGCCCCTTTATGCTCGTCCACTTTTTCGCTTCTCTTTTCTCATCGTCGCATATAGTCCGAAGGTTCAAAGGGCTTCATAGAACGACCAGGGTATCGCGTGACAACAGGTTCACTGGGTTAACATAACTGCTCGTAAAAAACCACGCGAAAGGGCTTTTGTCGTTTTTCTCGCGGGGGTGAAAAAGAAGAATAAAAACAGACTTCGCTACCGGTTTAGGAAACACACAGCCCTCATGACATTATTCTGTTGATCCTTCGCGCCAGTATTGCCCAGAAAAGTCTTTTGGATGTAAAGATCTCTCTATTCCTGAAATGCTCACCAGGATCTTATCCTCTCATTCCCAAAACCTCGCAGTTTCATCTCTTCTCATGTTTCAACTCATTCAACCTTTTTTTCATCCTTTTATAACCTTTCTACCATTCGTACCGCTGTGTGGACTATATATCATTTAATATATATATATATGTATACGTATATCTGAAAACTAGAATACGCGTAATCCGAGAAGATTACGGTACGAATAATAAACATGTCAACTCGCCCTCGCACTTGGCTCCGAAGAATAAACGCTCGTTCGGGTTAAATTATCTCGTTCTATTCCCTCATCTTTCTCGATGTCTATATAAGAAAACCACTGTGAGAAGACACGTTCAAATCTCACGCGTTCAAACGGTTTTTTATTTCTCTCAAATTTTTCGTGATTCACGACATAGTCGTGTGTCTCCTTTTTTAATTCTTCTTTTTTTTTTTATTCATATTTTTCGTTCATTTTGACGTGACAAATTTATATCTTAGCTCGATGATCGTTCAACAATTTATGACATATTTATAATTCTTTATGATCGTGAATACAATTTATGAACATTCACAGATCTTCACAAATTTCGCAAATTTACGCTTTACCTTATTTACGAATCTGTTTCATCTTCTACCGGGTGGCTTTTTTCGCCAAGTATTTTTAGTCGAAAATTATTGTGTCCACGTGTCAAAAAAAAATTGTTTTTCTTATTTTTCTTCTTATCTTTATACCAGCGTTTCTGTTTCAAATCGTTACATAATCTTGTTTGGAAAACACGTGCGATATTATCGTATAAAAATAAAAAAAACGTAAGTTTATGATTTATTCTTATTATTTCGATTGAATTTATCCAAATCGACATTAATTGATAAAATTTCTATGTAAATATATTTAATAATAAAAATTTAGACAAATTTCGAATCGTTGCATCCAAAATGAAACAGCTTGAAAAAAAAAAAAAAAAAAAAACAAATTATGAGTAACTCTGTACTGTTAAGCACAAAAAAGCACAAATTTCTCAATAAATGCGCTTCAAAAATTGACCAGCTTTGTTTGCTGGTATGTTTTTATGCCAGAAATGGTGTCTCGCATTCCCGTACAGAACAACCATCCCTGGGACTCTTCTGTGACTTCATAAGAAATAAATATTCAAAGGGACGAGTGGGCACTTATATTACAATACGTATAAACGCTGAATAAATATGGCCGCGAGTTAGCTCTACGGGGGAAATGTAAGTTCTTATCGCTACTGAAAGATCTAAACATGAGATTTTTCCAAGATACAAGGATAAGTCCCGAATTTAATGGTGACGATGCCACATCAGCCGAACATTGGCCCATGTGTTTTTTTTTTTTTTTTTCCATAGTACATCAATCTCTGCTGTTACATCGATGTACCTCGATGGTTTATTTCATTTTTCTACCTTTGTATATTTACATTTAGTTGTGCTTATGTATTTTTGATTTTGGGCCTTGACTCGGCAGGCGGTGTGGAAAAATCTATGTTTTATTCTCTGCGGGTTCTGGTCGTTGAGTTCCAGCAGGTTTTTGGGTGGCATACATGCCATGTTTCATTCATGTAACGTAACAAAATTGATTAGATATAGTATATAAAGCTCTTTCACGTATGGTGCGAACGCTGAAAGTTTCATAGACCATCCTTCGTCCATAAGTTTGATTAAAATACTAGATTATGCCTCGAGATATACGTCAAAAGAAAAAAATTGCCCCATATGGCTACTTTTCAAAATGATGTGATGAAAACGATTTTCTCATTCTATATCATCCATCAGACTGTACACTCTTTTCCGTAACAAATTGATTGGATATCAACAACAACCAGGTGGCAAATTTATCGACTCATGGTCCTCACACACACCCAAGAGTCTAGTTTTTTTCTATTGTACATGATAATTAATTAGAAACGTTTCACAATTCCAATTACTGATATAATTTAATATGTTTATCGATCAACGATAGTCAATCCACTATGTTTGTTCATTAATCTTCAAAGCAATATCATTTTTCTTAACAATCTTCTGTCGTTTACAATAAAAGATTAATTTTAATAATTTTTTTTGCAAACGACGAAATATTACAAACAAAATAAATGCTAATTCCAAAAATTTCCGATATTTAGGAAGATGACGTAGACGTTATTAATTAATTAGTTCATTTATTTGCTCTACACCCAGAAAAAAGATTTATTAAAAATCAATAAAATTTATTTAACTGAAGGAAATTTGTTTATTTACATACCAACCTAATAGACATTTATTTGTTTCGAATAAATTTATTTATTTAACAAAATAAATGTAATCTTATTTGAACGTAATAAATATTTTATTGACTTTTAAGAAAATCTTTATTTAGGCCAAGTAAATAATTTATTTACTGCAAGTAAATAATTTATTCAATTGAAACAAATGAATAAAATTATTTTTTTAACTTTAAGAAATGAATTTCTTTGACTTGATTTTTTTTTTATTTTATCATAAACATTATTCATTATTATTTATGAAGTTAAATGGATAACAAAATTCTTAATGTTATTATTCAATAATATTTGAATAAGTCTGCCAACCGTTTGTCGGGTATAAAAAATCACGATCTACTGCTCATTCTTAGATGAAGTCAGTTATCTGTCGTAATAACAAATTTGTTCACTGCAATTTATGCAAACCAAGGCCACAATTCGTATGCGAGAAACATCTCGATGTCCTGCGCCACGTAGCGGTCGGAGCGAGAGGCTTTAACATGGTTTCTTGAATAAACGCACTCAAATAGCATTATTTATTTGATTCAAATACAGCTCTTTTTATTCAAAGAAATATCGTATAAATATACTTTTTTATTACTTTCTAATGAACCATTTATTTAAAACCGACGAAAATAAACTGTTTTCTTTACGGCAAATAAAGTTTCATTTATTCGGAGGTATATAACTAGAAAACGAATCAAATAAAATTGTATGTTTATAATTAATAAACCTCGTTATTTAAAGAAAATAAATATTTCTTGGGATTCAATAACAATGTATTTAATTCAAAGAAATTTATTCTAAATATACTATTTTATTACTTTTTAATAAATCTTTTTTCTGGGTGTACTCTAATAAATTTATTTCGTATCGAAGTAACAGGGAAAGTTGGATGAAAATTTAAGAACTTTTTTTTTTAATATTGAGACGAAATGATAAAAAAATAAAATAAAAACAAATTTAACAAGGCATCAAAAATGTTGATTTTACTAAAGATTAACAAAAGGCAACCACTAGGATCACATCGATAATAAATTACATGATGCTCTTGTCTCTGGGATCCATTAACTTTTTGGAATATCGATCCCGACACAACTGCCTCATCAGAAGAAAATAATTTGAACTGTTTTTATATTTACTTTTTAAAATACTACAGAAAGTCAAGTAATTATTCGCCTGGAATTACCTGCATGTAAAAAAATATAAGTTTCCAGGCTGAAACCCGTGAAAAGCGAGTGATTGAAGAGTAATTTTTTAGTGACAGCTGTCACTGATCGCATTCGAGCTCAGCATACAACAACTTTGCTACAATCAACTGAATCTGTGATATATTTCCGAAATGTATTCATCGAGTAGGGAAGGTTTATGAAACGCCAATTTTGAATAGAGCGATTTTCAATGCCTTGCGATACTACTTTCGTGCTTGGTGATTTTTTCGTGTGGGCGGATATGAAAACATATTGAGAGACCCTCGAAGAAGGAAAAAATAAAAGACTTCTTTTATGTCAATGGAATATCGACTATATTTTTATATTACATGCGAATTTTCGGTTCATATGACTCCGTGAACTGGTACAAGCGAACGATATTTTGCTCATCTTACTATATATACAAAAGTGTTTATATATACGAGAAGAGAGATTCACCGATACCAAATAGCAGCCGTGAAATTGGATTCGTAAAGGAACATCAAGAAAAAGAGGTGGCAGCGAGGGGCCTGCTGTAGAGCTCGATATCAAAAGAGAGAAAGAGAAGAAGTCAGATTGTGACTGGGTGCGAGTAAGAAAAGGATAAAAAGGAAGAGAAATTGCGGGTGGAGAAGCTTGCAATCGCGTTCGAGCCTTTTAATGGAGTTGCTTCACTCTTAAGCGAGAGAAAGAGAGTCCTGCGGCTTGTTTCGCTTACCTCGTCAATCTCGCGCAAATATGCATGCAAACCCGATGCACGTTGCACATCGTAAAAACATTTGCAAACAGACAAGTGAACAGGTTAAACTTTTATTTTGTGTTTATCAACAATTCTTCTTCGTTTATTTTTAATCCTTATCATTTTTAAGACTGATTATGTCAAATTTTTTAAAAAGTACACGGTTCAGAATGAATTTGCATTCGTGATTCGAATGAATGAATATTTAATGGAGAAAAAGTTTAATTCCGTAATTCATGAAAATTGCCTCCCATTCCTATTTCTCATCGAGGTTAATAAAATAGTTAAATGGAAAATAGTAACGTATCTGAAGACAGAAAAAAAAGGTCTCGTGAGTTCGACAGAACTCCATATAATATTCAAAGGTTTGAAAATGAGATCCTTTGATCGTATTCCATTGGGTTCTGGCATTTTTGTTCCCTTTACTCTCAGTTACTACGTTTTATAGAGTACAGAGTACACTCGGTGTTGAATCGTATATATAAAGACTGATAGGCGGAATGCGAGCTCTTTTCACGCGCTTTAAAACCCTCGTAATCTCTCGCTAGCCCCTTTCTCGTTTTCGAGAATCATTATACAAAAAGGAAATGGCAAAAATCAATGAAAGAACTTTGGGCAATACTTGAATTTTCAGAAAAAGCTATTGCCAGATGATCTTTTTTTCATTTTTTCTTCTTTTCGTTCTTTTTTCATGAACAAAAGTAAATAATGTGAAAATTCTAAAGGTTTTTATGAGCATTTCTATTTATCCTAAGTAATGTACCATATTATTGAAGATCAAACGGATTCCTCTTATGTACGAATACTCTTCAGTCTCATGAAACTTGTTCATGGCCTCATGATAAAAATATATACAACGGATATATTGACTATAAGTTTCATCTCTCTGTTCGAACGAATACAATATGCCTCGAGGCTTTATCCTGTACGTTCATAACAGAAGTGTATTTCTCTTCAGAGTCACGCATCTCCGATGGGCTTGTATTCCAATAGGAGCTCCATCCTTGTGGCCTTCATTTCTCCATAAGAATTTTCTTCTTCCGCGATCCTATACGGTATTAAACCATCATGGGATTCTTACTCGTCCATCTTTCTTGCATTGATTCTTATAGGAATCGATGAATCGTAACAATATGACCGAATCGACATTACTTTATTTTTATTTTTATTTTTATTAGCTCCTCTGCTTCGAAGCTATACGGATGTGAAGTCGCTGTTAAATGTAGAGATCGTTTGGTGGTTGCAAAAAACAAAAAAATAAACAAAAAAACATGTTAAACGAAACGATCATGTTCAATTTTCGATAAATTCGTTATGTATATACTTTTCCTTCAATTCAAAATGAAAAAAATACTTTTTCTCTTAAATTAAAGATTCGTTCAATTTATTTACAAGGATTTCCTCGATCTGTTGTAAAATCTGGAAAGTTTGTTATTTTTTTTGGATGAAACTGTCGCTTTCGTTTTACTTTAAACAATGGAATCCTTTAAAATTTTATCATTGATGAGATAAATTGTTTATTCGCAATAATCTAGATCCACCTGCAATATTTCGTCAACATTGTTTCCCATCGATGCTGATCTCACGTCCGTCCAATAAAAAAATGGTATAAAAATAAATAAAAATTCGCTTGTACGCGCCCCCGATGAACACAGACTATTTCACCCTCTCTCACGCGGAGAGATTGCTCTTTAGCTCCAGATTGTAGCAACATACATCTTTACTTCTTCGACGCGGTAGCATATAACTCAGGTTTCTGGAGAGTTTGAGAAAGCGGAGGGTAGGTTACAGCAGAAGGTTGTACGCGCGTGACACGAGGAGCTACGCACCTTTAACCCTCTTTGTCGTCCTCGAGGGAGAAACAGAGACATAGTTACCATAAGCTTGAATCGTAAATCATTTCGTCGGGAGTCGAGAGCGAACGAGGGCGAAAAGTGCTGCCGTTGCTTGGTGCGGTTCGTCGTCGTTGTGTAGTATAAAAGTCCTCCACCTTCAGACACCCACTATGCGATACTCAAACGCTGTTTCCCGTTTTTTTTTTTATTTTTTCCCACACGCACTTATACACACAGTCACATAGATGTTTACAAGAGAAAAAAAAATGTACGGGTGTGCAGAGAACAAGAAGTTTTACGTCTCATTGAAAAAGACGTCGGCACTTGTGGCATGAATCGATATCCTTCCGTGTTTTGTGTTCTGCGGATGCTTTTTCAAACCGGTGAGAACATAAAGCGCATGCATCGATAGAAAATTTGCAATTGTTGTGTTTAACCACAAGCTTTATATTCTCGAGACTTGTGGCTGCTGTCGGGGGTGCAATTTTCACTCTTGTACATTTGTAAAGATAGGTATCGACGAATGCTACTCGTTATATAAGGCTGTATCGAACGAATGTGGCTGCAGTTTCAACGCCCTTCTCGTACTGGTGCATCAATGGATACATTTTTCCTCAATCGCCAATTCGTCGTTCATTGTCAATGAGTATTCATCTTTTTCTTCCCCTGCTCGGCATGGGGGTGCGTTTTATTGTTCGCTCTCTGCACCATCGATACTCCACAGGTAGAATTAAGTTCTCACGGCAGTCACATGCCCGTCGGCATAATAGACCTCTGAAGTGTTCGATCGCACATTCATCTCTATTTATTCACAGACATATATATTTATGTATGTGCGAAATTATTGGAGAACCACAAATATCCACAGAAAAATGTGTGTAAAAGCTTGGAGAATGATGAAAAAAAGTAAAACGCTTTTCGAAACATCCCTCGCAGTCTGGAACAACGAGTTTATGTTTAAGGAACCCAAAGATCGGACGCAGATGTTGAAACCTTGCGCGTGCCAGGTGCCACCGTAGAAACCCGGTCAGCCTTTAAATATTTCTTACAATATATATCTATATACATATATACCTGCACATATATACGACCGTATGTTTGTGTCGATAGTCACCAGTGTACGAAAGTATCGAAGAATCGATTCTATATTCCTCTCACAGCCGCTTCTTCGACTTCCAGCACCCGTAGACCCTGTCTCCGTGATTTCTTCTTACATGGCCATGTGCCTATGTGATTGTATTTTTGCCCATCTGATAAACTCGGTGAAGCAGAGATCCCGTCACGATAAGTCACGCGTTAGCGTTAGATCGCCTTAGCAAGATACAACCAAGAAGGTCCTATTCGAAACGAATTTCGAGAAGATGTTCCTTTCAAACGACACCATGGGGTCCGAAATACCATCTCATCTGATGCTGGACAACATATGGCGTATAACTAATTTTGTGCGGGATTTAATGTTGCTGCGTTCTATTTTTTAGTATAATATGATTGATTGAGACAATTTTTTCTCTTCAACAGTTCAGTATTTTAAAAAATGTCATTGGAGACATTTAGTTTACTAAAAAATGAAGTGTGACTTTTTTTCTCGTTGAAATTCTTCATTCAAGAATCCTCATATTTCCCATTTCGTAATCCTTCAACGAACGTGAGCCATTTATCCTGATTTTTAGTCAATCTCATCTCCTCCTGTTTTTCGTCACTTCAGACAGTTATATCTCATAAAGTTGATTAGAAAATAGAAAAGTAAATATATATAAAAGGGTTGCGAGAGAGCTGACGAGATGAGCGTCAGGAAAACAAGAAAAAAAAAAAAAAAAAGCAGTGCGTGATGTCTTTGCCACAGTTGTGTAGCTCTCCAGCAAGGGGAGAGACACAGAAGAGTTCAGTTTTTTTTTTTTTTTCATATATAGATATTGTTACCCCCGTCACGTACAACGTAACTTCCTGTTCGGCACGCTCGCACCGGTTTTCCTCTCCACTCTTCTACATATATATGAACAAAACTCTTGCTCTATTTCTATCTTTCTTTCATTCGTATGTATTTCATCTTTCTTACTCACCCTTCGTACCAACGACCATGCTCGCGTGGCGAATCGCCACTGAATTTATATGCACATATATAGATATATATAAACTTATGTTTATAGATATATATATATTTATATATAATGTAAATACATCGTAGTTGTATGTACGATGAGAGAATTGGAAGAGCGGATGTCGGAAAACCGGCCTGGCGTCAAGAGCGTGGAACGGAACGGCTGTTTAATTAGAATTAAATGGTGGGACGCCCGATGAAAATGCAAAAGGTGATTATTATATATATCGCAAACTCTCTTCGTGTTTATGTGCACAGAGGGGAGTTTTAACGATCGTTAGATCTCTCCACGAATGTGGACCTAGCGTCACTGGTTTTGCTATTGGTAGTTAAGAAATTTTCCATCTATCGAGCATTCGCGTTTCTCGTGGTGAAAACACTCGTATCTCATAATTACATATATTACTTATACGTACGTTCTTTCTCGTTCAATTAGCCATTATTTATTTATATTCATCGATACATTCGTTCTTATCGGTAGCAACCCTTTTCTATTTTGTAATTTCATCATTAAATTCCACTCAATCATCGTTATTTTTAATTCAATATCTATGTGTACATAAAATTTTGTATTATTCAGTAAAATGCTTCATAAACTCACGTAACGACATAGAACTTTATTCTCGCGGTTTTTATGGAATAATAAATTCCATCTCGGGTTTGAATGACGTTAAAGGAATCATTGAAATGCATTTTTATTCAAAGATGAACCAGAGGACCTTTAAGTTTCTTCTCTCTGATGAATTGACATTCTCCAACGATTCCTGATCGACGTTTTTGGAAAGTAATAACTCAAATTTAAAAAAATGATAATTTATCGCTCGAAAAGATCATTTGCAGCAAAACTGATACGAGAATAAATATTAAGCCGACAGAATTTGATGGTTGAATTTTATTTTTAAAGTACGAAAAGTTGAAGAGGATCAGGCGATCGCATGTGGAATATTTATCGCTCTTAAACGCGGCCCTGCTCGGCAAGTGTCCTGCGACGGTGGAAATATATCGCTGGCTTTAAACTCGCGGAAGTGTGCCAGGATTTTCGAGACGCCTCGGGCGAGAGTTATCGGTGCATGACGAATCAACTCGAGGGTTGTTTTTATACGTTCATATTTGTATGTCACCTGCAGTTTTCCAATTATTTCAACACTAATCATTGTGGATTAGGAATTTTTTTATTAACGTATTATTGTTCGTGAGATTTACTGTTCTTGATTTTTTTCGTAATATAATCCAAAGTAAAAACTTCTGTCAATCTACGAATATAACAGGTGAGGACATAAAACATGCAAATTCTACATATTATATATGTCAACATTGAAAGTCGATTTATCAGCCAGAATTCCAGCACGAAAACCACGAAAAAAGTCAATATTCTCATTGGTTGGTCGGTGTGATGGCTAAACGATCAGTGAATAATTTATATATATTCCATTAACACGCTGGCAATTATTCGTGAGCGAGAGAATATGCAAAGTTCATCGTTTAAATATTCACGACGCACTCGTGGTGCAGAACCGGTCAAAAATCAAGAGATAACCATCAGTTTTTTGGGCCATGTAACGAAAGAGAAATTTTCTTTTTTTTTTTTTTTTGAACGAACCGCTGCAGTGATTATGCCATTTATTATCGTTATAGGACTTTTTTGTTTTTTTTTTCTTTTAATTTATCTTCTTTTTTTTTTTTTGATGCATCGAAAGATTAATTTTCTCTAGAAATCTACATTAGTCATTGGATGACTTTGGTTTACGAAATTTTTTTATTAAATTGTCACCGTTTGAGTCTAGAAACAAAATGAATGGTTTATTTTTGTTTATTAACGATTTTATAACCGTATCCAGAGTCATATATAAAAAGTAATAATCCACGAAAATATACCGACTGAAAATAATGTATTTTATAAGCTAAACGATCGGCTGATGGTCCCCCAATGGACAGAGTACGAAAACGAACGATTTAACGCTAAACGATCCGTGAATAATTTACATTTTCAATCAAATGTTTGGTGACTGGAAAGAAACACATAGAAACCACGGAGTCAGTCATTAAAAATGGTCGTTAAAAGTATGTTTGAGTAACATTTCGAAAAGCGAATAATTTACGTCGTTGTGGTAAAGATTCGACAGATATTTTTCTCTCTTCTCTTTCTTTTTCTTCTTTTTTCCACATATCGCAGACTTCCATACGCTTTTATGTAGGTTTTTATTGCCAGAATCACGCAACAGTTTCTCGGCTATGCTAACGAGCAACAGTGAAAGTTTTTCTTTTTCTATATTCCTCTCTTCATAGTTATTGATGGAGACGTGCGAATAGTTGTGAATTTAACGAACGAGACGAACGTCAACAAATAATTACCCCGCGAATAATGTTTAATTATGAGAATTTTTTTTTTTCAAATCACGGAATCAAACATTCACTCACGTACGTTTTTAAATAAATCAAACATAATAAATAAATATGGCTACACATTTATAAAACTTACTCGAAAAATTGATCGAACTGTTGCGATATCCATTTAAATTTTATTTCACGCCACTTTTTTTTTTCACCAAGGATCACTCACTCCGCGTTTTTTTCACACTCTAAGTTTCTTTCAACTTCAAATTATTACGTGATTTTCTTATTGTTGTTAATAATATGAAGCTTGATCGATCGATTGATTCCTCAACAACAAAAATTACTTGTTTCACTCTTCAAAATGAGATAATAATAAATGTCAACAAGCACTCGCGATTCATTGACAAAACGTCAACCGTTCCCACACACTCTTTTGTAACAAAAATACTGATCCTTACGATGTTTTTCCAACAATTAAACTTCCGAAAGAAACGAAAATCCTTCTTTCGAAAAGGAGAACAAAAGTATTCATAAATGTCAGCAAAAGTTCAATGATCCTGTCAAATTGGTGCTAAAAAAAAATGCACACGTCGTTGTGTCGCGAAGATAAGATAACGACGGTAAACGGCTCCACTCGAATCATTAAAGCTTCAACGGTGCACAATAAAGAAATGTATTAAATTTTTTTTTTTCGTCATCAATAAACAATCACTCAAAAGTGTAATTAATGAAAATTTTACAATTTTCTTTTTTTCTTTTTTTTTTTTTACAATTCAATTATATAATGATTAATTTGTTTTTGTTTATTTGTTCACGCGAAGTTTACGAAGTCATTGAATATCAACCCTGTCGACATAGAGCGTTGAGTCGCGCGCGGCTCATGTCGGCCAACTGACTGGAGGTTGAAAACGTTGGGGAACCTTCGTCGCTGCTCTTGGGCGCCCGGGTAGAGGCGCTGCTGATCGTGGTGCCGGTATTGTAGACACAAGAGCAAGAGAGAAAGCAGTAAAAGGTAATGGTGGTGGTGGTGGTGGTGGTGGTGATATAGCGGTAGCAGTAGAGGGAATGGTGGCAATAGCACACCAGAATGGTGGGGAGTGAAGGGACCAAAGGGACAGAAAAAGAGGGAACGAGAGATAGAGGAAAAAAACGGGAGAGCAACGGAGAGCAATGTAAAGGAGGCAAAACTGTAGATTCGAGAACACAGAAGTTCGTATGGTGAAACGAGCCACAGATGCTGGGTATGGGGAAAATATATATATATGTCGAAAACATATAGATGGGCTTTACCGATTCTTCGGTTTCACCTAAGCTTCTGATGCCTATACCTCCAAGAACTGCTACACATTTCTTTCAACATTTTACACTCCGATTTAAAGTTTTTTCGAAAAAAACACTTTATACCGATGTCCAGAATTTCTTAAAACCTTCAGTTTACGAACTAAATATCATTTACGGAACATAAAGACATCGGACTGGTACGAAATTTTGATCAAAATGCAAGAACGTCGTTTGGGTTCGTACATTTATCTATGAAATCAAGGAACGTCGTGTTAATCAATAAATTTTGGAGCTTTATTTTATTTATTTATTTATTTAGATGTATTTTTTAAAGGCTTTAATTTAGAATCGTTGAATTGAACATAAACACCAATTTACGGAATGTCTTAATTTAAAAAAGTTTCCCTAAAACATCCTTTGGATGAAATTTCTTTAAAATATGTTGGAAATTTTTTTATACCATGTGTACAACAAATTCTACTGAAATTTCAACGATCTGGACGTCTCGCTGTATGTGAGATAATGAAATTTAAATTATTATTATTATTATATTATTATTCTCATTTTTTAGACGAATTGTCAAAAAGAATTCTTTTGGAAAACTATAAGAGCACATTGTTTAATGATATTCAAACATAGGCGATCATTCAAAACTTTTTTTCAAAATGTTTCACGAGATAAATGTTTCACTTTCGTAATTCTTACAGTTGATAGCAATTTCTTGAATTTTTCCCTGACATTTCACCAGTTCGATGAATAAATCGTTGCAAATAAATAATTTTATTTTAAATCAATGAAATAAAAAAGGAAAACGTGAAATTTTCAACGACGATACTACATTTTCAGAATAACAAGGCGTTGAAATGTACCGAGACTCTCACCATATTATGTTCATATATACGAATCAGTGTTCTGTAGACTCTGGGCCTCTTGTTTCACTAGAATATGTCGCTTGAGAACGAGAGGAAGACAGAGAGAGAGAGAGAGAGAGAGAGAGAGAGAGACAAAGCTCCATAGTAGGCGGTTCTCTTGAATATTTGAAATCTTGAGTGGCTTTGCTGTATCGCAGCCTCGAATCCGAAACCCTGAAGAGATAGTAGAAACACAGTACCTCGTATAAGAGGGTAGGAAATATATGCAGGACAGAATCAACATACTGATGTAGTATTTTGAAAGATATTCAATTCATTATGAAGACAGTGAAAACCTGAATGAACAGAAATTATTAGAACCGATGAATAATGAGTTATAAACTTTTCTAAATGTTGGTATAAAATGCAGCAAAAAACATCGTTGTTTATTGAATTAATCACTGCAATAAATACTGTAAAAACGTTGAATTTCAATGATTTTTCTAAATGTTTAAACTTCTAATCTCTATTTCTCTCTATAATGAGATGTCCGATGTCTGATTGATAATTAAAAATATTTCTTTCCAATGCCTCGAGAATAATAATGTGAGGTTTATAGCGAGTGTAGGCAGACCATTATCATGAAATTTTAAGGCATGAAATACCTGGTGGTTGGGATTATTTACGATCTCTAAACCACCAATATTCATAATGAGCGGATCGTATCGTTAGGAAAGCGTTGGACGATGAAGAATTTTTTATATCTTCATTCCAAGGGGCTTCAATCAGTCAGTATTTCCGTGTTGAGGTTGATGAAATACATGGCTTAATTTGGAAGCTTTACTTTCCGGACAAAGCCAAAAAAAAAAGCTCCCTAGGCCAGAAAAAAAAATCGATTCTCTGGTGAAAGGTGACGAGATTGAAAAAGAACTGAAAAGCCAGAGAGTGGTAGAGGGGCGAGAGAGAAGGGGGAATAACAGAGTGAAAAGTAGGCCGGGAGATTGCGAACAGCGAGAGGGTAGTTTTCCAAAAGGGAGTAGAAAGGTCTCGTTATAGATATCTCAATATATATGTATACATAGAATTTTTTTTTGCGTTCGAGAGGGGTCCAGACGAAATCGGAGACTGCGCAACGATGACGACGTATGTATATACTTAGCTATGGTGTACATTGGGTATTATAAATCTATATAGACATAGAATGCTTGAAAATATAAGTTGGAAAGGTTAGCCGAGCGCAGCATTGTGTCGGAGCACGACCTCGTTTATTTGGTCGACGTGCATAAATTTGTTGTTTTTTTTTTTTTTTTTTTTTTTTTTTTTTATGTTCTCTTTACCAAATAAATATACGCGAGCCATTTATTTACGAAGGGTGCTACCGGAGGTGGACCTGGGGGTGTATTCTCTGGAAAGGAAGGTGGGTGGGGGGGCAAGGGATGAGGGAAAACCGGGTCGAAGTCATCCACCCCCATCCCGATGGGTGTTTTAGCACAACACCATGCCATGCATCCTCCTCTCACCTATATGCATAACGGAAGAGGTTTGTATTTATATAAATACGAACTCTTATGCACAATAGTCTTCGTGTATATAAATCCCCCCCCCCCCTCCCACACCCTTATCCTCAACAAAATGTATGTATACAGACATATCGAAAGGTTACGTTTCTACTGTGCTCTGAGTGTACTGTACTCGAGTGTGTGTATGGGGAACCAGGTATACATTAGGTATATATCTTTCTCTTGGGTACTTGTCAAAACGCTACCATATACCCGCGCGAACGTTGCGTACATTTCGTGGGACGAATAAATATTGACCGTCGAGCAAGCACCGCAAACAAATCCATTAATAACTGGAATTTAACTGAACGACATTGGAGCAAGAGAGAGAGAAGAATAGCCATTGAAAAGGGAGGTTGTGTGAGATCGAAACTGAATTCAGTTTCACAGTTATCCTCATCCCCTGCGCCTGCACATCGAGACTGCACTGTCACACGTATATGCTTTATTTTGTATATATATATATATATATACAGAGTATACATGGTTGAAAACGCTAGGGAACGAAAATCGACGTAGCCGTCGCGACGCCAACCCCTCGCTCTTCAGAATCACCCCTTTCTCTACTCCTATCTGACCACTGTTCGGTGTCAATTTATGTCCGCGGGTGGATTTAGCTAGAATAATTTAATATCGTTCATTCCACGCTTTCAATCCTATATCTCTATGTTTATCGTTTGTATTATGTTTATACCTGTCTCTCGCGGAGAATTGTGTTGCAACGAAGCGCAACGTCGCATCCATGAAAATTGGTAATGGGTCAAACACATATCGACTCCTCGCAAATCAAATGCTCCCTCTCACTGTTCACGGCATTCTGCCTGTTTTCAATTACAACCTGGTTACGCCCTTTTGTTTCATTATAATAGAGATATACATTTGATATTATTTCAAAAGATTCATATATATATATATATCGATATATTATATATGAAATGTATTTATACTGAAACGTGTTAGCTATGACGGGTCACAATTAGCAAAACTCTAATCAAATATTTCCCAACTCTCTGATTTTCGCATCAATGAAACCGGTTCATGTTATTTCTCCTATCTATCGCAAACAAAATATACGAAATCATAAAGCACCCAAAATCGCGAGGGATCGAACCAATAAATCTTTACTATATATATATGTATACGTTATTATGCGCAGACACCAATTTCAACCCTTTTCCTGTAGGGTCAACGATTTCCTGTTACGCTTCGACAAAATCCTCTCGATTGTACAAATATTCCGAGCCAACAAATGCACATCCCTCGACAAAAGATTTGTTAATTAATTGTTCTTTTCTTGAAACTGTTATTACAGTTTTTTTTTATGTTTCATCATCGAAAATCGTCAATTAGTAATTACAATTTTATAGAATTAATCAATTACAATAAAATTTAGAACTTTGATAATCTTTAGATAATTTCTAATTAATTAATTGTTCTTTTTTTATAACCGTTATGACAGTTTTTCTTTTTTTTTTTATGTTTCATCGTCAAAAATCGGGAATTATTACATACAATTTTCTAGAATTAATTAATTACAATAAAATATAGAATTTTGATTATATTTCGATAATGAAAATCGATGGAAAATCATTTTTATCATTATCATTGCGAAATATAATAAATTATGCCATGTTTGGTGAACCTGAAAATCATATTTTATCAATTAAAACTATATGACTCATCGATTAAAAATGATTTATATCGCAATCGGTTTGTGACCCGTGCATCCATATTTTCTATCGATAAAAATGGGATTCTTTTAGGAGCAATATCTCGCAGCATCGATAGAAATATAATAAGTTACGTGCGACCGCGTTTCTCGGGGTGCTCGCGCCACGCTGTGCTTTCACGATCGAAGGAACTCCGTGAGTCATGCTTACGTGCCGAATGGACGTTTAGCTTCTTGGACCTATTAATTCTCGATGGATTTCATATCGATCGATTATAAATCGATCGTACATGTCTTTCTCTATATATGTAGATATAAATGTATATATAAATATATACAAATATAGAAGCCAGTGCTATTAACTACATCGTGAGTAAACGTTCTTCTCTAAGAAACGAGTAATTCGAGAAGCCTCGTGAGGCAGACGTGAATTGGGGCTCGTCAATTTAACAGCGATTTAAAGAACAAATAACACTTTTATATTTGGATTTATTAATCTGGAAGGGAGAAAAAGATTTTCTCTATTTATTCACAATTCACAAAAAAAAAACGATAAAATAAATATAAAAAGATTTTTATTCGATGAAATTTTGGTTTTAATTTTAATTTAATATTTTTTTATGGGTCGTAAAAATAACAAATTTGATCGTACCTTGAGTTTTGCGACAGAATCGTTAACATATTTGTAAAACCAGTATTTTCAAAGAAAAAAAAAAAAAAAATTTTAATGTTCAAACATCAGTCAAATTGAGATGAATTTTTTTTTCTTACGCTCCAAATTTTTATTGATTCTTGTAAAATTTTTGGAAAAGATATACAAAGGGTGAAAAGATCGAAAAAAAAAATATTTTTGAAGTGTCAAATTTGTTGACGTCTCTGTAGTTGCGTGTAAGCTCTCAATTTTTATTTTTTATCTCAACACGTTGAATAATAAAGAGACCAAAAAAAAATGATATCAATTTTATATAAATGGCCCCATATGCAAACGTGTATGTACTTACAACTCGATATTACACGAAGCGCGAGTTGTTAACTGTCCGGTAATGAATGAGCTACCGTGATCGTATATTATTATTATTATTATGCATCCTACTGTTGCGTGAGTACTCGTGTACAGTGCTAACGAAGGATAACAGCGTTAATGAGCGATTCACATTGTATGAATTAATGTCTGGGTTTAAACGTCCTGGATATTTATTTTATTATTTAATCTCCATCGCCCATTCCCCCCCCCCTCCCCCTCTATTCCCTTTCTGTCTCGTTCCCTCACTTTAAATCTGTTTTTCTCTTTTTCTCTTTCCTTTTACTTAGTGTCTCCATTTCACCCTATTCTGAAAAGCGAAGAAGAATTTATACGAGGTACTTAAACGTCATACTTCGCGAAACATTCGTCACGCGAGAATAGCTTCGTAAATCTTTGAAACTTCTGAGTCACGGGCAATAAATTTATCCTTATATTAACAAACTGAAACAATAAATAAAATTAAGTTAAACAAAATCATCGGTATGACCTGCTGAGGCAGAATCTAAATTTAGGAGTTACCTGAAAAGTTTAAAATTGTTCCAAAGTTTAATTTTTTCTAATTTGTTCATTTTTATAATCGGACTACAAATTTTTTTGTTTTTTTTTTTAGTTACAGGATAAATTTTTCTCACGAATTTACTATATCAAAAAGTTAAAAAAAAAAAAAAACTTACCTCGATTATCTCCGACCAATTAGAGACAGATAATGCTTTTTTAAAATATACAAAATATATCCCACAACTACGATTAGTTCGCTCACTGCCCGCAGCTGTTCTTAAGACGAGGGTCAGACTCGCTGGGATTTAGATAAAGTTCAAAAAAAGAAAATAAAAGATAAAGATTGTACGCCGAGGATGACGTCCAGGAGAGAGGATCCTGCGCGTAAGGTTCTTCTCCATTTTTTTTCTCTCTCAGTAACTTTTTTAAATTTTTTTTTTTTTTTTTTTTTTTTTTTATGCATCCACGTAAATTTACTCTGGAGATTGGTAAAAACACAAATTCATATTTGCTTCGACCGATCAGGCGAAGAGATTGAAGTCCTCTTTCGCTGTGACGAGACGAAAATCATTCGATAATATTTGTATAGAGTCTTTCCTCCGTAATATCTCCTCTTCCACTATCTTCGTATATATGTACATAATGTATACAGATTTGCGTTTATTTCACGGTTGGAAGTTCGCGACCTTATCGAACCGTCGGCATGCAGCTTCCATAGCCATAGAAAAATATCGCTTCGCTCGAACAGTTTCATGTCTGTATTTTCTTAGCGAGACACGAATATTTTTGTCCTATTATTGGTTATTCTTTGGACATTCAATCTGCTCTTCGATCGTTACATCTTTTTTTTTTTTTTTTTTTATCTTTCGATAACAAAATATTCGAAATTTTATTCAATCAGTAAATTGTAGAAAATTTTTACCTATTCCATACATTTATTTATATCGCGATTTAAAAAGCCATTTTTTTTACAATTAAATAATTATTCTATTCCATGATAAACGATCGAATGCGTTTTCACGATTATGTAAACAAGAGAATTATTTTTCTAAAAATGTGAAAATAATTCTCCAGTGGCCCCAAAGAGCAGAATATCAATTCTTTTAAAAATTTTACTGAAAAAAAAATCCCAGAAGACGATTTTTTATTTTTCTCTCTACATTGGCCCACCGCGTAAAAAGTTTTAGGATCTTTTTTTTTTCAGAAAAAAATTTCCCATCAGCTCAATAATGTTGTTAAACAATTATTATTGATAAATAAACCATGATTTTAGTCGAAAGAATTTTTTTTCAATATATTTATTCTGACCAAGCTCTTCTTTTAAAGTTTTCACCTATTAACCGTACACACGTGGCATAATTTCACGTTTACGACCAGAAATACAAAGAAACGTTAATATGCGCATGGTAATGTATTTGTGAATGAGAGAAATGAGAAATAAATGTGAGGGACTGAGAAAAACTGTCGAACGAGGGTCCCGAAGAGAGAAGGGGTGGTTTACCGGTTTTTTTTTAAGTATGCCGCCCATAAGAGATCATTGCGAGTTTTCCTGTTTCTCTCTCTCTCTCTTTCTCTTTCTTTCTCTCTTTCTCTTTCTTTCTTCAATTCTATTTTTCTTCTTTTTAAAAACATATTTGGGTACATATTTTTTGCTCTTTCACACTCACTGTGCAGAGTTACAGCGAGCACCCTCTTCTTGGCATTCAAAGAGCTGCAAAACAGCGGGGGCCTACCCCGATGCCTGGTCATGCGATCGAGCCCTCGGTCTCATACACTTACGGCGAGAAACCTTTCGAATTCCTTGAGTTTCGTGACTGTGCAATATGTCCGTCTCTCTCATATCTGACTCCCCGGGAAGAGCGATGCGCCCCGAAGATCTTGACTTGTTCCATCTTGATCCATCATATTATGATCTTAAAATCTACTTCTTTCCCTGCCGGCAATCTTCCACCAGTCATTCGAGGATTATTAAGGGAAAAAATACACGAAACGGTGAGCCCTTTCCTTTGCACCTGCGTTCAACAATTATATATTCTCCACTCCATAACACACAATCCAACCAACAATTTTTATCTTGGAAAATCTTGTGTGCAACCAGCGCATAAAACATGTCGAAGAATTCGTAAAATTTTATCACTGATCGTACCGGTTTTTAGTTGTTTTATTAACTGTTCTGGTTTCCTCGAAATTTAACGATCACCTTCGACCGAAGAATAGAGAAATAAACGTTTTTTATTTATTTCAAAATATATAAAAACGTCCAATAAACCTTGCGTGAGGGTTCCTTTCATGGAAGATGCGCAATGATCACTTTTCGAATGCGGCAGTCGATATTTACGAGAAAAAAAATATAACAATAATGATACGTCGATGAGGTAAAATTAAAAACATGCCCAATCAGTAATTCCCATCTCCATAATTGTCTTCGATGTCTTAACACAGCAAAATTGCAATGGATTTTCAATTGAATCCTCCAAGAGGATACTTATCCAGACCATCAACTGTCGAGTGCTACGTCATCGCTCGAATACCACGTTGAACATTGTGTAAGTCTTGGCCACACGAGAAACTCCGTTATTCCCGTAATTTCCGATAAATTTCTATGCCATATATATGCACAAACGTTCACATATATAAGTATATGGGTCTTGGATAGTTGAGCTCACTCGGGAGAACTAACTCGCCAGCCACGCCCTCTGCGCCCCGTAGCCGACAACCAAGAATCGAATAACCACCGTGCGATTATTCCGATCGAGTCTCCGCGATAGGTTTCATATACAAATCGACTTCCTTCAAAAAGGACTTAAAACACTTGATTTAATGACCAAAAGTCACTGTCTCTACGCCGTTTTATTTACTAATCTCTTATATGTATAGATATACAAGACTATTTACTCGAGCCTGCCTCATTTCATTCGAATCATGCCATAAGGATACCACGTAGAATATCGATCGAGAACAAACTATCGAATTCACTACAGACTATTTGGTAATCTGATACATGATCACAGTAAATGCAGTCAACAATCTACCGTTTATATGCTCAGAGATAAAAATAATTTACACTCTTTTTCATACAACACTTACTTTATCTTACATTTATATCTGCATTCGAACTTAAACACCATACGTGTTGAGAATTTAATATCATGATCGACGAAACTTCAACTGCAATAGAAAACTAATTACATTGTTAAATTCTTAAGTATATCGTTTGCGTCCATATATTTTCAGAGCTTTTTTTAAATTAAGGTGACGAATGTACTTTTTGCTTCGATTTCGAACTAATTGTTTTGATATTCGATGTATTTGTATGTTTGGAAAATGGATTGTTATTGTTTTGAAAAATTCAAGTTTGTTACAGAATCTTTTAGGAATGTTGACAATATTTTTTCGAATTTCCAAAAAAAAAAACAAAAATAAGACACTTTGTTAAACTTTTAAAAACACAAGCTTCGCTTTGAATAATGTTCTTTGATGGTTTTTCCTAATCCTGATCACGTGTCTCAGTGGTCATTATCCCTCGTCGAATGTTCGTATAACCACCGAGGACGATAAATGTAGTGAAAGAGAGTCTTTTCGACGAAACATGAGTTCTTTCTAAAGGAAATGTAAAAGTTTAAGCAAGTTTTGTGGCTTCACATAAATATGGTGTTTGCTCTCTCTCTCTCTCTCTCTCTCTCTCTCTTTCTCTCTCTGTTGAAAACTGTTCAAAATATCGACGAAACTTCTATTCTTGTCAAACACGTGTCGTCCAGTCGTTTTCCCGAGGAAAGATGTTCTTCTGGCCACGTGTCGTCAACTCGGACACAGAAGACCTACGAAGCATCCCAATATCGAACTTCTCTGCTGCACTTCCTCGCGTCCTTCGATATCTATCGTTTCAATAGCCTCGGCCCTTAAATGTCTCTGTTTAAATTTAGTAACCTCTTGACACTGTCAGTTGTAACCGATTTTGACTTCCGACATGACTTTTAATTGTATGCACTGGCACGAATACTCGCATCTCATGAAACTATGGAAACAACATGTTGTCCTAAGAGGAGAGAAATTTCTGTCAATTCGACCATGCAACTGCATTATCGACTAAACACGTGTAGGCTGGGAAACATTTTTCTTTAATAATGTCCAGCTAGGAGGTTCCTGCCGATAATTAAGTCCAGATCTTGCTTCAGATGACATCTGAAAAGATGTTTTCTTAGAATATTTCTTTTCGGATGCTGACTGACGGGAGTAAAAAAAGACGGACTTGGTTTTAGGGAAAAAGTGCATTACTCTTGCAAATAATTTATTGCTTCTTATGAAAAAGGATTTCTAATGTTTTTTCCTCAATTTTTTAATGAGCTGCAGATTTTAACGATCGCGAATAAACGTTTCACGTACGAAAATATTTTCGGCAAGTTCTCGGTCATCTTCTTATCCTCACTGAACAAGTTTTCGCTTGATATCGTTTCGTTGCTTTCGAGAGCATGTTTCAACACTAAGAGGAAATCCTTGTTGGTCGTTTAGCTTGGCGATGATGAAAAAAACGAAGGAGCAAATGGCTCGAAGCCTGGGCTTTTATTCGTCCTCTCGAAATCGAGTGTCCGCCACTCTTGGAAGACCGTTCTCTCGTGTTTTTCTTCTTCGTTCACTTCGCTAAAATTCATTCTCGAGTTTTCATTCTCCTCTTGTTTCAAGTGGGCAAATTGAGTTTACGGCGAGACTCATTTTTCTCTTTTTTCGAGCAAAATCAGACGTGAAAGAAAAAGAGGTTTTTTTTGCTAATATTGACGTTGCAAAGCCGGGAAGTATGATGATCGTTATTTTTTGAACGTTAGGAAACAGGACGTTGATTCCAAAAACTCAAATATCACTTTTCTTTGTTTCTTATGTCAGAGTTCATTTTTTTTTTTTTTTTTTCGAATATTCAAAGATCCCACGATCAAAGTCTCGTCGAGAAATCTCGGTTGGACTAAGATTACGGGAGACTGATGGTGAGGTCCATCATCAGTGCGGATAATGAAGAATAATAAACGTTTTTCTCGATATCTCATTAATGAGGGTAATACGCGACGTTAATATGAGGTTTGCGAGGTTTATTGTCGAATAAGTTAGTGTGAGTCCTCGTCCATGAACGACTAAACATCAAAGAGTGCAAAAGTGTTAAAAAAAGGAATTTTAAATTGTGGCAAAGTGGCCTGAGGGGACTGTGGCCGAAAAACCTGCAAGCGCAGAGCATCAGAGATCATTCTGTTCGTTTAGGCTCGTAGGACGATGCCCTAAGGCTAGGAGTCATTATCTTTTGACCGAGGCGTTGAAAAAAAAACAAAAAAAGGAAAAGAAATGAAAAAAAAAAACCCAGAACGACTAGCAAACGACGATGGAAGACGTATATTTATAAAAATGGCCACCGCTACGCGTGCAATTACGAAACTTCTTAAAAAATTTCGTTCTCCTTCTTCTATGAATCTCCTCGTGTACTGAAAGACACGTGTATAAATATACTCACTAATTTATAAACAAATTGAAACATGAGAACGAGGCACAAAAAAAAATCACGGAACCAACGAAATACGACGTTTTTTTTTCTTTGAATATATAAATATATCATGCTGTTAAACAGCTCGTATGTCAACGTTAATAAATCGTGAAACTTTTCGATCATAATCTTGAAACGTACTCTCGTAACTCTGATATTGTCTGTAACTTATACACTGAGGACGGAATTAATTGGGAAAAAAATACCGATTCGAATACCGATGAGAAAGTTTATCTCAATCGTGAGTAGAATATTTTTTAAAAATGTGGAAAACGATACACGGTGTACGAAGAAATGAGTGAGAATCTTGACAGAGATACCCGCGATTCACGGGTTGGATAACCTTGTCAAGCAGATACGCCCCCCCTCCCCCTATGAACAAGTCCGAAACATCTTCAAAATATTTGAAACCTTTGTACACATTTTATGTAAAATGAAAAAAAAAAAAAAAAAAATTGAATAAATTATAACAATAGATGAAAAAACGTATGAGAGTTAAAAAAAAAGTTGAAGAGGTGCACGCCGGTAAATCTATGGAAAATATTCTTACCCCTCGACGCAGGGAGTCCATTAATTTTGGAGAAGAAAATCAACGTTGGTCGTGTTTGGTTACGGTGTGGGGTCTTTTTTCTCTCTCTTTCTCTCTCTTTCTCTCGTTCTTCGTATCACGTTGAGTCCAATGGTTGAACACTGAAACTCGAGAATGTCTCATAGGGGTGGAGATTTGGTGAAACGAGAAAGAAAGATCAGAAAAAAAAACGTGAGATGAAGTAGAGAAAAAAGGGCTCTGAGACGCGAGGTTTTTCTCGATGGAGACGAATGTCAGCTGTGTATCGACTATTACGAGGGATAGCATTCTACGAAAGAAAATGATTAATTTCTTCAACTTATTGGAGGAATTTTCTTGTAAAAGAAGAAATTATTGAAGAATCAACAAACAAGCCATCATTCCAGTGGGTGATAATTGGCCTTCTATTGAAATATAAGAAAAAAAAAAAGAAAAAAGAAACAACTGTAAACCTCAGTATCCCATTTACAAGTTCTACCGACAACGACTATCCTCTTAACTCTCGAAGTGACGTTTGTCGGACCTTAACTCCAGACCTCAGGATTCTCGGCGCTCTCTCACCAAGAAATCCTAAAACAAATGAATCCACTTCATCCCAAAGCCAATGGTCAACAGTGCTCAGGTATGTATACGAGACTCTATATAACTAAGTACTGTAGAAACGTGATAAAAGAGACCACTGAAGGTTAAGAGTCAGTTGACAACGTGAAAAATATATTCAAGACTCCGAGAGCCACGAGCTTTGAACTCGAAGTGTAAAAAGAAAGTAGCATGAAATATTTTTCATTCTATAGCAACAACATCCTCAACATTTATTTCACTTCATATTTATGATGAGCAAACATAATTATTTGACGTTTTTTCAAAGAAAAGTATTACTCGTTATGGAACCAGTCTCGAAAATTGAAAAAAAAAAATAACAAAAAACATGTTTTTCTTCATTTAATATTCCTCAACAATTATTTGAACCTCATTTTTTCTTTAGAGGAATGAAATAAAAATTTAAATAAATAACGATATGGGGGAAAGTGAACTGGACCATTCTCTCCCATAAATCCAGCCTCCCACGAATTTTCAACATATTCAAAAAGCCCGACTCGATACACAAGAGAAAAAAAAGTCTTCAGACATTCACCAAATGGTTGTCCCGTTGTTTCCGGTTCTTCTTACCTGGTCCCTCCCGTGGCGCAGTGCCGGAGAACCTTAAAAGAATATACAGATAGTCAAGGGATACAACGCTAATGGTTGGACTAATGGAATCGATAAGTTTTGTACAACAAATCTTTAGTATCCCATGTTGGTCAAAACGTCAGTTTGTGGCATGATTATAAGTGTACGCACAGTTCAATCGTAAATTCGATCGAATGCTCAAAGAATATCAAAGTTTATATTTGACTCGATCTATACATATAAATATATATATACACGTCATGTATTTGGCTCTGGAGTCTGAGAGGAGCATAAAGATCACGCGGTGATTCGAGTTACGAGCGGATGAGTTGAAAATCGAGTAGAACAAGAGTTCGAAAGTCGTAAACGAATGTTCTTGTGTATCTACCGGTTTCGATAACTTCTACCCATATATATATATATATATATATATATATATATATATATATATATATATATATATATTTACAACTACTTTTACAATCATATACACGTTTATACGAAAGTGGCGGACTCGTTGTATTCTCACACATACCAACATATTGGTAACACATCTTTCCTGATCTATTGATTATCGTATGAAATATATGTTTGTGTATATATAATTTTAAACACACAGAGAGCGATGGCTAAACCATGGGCTGCTTAACCATACTGTCGATACTCCGAGTCCATTCTTATAGAGTTCTATTTATGATAAATGGTTTTTACAGAAGACCGAGAAAGCTTTCAACTATTAAAATGGTAATACGCTTATGTCTCCAGGAATTATGATATAAGCAACGTCACGTCAACTGATGACGCATCGCGACCATCCCCCGTTTTTTATATTTATTAAGTACAAACACCAACGCACTAAAAAACAATTTATTATTTATATAAATATTTATGTGCATCATGCGGTGCATTGTGCAGCATCGCAAAGGAACTTTTTCGCCTCTTACCTCGTGAAACTTGCAGGCAAATATAGAAATGCATTATGCGTTACATTATTGTACAGTATCGAAAAAGGAACCTTTTTCGCCTCTTACCTCGTAAAACTTGCAGACAAACGAAAAAAAAACTTATATATGTACGTGTTTTAATAAAAATATATGTAATGTAGGTTTATGAGTACTTTCACAACATTTGAGCAACACTTACGCATTTTACGTTGAAAGAATATGAATTTTATGGAAATACGAAACACGACAGTTGTGTCTCATATGAAGATTTTATAGTTTTGTTCTCCTGCCAACTTTTGGAGGTTAACCTACAAAAAGTGACAGAATTTCGAAAACTTCAACAGAAATTTGACAATTTTGTGAATATTTTTGACCAGTAAGGTTGCAAATGTAAGAAACTTATTGATAATGCATGCTGCGAGTTCGTAAATATAGGTAATTTATTGGTTGGGTACACGCAATACATGATGATGGATTGAGATTAGTAACCTCGAGACAGAACACTACGCAATGCAAGCCAATTGTGTTAGGACATAATGGTACGTTGGTTTTCTCGAAGCTGCACTCCTTCTTTCTGTCTCTGTCTTTTTCACACATATAAAGATAAAATTTATGTATATTCCCAAGCTCCACGCTTACAGATTCTTGTCCGTACCCCCGCATCCTGCTAAAAAAAAGGAAAAAAAAAAACTAAAGCGTTACCCAGCAATTTTGACTTCCCCACAATTTTCAAGAGATTGCATCCCCACGCGGTCTCGACTCGCCTAGAGGAGAATTATACTCTCAACTATGTTTAACAGCTCACTCTATCTTTCGTACGTATTCTCTTTCCCCCTCTCTCTCCCCTTCTTTGGTCTTCCCACTAATTTTTTTATTCGTTCCGCAATCTCTTCGCTCTTATACACTTTTAACAATCTTCGTATCCTTGTTCTCCATCCTTTTCACTCTCTGGCGTGTGATTCGCCGTTTATAATTCACAAATGAGACCTCCAATGCGTTTATTCGCCATGTTTCTCGCTCGTAATTTTCATTTTTTTCTTCTCTTCTTTCTCCATCTCTTTTTATAATACACTTTTTTCAACTTGTTTCTCTCGCCTCCCCCGCACAAGCAAGCACTCAAAGAGGGAGCCCTTTCCGCTTCCGCGGGGCCCTTCCGAACCATAATCACAGAGTCTCCTGGTCCTCACGATATATTCCGGGAAGAATCGTGCAACAAATTGCATCCGTATCCTCGAGGGAGGAGAGAGTTATTTCTTTTTTCTGTTACATATATTTTTTTGATGTCTGTGTTTGTATTTGCTGTCTGTGTTGATGCCGCATAATATGCATACCTGAAGCTCTCCACGACCGTCTAGCCAAAGAGTTTCCCCTCCTCCTCTTCCTCCTCCTCCTCCTCCTTCATCATCTACTCCCTTACAATGTCTGCCTACTCCGTAAGCAGCTTTGTGCAGCCACGAAAGCGAAATGAATTTCGAGCCAATTTTTATATCCTCTCCTCCCTTTTATCCCAATTCTTTACCACATAATAACTGTCCAACTTGCCATATCGAATCCTTAAAATTCATTCATCCCCCTTTCCTCCCAAGTCGTTTTACCAAAAAGTGACAGCGATGGGTTCGCGACTGGTGCATAGATTTGGTGTTCTCCAAAGTTGAACAGCGTCGTGTGTTGAAAAAAATAATTTTTCAAAAAATGCGACAGCGTCAACACTAGAAATATTGCAAATATTATGAGTTTAAAAAACGCCAAAGAGTACCATAAATGGATGAACATGAAAATAATCCGCAACAGATCTACCCGACGACTGTACGAAAAAATTTACCATAAAAAACACGGTATAAGAATGGAGACGAGTTGTATAGGATCGGAGAAACGAGAGTATGCGTTCAAGTGCACTCTTGAGACAGTAGGCATTACTTTGCGGCATCCTCTCCGGATGTGGAAAAATTTTGAGGTGCTCGTCCCTTCGAGGCAGAACGATTTTCGCTCGCTTTCAAGAGCACAGGAAAAAAGGGACTCTCTTGTAAAATACATTTCGCTTTTCCGGAGAATTTTCCTAGATTGGAAAGTTGCAGTAGACTGAGTGAGGGAAGGAAATGAAGAAGAAGAAGAAGAAGAAGAAGAGAAGATGCGAACGAGAGTAAAAGAGAAGGAGACGGCAAAGGAAGATTTTCTAAAGTGCTTTCTCGAGTACGGTGATTGTCGCAGCATGACGATCCATGTTGATTTTTTTTTTTTTTTTTTTTTTACTAAATGACATATTGTACGAATAGATAGACCGGAAATTTGTGCAGGAGTTGGAGCTTCAAAAAAGAAAGAACTAGACGCACGCAATGGGCTTTGTAACTTGCAGATAATGCAACATATATATAACATCAATGGAACTAATAACACAGCAGTGTCCCTGTGGTCTTTGCTGGTGGGACTTCCGATGTTGGCGCCAGCATCAGACCTGACTGACCGTTTCGGGCACACAATGTCGGCGAATCCCACATTCTTCTTTGTGCCCAAAACCCTTGGTCCTCTTCCCTCCCTCCCTCCCTTGAGACAAGACCCCAACAGAATCTTCGAGCCAGGACAATTCGAACCTGCACATAACGAGAGAGATAAAAAAATCAACGCAGAAGGAACGCAGTGTTCAACAATTAGCGATGCGGGAGATCAACATTCCTTCAGGTATTTAATGTGGTTTCTGGCCTCGCAGTGATGCGCACAAAAAAGTATATCTATATATTTTTTATTATTGATTTATTACTGCATTTGTTTGTTAAGAAAAATTTGTTTGATTACGTTTTTTTTTTTCTGTTTGAGTTTCTCCCTTTTTCTTCATTCTATTTTTCCCCATTTTCATCTCCGTTTTTAGTACTTTTTAATCACATCGTTGTTTTCACCTGCGTCTTTCGGATTTTAGTGTTTCTTTGGTTGATAATAAGTTACGAAACGGTTGCAGGTGCATTTTACTTTCCATAGCATCTCCATTGGATGTTACGAGCGCGTT
Source organism: Campoletis raptor (assembly GCA_948107755.1). Lineage (NCBI taxonomy): Eukaryota > Metazoa > Arthropoda > Insecta > Hymenoptera > Ichneumonidae > Campoletis > Campoletis raptor. The sequence continues at coordinate 20,124,290 of OX403624.1, forward strand.
TGGTGGTATTAAAAAGAAGAATAATAAAAAGAAAGCAAAAAAAAGTATAAAACATCAACCTGTCATTAAGGAAGCCCCACCGATTAGATTGCGCTAATGGCGGAGCCCTGTCTGAAGACCCGCGGAGAGAAGGCCAAAGGAGCAAAGACAGAAAGAAGGGGGGGAAGAGGAAGAGGGTAAATCAGGTCGCTGAGGCCTTTCGTCGAGCTACCAAGTTCCCTTGTTGTGTCGTCTCGGAGCAGGACGAAGGACGTGAAACACGAAGAATTTCAACGAAGACAAAGAGGCTGTGGGAAAGCATCCGGACCGCCACAGCCGTCGGAAGAGGAAACATTACGCAAGGAGAAAAGACCATTTCTTATTTCCCCTTTTTTTTTTATCCAAGCTTTGCAAAGTGTAAGACGAACGAATGTCAGAGCGGAAAGACGTGGTGAAAATGAGGAAGAAACATTTATCTGTGAGTGTGAATTTCTTTCTTGACTATGAAACGAGATGAGGGGATGGATCGAGAAGATTTCTTATGGGTATAGGTAGCACTTTATTCAAATAGGATATTCCATTGTACGGTAATCTTTCACTCTAATGCATAGGCATCGTGAAGTGTGCATATAGCTCACACCTCTTGTTTCTCAAATCGTTTTTCGCTTTCTCTGAATTTTCCTGACGATTCTCATGGTGTTGTTCGAAAAGGGATGAGAAAAGCAGAAAGCGCTGAACACCCGGTAGACGTTGTACCTATAAACATTCCTACTGCATGGAGATGTTATGTCGGAAGTGACACGAAACGACCATAGAGGGAGCTTCATACATTTCACCCTTCATCTCCTTCTCTCTTTCTTATCTCTCTCCCTCTCTTTTTCTCTGTCTCTCTTAGTATTTTTACATCCTCCCATCCCTTCCCATACCGAAGATTTCTCTGTACATCGTAAACCCCATGTACTTTTAACCGACTCGTATTTCCCGTGGGAACCAGTATGTCCGACAAAAGCTCGGGACGTTTTAATAAATAAATTGATCGCATTACCAAGCTTGCTTGCCTTCATCGCATATATTGCATCCCTCTCTCTCTCTCTCTCTCTCTCTCTCTCTCTCTTTCTCTTTCTCTGTCTAGCCCTCTTTTTATTCCATTTATTCTACGTTCTTGTCCGTTCAACGAACAGGGCGAGACTTCCGGAAACGCGATACCGTGAGCTCGAATTGGATCTACTCACCCCACGTATGTGTATGCATGCGCTTTGAATTTTTTTTTTTTTTTCTTTCATTTTCTCTTACACTTTTTATATCCATTACGTTCTTTCTTCGATCCTACGTACGTATCCACGTCTTTTCATTCATCTGTTATTAGTGTTTGCTGCTAAATGGACATATAATACGGGTGTAAAGAGGGTGTAGCGTAACAAAATTGGAAATATCCTCTATTCAAAGCTGCCATCGATTCCTTCAAGTTTTTATAAAGTTTATTCATTCTCAGAACAACAATAATGGTATTATTCACCTTTTCTCAGTATTTTGACACCATTCGTTCGATGGGGTTCATAAAAAATTCTACACCCGTTTAATGTCACGAGAGAAAATCGTCATCCGGCTAATCGGCGTATTTCGTCAAAATCATGTCCCAGGATCAACGAATAGACAAGTTTTAGTTTTTCAACATTTTTTCCCCATAGAATTCTGCTCATTTTTCGATTCAATGTCAAAGAATAATTATATCTGCGATGGATTTTGGTTTTTTCATATTTTTCGAATAAACGAGTCGGTGATTGACAGAGAAAGGCTATGAAACGAAAGGGAGAAAAACATTGAGAGATTGGACGACACAATAAGCGAGAAAAACCAGGTCCCATATGGTCGATTTGATTCACATGTTAAGAACACGTTAAGCCAGCAGTAGTCGAGTGTTTCGAAGGCTCATATATATGTATAGCTTTATTTGTAGTTCAGTGGTGAACGAAGAGGGTGGGAGTATTGAATCGACATTCGTGGTTGAGTGTTCTTCACACTGACTCGAAATAAAAGACTTCAAAACACACACATACACACACTGTATCATTAAATACTTTGAATTTGTTGTGCTATTTCCATTTCACTCAGATTTCCCTAGGAGAATAGGGAGCCCCTTGTAAAGTCGACTACTTCCTGCTGGTACATCATCTCCGAAACTTAGCAGGGGGTGCACGGATCGCCTTTTGAATTAAAATCGTGTTCCAAAAACCTGCACTTAATCCTTGCATGTAAAATCTCTCTAGTATAATCAAAACAAATCCTTCGAATCTCCTTTACACGTAACATCTACACGACATGCCTTAAATCTAGTGCCCACAAATCCCCCTTTAAATTACTATTAAATCAAACGGGGAGCTTACTTATTACAACCCTCTTGGAAAAACCAGAGTGGATATGAACTCCAATGCATCATGTGTATTCTCCATAAAGATTTAATTCAATATTCAGAACTGCATGTCTTATTAATTTCATCCCCACAACATTCGGAGCTGCGAAAGTCCCAAAGGGTGAATCTGTTTACAACAACAACATTCTAACGTCCATTTATCTGCGTGTATGAAATATAAATAGGCATATGTGTCATCTAGAAGAACACCCTGAGCTGTTGTCGATCTTTCTAATGCAGAAAATCATTACACACGTGACGTAAAACGAGGAGTTGACTACCAGTATGGTCTGCAGTTCTGAGAGAAAAGAAAGAGAAATGTAGGAATGGAGTGATGAGGGGTTAAGCGGGCGGCATCCCGTGAGTCTTATGAAAGCCCCATAGGGTGTCTATGGGTCCATTTACGTGGTTATAAGCAGTCACACGTGCGTACTATTCACTGGAATCCATGGGATCGTATGGCCTGTAATATATTTTTGTAATATCGTCAACATACCAATACATCTTTGTAATAAAAGTTGTACATATATATTGAGGGATAAACGTACGATTGTGTACAAAGGACGAAACAGAATGGTGCGTTAGTACTCAATTGTGAACGACTCCTTGAACCTCAAGTAACTCGAGTACCTTGCAATCTCTTGCTGCTCGCTGCGGGATGTGTTTGTGCGCAACAGGCCGAGCTATAACTATGTTGTCTTGGAATACACGTGCATTTATATTACGTATATATATGTGTCATGAATATAGAATGAAAGAAAAATGAAAGCAGGCATCGAATGTAATAAAAGAAAAAAAAATTCTTCGACTTACCTATGCAACGCAGTAAATACGCTCCCAGCGTACCTATGCATTTCAATGTCTTGCCAAAGTCATTTCTTCCAAGAGAAGCTGAGCTCAAAGATCTCTCTCTCTCTCTCTCTGTTTTTATCTCCGCTTTCTCTTACTCTCGTTATATCGATCGGACCGAGGCAATCTCGTTGAGGACAACATTCAACTGGGAACGAATGAAAGAATCACAGCGGAGTGTATAAGAAACAGAAAGGCAGATGAGAATATGGTGCACAAAAAGTAGCAGGAAAGAGAAACACCTTTGGCAACTCTTTGCCTATTTGAGAGAGCGACCACTGTCAGTTACTTCTGCAGAAGACGATGACAGCTTGTCCGTCATTGCCGGATTGGTGCAGGAACTATTTTTCAGAACGTAAGAACTGTCAGTTCAACGAAAAATGGAAAATTTCCTGTACAGATATTTTTTGTCCGCGTTAATGGAAGATTAGTGCTTAGCGAGTATTCAGAACCTGCAGATAGACATTTTTTCATGACTTTTCATCACTCACTTCTTCCACTGAGTGTACAATTCTGATTTTCTTTTTCGGCGGTCTGTCGGACGAACGTTTGAAGTCTACGTCCACCCTGCTGTCAGCAATTACATATAATTAATAACCGGTCGCTGGATACCTCCCATGGATGAGAACAAGAAGCATAGTGTTTCAATCTCACAGCATGGGGTTTTACCTGTAAGAATCTTAAGCTCTCCATTGACTATCGACCATTCTGTGTACTTTCATTTAGTGGCAAGTCAACATGTCAAAAAATCATAATCTAGAACTCAAATGATTCGGTTCAGAATTTAATTGACACCAAAAACAGATGAAGCAGCGGCTTCGTTATGTCAACAAATAAATTTGAGGGAATTTCTTATCTGAAAAGAACGTTTCCATACTTTTTAATATAAAAACACGTTTCTAGCCAACGCACAGAATTTTAATGGATATATAACGCGTACACAGCAGAAACTTCACTAAGAAACGAACGTAAAATCGTAAGTGAGAAGAAAGAACCCCCCGCGCGATATAGGAATGATCGATAACTCGTACAAAAGCTCGGATTAAAAGAAGAGAACGGTAAGAAGAGAGAAAGAAAAAAAACGGTTCCATCAGATCCACTTCAAGTTCTGTGCTTACCCTATGAACGGGGGAAAAAAGGCAGAGGCTATGAGCGCGTAAAGAGAAAAGCCAAAGAGTGCAATAAAAGAAGTAGGAGGTTGAAGAAGGGACGCAGAGAAAGAGAAGTCAAGCCTCAACGCATACAACATCGAAGAACGGGGGAATATTCACTTTGAACGACGTCGAGTGGCCGGCACACCATGTGCAGGTTTGTAAATGGATCTTCATATACATGCAAGAATGTACATACTCTCATATGTGCATATAAATATATACATTCTATGGGTTGAAGCAACAAATGACTCCGTCATTCGTTTGCTTGGAACTAGAAAGCGCTAAGCCCCATACGATTTAGCCGATGCTTTAGTTCCTTTTAGCACATGAAAGATAAAAACATTAAATTACTTGTTTCACCGCGAAAGCCATAGATATTTTTAAACACGTTTACATATAAAGCCTCTGAGCTTTGAGCTCTTGTCTCGAGATGAAAAGTTGGTTAAATCGAAATACAATGAGAAACCACGATATGGAGTGCCTGTGGTTGTTGTGGTCATGGGTCGTTTGCACATCGCCGCTGGATTCTGCCTACTGGAAACATTCCACTTACGATAAGACACGGAGAAATCTGTATCTTTCATTTTCTCTCGTCTCTCTCTCTCTCTCTCTCTCTCTCTTCGTAACCACAGGAATGACGATGACTTTTATTGAGAGAAGATGCGAGAAACGCCAGAGTCGACTAAACACACACTCATGGGCACAAGAGTGAAAGAGTTGAAGAAAGAGGTGAACAGCATTCGAGAATTGAAGGAACAAGATGGAACGACAAATAAAGAGAAAAAAAAGACCGACACGTAAGTTAAATGAAATACACGGAGAATCGTTTTCGCCGTTTACGAGGAAACTCTTTGAAGTCTAATGACAAATGTGATAAAAAAAAAACGTACTCATACTTCTGGACAGCAAACTACTTACTTCTCTCCTAATGGAAAAACTCTTGCTGCTGCCTCAAGAGTTATGTCCTAGCCACACCAGTCACAAACTTCAAAAAGTCAACGTCGATGCATACGAAATCAAAGGGGAATTAAGTCATTTCAAGGGATACGAAAATCTTTCTTTTTTTTTCATTTTTAACATTAAAATATATTCTGAAAGAAATTGACTTTTCAAATTTGTTATGCTGAATAATTATTGCATTTTTCCAGCAGGGATTTCTGTGACATCACGTTCTGTTGTTTATTTTAATAAAAATCATTTTTAATACAAATCCCAGATCAAAATAATTATTTTCTAAATTTTTTTGTAATTAATATTCAAAATAACGAAAAAAAGAACCGTTCATTGTTTTCTACACGTACGAATTTTCAGAACAACGAATAAAAGATTCCCCAAATACAACATTGACATCTTTTGACATTTAAATACATCAACAGGTGATCTTGTTCATTTTTGGCGTCGATGTAATCCATGGACCATAGAATGCAATTGCAGCAGCTGCAAAATGTTTTTTCTCTCCTTTCCATTTTCTTCAAATTCACTCAAATGTCATTCTTTTTTAAAAACTCACGTCTCCCACCATATTCATTTTTATAACTTTATGTTCACGTGTCATCTTCGTTCCTTTTTTTCATTCGTCTTGCTTTTTTTTTTTAACCTCTCACATTCGCGTGTGCCAACAATGGTTGCTACACAGAGTTTTCATTTTCTGGATACCTCTCGTTCGTTACATTCATTTTTATCTTTATTTTTTGCCTCATCTCTACCAGTACTCGGTTCGTATGCACAATGGGCTTTTCTCGAGTGCCTACCATATTCGGATTGCTCTCTTGGACGGTTTTTTCGCGTGGCCCAATTATCTGCCAGGATTATCCTTAGGGAAAAAGAGCACGAATGAGAAAAAAATAAAAGCGACAACGTGGAGAGCTACAATGGCCCAATGGCCACAATGGTCCAGCGTGTAACACCGGGCCCTTTGTGCCGAATATATTCCATTGCATGCGAACATCTCAACTCTAGTGTAAATTTTGACATCCAAACACATATCTGTGTACAAAGATGTTTGAAACATGTGTACAGAGAGCCGCAACACAGTTTAATTGAAAAAAACTGCACGCAAAAGTGGCCAAAGGATGTTTGAGAAATTCAACGCTTTTCACAGTTTCACGAGGCAAAATCCCTTGATCCTGATATCCTTTTCTGTCGTACGCGCTATTTTTCGATTCACCAAACAATTGTGGTATTAAAGGGACGAGACAGAGAGAGTGGCAGCGAAGAAAAAAAAAAAAAAAAAAACAAGTTTTTCGTAACATGTTGTGATCCTCTAAGGCTCTCGATCTTTTGTTTCTTTTGTTTTGTTTTCTTCGTGTAATGTTGCAACGAACGTGTATAAATCTATCATTGATCTTCATCTGGTCAGGTTTAGTCCGGGTTATGGGCAGATGAAATCCATTGTGTATGGACGAATCAGACGGTGTTGTATTTCACTGGAAAATATCATTTTACGCAATCCCAGCTCATGAATGGAAAAAAGTGAATGCGACTACTGAATAATGGCAGGTATTACCAATATGCGTTTGTTGGGTTTATATGGATATATACATCTGTATAAAGTAGTGACTCGTAACTGGCAATAGCAATTTCTATAATGGCAGCAAAAAAGAGGCCCTCGAGTTCGTCTCTCCCTGTAGTTTCCAGCGAAAACACGATCCCTGTACGAGAAATGTACAGGAAAGTGAAAGCCACACAACAGAGAAAAAGTCCAACTGGTATACATATATATATAAATGTAGGAATTTAATTTCCCTGGAATAGCAGCGAAACGTTGCTGGTGAACTGGCTACGAGGAGGGAAAACTCCAGAGAGTTTCCAAAACATCCACGAAATTCATGAGCATGAATCATACAGTTGAGGCTTTTATTATGATATTATATTTTTACATATTTATAAATATATAAGAATATCATCTTTTATATTAATTTATAAATTTTATTTGACATTTGCATATTTACTCAAGATTTTTATAACAAAAAGATCATTTTTTGTGACAATTTAAAAAAAAAAAATGTGATTCTGACGCACGCATGTCTTTTTCGTCATCAAATGTTTAGATGTTTTAATCTTTCCCAAAAGTTTTGTTTACAAAGTGATATTGAAGTTACACTCAATTTATCTCGTTAAATCTTTGCCTATGATTAAGGTAAAGTACATGAAAATAAAAAGGACGAATATTTTTTAAACCCGGAGTAAATAGGTAACGTGTTACATAAACAAGCAGCGGTATGGCCGAGTTGCTGGGTATACTTTATGAAATTTAAATTGACTGCTATGTATAAACGCAAAATATATGCTACTTTAGGTGACTTTTGTGGCAAGGCAAACTTTCGAGTTTACTTCAAGCAAACTTTCTATCCCTTCAAAATTCTCTTGAATTTTCCATATATAAGTAATTATATTCATGGATATATATATGAACATGTATTCATATCGGTGTCCTCATGATTATGTAACGATAGCATTTTTTTTTCCTCTTAATCTTAAAATCAATTATTTTTATACGATAAGAAACAAAGAATGTCATTAAAGAATGAGACTTGATGAAAAAACCAAAATTAATTATATTTCAAGAATTCCAATTGAAATTTCCTGCTTTTTTTGTTGTTTTTGTTTTGTTTTTTGTACGATATCTTGATCATTATACATGAGACGTTTACATGGTACCGTGATTACTGGTGTATCGAATATATATATATATATCATCCATACTATTATATATATAGAAGTTTTATAGTGCACTCAAAATAACTTACGAGTGCCATTAATGGGAGGATGTATATAATACCACAGTGACCATCAGTCGATGGCGTTCGATTTATCGCTCCTTCTTTTCTTCGTCGAGGGCTCATCTCATCCACCTTATTTCACATAATTTTTTTTTTTTTTTTTTTTTTTTTGATACTCTTTATCTTTCTTTCTCTCCCTCTCTCTCTTTCTTTCGGTTTCGTTTCTTTTCGTAAACATCTCTTCTTTTCCAACGCCCTCGCGCTTCGTCATGCTCAGCATGATTTTGTTTCGAAGTCCTGTATACAAGAGCCTCCGATATATTGCTATATATACAATGAGTATACATTTGTACTTGAATGGCGTACCAAACGGCCGAGCTTACCATAAATCAGCCTGTTTTTAGGATCGTCGGGCGACCTTTTCCACCGAGAACGTCCAATGCGACGTGGATGGGCCTGATTAAACGGGTTATTAATTATACGCTCCAGGCCAACCAAAGAGGAAAAGACCGAAAGAACGATATAGACAGAGAGAGCAACACGTATGAACGTTGACGTATCCGACATTGCCGTCGTCGTACCGATAAATCGTGGTACCAGTTTTAACCTTTTTTTTTTGTTTTGTACATACGGACTCTCGAAGCTTTGTTTCAAATTCTGGGCCTCCCTTGGGGCCAATAATTATCCATTAAGATTCTTCATCAAATTAGCTACTTTTTTTTTTTCTATGGCCAGCCAATATTATTCGAGGAAAAAAGTTTATTGAGTTTTCCCAATTTGATCAATGGTCAAGAGTGAAAATATGTGCGGCAAATTTTTCATATAAATTTGCATATTATTTTGGTTTCCAATTTCGATTTTTTCTATGAATTGTACAAAAAGCTTTCCTTATATTCGCAGCATCTTAAAAAATTGACAAATTACACTTTTATCGAGATTTTATGGATTTTTATGACCAATTTAAATTTTAATAAAAACAACCGATTGAAAATGATTTTTACATGTTAAAAATAATTAACTGCCTGTTCATATCGGTAATAATTGTACAACATGGTATTGCAAAAGATGAAGAGGATTTGAAATAAAATGTACGAACTGCTTGTACACATCAGGAATTTTATACACACGCTATAAATCATTTCAATGACTAATACTTTCATCGGAATAAAGACATGGACGGGCTTGTTCCGTAAGAGACGCAAGACGCCGACTAAAGCGCTTGTTGACGACTGATGAAGTCGTTTTATCGGGCCAACCGATAAAGAAACGATTGACCGTAGTTTGTGAAGGGTCAGAGTTCACGCGCATATATTCATTAATCTAAACGATGAGAGTTATGCGCCACCGATTTTACAAGAAGGAACTCACGCCGGGGGTTCGTACGAGATGCTATGCAACATATTGAGACTGCAAAAAAGTCTGTCGAGAGTTCTGTTATTATATTCTAACTTCTCTCATTATCTTCGCTTTGTTAAAAAGGATCGAATAAATCGTTTTGGTAAAAAATACAATCAAAATTGATTCTTTTTTTTTCCAAAAAATTTTATAAGAAATTTACAATTTATTAAATAAAGAAAAAATAAATAATGGCGAAAAATAAATTAATGGAAAAATCAAAACTCGTTGAAATTAGAGCAATTTTATAATGTCCACTTATACTTCGCTTATTCATCATCTCGCATTACCCACTTATTTATCCCGGGGTCATACTGTGTCGTCGTAAAAGCGCATCATTTATTAGGGAATAATCAAGCAATAAAGCAGCGTTCTCGTAGAGACAGTCATTCACACGATTCATACATGGAAATACAGACATAAATATATGTATTAATGTATTTAACATAGAAGCATATATACGATTTGATACCGAACAATGTGCGGAGCACGCGATCTCAGTAAAGAGCGACGATCTGGTTAATTGACCCCCTCGTCGCCGAGACGCAATTATTATCGTGCCTCGTGCATGTTCGTCCACTCGACGTTGCATTCTCCTATGCAACGAGTGCACATAATGTCCGATACAAACTTTATAATCGCAATCTGTTTCATTCATACCGTTCGTAACAAGTGCCCAATAATTCAACGGAACATTAATTTCAAGAATAACAATTACACCTTTGGAGGGATGGCAATAAAAATTTAATAATCATTCAATTATATCGTGCATTTTAACGTTAATCCGTGTGTTTTTAATATTATCATTTTCATCGCGTCACTTTGTTAATCATGTGTCGGTATGATACGAAAAAAAAAAACAAAACAAAAAACAATCGGTTTGAATAATGTCTCGACGACTTCCTGTAACCGAACGTGTGTCAGCGTTATTTGCCGTCGCGGGGGCACGCACTTTCCCATCTTTCATTGCTATACGAGTCGCTCTATCTTTTCTCAATGATATACGAACATAATATGCACTCACACACATTCATATATCGGCGATAAGTTACTTAGCTAGAAGTTGCGACTGCTCGATTTTTTTGCTGGCCAGCATTTTAGATATCGATATCAGAGCTCGGCCTGCAGTTCGTGGATAACCACCCTTGCAAATTTGTGGTTTGGATTTTCTTGTATGTATTATTATATATATCGTATACTTTATATATATATATAAGTGCTAACGCGTATATAATGTTCAATGTAAAATATACTGAACGTAAAACTTGTGCGGCTGCAGCTGCACAAGCGCACGCAACTTTTATCCCACGAAACCCAGATCTTTCTCTCTCTCTCTCTCTCTCTCTCTCTCTTTCTCTCATCTCTGTCTCTTACTCTTTCTAGCTCTTAGATCATGAATATGTGGGTCGAGTCTTATCCTTCTTCGCGGTCTCGTCGGCGTCGATGTGCGGTCGAGGTTGTCGAACGTGCGGAGGAGTATGTGACACAACTCGAGAGAGGGTGACGAGATCCGGACCACATTGTACACACAAGAGTTTGATAAACGATCAAATAAATTTTTTTTTAATCTATTGTGCACTTGAGAACAATGCAAGGAATAAAAAATCGTCGGAAGTGCCACGACTTGTGTAAATACACTTCCGATAAAAATTTGGTATAATTTCCATTTGCTTTTCGATGACATTTTATATTATACTCTCGCACGAATTTAATTGCTTTTTTAATTAAAGAGACGTAGAAAAATGTTTTAAAAAAAATATTATCATCCAATAATTCCATTTTTAATGTCATTTGCGAAGGAAATATACAAGAGACCATAAAAATATTATCACGAATTGGATAAAATATCACAAATAAATATTAACAGCTCTCATTCATATAAAACGTCATCGACACGAGAGAAAAATATTTATTATCGCCGGGAGCCAGAATTCTCGTCGAGTATCGGTTTATTCTATTTTATGCACTTTTTTACGCACTTGTTATACGTTTATGTGTTTACACATACGATATATATATATATATTTGAATGTATATTTGTGTGTATAAAATGTTGAATGTTCGCGCTTGGTCTATTTTGCAGAATTTAGAACGCACGGTCAGCGGTGAATTCCCCGAGGCGAAAGAGAGTCCTGCCGGGCGTATGATAACGGACTGGCGTTTGTCCCTGTCGATACGTCGACGCTTTTCAGCTTCTTCCAATTATTTTCCAAGCTATGCACGCCATGCACCCGTCTATCCAAAATCGGAGGTATTGGCATATTCTACCACCCCGATTAACGCTGCTTTATTCACCGTACCTTTTTTTTCCTCCTGATACTCTTTGGAAAACTTGTCGAGCAAGAAAAAAAAACAAAAAAAAAAAAAAATTCATTTGATAACGTCGGAAAATGCTTCACTAGGAATTGATTGAAAAATCTCTACAGCCCTTGGGACGGTTAGCGAGTATAATTACATTTTTTATAAGTTCGTATATAATCAAAATCGATGAAAAAGAAAAAGAAACGATTATTCGACATTTCGTTTATTCGAAGCTAATTGAAAATTTAATGCAACTTGTAATGATCAATTACAAAGACTAATCAAATAAGCAATCAAATGAATATTTTCGTCTTCGTCCCATCTGCCGACGTTTAATTGAATTTCTCGTTAACTTTTATGATTTTCTTTTTTTTTTTATATCATTTTTTATCATAAATATCGGAAAGTTTAATTCTAAAAATAAATGAATTTAAATCATGAAATTTTTGTTATTGGAATAAAATGAAAGTAATTTAATTTTTTTTTTGAGATTCCTGGTAAAGCTCGTTGTTAATTTGTGGTTTTCCAATATTCTTTCAAAATTTGAACGAAGACGATTGTTTCCATTATTGAAGATTTTTACTTTATCCAGCAACATTCTCATTTCATCAGATTCTCTGGATGCAGAAGACGTTCGAATGTACCTAGAATCACAAGTCACTCCACATGCCCTTTTTGTTCGACAGAATTTTACTCGACTTTTTCATTTTATTATCAATCTCTCGTTGTCTCGATTCTTCTCGCAATTCGCAACGCGTGCCAAGTTTGTTCCAGAATTTTGCGGATGCCTCGTGGCACAGAAAGAAGTGAATAATCTACGAGCCACTGTCATGGCACTCGGTAGAAACTTCTCCTGAGTTTGGTTGCTTAAATCAAAATATTTCTAATACGCGCTGTACAGTCAGGAAAAAATCCAAAACTCAGTATTTAATTTTTCTTATTTTATTTCACTTTTTAATTAATCAGTTCAAATAAATCGACGACTCTAAAGTTAAACTTCTACTGTCGAGAACGAGCTTTTTCGGATCGTCCATCATGGGCTCTTAAGAATTAAATAAAAACTTGAATCAATTAACTATAAATGAACCAGAATTACAATCAAATGAAGCAAAAAAAAAAAGCAAGGATTTTGAATACTGGCTAAAAAAAGGACGAATCCAAGGAATTGCAGAATGAGAAAATTTCGGAGATTGCTTTATCGGCCAATGAACTTTGGCTGCACTGGCAGTATATTTTTGTAAAATAATATCTGTAAGAGAACACGAAAGCAAATCCGATATATTTGAGTCCCTTATTCCGTGCTTCGAGCACTCAATATGTGAAGGGCCAGGAACGCACGTTCAGTCAATTAACTTGGAAGGACGACCAAGAAAGCTCCCAGCGAGAAAGAGAAAGAGAAAGAGAGAGAGAGCAAGAACGATAAGAATATTTGTGGTAATCGAGAACTCTTCGTAACTCTTGTGTGTTTCAAACCTGAACGAATAATATATAAAAGTATATACATAGATCTTGGTATACACCTGTGTTTGCAGATTATATACATAACCTGCTGAGCGTCGAAACGCGCGATGTGCACCCTGGGGCAGAACGCATAAAAGTCGATCGCAGAACGTAACTCGGTGAAGCGCGAGCGCGTTCACTCGTGGCCTCAGGTATATATACATATCAAACGAGTTACACATATATACGATCTATATATCTATATATATAATTTATATATTGTATATATATTATGTATTCTATCCCGTAAGGGATGTTTGAAAAAGAGGAACTCGCTCGTTCGTACTTTGAGTTAGTCTTAGCTCGAGGCGGGTATTTGGCGAGGTGAGGAAGCGAGTAAATCCAATATACAACAGTCACAACTCCAACGGCTCGTGTCATCGAATATGTATATTTATATATGTAATATATATAAATAAGTAAATATATATATATATCAATTGAAAAGTCGCCGACGTTGGCACAGGAATCTCAATAATCTGCTTTGACTCGCACTGGAAACGGTGACGAGGTCTTTTCATCGCGACGACATAACACGAAGGCGGGGTAACGAAGGAGAACGTCAAGAAAACGATAATCATCGATATAATTATATATCTTGTAACATATTTGTATTGCATTAGCTAATTTCATGAGAAATATGTGAAAAGACACCTTCGTCAATGATTGGCGTAATGAAACGGTGTCATCACATATACCATTGATTGATTGAATTATAAGAATCGCATTCTTCGTATACACGTGTCAATAATTATCCCAGTTTTATCTTTAAAGCATTTTAGAATTTTGTTTTTGGAGAATGTTTTCAGGATTTCAATAAATTCGAAACTGTTGAAGTTTTCCTTTGGAAATTTAATACACAAATGTATTAAATCTTTGAAAACACTCACAAGAAAACGAAAAAAAATGATACACATTGTTTCAATGAGATTTTTTTGACATTTTTGCTTTTCGAATTGGTAACCAACGATATATTTTGTTTAATTTTTGTGTATTTTAGTCTATATTTCATAAATTCGTATCATATAATCAGCTGATGATATCAGTTTGAAAAAAGGTTGAAAAAAGGTGAAAAAATGTTCAGTGGCATGAAAATCAGACAATGTAACGAGGGATTTTCGATTGAATAGATTTTTCAGTTGCTTTTTTCTCCACTCACTCTTTCCTTTCTGTCTTTTACTAAACTAAAAAAATGCTGAGCATCTCTGAGTAAAAGGTCGTAGCACCGTCGTCGTCGCGTCATGTTTTATGTATAAATTTTATTATTCCTGAGTAAAAAAGAATCCGTGTCGATGTGGTCATGGTGACGTAGGTTTTAGTGAGCGACCTGGAGACGGTGACAAGAAGATCAGTGGAAAAAGGTTCACCAGAGAATAAAAGAATGAGAAACTTTAATAGTGGAAGGAAAGCAAAAGGAATACATATATATATATATATATAAAATGAGACTCATGGTCAATTTATCTGACAGTCTGTTATATGGGGAACGTTAAACGTCAGATAAATTTACCACCAAGAAATGTGTGAGCTAAAAACTTGTATGTATTCACACACAAACCTTTAGATGTAACTTTGCAACCATACATACTTAACCATTATATGGGATTGGTTGTATGACGCGAATGTGTGCAAATATGCATTCGCGTTTTCGTTCTGTAGTATCACGAACGAGACGATGTCTTGTAGAGTATAATATTCCATTCCTGGTACCCGAGCGAATTAACGATGAACTATTATGTAGGCAAACTGACACGTGTCCTCGCTTGATGGACCCAACTCTTGAGGTGTGATTTACGTCTGGAACGTCTAACGAAGAGACACGACAATGACGACAACGAGAGGACGCACTCTCCAAGTTTCTTCTCGTAACAGACGTTTATTATTAAACACACCGTATGAAATCATTCGAAAAATATAAATTTATTTTATTATTATTCGTATTCATTTTACAATAGAATCTGACATGGTGACACAATGCCGAAGAGCTGTAAGGAATTTTGTAGAAACAAGAATTAATTTTTTTTTTATTACTTATGACAGAATCGTTTCTTTTCAATTTTTCCAATTCCTTTCCTTTCATTCGGGCTATTTCTGGGGGTGACAAAAATCGTAATAGTTGTTGATAATTCTTTGAGAAGTTGCTGCTGACAAATTAACTGAAGAGCTGTCTCGATTGTTTTTTCTGATTTTACATTTCTGCAAAAATGTGACTCGAGGGAATCGTAGACCTGGAATCACAATTATTATGAGCATTTGGTTCTAATAGTTTATGGTTCCCATTGCCCTGAAAAATTCCCTCAACACCATAGCTCGTGGATGTCAAAACAGAGAAAGAAACTGTGTGAGAATCTCAGCAAACAATTGTCTTGAAGATATAATCCAAAAGCGCGATCCCTCGTCGTGTTTCTCGCACGGTTGACGAGTCCCGAAAGAGTACATCGTGAATATGCAACATGCTGACGTATAAAATGTGCTTTATGTGTGTATGTAGAAAGGGTGCGAGTAGTTGGGAGGTAAGAGGGAAGACACACGGTACGAAATTTTAATATTTTTGTGTCGTCGAGGCTGGAGGGTAATCCCCTTGACAAACGGTGGTCGTGCCGTCTTGATGTCCCTCGACAAACAGCAGCACATCGGTCTCTTTTTCACTTGGTAATATATTTGCATTACTGTATACATGCCTGTCCCGTTATTTTTATTTCAAATGTATTTTTTTTAAGTCTTTGTACATTTTTTAATCCCGATTCTCTCTTTGGTGGAAAAGAGACTCGGAGAATCTGCTTGCGTTAGAATTTGTGCTTATTCTTTTGTTTTTTCTCGGACGAGAGTTCGAGTTTTCCTACCAGAAGATACTCCCGTTTGGGAACGCGGTTTTTCTACCCGAACGGAACGAACTCTTCGTACAAACCCTCAGAGGCAATTCTGAGGCACCACGGAAAGCAGATGCGGAAAAAAAATCGTTTCTCATGAATTTGCACTTCACTGCCTTTTAGGAAACTACTAAAATAACTTTTTGCAAACAAACTGAAACTTGACATATTTTCTGTGAGGAAATATTCATGCTGTTAGTGAAGAATTTATTGTTGTTTGTACAACAACAACAACAAAAAGAGAAAAAACATTCTCGACCTTGACAGAAAAAAAAGGTGATGCGAATAACGCTAATGGAAGTTCATAAGATCGTGAGGTTTTTCTGTTAAATTCAAAAAATTACAGAGTATCGTAGTTTGCGAATGCGAGGTCGAAAGATTAAATGAAAATAAAAATAAAAAGTCGAGCCGATGACTCTCTTCGGCGAGTGGATGTGGTATATATTTGCGTCTTTTGGATTGCTTCCAAAAGTTCCAAGTGGGATTGTGCTCTCATGGGCGCGTTGATGCAAAGCGCTCTTGCTTTGTTCGGGTGCATTCGTTCTCGCCGGAAACGACAAATTGCCCGTTCGAAAATTCCATTCCACAAGACAGAAACAGAACGAGATGAGAGCGATTTTGGAGGAGGGAGAGAAAATTAACTGAAACATACAGAGAGGTTAATTATAATTGCGATGCGAAATCAACCTTCGCGAAAGACTTACTGTCAAACACAATCATATCAAACGTTAGAATGTGCATATCTGCATATCGTTTGTTGGAATAAAGACTTTCAGGGAGAAGGAGACATGTTGTCTGGGGGCAAAACGAGCTTCGGAGCCACTAGAATAAACTTGTATACAACCAGACTCCGTTTGATGCCAGTCAAAGGGATCGCAGATCGTCCCAGTATTCGTCGTTTTCAAGACCATGCAGATCTAAACTGTCTGCAGTCGCTTTCAATTGCTCGTGATATTCCTGAATTATATTGTCTCTGATTCGAGATATATTGGCAAAAGGACAAAAGCTTGTTGTCTTTGAAAAGCTGGCATTTCATATTCAATCAACACTTGGTACTCTATGTGATTTTAATCATTCGAAAACCTTTTCTCACTAAGTCATGCAGCGTATCTGTGTGGAAAGCCAAGGTTGTTATTTATAAATATAAACAATAAATTCCATGAGCATGAGTTTTTCAAACGTAATATTGCGTTTGCATATTACATCCGATGACGTCTCTCTTGTAGGATAATTTGACTGAACCATTGCTTTGATTCGAAAGGATTCGTTGGCTGGTAGCTCAAGATGTTTTGCTTGGTAGAGAATCTCCCTGGAGACGAGAAATGACAAAAATCGTTTTCGTACGAGTTATTTGGAGCGAGATTAGAGTAAAATAAAAGTAAATGAGCTAAGAATACGATTACAAAGAGAAAGATCTAGAGGCCCTTTACTTTTCGTTCTCCAAAATGGGGAGTACAGTAAAATGGGAATAAAGAAATATTTTTTGGCGTAATCCAGTTGCTTCAACGTTTTATAGTTGAATATATATTCCTGGTTTTTTCTCTTTTTTCTTATTCTTTGGGATGATGAGAGGTTAGCCTGAAGATGGGACGCGACGAGTCGCAGCTCTGTCAATAGGATAACTCCATTTTGCGGTCGAGAATTCTCTCATCTTTTGGTCTCGCCTTTGATAAGTCTTTTCGTGTTCGTTCAACGACAAATGCTTGTGCCAGGAGAGCGCGAGATTTTGAGAATCTTTTTGGCCGGATGAGGCTGTCATGGATATAATAACGTCGGCGTGGAGGAATACAGACTGAAAGAGAGATCAAGAAGAAAGCTGGCGACTGAACGAAGATGAGAATGAGAGAGAGATAGAGAGAGAGAGAGAGCAAAAGTGCAATAGACAAAAAAACGGAATGGAAGACGAGAGATGTTAAATTTTCGAATACGCTCTTGGTGCTGATGAGACGAGAGGACACATCAACTCACAAGATGCATGTGTGCACTATTTCAAATGACGATTCAGTGGGACCGCGCGTGTTCCGCCTTTTCCATCGTCACAGACGTCCGCACCGCGGTTCAGGCTTTTGCGAATCTTCTCTTTTACTTTCGTATGGAATATATAACAGAAACGATATGTTGAGACTCAAAAACATGTACATACTCAAAGATTTTCACGTTTTAGTGTTAGTCTCTATACTACACATTGACACACATATGTGTTTATGTGTATATGAAGAAGTATGTGAAGCTTTGACTAGCTATATTCCAAGTGAAGAAATATGGTGATTCGCAACGACGGCGAGAAATCGCCGTGGACGTTTCTAACGCGTCACGCGAATCACCCCAGTCTATCCGGAAAACTTATTGCACAGTTTGTTTTAGTGACGAGAGAATGAAAGAGGTGTGAGGCTGCAGGACGATATTTCACGTGTCATTTACGATCCATATGGGCAGGAAATAAAATTAATTGAATTTCTAATCAATGAGTACCTGCGTCTTAGTATTTATGTATTTTTTTTTTTTTATAAATTTTATCAAACGGAAATCAAATGGAAAAATGTTTTCCTACCGATCGTTGGAAGTTCAGAAGTTCAGCTTGAACACGAAGAAAAAGTATTAATGCATGGATGATCTGTAAAAAAGTTGAAAATAAAATGTAGAGTTGACTAGGAAAATAACTTCGCTATCGATAATTCACGAACGTATACTCCAATGTACATCTCACGATAAAATCCAATTTCATCGATGTTGGTCTTTTACCAACAGGCTCTTGAGGATCGCCAAACACGGATTTTTCTTCTCAGCTAGTTGGGCAGAAAATTGCAAAAGAGAAAACGACACGAGGGGAACGGGAAAATAGAAGTTCGAGGGGTTAACTTATCGTTACGATGAATTTATCGATTCCATTCGCACGAGAGACGCTGACGAGAATTGCCAAGTGGGATCACAGACGATCGAGACTAAACCTTGCTAACGTGTCTGGTAAAAAAAAAAAAAAAAAACAACAAAAAACAAAAAAAAAACGTTATACTGGAAGCTCGTTCGCACGCTTTTAAAGGCCACGAGGAAAAACGTTGAAGAAGTTGGTACGAGAGGCGTCGATCGAGACAAATTGATTCTTTTCAATGCGTTGGCACTAAACTGGAAATGTACTTAAGTGGGGCAATTTGAAACGTTAGGTAGGAATGGTGACCAGTCCTTGATTAAGCCTGGCAGAGAAAAACTTATTTTTGATCTTTGCTACATCTATATATATACATAATTAACCACAAATATATAGTCTGCAAGAGATTTTGCTACAATGTTGTGTTTAGGATTAATTTCAAGACGTCTGGCGAAGATCCGACAAATCGCGGTCTCTCGAAACTATCCCTTGGGATAGTAGGGCTAGGCCAAAAGGACGAGAGATGAGAAGAAGAAGAAGAAGAAGACGAAGGAGTATGCCGCGCCCCAAGACACCAGAGAGAATCTCTACTGCATGCAAGAACAATTAGCTACACCTCCTTCCTTCACCTTCTCTCGTGGCTCACCTCCGCGATAAATCAGCGCCACCACATTACCGCAACGGGCCATGAGACACAATGCCTGTAATTCTCGCCCACAACCCGAACGCCCCGGTTACAGTGTGTACCTCAACTTTGTATACCATCCAACTAATATCTATAGAGATATGTACAACACTACGTTCACGTACTCTATTCGCTCGAGAATATGTTGAGAGTTTATCCGTGAGTGAATATACAGATACAATCTCAAATATATCTGTTGTTCTTGCTCGTTGTACGCCATTCTGGGAATAAGAAACAACACGGTTGACAAAGATGCCCGAGACAAGGGTCAGACTCGAAAGAAAAAAGTTTCATGCCACACGAACATGGGACAAAAAATAAGAGAGTGAAACGAAAATCAATTTAAAATATTTGCCAGTTCTTTATATTCGTATTGGAAAAATAATCAAAGAATTATGACAATCGATGATAGAAATACACTTGACATTGTTTCGTACATGGAGTTTATTTGAAATCTGATGGTAAAATGTGTGTAGAAAAAAAAACGAGTTGCGTCAAAATCCAAGCCCGTAAATAATACGGATATGCATTTTTATTTTATTTTTCTTATCAATATAATTTATTTCTTTTTTTTTTATATCGTATAATATCGAATATTTTTCTCTATATCTCTTTTATTCTCTTTTTTCTTCGTGTGCATTCTCCGAAAGCTTTGCCATTCAATCGTCTTCCCAAGGAATTGGTACGTCTTCGAGTCATTCCAAGTTTCCGAAGGAAGAGAGATCGAAGGAATCGAGGAAAAAAGAGGAAGACAAAAATTTTGTATAGATATATAAAGACGTCGTCGAAAACAGTGCACCCCACACACCATAGCATTCAATCGGTCGTGCACGACGAGTAGTCGAAGTCGCGAACGCACACGATATCCTGTATCGTCGCGCCACATCGAGCATCTCGACGTTCGATCGAGCGGAAACCTTTACTACCTTCCTCGCCTCCACATCCTTTTTTCTCCTCTACGCTTTAACACTTCTCTCTTTTTCTATCCTCTCTTGTACACAGAGGCGTGTTTATTTGCCGCAAAAGTCTCGCAAAGTACCTCCATCGCGTTACTGGTCCACCGACGTCGTTCCGATACCTTAATCGTCACTTTATACCCTTCGCACGATTGAACATCAAAAACCTTATCCATTTTAATTATTCATGACAAACTCAAAATACTATCTTTAAAAATTTTCACGTTCTTTTCGAATAAATGAAAAAAAAAAAACAAAAACAAAAACAAAAACTTTCTTACTCCAAAATCTTATCAACAAAATGACCTTTTTTTGGTTCATGAAGAATCAAGTTTTAATTTTTTTTCAGTTGAAGATTATCCGTTGCGAAATTTTACTAATTTTCGAAGCGTAAGAAAGATGGTGCAGAATGTCCCTTAAACATTTTGGTTTATTTTAAATAATCAAAAGCTCCAGAATAAAATTAAATTTTATTGGTTTATTTTATTTCCTCGAGATTTCATTTTTTAGAGCGTAAAAAATGTCGTGAAAGTACAGCTAGTGTAGCTGGAAGAAACTCCACGACAACGACAAGCAACTTAAAGATGCCTCTCGGTCGAGAGAGCTCTCCGAAGCAAGAGAAACTGTGCGGAGGAAGAAGGACGAGAGATAAAACTATTCTCGGCGCGGGCGGCAAAGCAGCGAAGCTTCTGTTTCCTCGTGAAGAGTAGCGAAGATGCTGTGGAGAGGATACATTGAGACTCAGAGACTGTCGCATAGTATAAAATTGCCGGATCGTATACAGAGAGCCCGAGAAAGGGAACTGAGACGAAGGTAAGCAGTAAGAGAGATAAAATAACAGACTCTAGCACATAATGCACCAAGTACAGTCGAAATACATCAGTATACACAATATACACATTTTACACGGCAACTCGTACCTCTTATACTCGTAGATCTTACCTCAAGAAGTAGACAACAATTGGAGCTTAATTACGTAGTCTACTCAACTCTCAATCTTTTATTCTTTTTCTTACCGAGTGGGTGACTCATTCACAATGAAAATATTGCACTATACTTACTGCGATAAAACACAAACCTCCGCATTTTCCGTTGTCACGTTCCATATCTATCGTTCTTAATAATCATTCCATAAAAAGAAATACCAAAAGAAAAATAAAACAGAAATACATGAATAAATAAACAGCAACAAAACTCCGAGATTGATGAATAAACGTTCCGAACTGATATTTGAAAATCAGAAGTAAAAAGTCATCATGTTGTGAATGAAATTGTGATAAATTCGTCCCAAAAAGACGCAAATAAAAAGCAATTGTTTTCAATAAAACAATTGATATGATTCAACGTAGATTTCAATTGTAAGTTAAATAACAAAAAGTAAAATATCATATAACGGTATATGTTTGAGTAAGCATGAAATTGGTTACAATTCGAGAAACAATGGTGTTAATATTTCATGATTAAGTGATGCAGAAAGATCGTGTTGTCAGGTTGATTAAATGATGTTGGTTTGTTGTCATTGACAAAAGCTGGAAGCAATGTATTCGTGGATTTTGTATACATTGCACATGCGATATGCTTGTTGGTTTTAATTGAAGATCGGAAAAGAGTAGTACACGCTAAGTTGCGTGTGTGTTCGTGGCTGTTTGAACCACAGGAGCTACGTAGCGTAACACGCGCCCATTCATCCCACACCTCCTTCGGATCGTGTGGTCGCGTCGACGACGTTGACCGGGTTCCGGCCGGGAGCAGCTCGGCCGCGCGACCGGATCATGCGCACGCGCCAGGAAACGGCTCGCGACCACGTCCTTTTGCTCCCCCTGTATGTTCTGTACGTATCGTACATATGTAAGCAGTCTATATATTTATTATTATACATATATACATATATGTCTCGTATATAAGCATGATACTTGTACTTTCTTGCGTGGCATACTCGACAGGCGCCTGCGATATACACCCGGGTGCCCTGGCACTCACTTATCTTGCTTTCCGGCTCGTTCCCTCTTTCTTCTTCTCACGAGACACTCCCCGATCCATGTAAACGTCATCGCCCGATGAGAATCTCTCTGCACACGAGGTGTCACCCGCTTCGCATCATGTTTACCTTAGAGGGTGGCAACATCAACACCCAAACACACCAATAAGCCAACTTATATGCCCGAAAATAGTTGATACAGTAAATAAAATGTCGATCGGAATTTCTACCCGATGTTCTATTGCTGCGTTGGAACAGTTCATACTGCAGGGGAAGCAAAAAAAAATAGGGGATGTTCGAAATGCTGTTTTTTTTATCTGTGAGCAATATCTCAATCGATGAACTGCATGCAGATGGAAGTCTGTGAGATTAGGGGTTTTTAAATCCTATTTTTAAGACTAAACGACGCGGAGGAAAGAGTGCGCAGAAGTAATTTGTGGGGAGATTTTATTTCTTAGGGGTCATCTCGCTCAACAGCCTGTATATCCTTTATCGATAATGTAGAACGTCCTGGAGTGTTTGACTCGGACGAACGACGAGTTATGTGGGACGCAACGGGACACTTCTATGGTGGGGTAGAAGTCAAGAAGAGGAAGAAGATGCTGAAGAATGATTTACCGAAGGGGCACACACGCCTGGTTACTGGCCCTCGAGAGTTATATTCTTCCCTTATTCCGTCTTCCTCTCGCCTACTCGTTCTTTCTTTAACTCTAACTCTCTTCCTTCCACGTGGTCGCTCTCGAAACAATTAGAGGCTTTATGAGGCCGCGCGAGAGACGCACTAATGCCGCAAAGGAGTTCCTGTGGTACTCGAGAATCGAGCCAAGGGCCCCCAGGATGCCGAGAGGGATATACACGTCGGAAAGGGGAAGAGTTGTTTAAAGTGACGCGAGCCACGTGTTTCACTCCTCGACTCAATTCTCTTGCGCTCTCTAGGGCGCAAAACAAGAGAGGTCGACGTTCCCGAGGCCTTCACATAAATTCATATATATTTTTGTATATATATATATACAGAGAACATAGAGCTGAGACAGCATTAGGGGCCGTGGGTACGAAGAACACTCGTCCTCTCGCACTATCGAGAACCGTGGGCGTTTTTTAATATATCCAAACTGACGCAGAAATGTAATATATAACGTATATTGCGTTTTTATAGACTTACCAGCACATAGTGTTATATGGAAATATGAATGATTGTTAATGAGCTGTCACCATATTCATGAGATATATGGGAAGAAAGTTTGTGGAGAACCTCAATTACTTTCTTCTTACGGGTTTGCATACAACTATTCATTTTAAGCTTATTATTATGTCCGTGAAGCTTTCGGCTTTCTATTGCTGTGAAACCCGATTTAAAGTATGTTGCTGCATTTCTAAAAGTATTGTTTCATTTTTATAAAGAATTTTAAACAGATTTTTTAGTCTTTACCGTTGTAGATCCTTTCTGCGTTTTTTTTTTTTTTTTTTTTTAAATGTTTGAAAGAATAGTTTTAAGGACATATTTGTTTTAAGGACTAAAGGAAATCTCACGAATCCTCGACACGGAAAATAGAGGAAAAAAAGGGACTAAAAAAGAGGGTCGAAAAGGAAAAAGGATAAAATAGAGAAACGCGAAACGGTCGGTCTCGCTCACACCGCGGGTACGCGATATCTCACGGCGGGTGAGTTTACCCCCGGGGGTCCCGTTGCGAGAGCAATCTCCCGCGAGATCTCGGAGAAAAGTGAAAACGTGAAAGGCATAATCTCGAAGCTGGCTGGATTATAAATCCTGGCGGTCTGCCACCGGGCTCGGCGGTCTTCTCGTCTCCGTCCTCGTTGTCGTTTCGTGTCCTATAGCCAACGCAGCCAGTTCTCGTTGTCCGAAGCCAGAGACAGTCAGGGCCACCCACACCCCTAATTATTAACCTTCTTATCTCAACACAAGACGCCCCGAAACTGCGGTTAAACTCTCCACAAATCTGCCTCTCTAGACTACGCTGCCCTTTCAAATATTTCAGAAACGAGCTCGTCAGTAGGATTTAGCGTAATTAACGCTAAGAACTGTCGTATCAGTACTTCTCTCTGTCCCTCACTTTTTCGCTCAAAGATAATTTATAAGGAATAAAAATAAATTGCCATTTATAACGACGACCAGTTATTAATTATTTACGACTCTAGATAAACCGAATAACTTAAACTTACTCGTCCGCAATCCGAGCTACAAACTTCGCTGGAATAAATTTGGTTGGAAAACAGTGGAAAACTACCCCATCGTTAATATTCTCATGTCTTTCCAAATGAAATAAATGATTTTTTCACATTCCAATTTTTCTCCATTGAATTTCTCATAACGGGACACTTAGTCGACGATTTTTCATGTGTTCCTCATCATTTTACATGATTCTGTTCCACACCCACTAATTATCGAGTTCCTGATCCCAAGTGAGGGAGGAGCAAAGTTTTTGGAAGTGAACCGAGTTCTGCTTCTCCTTCCTCTTTCCTCTCTTGATTAGCCGCTTCCTCTGCTCCTCTGTTACCATTAGAAAGAAGGAAGCTCTAAAATCACAGGAATCGGGAGTGACAGGCAGGATTTTGGCTGTAATTAACGGTAACGACGCGTTCGGGAAACGTTGGCCGCAATGGGTTTTGGGACTCGAAACCAAACGAGAGAATGAGAATCGTCGCGCCACCGACGCGACAAGAGTATTACCACCGCGACGCTTGTGTGCGCGCGCGCTTTCGCGTATCACAACGGCATGGTAGACCGAAGGACGCTTTCGCCCCGGTTCAAACTGGTTTCGGACGTAATTGGCGTCGACGCGAACGTTAAGAGTACCGCACACGCACACACGAGCATCACCACGGGGGAATATGCCAGAGTATCGCTAGTTCTCGTTGGTGAAATCCCATGCCAAAAACGGTAATGGCGAGCCACGCAGGCTAGCCTATAAATTTCAACCCTTTACGAGTGGTAAACCATCTCTTCACCCTTCACTGCTACTTTGACAAGCCCCCGAGTTCCTACCAACAGTTTCTATTCGCTTAGAATTTCTGCTGCAATTACGTTTTGTTAAATTCTCACTTGCTAGAAAATCCAACGAGAGCGTGATGATGGAACTTCTGAATGTTTGTTGCATTCATTTGATCGCAAATCATTCGATTCGTCAATAACAACCCTGTCGTATAATTGATAGAGCACAAAAATGACCTCAAGAGGCTTGAAGTCATAAAATATACCGAGAGATTGGAATCAATGACATTGTTGAGTGTAGTTGAATTTAATGAATTTCCTCGATGGACGATATTTCGCGTGGAAATTAAACCAACCTTCCCCCACGAGTTTCAACCCCCTCGATGTGATTCAAAAATAAGGAGAGTCACGGGAGAGTGAGATCGAGAACGCAAGACTGACGGTAAAGGTCGAACGAGGGTCTTCCGGATGGTGTGGTATGGTTGGGTGGGGTCACAAAGATAGAGAAAAAAAAGCGAAGGGAGAAAGTCACAGTAATGAGCTTCCCACAGAGGCAACTCCCACCGACGGTTGCTCTCTGTAACGAGCAAAAACTTATCGTCACTCTCCCTACTGATTTACTCGACCTGCCACGTCGTTAGTCGTCGCGAGAGGCCCAAAAAACCTTGAAGAACTCTCTCACCCTAGCAGTACCCTCGACCCCCTTGGCTATAACCCTCGAGATATATATCCGAAAGCCTAGTACTATTTTCTAGAACTCTTTCTCTTATTGCTCAGCCAGGGTAGCTGTAACCCTGCGAGGTCAACAAGCTAAATTTGGTTGAAAGTCATTGCACAAAGTCGAAGCGTGTTAATGAGAACGAAAAAAAAAAAAAAAATCAAAAGAGATTTTCTAGGTTAACCAGCCACTGCTTTTCAACCCAATAACTGTTTCAACCAAAATACTGCACAGGATGATAGATGGATGTTGTCATCTTTATGATGTATAAGAATCTTTTATGCTGTATTTGAAACCCTACCGTGAAATAGGATACACAAATTTTTTCCAGCCTGTAACTACGAAGTATTCCATTTCTATTAACTACTAATATATGTCAGATATAGTTTCGAGTTATTTAAGGGCTCATGGAGATTCGAGAGCTAAAAAAGCAATCAGGAAAAAAGTTAACCCTGCGTGCATGGATTGAAAAAATCGCAGAGCTTTGTAGCCTTGCGTTTAATAGTGACACGACTATGTATTATATATTAGACCCACGTGGGATAATGGTTTCCATGTGGAGTTGAGTAAAGCTTAGTCATATATCATTCCAAGATAAAAGCGTACCACTCATCGCCGCTGTGTGTTTTGTATCTTTCGCTCCTGTTCCCTTGTATCTTTCGGTGCATCTCAATGTCGTATAATATCATTTTCATACTTTACTTTCTTCCGAAGAAGCATCTCACCGAGTCGATAATAAATTTCTTATACCGTGGGATCTTTGAAGAAATCTTTTTATGTGTTATTTTCCTCTTCGAACTTCCTGCACTCTGGGAACAGTGGAAAAAATTCAGTGTCTTTTTTAAGTATTTTCCATATGTTCGAAACACTTCAAGCGGCAAAGAAGGGCTCGACTTACTTTGTCCTTCATTTAAAAAATTGTCATACTATACCGACAAGTAATTGATTGTCATTTTTTCTTCTATAAAACCATTTTCTTCCTTTTAAATATTTTCTCAACATTTTTCGGAGCTCTCTTCCGTTCTTGCAGACAGAGCAATGATGCCGGGAGCGACGTGTTCTAATTACCGTTTTCGGAGACTAAGGATATCCTTAGAATTTGGATAAACACAAGCCTGTTATGCTCCAGTACCTTCGGCATTGTAATTGTCTAAGGAAGCCGCGGCATCGTCTAGCAGCTCCTTTAAAAATACGGAAAAACTTCCAGCATATAATAAGGACCGTTGAATCTTGAAACCTTGTCTATAATGATGTTCTATAATGAGATTGTCAGGAAAAATAATAGGTTAACATGAAAATTGACGTGGATCGAAGATGACGACGAAAAGATCGAAAACGATCCTCACTTCAATATACGACACTAAAACAGCCGACTTTCGACAGATGGTCGATATATGCTTCGTGTATATCTATAAATATGTATCCATAATGCAGCTGTGAAAAAAATTTCCCGTCAAAGATATAACCAGAGAGCACTATCCACGTCCGCTGGACCCAGCCCACTTTTAGGCGCTAATAGCTTGTCTCATAAAGCCACTAGGCCATGGAACCACTACATCATAAAATATAAGATCAAAGCAATCAAAAAAATGTTTAAAAAATTTTGATAAATGTATTTCCGTTTGGTTTAGATTGATAAGAATGAAATTTCGAGCATAAAATATACACAAGCGTTTATTGGACCAACCGAACGCTGCACATTACAAAGTTGAATAAATCAAAAGAATATTTCCGATAAACGATTCTCAAATATCGCAGTTTATATCAGCGAAGAAGTTGGAAAAATAATGATCGATGTGGATAGAAATAAATGATTTTCACTTGCCAGATATTGTATTTGAAACGGCAGGTGTTCCTTCCTCGTTCGTTCATTCCAAGAACGATCTTTTCCTCATAACCCGTTCATAAAACCAAACAGACTGGCGCCTCAACTACTGTTTCTTTAGGATTCTCCGGTCGTTCCTCTTGTTCATTCGATACCCAGAAATATAGTGATAGTACTAACAGATATAGTAGTAGAAGTTTTCAAATCTCGAGAGCAGGGTGCACGCTCCGAAAGACTTCTCGTATTTCAAATCGGACTCTCGTCTTGCTTATAACAACAAACAATTCGTTTCCTGTCTGCTGGCTCGTCTGTATCGGCTTAAATCGAAAAGTTTGATGATATAACTTGCCTATGTGTTAATATCTGTGTATGCAAAGTAAACTGTAAGGTTCCATTCATAAAAATTGTGGATGAAAAGACCAAAGAAGGAAATACGCCATAAATGAAATAGAAATGAGCTACTAAACCGAGTTCCTCGGCTCTGTATCTAAATCCCAAGACTAGTGATTATTTTCCACATCCAGAGCACATGCATCCACAAAAATATAAAATCCCATAACGCAGAGATTTGAAATTTACACAGTCTTACCTTGGCATCTGCGTAAACACAATTGCCTTTTGGTCTCGCAGGCTAATATATTTGCTTGGAGAATATGATAAGATGAATCAATATCTTTAGTGTGCTAAGGAAACAAGATTGAGCTGATAAGATGGACGATGAAAGGACTACAAGGTTCGTTGTCTGATTCGTGTCACCAACGTCGTTTTCATCTTTGCGATATCTATCTCCCCTTGTCTTCTTTTTTCTTCCTTATGCAGGAAACGTTTCACACGGTTTTGCCCACAGATACACAATGTCGCGCCAGCAGCAAGAGAGGAAGGTTCGTGAGGCGCAGTGATAGCGTGACAGGAAGCTATTCGAGGCCTGCGGTGACCACCCGGAACGTCCGGGTGCTCAAACTCGAGGAAAGATTAACGCGAACATCGATCAACTCTCGAAGACGTTTGTCCCTCGAGAGTTAACAAACCAGCGGTAACATTTCCCTCATCCATCCACATTACGAGAGCACACTGTCTCTATGTCAACAAATATACATGCACGCGCACACAAACACACACACTCACCTACACACACGTTTATAAACACTCTTCTATGTGATCCCTTGTGCCTCCAGGCTTCTACCTCCTCATCTTCGACTCGGTCTCCTTTTCAGTAAACAGCGGTTTGCCACGGGGATCACGTTTCCCCGTGACCTACCCTTGAGCGACTATTTGCACGCGGAGTTAGTCCTGCACCCCCTTAACGTACAATGTACACACGTGGCTCTGCACGTGCGACTACGAATATTGCAGCGTTTAGGTTCACGTCGAGGTGTTCTACCATAATTTCAACTTCGAGGCTCAACTATGTGATAAGTCTTGACTCGTATACCAGAGATGAATATTACATCCGTTACTCCTCGTCATATATTTGGAAAACGATAAATTCTCAAGCGTGTCTACGAGAAATCAAACTAAGTAGCTTAATCATCAGTTCCAGAAGGACTGAATTTACTAAACTTTGTGGGCTCTTATTCGAAATATTTATTTTAAGTTCAATTTCTATAATAATTAACGTGCAAAAATGTTGAGTCGTCTGCATAAATTGGGTCACGAGTCAGGGTGGTTTTTGGGACTTACAAAATGAACATTCTTACTGTGAAACAAGGCAATTTTCTCTTTTCCACCGGCCAACGTTTCCCCCTTTGATTAATATTCGTATATGTGCATTGTACTGAGTACAGAAACATGATGGAGCACTGATTCCACGACCTACTTTTTATACCACAGAATGAATTGTTTGAGTGTAATGAAAAAGAAAAGCGGAAGGTCTCGCGAGGTTACTGAAAGAATAAAGGTACAAAGGCACAAAGGGAACAGAAAATGAAATGAATACAAGAGAGTCCAAAAGATCTGGAGGCAATGGCATAATTGCATGGTGGCAGAATATAGTTCAACTCTGATGAAAAGCATATCACCGAGAATTAACCTAGAATATAATATCTCAAGTACACACAGGCAGGTTTATTACATGGAGGAAAAAAAGTGATACCCATAGAAATAGACAAATTTTCAGAAAAAAATCAAAACACCTCCTAAAGGATTTTTGCTAACATACTTTTCTTTGAATCGATCGAAATTGACTCATTTCCTTGACCTTTTCGTTACTAAACATTACGGACCATAACACTGTCAGTTTTCGTTATTGTTTTGTTTTTTTATTCTTATTTTTCGCTCATATTCATTTGTTTTTATAAATTCTATATTTTCTGATTTCCTATTTTTTCTGTATACTTTTCACAATGAGGAATTTTTATGGTTTTTTTATATTTTGAAATTTTTGTACAGAAATAACTAAGTGGCAATAGTGATTAACAACTGACATTGGAACTGTGAAGAAGATGCTGTTGGACTTTATGAAACTTTGAGAATAGTCGTGAAATCCGAATTTCTTTTGTGATATTCATTAGCCAAATAGAAGATATTCATTAGGCCGATAGAAGTTTCTCGTTTCTGATTCCTCAACATCTGCTGCTTCGTTCCGCGAATTCATTGTGCCAACGCCCTTTTTTACAAATACTCCTCGAACCACTATTTGCTTCCACAATTTCAGTTTTTTAATTCCAATGTCGACTATTGAATAGCAACTTATGGGACTCTGTTATAGGGAAAAAATATTATCTCATGGTGGTGCAGTCCTACGGGCATCCTGTAAGTATATAAGTCGTGATGAGGACCCTCCTCCTGTCTGGGTTGTAAGTTACCAGAAAAAACGATGAAAAAGGTACGAACCTTTTTCATGGTAGAACTTGGACAATGCGCAGCCCTCGGTAGTTTCTCATTGCCACCAATGTGGAAAAGTAGAGGAAGCCGCAGGTCGATTGAAAGGGTAGCTGAGGAGGAGCTCGCCTGAGGACGTAGTGAGAAAGGAGACGAGAGAAAGAGAAACGCAGGGGTGAAGGAGGAGTAGGAGGAGGGCAAGGGCTTCATTCCAGCCGCAAGATTTAGAAGCCAATTTTCGCGAGCATTGACCGGACCCCCTGGGTCCATGGTGAATCGGTGGGCGAGAGGGTAGTGCTAGCTTAGGCGACTGAGAGACGGGAAAAAGGCAATGAGGCTCCCAATGAAAAAGGAACCTTCGTCTTCGGCACAGAGCCTCAAACAAGTAGTGAGGTAAAAAGAAAAAGAGTCATATTGGAACAAGTGTAACAGAGCAAGGTAGAGACGAGGACTTGAGAGCCCGGTTGTGCTGATAGCTGTGGTAGAAAAGTGGGGAACTTACGAAGCTGGCCTTCAGAAAATCCTGGAAGTGCCTGCAATGGTCTTAGTCCAGCAAGGCTGAGATGGACTGGCTGAATGGCCTCCTGGCGGTTTCCCCAAGCAGATCCTCCGTGAAAACTTTCAATTGCCTGTTCGAATACGTTCATCCCAGTCCTACCAGCAGAAGGAACCTCTCTTTTCCCACTCTCACAGCCCAGCTCCAATGTTACAAACGATGGCTCTCTGTTGAACCTAAAGCGAGCTCGAGGGTGGGTGGTACTTATACTGTATCCCCCAACGACCAACAGAACGACGATTTTATTACTGGACTTATCAGGATAAGCTTGCTTTTTCTCTCAATACCTCTCTTCCACTGCTTGCATCTTCCTTCTTCCTTATTTCTTTGCCACTCTTTTTCGCAAGCCCGATTGAGGTCCAAACGATCAAATTGGGTGCTTCTCCATTCGACGGACCCTGGACAGACTTTCGCGACGGCCCTCATTTCAACAATCTTCACTTCTTTTTTTTTTTTTTTACTATGTTTCACTTCCAGATTCGGCCAGTGAGGAGTCCTTCTTCGATATATTCTTAGGATTACTTATTTCATTCATCCAATGTGGCTTTTCCCCCCACATAGGATGTGAAATGATTTTGATCAAACCCTACAAGAACTCAACGTAAATCCGTTTCAGTAAATCATTTATTTATTATAAGTCATATGAACATTTGAAATTTGGTGTCTTTAAAATCATCTCAATGAATTCCGTATATATTTATTACTGAGTTATAGTATATTATATGAATAGTCGATTAAATAACTGAATGCGTAACGTAACTAAATGCTACTGAGAGGTCATGGACACACTGGTTACTCGAATATGTCGTGCCCTGCACGCGAGTCGAGTCAGTTAATTAGTGGTATAATGAACAATGGAGGCGCGTCCGTCTGTCATTGCATGTTGATGTACCGCAATAGTGCTCTCTTCAGCGTACGGCTTATTTAAGCACTGCACTTATTAACGTTGATGGCATAACCCAGTCATATTATTGTCGTAATATACCCATGAAGATTATTTGTCTCCATCTGAGTGTACTCGGTAAGAACGGGAAGTTCTTATAAAAGAGATGACACAGTCTTCTCCGCCTCCGCTGACCTCGTTACGTAGATACTACGAATGCGTGATTCATGATTAAAATAACGTTCTTTGGTTACTTGTCCGCAAGGCAATTGTCATTGCAGTTGCTTACATTCTCAAGACTTTTTTTAATAGTCTACTCGACAAAGGACAATTTTGATAAAATAGAAAACAGGTTCTTGTTAATTGATTCGAACAGTCCTAGAATTTACGAACTGTAATCACTGTATCGGTATTCCATTGGTATGAGCTAATCGATCCTTTATTGTGTACATGGTTCTTGGAGAATCCAAAGTATTCGCTCTGAATGGAATGTCGTCGGTTGTGCAGTGTTATCTGTTTCTCTCTTAGATCCAAATTGCACCGATATCTGATGATCAAGGATCTGAATAAAAATGTTACACATGCTGGGGTCTTTGTGGTGCAATAGAATATTGAAACACCCATTTACCCGCAAGCTGTCCAAGCTCGTCTGCGGATGTTCTTCATGAATGATGAGCGCATGAGCAAAATTCAGGAAACTGAACCGAAGCTTGGGGTCTGTGAACCCCTCGATTGTACGATACTTCGTTGCTGAATAGGACGAGAAAGATACCACCAATCCAATCTACACATCACTAAGTATTGAACCCTTTACATCATGCATACGCTTCGGATAATTCTACTAAATTCAAAGGATACCTTATGGATCGATAAGTCATGACGCCACTGTAGGACTGAATCAAAAGCCTCAAGCTCTTTGACTTCTACTGCGGAAATCTCACAAATACCTAAAAATATCATAGTAATTGTAATATCAGCTCTTTATATATGGATCAGATATAAAGCTTTGATGGTGAGCAAGTCAAGCCTCCACGTGTGGGCCAACGTCTATAAAGAAACCGCCAGATTCTTCAGGACGATCGTAAAATGCCAGACCACGTGATTCTCCACCTTCTCAGTCTACCTCCATCAGTCGTATCTAAAGTGCACCTGATAACGAATTTCTATGGAGCCAGACAATTATCCTGTTCATTGAAACTCGTGAATCAGCTTGTAGCTAGAAAAAGGAATCGAGGCAGGATGTTCATCAACTCATCCTGATACTGCGGTAAACACAGATGAGCTATACTAAGACCTATGTGATCCGTAGTAAGAATAAACACTCCAGCTCTCATCTACAAAGATATAAGCGCTTTATACGTATGTTACGGCAGAAAATATATCCGTACAGAATATGATGGGATTCTGAGTACACCGATGTCTGCTACGCGATAAGAGAACCCATGAGTGTCTGCCCAGAGATTCTGTAGTCAAGCGTGGAGTCAATTTGAGTTACTCACATTGATCCTCGTGCTTGTGGTTTACATTTGTGGGAAACTTGCTATCCGGACATACCCACCACTCGAGTAAATCCATTCGTTGAACCTCGAATAGATCAGAA
The DNA here is from genome assembly GCA_948107755.1 of Campoletis raptor. Lineage (NCBI taxonomy): Eukaryota > Metazoa > Arthropoda > Insecta > Hymenoptera > Ichneumonidae > Campoletis > Campoletis raptor. The sequence continues at coordinate 20,158,307 of OX403624.1, forward strand.
GGCTTGGAGGAAAGACGTACTTTTCGTGTTGCCATCAGCCAATGTAAAAGAGCTGACTACAGAACTTTACTAGACTCTAAAAGCCGATACTGATTCTGATCATTTATTTTTAGCTTAATGACTGTCGGATCAAAAAAGCACTCGGGACACATGATTCCTAGAGTATGATCAAGATATTTATAATTCCATCATTTATATTTTTAGCGAACTGCTAATGTTTAAGAGAAATATCTCAATTATTCATCGATTCTATTCTCGTTTGGTTATCTTAGTGAAAACGAGTTTTTTTTCTGTATGAACGATCAATTTTTGCTACGTTCCAATAGTGAATAGGACCTCAAGTAAGCTTCATTTAGCTAATAGCCATTATCAGATATTAAATATAAATTATGTGGTTCCAGAAAGAGAGCGCTAGAGAAACGAACGAAGGGAAGAGCAAGCGTTATAAAAACTTTTTCGATAACTAATAATGAGAATAATTTATGGCATCGCCTGGCACTTCCTTTAAAACCCATATCAATGTACTCTCGAAAATGGTTTTACCCCAATAGGTAAAAGGTCGAATATCACTAAAAAATATAAAGGTATCAGGTTGGAAGGCGTCTGCCCACTCTATTATCTAGTCGGAAATGACTGCTTGGTGGTACATTATCTTTACTAATAATAATTAGATAATGAGAAGAGGGTGATAAAAAGAACTTCAGTCAGCCACGTGTTCATTATCCAGAATAATTTTCCAGATTATAGTATATATTCGTTATTCCAGAGCGTTGTGGCGGTTGTATAAGTGGCGGTTGTATAGGTAGATGCACTTAAGAAGAATATCCCGTTATTTGTCATCTTTTTTTGCTCCTTCTGCCCTACGTCCCTACGACGAGAAACAGAGACTCAGCCGCAAAGAGCGATCTGTATCGGGAGTCGAAGAATAAGTTGGAAGCTGTGCAGTAAACCGAGACGGCGATGTTGCTCAGAGAGCATCTCTCCGCCCCTCTCTCTTTCCCTATTCAGTGCAGAATCGTCACAGAGAATGCCGGCAAAAGTTATATATACAAGTTAAAGGAGCGAGCAGACTTCGCGCTGGATTATATGACTCACCGAGAAATCTGGAGTGGCGGAACGTTGCTCGAGTTACAGTGGTATTAAGCGCCCTCGCACTTTATCGTTTCTCTACACGTCCATATGCTCTATCCCTCTTTTTCAATCGCCCACGATTTTCCATGCACCCAGCACCAAGCGATAGAGTAGGCTCAATGTTTTCACTTGCATTCTCAAAATCGTTTTATACTCCCAGTCTTTCTCTTTTGGCTGTTGTCGTATTTTTCTAGAGCTTCTATATTCCGTCAGTTACACAAACGCCAACACACGCCACATGGCGGTAAACGCTCTTATCGTACTACGAATTCAATACTCGAGAACCTATAAATTCTACTCCATCCTCTTGCACTGATGGAAAATACAAAGTTGCATCGAGTTCTACGAAAATCAAGGACACCTTGGCAAGATCTTGGCTGCAGTGTCGGTGAAGTGTGATATAAATGTTTTTCAACCATTTGTCATTGCATATTTGTAACGAAAATTTTCTGTATGTCTTCTGGGAGAGTATGCCATTGAATTGAATTCTCAAGCAACAATTTTATGTCTTTTTCGCCAAGTCTGCGATGACAACGTCACCGGCAGAAGCACAAAAGCATATTTAAGTCGAAATAGCAGCAGGCACCTGAGAGGAAGCACAAGCTTCACGTAGACATATATACCGTTAGCTAGAATTCAGAGCCAAGAGTCTATATTACGTTGTCACGCTGTATCTACGGCAGAGCTTGCTAAAGGAGTGGAGCGGAAACTTGCACCAGCTGACGCGAACCCCGCAAGGGACGTTAATTCGAGCCGCATGCATTAACGTTTAATTAAGAATTTTCGACGAAGATCTTGCTGCTTCAGTATGGATATTATACACTGTGACACTTCTTTCCTTCTAACTCGTGTCTCACTCTGGCTGAACTTAGTCAGCACGTTTTTCAAACAGCGTACTACTGAAACCGTTTTCTTTCTCTTGTAACTTTTCGCAAGAGTATTTATCAACGGTTGCGTGCATTTTCTCATATTTTTCCTTTGAGTTAAACTGAAACAGTAATTTTATCCTTTGCTTTCCCTTATTCCTGGTGTAAATAGCTCTTATACCATATTTCAGTCGGAGATTAAAGTAGGAAAAAATGACTCGTTGAAAGAAACTTTGCTACAGTTTTGCGGCACCCGCTGGACTCCTGATTCGTCTGTGGCTATCTCTATTTTCATTTACGTTTGAAGCCAAGATTTATTTCCATGGAGTAAATAAGTAGGTTGGTAGGTTGGGCCAGTCACGTTCAGATAGTCACCGGTCGAGTCAGAAACTCGCCTTTTGCCTTTACCCTGAAGTTACCACCCACACGGGAGAATAAACCAGCAGATAAGTTCTCCCTTCCACATTGGTCCTCCCCTTTTTACTCACATGAAAAGTCACTTCCGCCGTGCCAGGCGAATTGCAACAGCATCACGTACGTTTGTGCACGTATGTTCGTCACTGTCTAAGAGGAAAACGTTTTAGCTGCTACCAATCCCTAACATATCTATACGATTCTCTTTTTTTCCTTTCCGTTCCAACTCATTCGTATTTTGCGATATGTATGTACGATCCTCCAGGATTTCTTGCTGTAATCCCTTGGGACTTGAATCTTCGAAGAAAATATTTTATTTCGTATACTTTCTCATGGTGCATATCTGTACCAACCATCTGTCTTGCAATATTGTGTATAGCTGTGAAATAAACAGGCGTAACTCAACCCAGAAAGAACTTTCCATCACTATTGCTGCTATTTTCAACAATCATACACGTAAACAAGTGAATTTATAAAAAAAAAAAATACTGTCGGATTAAATTCGATTATCTGCTAGATCGTATTTTCCTTATTCTTTAATGTTCATTCAGTTTTTATTCAGTCTAAGAACGGCTGAACTGATTCCTATTTTTATCAGAGCTCTAAAGTCTGAATCAGTATCCAGCAGTTTGCCCCATATCTCGTTACGGCGTGTTAATTAATTGGGTTGCATCAATGGGTGGTAAATGAATTTCGTAAGACCTCCAGATATTCAATTGCGAAAGCGGAATCATTGTGAAGTTGGAGTCTGTACGGGAATGTTTCACTTAAAAGAGCCGACCACGGATATACGTTCAGTAAGAAAATCTTCTCTCTCGCTTCCTCTCATTCTGAGAGATCTAACAGAGCGATATCTCAAGCCCCGCACAAATTACCCTAAACGAATTTTGTAAGACGTCGAGCGTGCACAACTGGAGGCTGTCGAGCATTGGTGCGCTTCTCTCGAGTATGCGCGGGTCTCATCTAAGGTTTCAGACACGGGTTTCCACCGTGGAACTAATACGTTGCTGTAGTCTCGCCGTTTCGATATCGCTACCGCTAAAGCGTTGCTTTTAATATCTCTGTCACTGTCTTATGCCTCCCTTTACCTTGTCTCAGAGGCCGTCGACCCAACAACCAACCCCATTACGAAACCCCGACAATTTTTTTCTTCCACCTCCACTTTTCCTTCAACTACGTCTCTCCTTCCCGATCGCCGGTCTTGACACCTTCTTTCTTTCTCTGGGCGGTGTATTTGTGTGTATTTTTATATTGCGGCAGTGTATTAGTAAATGAAGGAACGGTATAGTAATAAGATGTCGACCATAAACGTCTTAGCACTTCGCGGGTTGCACTTAATTGATCGCCTCGCGTCTTTCAACCGATCCTTGTTCGCGAGAGTACGGGCTACCTGTAAACGTACAGCGTATAAGTCACGTCGACCGTATGGATCACGTATACGTGCGTCTACATGATAATATGGTGTGCAATACGTGTTTTACAGCCGACAAAACGCTTCTCGATCGTCGTTGTAACTCAGCGTAAGTTGACGTAAACACGCAGCAGTGAGAAACACGTGAGATTCTATGTATACACACGTTGGTATTGAAGAAATATTAGATTTGCTTCTTTTTTCTATACCGGTAAGCTTTTGTAAGAACAACACACTTTATACGACAGCGTACACTCGAATAAAAGCAACGTTACAACTTCTAATAGCAGCTGGGTCGTAATGAGAATTATCGTTGCGCGTTTGACGACCGTGCACCAATCATAAAACAATAATAAAAGCATTATTAGGGACATCGATGAAAATAGAAAGGTTTTACGACAAATAAGTGCACAGAATGCAGTAAACATGAAATCATTTTCAACATCATCACCTGAAACTCATTTCTTCCTTTTAACGATGAGAAAAATCTTTTCCTTCGATGAAGTAAAATCTTTTGTAGGATCTGTGTTGCGAGAAACTCTAAAACATCTTTAGAGCTCTTTGTGATTATTTCTTTCATACGTGTGATAAACTTTGTGCAAAAAATATCCGTGAACTACGCACTGACGCAGGCAACCCGTAGAGAATTGCCTTTCACTTCCTCCCTTTCGTTCTGTCCATTTTTTTATTTTCACCTCAAACTGCGAAATGAATGGAGAGAAAAAAAGCATAAACCAGCCAAAGAAATCCCTGTGGCAAACAAGAGAGATATGAGGGCGACATATATATTTGCGAAGATTAAAGCGCGATCTCACCGCGCGCAGAGCGACACGCCGAGACTCATCTTTGAGAAGGGATGACGACCGGTGAGGCGTTATTGCGACGCCGTTAAACGCCATGTGTTTGACAACGTAACGCACCGAGTCGAGATCTGAGAGATGCTGCCGGCACGTACCCGACCGTCTTATTGCCCCAGAGCACCAGAGAATATGTGACACGTGTCGTTTTACACAGACCTGGAGACTCCATCGTCTTCATCAAGATCTACTTCTACGGACGCTTGCACCTAACCTGCATCATAACTTGCTATTAAATTTTTGAAAAAATATTATTCGATTGTCCTTTTCTCATGGAATATCGTCAAGTAATATCTCAGTGAGCTCCTCCAAAAAGTCCATTATGTAAAGTGAATTGAAATATCATTTTGAACTTCATACAAATGACCGCACAACAAAGACCTGTACTTAGGTATTTATTGAAATTGGATCATATATTTACGTATCATTGAATCTTGCAGTAGAGCTCTCCCCCTTGAAATGATTTTATAAATACACAGACTGCATAACGCATCATAGAAAAGTACAAAAATAATTTATCTCTAAATTTAAGATGACTCTGAGGCGTTGAGTCATAAGGTTAAGTCAAAGAGACGCAAGTCCGCAGATCTTTCGGCATGGTAGTAAAACATCGCTAAAAGATTCCGGTCTCATAGGTTGGGTGGTGAGAGCAACATCCGGTACGAGTAAACTGGTATAATCTGTGTCGTGTCCTATACAGCAGTGTGACCGCGTGAAATTGCCATAACGCGAAGCAAAACAGATAATAGGTGGATAGCGTGGATACATACCGGAGTACCTACGTTGTCTGTTGGAGACAGTTGCCACAGAGAGCCATCATGGTTCTCGGATGTCCCTGCGGTTGAGACCAATTAGCTGGCTGGCTACTATGACATAATTATCTTGATATGATCGGGTTCGCAACACCCCTGTATACCGTTATACACTAGAATAATGTGTACCCATATATCTGTGTATGCATACATACATCATATGTACATAAACCATCCCCTGAGTGTTCTAGAAATGAGCGACAACGATAACGCACCCTGTGTACTTCCAATGGTAATTCACTTGGATGACGTGATTCAGGGAAATAGAGTGTAACAATAAAATGATTAAATACCTTGGTGATATGGTGTAACACATGTAATTCTCGGACGCAGTGGTAATTCGATTAATTTGATACGTATCGCAGTACGTGTATCAGTGTGCCTGTAGTAAAATACACCACCACGTATCAGATATGCGTCATCCGAAATGACCAGAGAGACAAGGATACTATCGTAGGATGTGAGGCTATGACCATGCAAGGTTCTTTAAATGAAATACAAGCTTTCGATGGCCTGGCTTACTCATGAATGAGTGATTGCCTCGAATTCCTATATGTGTCAGGCTATCGATGGACGCGAAATGTTACGATCAGCGATAAAGTGATGTTACTGAAAATCAATATCTACTACAGGAACGACATGACTACGCATGTCATGCAGGATACGGAATCACGAAATGTTTGTGTGCTTAGAATCCACGAGAGTTTTCATTAGGGGTTGATCATATCATGGGCATCACTGTAACCCGAGCGACAGAAATGTCCACAGAGGTCGAAGGATCGAATGGTGTCTTAGTAGTAAATAGGATCTTCACCGTGGAGGATTGAAACGGAAGAGACTCTTCGATCCAAGAATGAGGGGATGCTTGCAAGAGAGTGGAAGACTACATTGTTCGAGTTATGGGATATCAAGCTTTCATTCTTCCCCAACCACTCTTTATACACGTCGTATGCTGCTCCTCTTCCCATTCGTCCCCTAGTGACTCGTGAACATAGAGTTGTGCCCTGCGTCAAAATACGACAGGGTGTGGAACGCCTTGATCTATGAGTCAGCCAGGAAGTTAGCCTCGGCAGACGCCCACATATAGCATGTGACGAAGCCAACCTGACAGTAGTGCGGTTCTGGGATGTTTCTGAATCACTAGCAAAAATGAAACTTACTGCAAGAGAGAGCACTTTACTATCGCTATCAAATCCGACTTTAGGACCATTAGCAAAGAAGAGCTATAGGGACTGCAAGAAATTTACTCAATCGTCGTAACAATTGCATCGGGGGTTGCGTAAGAAAGTTCAGCAGAAGATCAAGAATAGGGTGACACAATAAAACAGGTCGTAAATGGATAAATTGAACAATGTGAGATACTTATCATGTGACCTTAATACAAACCTACCCCAGATTAAAATACAACTGCGTATGGTTCTTGGAATTTCAGCCTGACCTAACAACGAGTTTTCGAAGAAAAAATTGAGATAGAAACTTTATACTGTACTGTTGGAAATTGAATTTTGTGAAGACCCACAGCAATAGCATGCAATCGGAAGAGGGATCATAATGAATTCTGGATAGTCGGCCGTTGTACCAAGAATGTTAATCGTTACGCTAAGGGTGACTCATGTCAACTGTCTTCATGTTACACCCTTCGCCTTCCTTCCGGCTTTACACAACACGGAACATTGACTCATCTTGATCAGAAGTCATCCAGGCTTTTCCATTAGAAAAACTTGGGTTCCAGATTTCATAACTCCCTTCGATAAACTCACACACGAATGTTGCTGCACAAAGAATGCATCCTGCACTGTTTTTAGCCCCAACTATCACAGCAAATACTCACGTATGTTACATACGTGCATGGGTCATCCAACATTTTTAAATTGCACCTCAATACTATGCGGTATTCACTGTAGTCGTTACCACGCCGCGATGGACCGACAAGAATTCACGAGGTTTCATGCAACGGCCAGACCCTCTACCGAAGCGTGAATCGCGAGCAAAACCCTGCAGAGGACAACTGCTTCGAGGTCGGTGATCTCCAGGCTCTATAAATGCCGTGAGCTCTGGCTCGAACGTAGGTAATTCCATGAGCTGCGAACCCCGCGGAAAATGCCGATGTCACTGTATGCTTGCATCTCTCTCCCTCTCTCTCTCTCTTTCTCCATCACATTCACTCAACCAACGGTTGTATAAGTGTGCGTGATTATTCCCTGTTGACCCACCAGTACCGCAACCATGCTAGGCTCTACGGGTACCAGATACCGTGCTGTTTCTGATAGTCCTGTGGTGATGTTGCTGCTGCTGCATTCTCCTGGCTCCGGAGGAAGGGTGAGACTAGAAGAGGGGGTTGCGGTTCCTGGCCGCAACGCAACGGGACGAATAGCAGCCACTTTACGCGGTTGACATTCCTCTGATCGAACGATCCATGAGTGCCACTGCCGAGGGACCTATCGAAGTCTTATTATCGCGAATTGCCCCTTATTGCCACACGCTCCACCGCTATCGCCACACCTCAAAGGATTTCGGTATGCTCGTCCTTTAATGTTCCATCAGTCTCTATCGATGGATAGGCCTTTGAACAAAATTCGATACCGGAAAGCCACGGGAAAATGAAACACATGATCATCACTTCATGCCAAAGGTGGCCACATAAACGATTTTTTTTTCCACGACACTCATAACGCGCGTTCCACGGATTTTTTTTTTTTTTTTTTTTTTTTATAGATGTCTTCACATGGAACAAAGCATTCAAAAAATTAAAGATTCCAGAAGAAGCAATACTTTAACTCTTCACATTAAAATCGATCCGCTAAACTGCTTCTAACAACCGACTATTTGTGATAAACGTGAGGGTCAGAAATGCAAGCTCGTAAGGGTGCATGAAGGCTTACAAGATTGTGATGTACTCTGACAGACGCAACTGAACAAATTGGAGGGATGTCGTGCATGGCCGAACAAAATCATGTTTAAGCTTTCTATGAGCAGGGTATAAAAATGTCGGTAGAGGACGAAAAAAATCTAGTACGAAGATAGCTGGAGCATTTACAGATAGAATCAACAAAGTCCGTTTTGTGTCTAGCAAAGGGCTATGTTCCTTTGTGCGACTTTGGTGGCAGCCAAAGTGAATACCCAACGAGAAGTCGAGGGTGGATTAAATTTTACTGCAAACAGAGCAGTTTTCTGCTTGTAAATCAACTTATGGAACGCCAACTTGGCTACTTCTCGTTCCAACTACCTTCTTATTTACTTTCATGTCTTTTGTCATATGCCATCCCACTTCTTAGCATCTTATGCTTTCTTTTTTTTTTGGACCAAGCCGATTTTTATTTATATTCCCATCAAGCTGCTTTACTCCACTTACACAGCTCTACCAATAGCTTTTCATTGTACTTCAAACCTCATCAAAGCTTTTCTTTGATTACGTTTTACTGCATTTGTAGAAAAATCTCCTTAGAAACTACGATTCTTAAAAATGTCATTTACTTGCAAATTTTACTATTCTAGCATTGAGTACTGAGTTGAGCAAGACATTTTATGCAAGTTCAACAAATAATACAGGAGTTTGGATGCAGAAATGGTTTTATCGTAGTTCCTATGTATTAGTGCAACTGCAACTTATTTCCGTAGATTTAACGATAAAACATAGACTGATTCTCCAAAAACAATCATCGTCGCACATTCATCAGGATGAAAGGCATCACTAGAATTCAAGACACTCAAGAAGAATTGTAAGGACGTAGAAAGCTGGAGACTGCTTTATCCACGTGTTGACAGTTCTCATCGTAATCTCTCTACCTCCCCCACGTCTGTTTTTCAACTTGTCTCGTGCTCAAGCAGCATCTCGGTAGACCTGCAAGTGGCAGGAACTCGAAAGATCAACCCTCAGAACCAATGTTGCCGATCTACTCCTTCACTATCCTCTGACCATTCAAGTTTCGCTGTTCTCACGTTTACTATCACTAAAGGGTCACTTCACAGTACCGTTTGAGGTCAATAAAGAAGATCCGTTTTTTCCCGTGCTTAATCATCATTTGACGGGTCAAAATACCGCGTTTTTTATGGTTATGGATTCCTTTTTGGAAAAAGGAATGATCCAGAGTCCATCAGAGTTACTACATTCACCAAACTATTGTGAGGCTGTTAATCTCGCAGCTTCTACTTTACCTTTTAGTGGCTGCTACATGTTTTCATGTTTTCATCAGGACACCCAGTGAAAACGACGAGTGGCGACCCTTTATCTCAAAGGTCTCGACGTATATACCTATATTAACAATACATCGTTTTCTTGTGCGGCAAAGAGAAAGAAGAGGAATGGAGTACACAGAGATATACACGTCCATAGATACATACATGTATATTCTTCTTCTTAGCCTTACAGGCTTGTCTCGATGGCCGTGCCGAAGCGAAGGCAATTACGTGCCTCGACGCTCGACGTTATCGCTTCCCGTGGGCCGCTCGATTTCCTCCACTCTCATTTTTTTCTCTCTGTCTCTGTCTCTGTCCCTCTGTTTCTCTTTCTCTCTTATACCGCGTGTCCGTTCGTCTCACTTTCTCTGTTTTTGCCGTCCCTTTCCTTCCCCGTGAATTCGCTCTCTTTTTACCTTTCGTTGTATTCCTCGTCCCATGTAGTCAATGGCCGTTTTTTCTTTTTAATTTTTTTCTCTTCTTTTTTTTTCATACCCGTGCGTTTTTGCCCCTCTCACCTTTTCGTCCCTCTGTTGCCATTCTTTTTTCACTCCTCTTTCGCTTTCGCTTTCACCGACAATCGATGCACGAGCTCTCGTTCATTAAAGTGTCAATCCAGTCTCGAGAGGGATCCTCCACCTTCGCACAGCTCTGTGTACCTCCCGATCGACCGGCGTCGCGATCACTCACACTCTTTCACCTGCGTTCATGCACAATCATGACGCACCAATATTCCCACTCGAGAAATAAAACGAACTCTATTGCCGGGCTCCCTTCTCTTAAATGTATCACTACGTTCACAAATATTAAATTGCTATTGGTCCTTCTAGACGCGATTGCGAAACAACTTGAAATTGATTGGGGAATCTGCTTTTCACTTCTTCTAACTAGTATGTGCTACAAAATTCTTAAGAGTGTTCTTTTATGAATATTCTCGCTGATATATCTATTCTAAAGATTATTATTTGCGAAAGTATATGATTCCGTGACGTAGGACGCTGAAGAAAATCCTGTCTGTACTTCGAAGTGTCTGTAACCTTGGAAGTATAAAGATTAACTAAACTTCTCAAAAATAAAGACGACATTTGTGATCGATTGTGAGAAAAAATGAGGATGATCGATATCGAAAATGACAGGCTTGAAAACACATAATTAACAGGGTGATTCGAACATCACTTACGTTAATTGACATCGATCTCTGCAGCTGAATAATTGTCAAACCGTTCGTTAGTATTCGATATATTTGTAAATTACGCCACGAATTTTTTTGCATCCTCAAAGTCTCGATTACCGGTGGTACTTCGCATTTATTCGGACCATTTCCATGGCAAATGGCATTTTGGAGTGGGTGAATACAGAAGAGAAACGGGAGAGGAAAAACCGATGAAAAAGAGTGATGGCTTTCAGTCCGTACTGTATCGTTGAAACGATTGGAAAGTAGAAATAAAAATAGACGAGGGTCGAAAATGGATCCTGAAGAAGGTCGGCTACTCGCTACTTCGACAATGTATCTATAGATTTCAACTATACACCATGGGCAAATGAGCGTTTGTTGAAGTAGACAGAGCCACGTAGTGAGTATTGTAACTGTGGGCAAATCGAAATAAAACACACCAGCACATCTCCGGACGCTACGTACACCGATTTCGAAGAGGTTTGCTCTTCCAAGTTGGAAGATTGAGAAGGGCTCGTGAGTAGCAGTTTGTTCTCTTTCGTTCCCTCTCTCGATCGCGCCTATCGTTTATTTTCCATTTCCGGACCGAACAAATCGAACGACGGGTCCGTTCAATTGCTTCTTTAAGAGCGAGAAAAAATAATGGACGGAAAGAGCAGCACGTCTGGCTGTCTCGAAGACTGACAGTGGAAATTGGTGTATCGGGGCCAGCAGGAAAACTTTTATCGATGATATCTTACCATCAGTAAAGAACAAAAAAAACACCTTGTGTCATGCATTAAACATTGCTGACTCTTTGAAGTAGAATGAAATCTAAATTACCACGACAGTTTGCGTTTGTTCGATTTTATGTTCAAATACATAAATTTTTTTGTGTCACATGTCCTAAAATGACAAATTCATAAACTTTTGTTTCATCTACACCCATGAACTCATTCGAAAATCTTTTACTGCCTGTACAACGAGCTAAAACTATGTGTAAAAACATATAAAATGATTTCCGAATAAATACCATTTCGAACGATGAAATTTTTCAATTACGTTCAAACTGACACATTTTTCATCCGTCGAAATACGTCGATATTCTTTGTAATGATAAGATTGAGAGCGTCGTCATGCCCAATCTTATCGTTTTATTGAGAACTCTTTGAAGGTACTCTGCAACTACAAACGAACGATGGGTACCTGCCAAAATCAGAAGCTATCAAAAAACATCGCTCGGAGTAGCTTTGCTCGAAGCAATCGTCATAGGTTAGAAAATCATAAAGATTTCACTGCAATTCTCGTTTTTATAGAATGACTAATGTACGGAAGTTTATCATTTCAAGGAACAAGCAATTCTACCTTGTGTTTGCTTATTTTGGTAATTGCACCAAAGTATCACTTTGATAGAAATGTTATTAGTACATTCGTCCGAAACACGACGAGTCGACAAGACATGATAAACCAATTTTTGGCCAGATCTGATATAATCAATTTGAATCAAAACGTAGATGGAAGTCTTAACGCGGATCAACAACGACAGATTTAGGGGAGATTAGATAGGATTCCAAATTATCACTGATAAAAATGAACCATGGTCGCATGATTCACTTGTAGATTATATCGTGGCTACATCGAATTTTGAGGTCCTATCTGAATGTTCCCCACTCACCCATATCTAATCAACAATTGTTGCTTCAAACGTATGTCGTACTTTTCCAAGAAGAGGTACGACTTTTTAAAAACGGTATCTCAAAGCTCCCTCCAGGATATAAAACACCTCATATATTGAAAAAAAATCGACGGGAGTAACCAGTCGTTCACGAATCTCCGCTGTGAAATCATCGAATTAAATTATTATAGAATCAACGCACCGATTCGTATTTTTACCAAAATGAAATCGTTCATCGCACTAGTCGTCTTGTTAGCCCTTTTCGCGTCAGGCAAGTGTTTCATCAACTCGTATCTTTTTTGTTGTGTTTTAGTTCTCATTTGACATTTAATAGTAAAAAGTTTCATTGATTTCTACTGAACCTATTCATTTTTTGGGGTGCACTGAAAAATATTTCAATTTTTTGTGAAATTAAAAATACTTATTTCTCTGTTTGTCACAAGTTTAAGAGTTTAAAAAAAATGGAATTTAAAAAAAGTTCGACTAATAACGTAGTGCTGACCGTATAATAATGGAATACTGATCTTATTATAAAATTTTCAATTGTGTAACAAAACATCAACATATTTTTCGTGATAACGAAATGAACATTTCTTAAGAAAAAATATTTATAATTCAATTTATTATTGGATTTTTTATTTACGTGATTGACTACGATTTGTTCTAAAAAAATTGTTATCCATCGTGCCAACTTTTTTTTTGACTATTGTTGTTTTTTTTTAATTCCAGGAGAGGCTCGCAAATGTAATAAATGCTTCAGTTTAGGGAATTCAACGTGTGGCGATCCATTCAAAGAATCTAAAGAGGTGGAAAAAGCCACTTACGTCGATGAATCATGTGCTTGTATGAAAACGGTTCTGGAGCTGAGTAAGTGTGATCGCGTATATTATCGATGCACTTGTTCGAATTTCTCAATTATTACATTATTGTAAAGCCCTTGCCGTCTGTTTGTAAACATAAAAAATAATGTTGTCCTTTAATTTTGTTTTCTAGCAAATGGTACTTCGTTCGTAGAACGTGGCTGCTTGAAACCCGAATACGATACATCGATTCTTAGTCTTTTTGCTAAAACTGACAAAAACTTCAAGTCGGTCAAGTCTTACAGCCAACACTTCTGTACTGATAAGGATTTGTGTAATGGAGCGAGTTCTTTCACCGGCGTTTTGTTCACAGCAATGGGTGCTGCGATGACGTTGCTCGTAGTAAAGTGGTATTAAAAATATAGTTGGTTTAAACTAAGAATATTGTTTACCAAGAACAAAAAATTCGTACTTCACCCAACAAAATTGTAACTATTCTAATTATAATATTAAATTAAAGTTTCAATATGTAATGAAATCATAAGACGACAATAAAATAAAATGTAAAAATACGATGACTTCAGATACGATATTTTATCAGTGGTCTTTCCTTTTACTCCTGTCGTGATAAGAACAAGACCATAGATTAAAAATCATCATTTTACTCCCAAATATATTTGAAATAAAAAAATTCCAACGATTAACTTTATCGTCCAACTTCGACGACCGAATCTTTGCGCTCATTGATAACTGATCGAAAAATACACGTGATTCGTTTGTCTGCATCGTTTTGTTACAATTACAGCTGAAAAAAATGTTACTGTGGAGGTGGCTTTTTTTTTGCTTTACGTTAACGACTCTACAGATTCCCTTTTCTGTTGGAAAGATTTTTCTTTTGTTTTTTGTATATTGATGACGTCTCTAAAAAATTACGTCTAAATTTTTAAATGCCACAATAGAAAAATAATGAGTCATTATTATGAGCTTCATATTTTTTTTAAATGCAGTCACGTTCGCTGTTTAATCTGTCTCGCGTGCTCTGTATCTTTACAAATATTTTTCTAACACATTTAGGAAAGTAACAAGCAATAATAATCGATGACAAAATAATTATTGTTTGTAAAATTCTGGAGAAACCCTCAACAGATACCTGGTCCATGGTCCATCCATAAGACAGATTTTTATTTGTTTCTAACGTATAGTATCGAATCAATTCTAGGTCAACTTTTGGGTGTGAATTTCACAAGATTAAGGAACGTGTTAACTGAACATTCGATGGGAATGTCGCTACACATACCTTCCAGAAAATTCGGGTCAGATTAATGAGTTGGATTACTGGAATTCCCTCAAATAATCTTTCACACAGACATACCACTTTATTATTTCCGTAATAATGAAAAAAATAAAATAAAAATGATAAAAAACTTTCTTATCTTGTGAGATAACATGAACATATAAAGCGTACAAGTAAATGATGTACGTTGATGTCGTTTAGAAAGACTCGTTCCAATTAGCGATACGTGACGGAAATTAATCTTGTTTATCAAAAAGCCACCACCCGCGTTAGTCACTCAGTTTTCTGTTCCACCTGTATTGCGATTATACTGCGAACCTGCCCGTAAAATTGCCCGTTTGTTAGGAGACTCTAAAAATTTGATAAATTTGCTGTGACAACCCTTAATACTCAATTTTCCGTTTAACTCAATCGTGCAGAAATGTATATTTCAGAGGTAAATAATTTGAAAGTTGATGCGAACAATGTCACGAGTTGTAACCACACTCGGCGCCGGTTGAAGCTCATACCTTGATACCAGGATATTTGCAGCCGCGATAGCGCCATGTGAGAAACGGCGCCCGGGTCACGGTTCTTTCCGTTCTCCACCCTTTTCTCATAATTTTGTTTTTCCTTCTCTCTTTCTTTTCGTTCTTTTTCCTCTCAATGTTTCTTCTTCTTTTCCTCTTCTCTTTCGGTCTCTGTTTTTTTTTGTTCATCCGACGTCGGGACGCCCATGTGCACCGAGGTTAATATTTTACGTGCCCGACTGTTCCGGCGTCGAGAAAATAGAAAGGGCGAAATGGCTCCGAGTCTCTCGGTTTATACCGCAATGGCTCTACCAACCGGAGAGTTTTCCCACTTCCCACATATAGAAAGTCACCGATGTTCCTGGTGGAGCTCTGTTCCACCAGGAACTAGAGCTGCTGAGAATAAGCGATCCTCCGTTCTTTTCCTGGTGGAACACTGTGTGCGGGAGGTACGGTTCTTCTCTCCGTCCCGCGGATAGGGTTCCTCGAGTTATGAGGCACCTTCCGCCGGAACAACCGGCGGACTACCCACGGCGTGATTTACGCACGCCGGAAAGACGTCTTTTTCATTCAATAAAATCATCGCGATCACCGTCCTATACACAAGTGAGTTCTGTTATCAATATATACTCATCCCTGGCCGGCAAACCATACAAATTTCTAGTAGAAGTGTTGATCGATCGAAGGTTACTCCATATTTTTTTCTTCTGTCAATATTACTCGCACATCTGACAGCCTCAGTCAAGACAATAACCGAAAGGAAAAAATAAGAAAATAACTCACGGATTTTTCATTGACGTAACGAAGGAAACCAAAGAAAAAAAAAGAGAATAGACGATATGGATAAGTTCGGAGGCAGCAAAAGCGATAAAACTGGTGGATGAACGAACCGACGACAACTGCGTCGATCAATCCTCAAGAGAGGGGCAACGGGGGGGGGGGGGGTTGAAGAATGGATATCGTCGTTTCTCGGGCATTTGTGAGTTAGCAAGGGGCAGAATAGAAGAGAGCTGCAAGCAACGAGAACGAAGTGGAAAGACGAGGCTTGAGTGAGAAAACGGGGCAAGCTCTTTCGCATGTTCGTGACAGGGATGAACGGGACTGGGAAGGGAACTATTCTCGCTGATCATTACCGCTTTCCTCGTCGTATATAGTGATGTGAGGAGACCGGAATCGAGAAATTTATTCGCGTAACGAAAGCTTCGAGAGGGGAATATCTTGATTAATCAAAGGCAGCCGGAACTAACCACGAAAGAGACTGAAACGATCGGAAGCTCAACTCTTGAATGTCCCAAAGTTCTTGATTTATGATGTTCCTTTTCGCCCGCCACAGATAGTTCAGACACCCATTCAGTTACACATCGTTAATATATATTGAACCAAAAGCAAATACAGATTATGATATCTCCAAAGGACTTGTCATGTGAGCGACAAAAACACCACTGTCGTAAGTCAACAAGTTACAATGGAACATCTCTGGAAAAAGAAAAAAAGTGCCATTGCGTCAGCAGGAGAAAAGAACAATAAGCATTTAGGTAAGTCAAAAAAATTCTGTCACTTACAATCTCGGCAGCGTATTTACTCCCTCTGCATGTAACATTGAGGAGCATTAGTACGAGTAAGAGGAAAATCTTTTACTCCACTCTCGTTGAGTTGTTACTTCGACAAGAGGCGAGGACTCCTCTTCAGCAAATGGTTCGAGACAAGTGAAGTCTGTTCAGGAGTAAGTGTAAATCTAATAGTGTGTCTACTCGTTTACTCGTATTTCGCCCACACGTGTATACGTTTATACACGAATGTGCGTCTGTGTGTAAACTCCTGAGATTTTTTATTTCTCCGAAACGAATAACCGGAGAGGGTAAAAGCTTGTACCAAAGCACACAGGACGACGATTCGTAACAAGCAACGAAAGAAATAAAGCCGTTTGCAGCCGCACCCCTTAAAAGAATAATGCAGTCTCTTCGAAATCTCGTACTCAACTGCTCGAGTCTTGAACATGTATATACTTCATCATAACGACGATACTACGGTCCTTGATGTGTTCCAATGTACCAGAAATAAAAAGCATCAGAGGCTACGCAATGCGACGCACGTGTAAAATTCTTCGCTTTATATTTCTCTATTCTTTTATTAATTTCTTTTTATTCAATCTCCTTTTCTCCCATCCTCCCGTACCGGTCACTTAGACACAGAATAATATAAACTTGGACTTGGCGGAATTGAAAACGCATGGAGGATTTTCTGGATCAATAACTGCAGCAGCGAGTGGCTTGCAGTTATTCGTAGAATATGAATGTAGAAAGATATTAAGCGAGAACTTAGATGTGTTACTTTTATAATGAATAAATAAATACAGGGAAGATTATGAGAAAAGTTGGTCGTTAATGAAGGTATGAAGTTACGTCATGATCGGTAGATAAAGTAATGTATAGTCGCAGACTCGTTGTTATAACACGCTAATCATAAGCGACACGAGGTTGTTCGTTCGCCATAGCCGTTCCAGTCTCCCTCGGTGTTATAACCCCTCCGAGCGTATAGGGATGTCTGATGATGATTCCAAACGGACGATGCACCATGCCGGAGGCAGTTTTGCATAATAGAAATCCACCTGTCACGTGGATACAGGGTTTTCCTATTTTCCGTTGTCCGTTTTAATAACTGACAGTACCTGCGTTACTTTTCATGGAGATGTCTTGGGTGTACAGCGTAAATGCGGTCTGTGTCAAGAATTGAGACAGGGCAGGGTCTAATTAAAAAATAAAAAGTACATGCACAAAAAAAGAAGGCAGTTAACAGCTAAAATGCTTGTGACTGCTACTTCAGATGACAACAGAAGTTCGTTGAGATTTTATTGAAATCTCAGTGTACAACAAAAAAGGAAGTCACTACTTGTTTTCCGGATGTGTCACATCCGCAGTAGAACTTGGAAAAAAAAATCGTAAAAAACAACGAGCCTGTAAGCGGACGTAGATTTGACGATAAATAGAATCCGAGACTCACGTCTTTGGCTGAACGAAGGCTGAAGACACCGAGACCCCACACGTCTATCTGTCTTCTTCAGGCTTAGAGAAAAAAAGAGAGGAACTAGGCTTTAGAAGACGCAGGTGGTGGAGGAAATAGCAAGCAGTTGTAACCGTCCATTATACACTCCGAACGTATCTACTTTCCTCGCGGCTCTACAGCCAAGAAACTTTATTAATAAGAAAAATAAATTCAATAAGTTCGTGTGAAGAACATTTCAATTTTTCAAGACGACGCCAAACCGCGACAACAACACTTGTCATATTTTTTTTTATCGTGGAAAGCTCTCAAATTCAGTACATATTCGTCTTCGATTCTGTCTGCACGCGATGTATAAATTTTCAACAAAATAATAATCGAAAAAGTGAACAAGGAACGATTGTCACAAGTGTGGCATTGCGAATGAATAGAGAAAATCGAATTCTCTAGCACACGCGCGAGAAGACTCGCTCCGCGTAGTAGTTTTGTTAAGCGTATACGTAAATTTACGTCCGTAAATGAAAATATAATGCCTGGTTTGTAGCATGGGGTTGCGAGGGTGCAAATTCTCGTTGGGAAGAATGTGTATTGGGATAGTGATCGAGAGAGAGGAAAGGGAGACAGAAAAAGCTATAGGAACCCCTTCTCAGCGGGATGTCGGGACGCAATCTCTCGCCGCCTCCTCCATGTGCACTTTCACCCTCACAGTATATATGTCGCACACATACGAAAAATGTGCGATCACCAAGGGGATTCCGTGTCTTTTGGCAAGAAGAGATTTATTAGGAATCACGACAAAGTAATGTCAATACCCTTGAGAGAAATTGGGCAAAACCGGTCCTGATTACAAGTGATTCTTATGAATGATATCAATACATACATTCAATAATAATAACGACCTTGTGACTAGAAACTTTCACACGAAAAAAGTTGTCACAAATGGATGAATTAAAAAAGTCCTGGAGTGGCTGATAGCGAATTTGGAAGTGAAATATTTCATTTCGTGGTAACTCATGGGGTTCTTGAGCAAATTAAATGAAATATTCAATTAGTTCCAACACCTTTTGATATTAATATCAAAAAAATCATTAATTCACACCAAAACACGTGCCGTACTTTTTTACCCATAACAACTTATACATGCACATGTGATTTGACAGTTTCGCGTGCCTTGCGATAAGGCGAAACCCTCGTCTAAGTACGCGTACCGCGCATGTTTCCAATTGGTACAATTTGAAATTGTCACGTAGAGGGTGTTCAGGCGGTACGAGTGAAAAGGTGTGACGGTTTATGTTGTTATCGCCACAAGGACACGCATGTCTCGTAGGTATGGGGGATAGAAAAAAATAAGCAAAGTTAGGGTTGTATACTCGTGCAGTTTCGGCGGTGTTCCGACACTCGATCGCCCTTGGCGAGCCGAGTACACTTTTCCTCCTCTTCAAACTCGAAAGTTCGATCTGGGGGGATGTGACGCAAATTAGTCCTAATGGCCGCAAAGGAAAGAGAATTTTTTGTAAGCTTCCCTTTCGCCCTTCAATCAGTGACGCGTACACACTTATAAACGCGTGCACATTCTTCACCTCGAACTTTCATGTTGAACTCATCATGCACCCACGCCTGCTACACCGTCAACCGTCTTTTTCAAATTCATTTCTTTCTTTTTTTCTTCTTCTATCGCATTCTTTTTTTTCACTCTCACGCGTTTAGAGCACGCTTGCTGCAAAAGGGTCTGTGAGCAAAACGATTCGTACGCCTCGGGGGCCCTTGCCCAAGTATTCAGCGAACAATTACCACTGTGGTAGGCTTCCAAGCATTTTGCCAATGTATTCTCACCCCTATTCCTATAAATATATTACATATATTACATGTATTTATGTATATATAGATTCTTCCTGATATATATCTATGTCTGCAGGGCTATACGATCCAGACACCATGCGAACTGTAAGTACCTGCTTGTTTCATCCTAATAACCCTCAGTCGCGGTGTAATTACACATGAAACAGGTTCCCGAGACACGAAACATATGCAATATTCGCCAGAAGTGAGAATATCTCTCTCTCGTTCTCTCAACTTGCATGATAAACAAAAAAAACTCAAATGTTTCTCTTCAGCATGATAATCATCAGCGATAAATATGGTATTCAGGACCAAATTGAATAAAAAAGAGAATAATTTGATTATATTTAAAAAATGAATCGAACATTTATTCGCAACGTTTTATCATTGAATTTTGTATTTATCAGTTGATGATTTCTAGATTCATCGTTTTCTTTTTATTTTTATATCCGATACCATTAATCAATGCATTTAATTATTTCCGTAAAAACATGAAAATTTAACATTTGTTTGGACAGAGTTGCTAATATTTAGTGACGTTTGTTACTGACTCCTATCTTTTAACGAAGCAGCAGGGTGGGGAGAATGGGAAATTAGGCAATTATGGATTTGAGAAACGTCTTAATGCTGAACGATCATGAGACTTGGAACTCGCGTACAATTGCAAATAAAAAAAACTGCGTTGTGTAACCATGAGAACTGATAGTTAGAAAAGGATAACGAAAAGGTTTTGGTCGACGAGACGCTTAAAATACGTCGAGAATAATTCACGTTGTCAGTGTGCTAGAGTCTATGCGGATGAGCAAGGAAAAAAATCAAATAAACGCAACGCCCTCTCGCATCTGTATAGAATCGCGGGAAGCGAACGGTGCGGTAGTGACCGCGTCGGAAATGTAATATTCATGGGGAGCATCGGGGCAAGGAGGGTAAGAGAGGCCGATGTGCGAGCGTGGTTTACGAATTTTTCACGTTTTACGGAGATTCGTATTCGTATTTCTTCTTATTGCCGGGGTCTACGAATTCCGCGTGTTATATATATGTGAATTTTTTTTTTTTTTTTTTTTTGCGACAACCCCTGTGCCATTCGGATGCACCCTCTTTTCACTGCTTTCTTTCGATTAGCATTTTTGGAGCTTCAACCATACGTGCTATTGGCTATCGCGCTACATTTGGTCAACGTGAAAAATTCACTTTATCTATCGCCGTGAAATAATTCAACGAAAATACAAATTAAATGACAGGAGTGAGGGGTTTTACTGAAATTTAAACATAAAATGGTAAACAATTCACTGAAGCACGAGTCTATCGAGCAGATGGAAATTGGAGAAACTATCAATTATTACTTTTACTTTATTTGTGGTTTTATGCAAGCGATAGAATTTTAGATAAAAATTCGGCAGCAGTGCATAAAATAATTCGATGAAATGTTTTTTGTTTTTTTTTTTTTCGTATATTTTTGTGATACGTTATACAAGTGATAATAGAATATGGCGCACAAAACATGATCATTATATATTTGACAAGGAAATAGAGAGAACAATGATACCAAAGAAAACTGAGCCACTCATTTTTTTTTTTTGCCCAGCAAGGTCTTTTTTGTGCCACCCTGAGGTGATGTCTGAATGGTCATCGATGGCTTCTCGACGACCATCAGCTCATGGACGGAAACTATGGGGCATTCATTTTTTTTCTCTCTCTTCCTCTTTTTTTCTCTGTCCCCCTCTATCTAATGCGATCTTCCACTTTATAGCAACGCATACGACATTACGGTGCTGCTATACCAGAAAGAAAATCGTCCAGTTTCACCCTACTGCTTCTTGCATCCGGATATGAATCATGCCCTGCGGTATCTGTGAACGACAGGATAAAGAGACGATCCTTTATATCCCAGAGTCGTACTCTTCCCCCTTCACCGTGGCTTTTCTCCTCGTCAATTCTTTTCCTCACTCCCGCGCACTTTCTCTCGTTTTTATCGTTCTCCGCCTCATTCAGTCGAATGTGATGCCCTTCCCGTGAATTCTTTTACGGCCTATAGCATATTCCTCACTCTTTTTCTTCCATTTTTTCCTACTTTACTACAGCCCAACGCATCAGCTTTTCCCTTCTATTGCATTGCCCCATTCTCTCACTTTTTCATAGACTTTTGGCTGACGTTTACTCATTCACAGACCCTTGACTCATAAGTGTTTTATTTCAATTTTTGCCTGCGTTCTTTCTTTTAATGAAACTACAAAAAACGTTAGAACCCTAAACCCATAAACACCGTTATTTTCATGATTATTATGACAACTAAAATCTTTTAATTAGATTCCACCTTCTGGTCAATATTCCAATTTTTTTTATATATTCTAAAATAAACCAGAATTTCTGCAATCAAATGATGAAAATTTAACTTTGACAGAAAGAATGCAAGTATTTATCATGACCAACCGTCCAATAAAAGATTCACTGACCCTTTTGTCCCGATCGCAATGACAATGACACGAAACTATTGTCATTGACTAAACTAAAAAGTTTTACCTCAATCGCTGTACATGGCGCGTTCACCATACGTTTCTCTACTAAAGCCATTCCCAGTTGTTGGAATGTCACGAACTCTAAAGATATTGCGTTCCTGGTAACGAAACTCTTTTCTCAACTCGTCCCTTCCTTTCTCTATTGAAGCTTTGTTATAGACCTTGAAGCTCTCGTCGCTATTTTCAGGAGTGTAGAGTAGGAAAAAAAATGAAAATTCCTCCACAAGACGATTCTCGTTTCGCGTTTCTCGTATTCTCGGGATTCTCGTATTTCATTCATTATTGTTTCATTTTTATGCTTGAAGAGTGTTTCTCAGGTGACACAAGACTCTGATTTTGATTTTTATTCTACCAAATAATTTTAATTTCTTTGAAACGATAGTTACGAAATTTTCAAGGTTTAAAACAACTGCGAACTATTTAACTCGAACCAAATTTTTATAGTTTAAAAAAATAGTTGAATATAAAGGTTCAAGTCGAATAAAAAATGTATACATATGACGTAGCTGTTGGCTATAGAGTTAAAGAGCAATTCCTACGTCACTATTACGAGGGCGGAGATACGAAGAAAGAAAAAATCAACCCAGAGGTTGTAGATCTAATGCAAGATGCATAATTCCCCACCTTACGAAGTGGGGTGACTGTACTGATGGATAGGGTGAACCGATATCTTGCCAACACGTCACTGTTCCTATCGTTCTCTTTCTAAAATGTCATTCGCTAAAATAAAGGAAAAATGATATTTGCCTGCATGAAAAACAATGTACGATCGAAATACTTATTTCTTCATATAGAGGTTGAACATACATTTTTTATCACTAATACGAGCTCTCTTATTGGTGTGACGCAAATGGCACGTAATCGAGAAACAGTACACATGGCATGTGTTTTACAGCTGCAAAGCTAAAGACCACAAGTAGAAAACACATGAACGTCCATTAAATCGACATATAAATATATAAATGAAAAAGAGAAATGGTTGATAACACAACTTGATAAGATTACGAAATAAACCTGTTGAAATAGATTTTGGTGGAAAAATTGTAAAAGTTGCCTAAAGAATCAATGCATCTTTGCTATACAGACAGAAATATTCCTCCCGAGTAATATATTATTAATGGAATATTGCTAATTGCGATTTGTAACTCTGGCTAATGACTTAAATTGACGGAATGTGTAATCTGCACTGGTTATATTCACCGAAGTAAATAAATCATTGATGGATTACCGAAGCTTCGTATCACCTTCCATTTTCACGTAATTTTCCACTTGTCACACTACATCACTCCTTCTTCGCTCGCCAGTCAAACTATATACATTTCTTTATCTCACTCCTGAGGTTTATGTATATATAGGATGCGAGTTACACCAGCTATCTCGATGGTGGCAGAGCGCGATCGTGCTATTTCTATTTCCACGTCTCGTGAATTAATTATCACGGGGCTTCCGGTCGATACCCCGTCGCCAGTCAGCGATACCCATCAATTATTCAGACCTTTCTCCCTTTCTCTCGGCCGCCCTTACTCCTTCCACCCTTGGGCGAACGTCTGGCAATTCTCTTTGGCACTCGGCGTAATTCCCGGTTTACTCTGGTCCCTAGACGGATGAAACTGGTAGAGAACGTGCGAGAAAATGAGAACGATGAAAGAGAACGATATTGAGGGTGAAATGGATATATTAGTAGACACGAAAAGATCGCAAGATCATCCGATTAAAAATTACGATACAATTCAAGATTTTGGAAAAAAAAAACTGTGAAAGGACCACATTTTTCACAATCAACCAACCTGACGTGTTTGACGTGAGTGTGACGTCGAGTTTTCTTAAATCCAAACATAAAAAAAATTAATTAATTAGTTAAATAAATTCCGGAACTTAGTCTCTCGAGTGTTTCTCGAAGGCATTACAGATTGAGAGGAAAAGGAAAATTAAGGTATCCGCGATGTTGCTACACAGCTCGACGCAAATACCATCCGATAATCCTCGCAGCGACCTCCATACTTTCAGATTGACGTTATCCACAAACTGCATCGTGAGCAAGAGTCTTCTTTCTCGTGAGTAATTGCACGTTTACAAGAATCGATGGTGCAGCCTTTGAGCTTGCACATCCTTTTTCCTTCTCTTTGCCGTATCATGAATTTGCTAAATGTAATTTTTCAATAAATTTTCCCGATTTAGTACGGTCGTAGAATTTTTAATCCCTCCTACGGAATGCAACAAATCCAAAAACGTAAAATTCTGCTGATTGCAAAGTTTGCCAATGAATGCAATTAGTTGCTGAGGCAGAGTCATTAAAAAATTTGTAACAATCATAACTTATTTGGATGATTTAATACAATTTTAAAAAATTTTTAGTCCAGTACAAAGAAAAATAATTTGGTTACGAAATCACCACATGTTTATGATCACAACTCTCGTGTGTGTATACAGAAAAGCACCAACATGCGCGGTCACGAGCGTGAGATCGACCAATTAAGACTTTACTGCATGCGAGCTCGGAAGAAGAAGCGACATAAAAGCTGCGCCGCGGTACGCCCTCATTTTGCTTCTCTCTTCGCCGATCGTTAAGCGCCTCTCCGCTTTTCGATTATTTGCGGCTGGAACGACGCGCCCAGGAAGTTGCTTCTGTTGCGGTCGATCTTATTCTTCATGGCATAACAACCAGCCAACCAGCCTTCCAGCCACATGTTATTCCTGACAGCGATTTTTCAACTAGATCATAATAAAAATAGACTTTCGAAAAATCATTTTATTTTTAATATTAAGCAGTAAGAAGAGCATGTAAAATACTGTAATCAATAATTGTGACAGACATTACTGACCAATTATGTCGATTTACTCCAAATCAATTCCTGTGCTTGAAATATTTTTTCATATAAAATGTGTAAATATTTTGGTATTTTTGAAGTTTTTTACGATAATTAACATTCCAGTGTAATTAGACATGAAATCATTAAACTATTTGGAAATTAAACTCCAAATTATACCATCGATTCATTGTTTTTTTCAATAAAACAAAAAAGAAAGAGAGAGAGAGAAAAAAACTCAATTTGATCCTCGCTGTACGCCAGGTTTTGATATTCACAGTTTCTTCTTCCCAGCCATTCGAATTAATCACTCATTCCAGCAAGGCAAAAAATGAATAATAAAACAATTTGAAGCGCCGCGGTGCAGAAAAAAAAAAACAAACAAACCAAAAGCTCAAGACAGATGATTGCACGGCATAACTTTCATTTCTCTTTCATGGCCCATTTTTCTTGTCTCTCTTGCGCCGCTTCGTGCTGTGGCTACGTTCGCATATCTTTCTTTTCATCTCTTCCTCGTCGCTCATCACCTTCACTTATCTCCAAGTTCCGCGTGCACGGGATCTCTCTCATCTCCCGAAGCGCTTGGGAGATGGATCGTAACTCCGGATCCCGCTGGCCAATCGAATTTTACTACCACGAGTGTAGGTATCAACGGGGCTAGAGCTTATTCTCGTTCGTTCACGAGTTTTCTTTTATTTTTTTTTATTTCTGTCTCCCCCTCTGCACTAGTTTCATCTTAACAGCCCAATTATCCTGTCGAGAATAACGTTGCGATATAATCGAAACGTAATCGTTTGCCCAGTTTCCTCCCTCTCTTTCCCTCCCTCTTTCTCGCTCTCTCTTCGTTTTCGTCTTTTCATTGCTACCTCGCAAGAATATATAGTCACAGGATATAATTCTCTTATTGCTCCGGTTACCGCGCGAATAGTGTATGCAATCCCACAGTGGTCTAGCTGTATAGTTTTTATTACTACGAAGGGTTTTTGCCTTGTTAGTCTGTTGCCTTTAGCGTTTTGCATAGTTTAATTATACGTACCAGTGCAAATACAATTATACGATGAAAATCTTCTACGATATCCTAACAAGAGCTTAACTCGCATTATTTCGTTGATCGATAATACAAAATCGTGACGATGCAGATGCAAGCCCTGCTTTTATCCCTTTCTCTCTCTTTGTCTCTCTGTTTTTACCCAGGGTTTAGAGGGATTGATGCTGATGGTGCTGGTAATGCTGATATTCTTGGGAGTCTCTTGGAATGGGCAGCATTGCTTTTACGAGAAGAGACCCGTAAGTGGGGCTTGCATAAGTAACGACTTGGCATCCCAACGCAACGGAAGCGTTTGAAAGGGCCAATCTCTCACTATCACTAGTCGGTGTGAGTTCACTTGGATGCTGAATATTTGTTCGTTCAATTTCGTGGCAGTAGTAGCCAGTCATTGGCAAGAATTCTGTTAAATTGGCATTGGTATATATATATACATTTGCTGTTCAGAACAAACCAAGGAATGATGGAAGATTGGAGGATGCTAACATCTGGTGACAGAGGGTCTCGAGCATGCTAAAAACCAGTGACGAACTTCACTACTCGAGAAACCAATCACCGTATACCATTGAGCTTTTCACAGTTGCTGCAACCTAAAACGTTGGATTCTGTATATTCTGTCAACGAGGATTCCGGAGCGCACGCAAGGCACTTCTCTCGTGCCTGGAAAGCCTCAGTCCTTCAACAACTCTTGTTTCACTATCTCACCTTCCCTCTCAGTTTGCCCAATGTTTTCACTCTTCTCGTCACTCTCGTACTGACAGCAACGACAGCTGCGATGGTCCTCACGGTAGCTCAAGCTAAGCCGATCGGCCAAATCCGAACGACGTTTCTACCAAATCTCCGTCTCTCTCTCTTTCTCGTTCACTTCAACGACGATGCTTCGTTCGCACGTCGAGTAATACCTCTCCCGGACGAGCAAAGAGCTTTGCACATCAGAGGGCCACAAAATTCGTTCCGTTCGTGTCGAAAGCCTCGTCCGAGACTGTTTCCGCCAACCTTCGGATAACAAAATGGAAAACTACTTTTCAAGACGGTCCGCTTGCAAGCAGAGCTTACTCATTGAATATGGATTTCAATGATTACTGATCTTATGACCAAGTTTCGTTCAAATCATTTCATAGCCATATATTCATTATCATAAAGTCCAATCACTCATTTCAATGGCTTGATAAGCGAACTGTTTAGCTACACTTTGTTGCACGCACTATATCACGTGTGCAGATAAACAGCAGATCGGTATACAGATATATATATTTCAATTGTAAACCATGTTTTGCAAGCAGATATCGCAGTCGCTATAGAACTAATTTCTCGCTGGATCACCTATAGATTACGTGGAACGTGGCTAACATTAGCTCTCACTTTCAGTCAACGTATAGCATGTAACCAGTCACGCGATATTCCGCGGTCCATCGTTCACCGACATGCGAAGAGCTTTGTGCTAAATCATCACGGCTCGTCATTAATCACACAAAGTGAGGGATGATGGGCTGGCTTGGTAGCTCCCGTTCATGTACCCATCGCATGTACACCGTTACATATTCACGTACTTTTACTTGCACAAATGTATAGCCGAAGTTACATGCTGCGTTATACGAGAAATGCCGGATAGATAATCGCCCTGGAAGATTTTACGTACATTCCCCTTTCCACTAACGAATTTATCAACAATTGCAATAAATTCAACGATAAAATTAGGAAACTTTTTCAATGAGAACATTTCTAAGAACAATGAGAGAATACAAATAAAAAGTCCATTTCCTGCTCTCGTCCCACGAAGCGAATTAGAGATAAGAATAATAAAATTCGGTAAATCGTTATACACGAAATTCGATGAATCATAGAAGATAGTTATAAAAAAATAAAGACGTTTTGAAAATCACTGAATACACGAGATAAAAACAATAAAATTGTTACATTTTATATTACACCGATTGTGTGTTGTCGTTGAGTTGAAATATAAAAATTAATATTAAAAAAATAAAGACAAATGAAACGACTGTTTCATTTCTCTTCCTGAAGAAAATTCGAACGTTTATGATGAAGGCAAGGCATAGAAGACCAAAAGAGAACAAAACGCAAGAAAAAGAGAAGGGTGAAAAATAAAAATAAAAAAGGAAAACAAAGCCTCGAAGAAAATCGTCGAAGGTGAACGTAAAGAAACGTTATGTCCGCATATAGGTACGTTAGTTCGGTGACCTCGAGGGTCAACGTTGCAATTTCACGGCAACTGTGGGAACCCGAACGTATGCACTTCAAGCAGAAAGGTATTCTGGGACCTCGCCCGTTTCCCCTTTTTTTTACCGAGACCATGTTTATGGGTGCGCTAATAAGAAGTTAAATTTGTGTGAAGCTTTTACTGCTTGAAGTACACTTTTTCGTTAATATTCCATATAAATTTGTATGAACATTTTACAGCAATAAAAAACTAGCTTTTTGAATAGCTACCGTTCCAAAAACTTGAAGAATTTCTTTGCATATTCATTTTTTGTTTGAAAAAAAAACCGACTTAAAATTCCGACCTTACAAGAAATCATTTCCGCACGTTTCGCCTGTAAGCCCTACCCAACTGGGTCGCCCAGATCAGCTCAATTAAATTCGAGGAACTCTCGTAGTCACGGGGTCCCCATCGTCATGTCCGACATCTGCTTCATTAAGCAAAAAAAGAAAGAAAAGTGCGGCTATCTGCGTACACTAATTCATTCCGTTGGGCATTTATTTTTTTCAATTTCACCAGTAGAGCAAATTGTACGCAGGCAAAAGCGGAGTCTTAAAATTAAACAGTGCTGTCCATTCGCGGTTAAGCTATTTTATGTTCGGCGGGGGCGCTTCCAAGAGGAAGAGAAAGACTAAGAAAAAGAGAGAAAACAAACAGCAAGAGAAACTGGAATTGAATTTATGATGGAAAGTAGAATTTATTGGTCTACAGTCTCAACAAATTGCGGCAAGTTTTTGAGCTCTTTCTTTTTTTTCCTTATTTGCTGAACAATGACATTGGGCTGAAGTTACATTTTTTTCCCAGCGGCTCAGTGCACAAAGAAATGAAATAAAAACGGTAAAAAAAACTGCAACTGCAATTCGTTTCGTGTGTTTCCCAATTTTATGCTTAGGAAATGGATTTAAAGAAAATGGAGAAAAAAGATGACGCTGACGCTGTTCTTCTTAATCGCGGGAAACTCGATCAACGTCCCAGGCCGGAAGGGAATCATATTTTTCGCGGGCGGAACAAACGACATTTTTTTTTTTTTATGCGACAAAACTCAGATCTTTTTCGCTGTCGCCGCGCAGTCTCTTTGCGAGGTTTCCGGCTTCAGTTCACTTTCTCCGGTCGGTGACATCGTCTTCGTGTATTTCAGCTCCCAAACCCTCAATAGTTTTTGGACGGATTTTCTTGCTGGAATTTAGTCTGCAGTCTCTTCTCTATGTACGAATATACCGTCCTTGTATTTCCGTCTTCCTTTACCCAGCCGAGGAAGCGAGGATCCTCCGGTCTCATCGCTTACTCCTTGCGACCACCCGCGGCTTCCGTTATTCTCTCAGCTCGACGATTGATAACACCACG
The DNA here is from genome assembly GCA_948107755.1 of Campoletis raptor. Lineage (NCBI taxonomy): Eukaryota > Metazoa > Arthropoda > Insecta > Hymenoptera > Ichneumonidae > Campoletis > Campoletis raptor. The sequence continues at coordinate 20,188,174 of OX403624.1, forward strand.
TGAGCAACCGCGCCCGAAGCTCTGCTGTAACCCAGTGTTATCTATGTGTCGACAGGCTGAAAAAACTGTATTGAGCAGTGAAAGAGAAACGCAAAAACTCGGTGGCTGAGAGCAAAACATCGACAGAAGAAAGCACGACGGGTCGGGAACCAGTGAGCATGCAGAGATAAAATTGATGGTATACCGTGAATACGGATTTTAGGAGGCTTCGATTAGATCTTTTGATTAATCGTCGACATACATTAGATGTCTGCTAATAAGAATAATACGCTCCAGGATCTATCTCCCGAGAAAAAGAAACCAAACTTTTTTGATACCGTGACGGTAAGTAATGGAATATTTAATTAAAAGATTCAATAAACTTAAAAACGGCAGGATTCTCTAGTGCACCTAGTATTCAAAAGACACACCACCAAGAGGTCCAAGATGTAGGATCAAAGGGAGACGCCAAAGTATACAGACGAGTGGTTGGTATAAAGACCGTTGGATAAGTGGAAGTAGAGAAAAAGTATTAGAAGAATCAGTAGAAGAGAAAGAAGAGAGAAAGAGAGAGAGAGAGAGAAACGTATAACTTGGTGAAAACGTTGAAAAAAGAGAGAAAGAAAGTGAGTGAGAAGAAGTAGAACAAGAAGCAGACGAAGAAGCGCCAAGGTCTACATCGTACAAGATTCTTGGGACGAAGGAACGTTGGATGGGCGATAGTCACGAGCTGGGCCGGATTAAAAGTTCCCCGAACATCGGCGAACTGATTGTCGTCGTGGTAGTTGTATATTGTCGGTGTGGGGCGCGTCTTCCCTGTGGGGGACCATGAGCTAATTAATTGCAGACGCCATGACGGGGCTGGTAATGTTGGGACTATATATAGTGGTTTCAGCTTTTCCCACAACCACCATAACTGATGCCACTGCTACGGGGACCTTGTGGTCTTCTTCTTAGCTCAGGCACCGTATGCGTTTGGACGCTCGTGGAACCCGAAGTTAGTCAATAAGAAGAGAGCAAAGTTGCAAGAGCCAAAGAGAAAGAGAAAGAAAGAAAGAGAGAGAGAGAGAGAGAGAGAGAGACAGAGAAATGGCGAGATTTTTGAGCTGAAAGATTCCTGTGCTCACAACGTTTGAGTATGGTGGAGTCACTCGAGTTTTTACTTGGACTTTCGCCCATAGAGTTTATATCACACACACGTGTGTCCAGACTATTCATCTATATGTGCGAGTTCCTAAGTCTACGCGAGATTCTGGCTTCTTCTTCTTCTTCTCGCAACCAGTGTCTTCCAATGACTCCATCTTGCTCTTCGTTCTTAGCGTTATTCGCTGTCGTCTTTGGTTGCGGAGTGTTCATGCCCCGTGCCTTCGTGGTCGCCTTAGCGCGTTCTATGCTGTATTTGCTCACTGCCCGAGAGAGGTGCTCTCGGTCTCCCACAGCATCTGAGAGACACGCTGCCTGGTTCCGTACAATGGTAGAGAGCGCGCATTGTCTTCGTGGTTTATCGCTTCCTTCGATTGCCAAGTACACGCCGCCGAGTCGACTCTCTACTCTCCTTGTCTGTTAGTCTCTTTCTCTTTCTCTCTCTCTATCTCTCTCTTCCTCTCTTGTCCGCCTGCTATATATAGATACCCAAAGCATCACCCACCCTCAAGAAAACGACTACGACGAGCAGCCGGACCGCGGCGGAGCTACCGAGACACAGCTTCTGCTACTGCCGCTGATCACGCCGTCTTCTCTTCCTCTCCTTTGTTCAACGTCTTTCGTATGCTCCGTAGCTTCTCTGGAGCATCCGAAACTAGGCAATCCTGTATTATATCAAAATTAACTAAAACTCGTAATCTTTAACGATCTAAAAATCCAATGGTGTCCATTTATCTGCATCAATCGATCAAAAAAGCAAAACTATTTGTCTTCTAATTGGCCAAATTATTAGATTTTCTCTTTCGTACAATTCTACCATTTCTCAAGGGAAAATAAAACTATTTCATCAGACCGCTTGTAACGTCAACTCATGTTTGACTGAAATTCATCTCTCATTACAAAACATGAGAATCCACAGTCGAATTTACATCAGAAGAAAATATTCGTTTATTCATTTGGATGGTGAAAAAGTATTCTGGATATTCAAAGCCTCGATACCGACAGAATTCTACGTAAATGTGTACCCTTCTTTCAACGCGGAGCTTTGAACGATCGAATCTATGAAGATTTTTAAAGGAAATGACGTCTAAATGTACACAGTCCTAGACGCCGCGTGGTATTTATACGATAGATGTGAACGTATTTTATAAATATACATATATATGACGAATATGCGTGCTCAGTGCCACGTTTGCCATTCGTATTTTTGGAGCCGTAAACACGTCCACCGCATCGCACGGTCGCTCGCGGTTTTCCAAAGAGCAACATCAGAGTGTATCACGTCTTCTCGTCTTCGTCGTTGGAAACTATGTGGCATATAACGTGTCGCCGTCATATATTTCAAACGCATGTTACATGTATATGTATGTTCCAAGAGTCTGTTACTCTCTTACTCAGGCTTTCTATCGTCGTCTTACTTCCGCCCGCGCTTCACCACTTATATGTATGAATACATATATTATATATATTTATATGTATATATATATATACGTATTACATTTACAGTATATACACTTTCGTTCGAGCTTTATTCCAACCCAAACTTCTCCCGCCATCGCCGCCCAGCTCGTATAAATTCGTTATTCAACACGCCATTAAATGCGCGCACGTCGGGCCACGACGATGCTGCCCCGGACTCATAAATCGCAATTACGAAGCGGCGCGAGCGAGAATTTGTCGCGCGGGCCATCTAAGCAACCGACGCACCGTGTCTATGTGTTTACGTACATATGTATGCGTACGTGTTTGAGTGCCAGGGAAGCCAACCATCCACGTTAATATGCTCTCACTCACATAGCACGGTAACGCTCGGCCGTGCGAGGACAAGTCCGGACCACACCGAACCAGCCTCACGAGAAAGGAAGCACGAGCAAGTGAGCATGCCCGCGTGCTTCACTGCGCACACCACTCTTGCCAACTAAAACGTAAAAAAAAAACAAAAAAAAACACACATTCTCACCGAAATATCGAGACATGCGAGGAAAAAAGGGATTGTGCTCGCAGTTCTTAGAATAACAGTCGAACCTCTGCTACAAGTTTCTGTAACCTTTACTTTTTCTTCATTTTTCTAAGGAACCAATGAAACTGATTATTACTTTCGAACATTCAACAGAAAAAATCAACGACACTTGAAAACAAAGTTATGTTGGGAAACCACATGATTATTCGAACTAATAAGAGATTCAAAAGACACTACGGAAAGGAAGAAACAAACACTAAGGAGAAGATACTTCATCTTTGAATACTGTGATGTACGCGGTAAGGTTTCACTCAATGTCCACCTTCACCACTTGCCAGAGTGGGTGGAAATGAGCGAGTGTTCGTCGCGTAATCCCACGCAGCATTCTGATATACCAGTGCATAAATATCCAACTGAAATGATCATCCCTTTCGTAAAGTCCATTGATCCTCCAGTTAAAACATCCACGCAACTTCCCATAAACATTGTACACGTTAAAATTGTGATATGTGTGAGAAATATATTGCTACGCCAGAAAATATCAATACAAAATCAGTCGAGACGTTAACGATCCGAGATATTTCTTCTTCTATTCACTTCTCCCATTTGCAGATATCACGTGAGACGATTATGTGAGAAATATTGTTCCAGACTCACAGTCGAACAGGCACTTTATTCTACTGACTATGACGAATGAATTTCTAAAGTAGAAAAATATTTAAAAAACAAAGATGTTTGCCTCTCCGTGTTTATTGATTTGGGGACCTACATAGATATGAAAAAATCATTTTAATGTAAAAAATAATTTCACATAAACGCGCATTGAATTAAAGAAATCTTTTTACAATGTATAGAGATAAATTATCCAATAATGTAGTTTCAAAATATATTTTCCATCGAAAATTAGTTTGCTTATGCATCGGTCAGAGACCTGTACCCATTCATTCATCATGAATTCCCTTACCTGCTTCGGCGAAACTTTTGCGCGAAGTAAGTACATATTGGCGAGGTTCCAAAAGCAAAATAATATGCTTGGGGGTTATGTATAGGAAGTGGAAAAGACGAGAGACCGCTTTGATGCATGAAGCGTCTGTGATGTGAGCTAAATATAAGGTTCGCCAGTCGATAAACGTTTCAATTAGAAACGTATTAGGGTTCAACACGCGATAGCCACCCACGTGGAGACTTTCTGCTTTTTGAGAGGGTGAAAGAGAGATGGAACGAATGAGAGATCCAGGATCGATACGAGAAGAAAAGAATAAACATGGCAAAAGTCAAGAACGATCTTGGTGGTACAGAAGATAGAAGAAAAGATCTCTCATTTTATTTTGTTCTTTCTCTGTGTGGAGCAGGACGCGCCACGAGCGGACCTCTCGTCGTGGTCATGTATTTTCGTGCATTTGCCATAAATAAAATAAAGAAAGAAAAATAAGATAAAGAGAAAAAAGGGTATGAGTGTGGTGAGCAAGTAGAGAAAGAAGATGCTGGAGGCTGAGTAGAGAAGAGAAGAGAAGAAAAGTAAGAAGAAGAAGAAGAAAATCAGAAGAGCAGAAGAAGAATGAGGCAGCAACAGGAGCAGGCAACCGAAGAAGAAAGAACAAGACAGAGAGAAGGAGAGAGACTTCCGAGAGCGTACACCAGCAGCCGAGGCAGAAGTCACGGGACCACCCAAGAGTCGGCTTCCCGAATCGATAAGGTCGAACGGGAAGAGCCGAGGGGAACTCAACAGAAGGGAACCCCGCGCGCACCCTGACGCAGAACCACTTGGTTCGCCGAATCCAACTCTACTCTCTGCTTCAACCTCCATCGGTTTTACTTCGTGGACTACCTCATGTCTCATCCCATTTTTTTCTTCCATTCCCCCCTCACCCTTTCATTTAACCATCCAACAAATAGCTGCCCATGAAGCAAGTCGCGGAATCACGAAACCCACGACTTTATTCTTGTATAGATACGAACACCGAAATCTGATGTCGATTCAGGTGGATGACAGGCGATGCATGTAAGAATTCCGATGAAAAGGAGAATGCAACAGTTTCCTACGGAACAGCACGTGAACTCGAGACTAAAATGGGTTGTGACCTTGATTTTTCGATCCTTTAAAAATCGTAGATCTCGAACATCCGTCATCGAATGTATTGCCAAAAAAAATGTGAATATTACATTCAAAGATTATAAAATTATCAACAAAATGATATTGTAACGTCATCCTGCGTAATATCCGAGCGACCTGAGTGTGTCATCACTTCGGACAGTCTTTGGCTTGTATTTGTTTATTCGTTCCTCAATACTTTGCGTTTCTATCATCATTTTTTATTCTTGATTTCCATTGGAGGACCAGATGCTTTCTTTGCAGTGAGCTTCAGCCTTTAAGAGTGACGCCCGGCCTTCACAAAGATATGGGCTAGTGATATCAGGGCTATACGCTTCGCCGACCCCATTCTGTTTTGTACTGGCTCTTGGATTCCTGTGGTACAGCAGCCATACATATGTGTGTCTACACATATATGCGTCTATACAGAACTGTGCTCTTTGTGCTGAGAAAAAGATCGCCGCGGGGATGCAAGACCAAACGACGTAGAAAGTGGCCCTTCTGAAAAGATCTCACCGTCTTTTTCCTTTTTCTTGTCCCTTCGTCTACTGTACTCTCGCCCATTTTCATGTTCACGAAAAGAGTTATGAATGCATGAGACCCTGTGCACGCTACACAAAGCTTACTATGTTACACACGTACATGATTTACATAGATAAACATATACCTAAAGGATATCCATGTATGTGCCATTTTTATTTCTCTTGCGTTACCCTGCTCGAGAGTAACTACTTCGACCCCTAACTAGGTCGTAGGTGGGCACATCTGCAGACCCTCATATCACCGTTTCCCATACAGCAAACCCCCTGTCTGCAATATCACCCTCTCGATGAACACACCGCCCCATTTGAGTTACTGACTCTCTGCTTAAAGACGAGAGAGAGAGAGAAAATAAGAGCAGGGGCAGCAGATAGAAAAAAAGAGGGGAAAAAGACGATGGGGCTATGGGAAAAAATGGTACAAACTATTATCTGAAGCCTCCAGATAGGGTGCATGGGATGACGTGCTCGCAGTACATAAACCCAATATAGAAGGTCATTGTATGATTGTTGAAATAATAATAAAAAAAATCTTCGCATCACTTCTTACAGCTTTTCCAACGTAACAATTATGGAGATTTCGATTAAATGAAATACTTACTCGAACTTTGTAAATGCTTTTACATCGTATATAACGATCGTAGCTTCGTTTACCAAACGAACGTTGTGGGTCATGCGCCCCTCGAGGATTCATTCGCATCGATCTCGAAAATTTTGGCATTCACGTTGAACGTGATGCCAGTTGGTTAAATATTTGACGTTGACTACATGCGGAAATATAGCGACGAGGGAGACTGCAGAGATTCGAGTTTGTGTTGGTTTCGTAAAGCACACGGGGCAGACGGGTGCGAAGTGTAATAATATGCGCTGAGCAAACGATGGTACGCCTCGTCGATCGAGTAATCTGCAGCGTCAATGTAATATCCGCAGTGTGATATGGATATATATACATATCTTTGTATACATATATAAAGAAGGTATTGGCCAATGTATATAGTTGGCCACGTCGCGGGTGATTAACCGCGGGCTTTTGCATTTATATACGTACACGTACAACCGGAACTATAGAGTATATTGTTATAACGAGGAAATTCTTTTTATCCGGCTGTGTAATTGGTTGGAGGCCGAAACAGCCCGGACGATTTAATTTGGCCCGCCTGAATCGTAAATTATTCGGTAAATAAATGGGAGCGAAATTTTACCAGAGAAATTTAGAGTGGTGAATTGACGGATTTATAAGAACGGCTGCACCGCTGTTTTTACCTTTAAATTTACCGAGTCTAATACGCTCTTGCTATTTCATGCTTAAACTTATTCTAATCATAAGGTATGTGGTCTAGAGCCAAAAGTTTGCTACATAGTTCGGATTATGTACCACGGCAAGGACACACACAGTTTCTGGTGGATTCATAAATATATATATGTTTATATATATATTTGCTTTTGTCTCAGCACACGAATAAATAACTTCTGCGCCTTGTTCTTTTCCATACACGTACACGTAGCTCGTGTTTGTCCAGCACATATTCCGGTTACGCTAACTCAACACGACACCAAGAGTATCCAGCACTATAAAGCCAGCCAAGTGAGCACCCAGACAACACTGTGAAAGACGATGCACACTCTCTCTCGTAAAATAAAAACCTAGCCCAGTCTTTGTTATGAGTTGGTCACGAGAAGTTACGAGAATCGGGTCGCACAAGAACATCGTCCCCGCGTTCGTTCCTTGCAATCGCTTCTCGACGTCAACCTTAAAAAGAAATCAGTATGTAAGAAGCACATCCGGGTTTATCGCTAACCGGAAGACATTACAAGTGGTCCACGTTGACGTGAACAAGTGAATCCAATCCCTGGAACCTCTGGACGTCTGAGCGCACATCAGTTTGAACGGCGAACAAATATTTGCTTTTCGAAATTTAAAATCGTTCTGTTAATCATCAATATTTGAAATGAATTAACCAGAATTCGATGAAATAATAATTTCATTATTTTATCAAAAAAAACCCCCTTGGCAAGAACAACTTCACAAAATCACGATAGCACTTCTTCCAACTTATTATTCCGTAATTTTCCATTCACCAAACTCGCTCTGTCCACTTGAACGATAAAAAATATATAAATATGGATTTAAAAGATCATTGAGAGAAAAAAATTGCTGCAACACCTTTGTTGAAGTTTGAAGAGGCGTCTCTCGTTAACGAAGGCTCGATTAAAGCTTCGTGGTGAGAGTTCACTCTGTACTCGGTAGGTTTTTATAGCGTTTGCTCCCCGAAACACTACGCGAGTTCACCTGGCGGTCATAACTCAATTATTCCGGTAATTATCGTTTGAGCGAAACTTTTTCTGCCTCTCACTTGGCAATGCGGATTTTGGTGTATACCGATATAAAACGATGAAACAAACTGTTTCACCAGAGTTTTTCCATTTCCTTTTTCATTCGTGTTCCTTCATACTTTCTCTTCATCTTTTTGCACAGTCTATCTGTCAAAGTTGGTCGACTTGGTGGACACTTCAAGTTCTTTGGTCTGTGCTAGCATTCCTGCAGCAAAAACGTCTCCGTATTTTTGGACCTTTTGATGTCTTAATTTCTACCTCCTTCCTCCAGATTTCTCTCTGTATTCTCGGCTCATTCTGGATTCTCGCAAAAGTCACAAAACGCGGTGCAATGCCTCGGGATTATTAGTGAACACAGAAAGAATGTCTTTGCAGGTGTGATAATACCCGCAGGCTCAACGAAAAAAAACACACACACAGCAGTGTGGCGAGTGAACATTATCACTGATGTTTGGAAGGCAAAGCACCTAGTAGCATCCTCATGATTAGTTCCACAAACACCCCTCGCCAAGGGTCCTCTCTTTTCGTGTAAGTTTTCTATTTGGAACATCAGGTGACAGGTCTTTTCGTTTAGGCGGCTTTTAAAAAGAGTCCATAACAGGAGAAAACCGTTGGTGACACGTCAGCCAACCAGGCTGAGCATCAACGTGGCACAAGGCTCGTTTTGGTTGCTGTTGTTGCCAGTGGCTTATGATGCCATAGCGTGGGATGCCGCGTTGAGCCACAAGCGAACCCTACCGCATGGACCAGTATTTGTCACCCCTCACAAGTAACATCGGCAACAGCAACACACGGGGTAAACGAGGAGGAGGTATGATGGTTTGGTGGTTCCCCTGGTGACTAGACGAGTATTTCATCACTACCGGGCGCTTCGCTTTTTCGCTCCCGCGCTTACTCTAATGAAGACCACTACCACGGGCCACCATTGTTGGGTTATGAACGTTTTCCCTTCTCCCGCACCAATACACACCAGCGATGTCTCCATTATTTTTCGCCGTTATTAAAAATCCGCCGTATAGCCCATTCAGACAAAGAATTCGATAGGCATTGTTCCTTCGTCTCCGGGTTTTTGTTCCTTGCTAAATGTCAATGATTCTGATGCTCGTATACCTACCAGCGAGTGGCGAGACGTCGTTCGAATCCAATGACAAGTGCGAGGGAGACGACGATAAGGGAAGGAGAAGAAGATTGAGAATGAAAAAACGGGACAGCGAGTTCCATCGTTCCAGTATATTCTCCACCCCTCATCGCGTCCTCTTACCATCCTGTCAGTACTTCAGCTTCGCGTACCCATCGACCGTTCCCATCACCCTTTTTTCTATCCTCTCTTTCTGTCTCTTGCAATGCCACCACTGACTCTTCATGTCTTTACCATCATATATAGCCGCGTCAGCCAAGTACTGGCAAACGTATAGCTGCACGATGCTCTTCGTGTCCTGCTACGGCTCTCCATCGTGTCATAACTCGTGCTCGTTCAACTTTTTCCATCTCCAGAAACACGGTATAGTTTTTCTATGTGCGTTCATGACATTCTGTCTCTCTTCTCACTTTTCTTTCATGACAATAATCAATTGACATTTAGTACATTTAACATCTCTACTTGGTTGAATCTTCGTATCTTGATGAATTTTTCCCGGAAGGTTTTGTTTTTACTCTCAATTACGAATGCATAAGTGACCGACATGGTTTTTTTTTACGCCACCCACATGTAACAGTGTATTCCCTTCAACTTTGTGGCCAGTTTTTCACAGTGTCGTTTACCTAGTACCGTCTGTTCAGCTTTAACTTTTCCACCCACGTACGTTGTGTCTTGATCTGCGAGAGTTCCAACCCTTTCGCCTGCGGATGAACGAGGGTTGTGACAACGATTCGCATCCTCATCACTGCCATGTAGTTCGTCGACACGGTAACTATGACCGTCATATACTACACCGACATGTCTCTCGACTACTGGGACATTTCTCTCTCTAACCCTTGCATCCAGATGCTTCCCTGTCGGTCTTATTTATGCAGTGCTACATCATACTTTTTGGATTACGTAACATTCCATCAGTCATGTACACGTACCATGTAAGTAAGAGGACATAAACGATCCCCATAACATACAGTTGGATAAACCATGACAAGCGGAATAATAGATACGTATGACAGGCTTATCACGTATTTTACCTATCCTCATTATCGTGGTCTCGGATTCAATTCCATTTCTGTGCAACGATCAGGAAAATGAAGTTCTGCTTCATTTACTCTGCCTGAATTATCGAATTATTCTATTACAACCACTTCTCTAAAACGCGTTAAATCGCTTTCCCACATCACGCTATTCCATTTATGTGATACCCATTCATTGGCAAACCCGAACAATTCAAATACACCTGCGTCCGCAATTCGTCAAAGCCAACCGTTTGTAAATAGAGTTTAGGGAGGACAAAAAATCTTACGAAAGTATACAGTTAATGGCATATGAATTGGAACCTTGGAAATTCCAATTTTTTTTTTCAAATACTCCGCATCATATTTAGGAGAATTCACTATAAAAAGGATTAACGATTTTTTTTTTCGTAACCATCAATGAATGTCAATGAAGTCACTAGTCACGATTCTTGAAAGCAAGTTTATGTTTCCATCGGAGATCATACAACAAGTGTTCTTATTGCAAGAGCTTAACATCAGATTTTCCAACTCTCAGCCTAATTGCAAACGAGTTTCTCGCTGTGTGAGTTGGAACAACAAGTGTGTCTGATTATCACTGTCGTACAACTTGTTATCAGGGCCATGCGACATTACTATCGCAATGGAAGGCACACAGAGGCCAAAGGCGCGAGAAGGGGAAGTAATCGAGAGGGAGAAAGTGAACCAGTAAAGAATAGTAGAATAGCAGCTCGAAGCCAAAGCACAGGAGCAAGGAGAAGGGTGAAGAGGGGACAAAACGACTAATACTCACGTAACGTACAGGCAGTTCCGAGGTGACTATTTTATACTATGTTGTGCATATAGGTAGAGCGGGAATAGCGGCTCGGTTTTGGCTGCAATGGTGGGTTCTCTACAGCCTCGCGGTAATGGTTATAGCACCATCGCGTGCAATCCCATTAGCACCGATGCAATTTACTCGATCTATCACACCCTATTAAGCGGTATACGAGCGAGCGGGTGAGAGAGAGAGAGAGAGAGAAAGAGCGATAGAGAGAGAGAGAAAGCAACCGCTCGGACTTTCTCCCCTTCCCTGCGTTCAGAACTCACCACTTTTCCGTTCAGCATCGACTGGATCGCTTAAAGCTCATTTTAATCGAGTTTGCCCACCGGCCTACCGGAACTTTTTGATATTGGACCCATCGAGGTTTGCTTTTTTTGTTCCAATGCATCTACCCGTGGCTTTGGGTCCAAAAGATTCTTCTTTATATATATATTTTTTCTTACCTGTGTACATGTCACTCCTTGTATTGTTGACACTCTGCATCCGTCATTATTAACATCTAGAAAAAAAAAACTGCTATTCATAAAATTTGGAATGAGTGATTTGATGTGGTTTAGAGTATGAAATAGAAACGTTCAACTTGGCGAGTTGTATCCAAAGTTATAGCACGCTGTAGTGGCTGTTGGTTCAATTAAAATTTACCAATAATACTCACCCGGAATAAGTGAATTTATAAATGAAAATACTCTCGTGAAGATTCAATTAAATGAGCAAAAAAAAAAGATTCAAATATTACATTACGTTCCAAGATCCTCCAAATGATCAAATTACCTGAACATGTAATTAAATACGCCAAAAACGAGCAATTGTTACCATATGGATAAATTTGATAAAGTTTTATCTTAATAACAAGAACCCAATAAAAAGTGATGGAAGGCTAGAACATAATCCCCAAAATAATAAATTGCATTAAGATTTTATTGGATTGGTCCCATATGTATTCAAAATATTTTATCATCCATTAAGTTATTAATACTTCCGTCGTTCAAACTCACAAATGATATTAATGACACACATGGACGTTAATTGGAAGAAATAACGAGGATTCAACGAATTTTATCTATAATTTAAACCAATTTATATATAGACCGAACTGATACTTCTCGTCAAATACGTTCATCTGTATATTTACATTTATTGTGTATCACATATGTTATACGTATATGCAGTTGTGTAAACACAACGATGCGCATATAGAATCGTCGATTTCATGAAAGTGTAATGAGTCGCGTAGTTTGACCATCGGAAATCGATACTGCGGAATCTATGCATGCCAAAGATTTCTCTACCACCTACCACATGAATATGGATACATATATACATATATAAATCGCCTGCTAAACCGACCCACAAACACATGTATATTATATCCCGATATTTGTGTCCTACATCGCCTATAAACTGTCAAAATGGCATAACTAATACATTCTAACGCGTAATCTTACGAAGTTTACATAAATCTGCTAATCAACAGTCAAGATCTTATTCCTATCTTGTGCAGGTTTTGGCGCGAGGCATCGATTGAAAAAAAGAGAAGTAGAAAAATCTGTAATGAAAAAAGCTTCTTATTGATATCCATGGACACCGGGTGTTCTAGAAAAGTCCAAAGTCCAGAAGGTTCAAGAAGATATGACCAAATGTTGTATAACTGACGGTTGGACAGCATCGAACGAAATAAAATCGGAGATATTTGAAGCCTTGAACGGAAGCCTGATCTCTAAACTACTTGAAACGTCAGCTGTGATTCTGTCACGTTCAATATACCGGGTGAGACTGTAATTCCTGAGACTTTTTTTGCTTTTCATCACACTCCTCCCTTCGTCCCTGAAATTCTTGCCATTTTGAAGAACTTTTTAAAGTGTCAGATTTTCGGGGTAATTTGATCCAAGTTCAAAGATTTCCAGCGGTTTACAAATGTTGAAAGTATTTTTTAATCGTCTCACCCTGTACATGCATAAAGCTTTGCTCATATATAAACGCAATGACTGAAGATATACGTTTATAGAACACACACGTTGACATACGGTGCATTCGAAAATACGACAAGTGCGTCAATATGCGACAAGAGATTCTCAGCTGCATGAGCTTTTAAATGTCGATCTTTGAAACTTGAGCGGCTCGAAGGTCTGCGAAGGAGGAGATTTTCTCTCTACCCTCAATTTTCCTCATTCTTTTGGGATTCAGACGTTCACATCGCCCACAACCAGCTGTTACCTTCCAAACCCTCACGAAAAAAAGGGCGTAGATGACATTACATTCACCAAACTTTTCCATCTTTTTTCCCCCTAAATTCTCATCGCTTGTGTGTGTACCTCGTACAGCACACTTGTTTTTTCTCTCGATAACTTCGTTGTAGATTTTGCTGTCGCGATTTTTACCCCTTGAATCCTTTGCTCATGGTGTTTCTCCACGTCTTCCACATGGATACCACGTTACTATGGTCTAACTGGTGATGGATGGAGAAAGTTTCAGAATAACACAAATAAATATATACATAAGGATAAAATGTTGGTAACTGGGTCAAAAAAATATCAGTCGTCCCCATATTTTCACACTTTCCATATTTTCTTGAACGTTGAACTCGTTCTATTGTGCTCTTCAAGATTAATCATCAGTATTATTCCATTGGTTTTCCGCTAAGCCATTTGCATTTAATCGAAAAGACTCACAAAAGTAATCATTGTAAGGAAAAAATATAATTAAACCCAAAAATTCGTAATAAATCCAAAACACAAGATAAATGGAAAGCACAAACGTCATTTTTCAAAGAATTCGAAATACGGATCGAACAAGCTTCCTTCCAGATTCAGAAAAAAAAACGGTCTAAAAAACGAATCGCTTAGGGAAAATTGTAAGAAAGAGTTGATGAAAACCAGGAAGAAAATGAGTTTTTGCGTTTTTCCTATACGTCAATTTTTTTAAAGTAACAGCACCACTGTAAATTTCGAAAAAATCCAAAACCTCGAAGTATCCATGAATAAGTAGTGCGAATCAATCGACACAATTTTTATAGACTTTTAAAAGAATTGGTATTGGCCTCGATATTAAATGAAGACTAACCAAGTTTTTACCACAATAGCAATCTACTTTAAATTATTTCTAATGAAACTCAGGCGTAACCGAAGGTACAGTTGTACTACAGCATGTTCGAGCAAATACATATATAGATCTATACCATGGAGACCTAATCAAGCGAGCATTGTGAACATGTGAAATTACAGGAGACGGATCTCTGTGACAGTGCGTGGGTCAATAACGTATTAGCAACTGCGTACGGAGAATGTAGACATTATAGGCATATAATATATGTATACATATATATAGACGGATATAATGATAGCGTTACACATATTGCTGAATGATAGAAGGGTGAGACGTTCTATTTTGCCTCCCTCTGTCGTTAGTTACAGATAGAAATGATGAGATAGGTAGGAACGTGGTAGGGGAATGTAGAATTGTACTCGTCAACGGATTATTGTAATCAATTCCCTTTGACTGTTGCTTTTTCATTAAACATTTATATTATATACCACGTAAGAGTAGAATTGAATGAAGAATAAATTAGTGACTCTAATTGGGTCTAATAGGCCATAAAATCTAAATTACACGTCTGTTTCGATAATAATTATCGACAGCGTGATCATATGGCAAACATTCATGGTCCAAAGACTCAAAAGAGCGTTAAAAATCCATTGATTTCGCGATTTTAACAATACAACTGTATTTTATGGATCCGGGAAATCAGAAATTCTTTTTCCATTGTTGGTGACGCAGAATTGGAACATAGAGAATGATTTATCCATTAAAAAATGAATTTGGTTACATATGTGATGAAAAAAAAAACTTGGGAGATGTATTCATCGAGATTTTAGCACCCACAAATGTATATGCTTGCTGATACGCTTTTGTGACGTTGAAGAGATAGCCTGCGGCTAATACTCTTCATCCTATTCATCGTCCAAGTATGCAAAAGCTTAGCAGAATGTTATTTCTCAATGTATGCAGCAATCTGCAACAGATTCTGTTTGTACATTGAGGCAAGAGTCCAGTTCGAGAACGAGAACGTGATGTAGAGTGGCGAAAGCACGAAAGGGGTTAAACAGGGGTGACCACGTTGCTATTGAGAGTTCTGATCGCCCGTGCACACGAGAACCTCGGATTCTGTGATACTATATACAGATTTAACTTGCTCCTGTACGACGAAGTAAAATAGTACAAGGGGTGCGTGTACATCGATACGAAAGAGAAATAGAGAGAAAGTGGGAGAGAGAGAGAGAGAGAGGGAGAGAAAGGAAAAGAGAGTGAGTGAAAGCGAATAGTGATCGTAAGCCATGCCATTAAGGGCGGCAAGTGGGTGCATCTGTCTGGGCAAACCTGGGCTTAGTTCCAAATCCAACTGCAAACACACGAGATTTAGGAGCTATATGTGTGTGCGAATGTGTGTGTATATATACATTGACGAAAGTTATACTCTCACTATTGTAACAGTGTCAGCTCTTATTCTCTGGTCTTTTCATCCCTCTTGTCTTCTGGTCATATTTCCCACTGAAACTACAAGATGGAAGTGAATAAACCTTTTTTTCAACCTTTTTATATATTGTCCCTGGTCAATGTCGACACTTAGACGATCGCCTCGATCGCTGAGCCAAAATTCTCAGACCTAATTTATCACGCGAGAGATAACAACTGTTTGTTTTTTTTTTGTTTTTGTTCTTTTGCAAATGTTTTCACGTTCGACAGAATTTATGAGCTCTCATTCAAATACGTTTTTTGTTTTGTTTGTTGTTTAGTCATTTTTTTTTTTTTTTTACTGCATTTGAAAAACTGTACCAATATTATTTTTACGCTCGAAAAAGCTATCCCTTTTAATTCTGATCGTGAAACTCTCTGGCCACATTTTCTCTCGAAAATACTCGGAACAAATTGCTTGCGACGCATATTCATGGAGCAAGTCCTGCGCTTTTAGCTCGCTCGTTCAGGACAATTAATTTTTGGAGCGTTTTCGAGGAGAGTCCGGCTCGTTACCTCTCGACTCGTCCTCGTTGTCCTCAATATTTAACGACTCGATTCTCCAATTCGTTTTTGCAGCTTGATCTGCTTGAACTTTACGAACAAATATATATACCGAGAAAATTATCGAAAGAAGATAGGAAAGAAAGAAGAAACGATATAGACTGACAGACAAAAGTCATCCCGTCCAATTTTCGATCTTCTCCAACGGAATGAACCCACCACCCCTCAACAGTCTCTTTATTGATCCATAAGACCTTCAGGACAATGGGATAGAGTTCTACGAAACGAGAGTGGAATTATAGCCGAAATAAGGATCATTTCAAAACCGGAAAATTCAACAGTCTTCATGGTTCAAGCTAAAGGACTCAATCGGTAGGGTGTCGATCTTGATGACGACTCTTGACTCGAATCAGTTTATTGTTCTCTAGTTTTTTCGATCTTATTTTTCCCGTTGTTTGCACGAGAATCATTTAAAAAATCTACAAATTTTTGTGACTCCGAACATTTCTTCCTTTTAATTGCCAACAATTCCTCTGATCGTTACTTCAACGTTGACAGAATTCCCAGCATTTTTATGCACGTGTTGTTAACAAATTTCCATTAATCAGAATCGAAGTTTCATTCAAATGTTAAATTCGAGATTGCATGAATTATACATTTTAGCCTGCATCCGAAATCTACTTTAAATTTCTCAGTCAGTCCTTAATGTTTTTGAACATAAAGTTTGGCTGTTATTTTTGCACTGCTCTCGCGCCTTTCATCTCTTCTTTAGTTGCGCTGTTTTCCTCTCGTTGACGACAAGAGAAAGAGAGTTAGGTCGTTGTGAAAAAGAGCGGGAAAAAGTAGTTTCGCGATGGTCGTTCCGCCCTCGCTTGTTCGCTTTACCTCTCTCCCTGCAATGTACCTCTCGCTTGCCTCCCCTTAACTCCTTCGCCGGTGAGTTTAATTAGGCTCGCTTCGAGATATCTCGCAAGATCAGCAGCTCGTTAGCATGTTTTAATTGGCGGCTGTCAGTGAGATCCTTGCCTACGATAAAACCGAGAGGAGTAACCGAGCTATAGTATAATCATGGTGCACCAGGAGTCACCGCGTTGCACACAGTGCAGCTTATAGTCGATGCATCCCACAAGCATATGTATATACATATTTACATATATATACATATATAAGTACAAAGAGCATACGAGAAGAATTGTTGCTTGCAGCAAGGCTGCACGATGCTCTTTCTCCCTCTCTCTTTCCCTTGAGAGGGAGCGCCAGAGCGCGGTGACAAGCTTACCTTTTTCTCCGCCCGTAAACGTTGCATAGCATTCTGTGAATGCGGTATACGATTTAACAGTAGGAAAGAGTGAGAAGCTCCCCGTATATATTGTGGATAATAGCTCCGAAATAAAGTGAGACAGAGAAAAAGAGAGAAACTCTGCACGACGATCCTGGAAAGTACTCAACCCCCTTTATGTTTGTACAACGTGTGCTTTACCAATAGCTCGGTCCTCTCTCATTACCAATTCAGTGAGCATGTCCCATCTCTCCCTTCTACCATTTTCCCCTTCCCACTACTGTCCAGCATGCAGCACCATCGAGAGGAAACTTAACCGCGAATGTTATCTCGTCGAGGCAACGATTCGTAGTTACAACGTAATTTCGATTGACTATTGGAAAAATTTGTTCTACAAATGCAAAATGTAAATTCCGGTGGAATATTTATTTGTGAATAAAATTTACCGAACTCAATCGAACTTATGGAATTATCGAACTTATCGAATTTATCGGATCAAAAATAAAAATGTTTTAGTCGAACATACATCGAATTTTCTCGAATTATTCAAATTTATTCTTTTTTTTCTGATTTTGCAGAACATATCATTTTTGAGTAAATCCAGATTTCAGATGCTGCTTTGTATTGTGGCACTAAATTCTCTGATGATACTATTTCATGGCTCGTAAGAACAATTTGTTCAAAACGTCCTTTGGCTTTGTGGTGCGATGACGTGATCCTCACAAGCGTAAATATGCTTTTACGTATATACCTAAGCCACTAGGATTTTCCTCAAATCCTAGTGCACAAGCTCCTGAGAGACAAGTGGACAGAAGCGACGAAGTAAAGTTGCAAAGTTACACGTATCTCTAGTCTGGAATTCTCATAACCTGAGCAAAACTCAAGACCATAAACGTTGCTCGCATGTTACGTCGGTTTGCACACTATAGTTTTCTTGTAAACATGTATATCTAAAGCTACGAAACATAAAGGCGTACAAGAGCTTCGGTTCAATGTCTTTAAACGCATAGATTATACCTTTTTCCTCTATATAACAAAGTATGTGCATAGAGCAATTGAGATTTTGTAGAAAAGACAACGTAGTACTGTCCTGGCTCAAGGTGTCTGGGGTGTCACTTCAGTTTAAGTAGCAAACAAAGTCTATCCATGGATTAAGACTAAGCGGCTGTCACACACGATCTATCTCTGCTAAATCATTCTTATATAAACAATTTCAAAAGTTAAAACAACATTATAAAAGTCAGATTTTTCATATGTTTTCTCTTCAAAATTTGACTGTCTACGATAGACGAAAGTATTAAGTAGATTTTAGTACTGTTCTATATTCACGAACACGCGTTCACTTAATGGATGTACTTCGGAATACAAGTTTTGGCTAAAATGAGTCTTAAGGCCGTTTAAAACCTATACAAAGCATTCGAATCAGCAGAGGAAGAAAAAGAGAATACAACAATGGTAAACGATAGAAAAAGATGACAAAAAGGCTCTTTCTCAAATCCTAAACGAGCTTTGCTACTATTTAAATACATATACACATCCATATTTACAGTCCTTCGTGCTTCATCTCTTTGCCTCTACGAAGCGCGTGTATCTAGGGACTTAAGCCGATGTACGTGACGGGCGATATTTGCGGGCGCGTTACTTCTCGTGCGTGATCAGATTACGAGCTTTCAAATCCGTGCGATTCTCTCACCAGGACTCACGCGAGCTTTCACATGCGAAAATCCAACCCCGCGTTCCTCCTGAGTGTGCGTCATCCTCGTAGCTATTTTCTCCAGCTATTTACTCTCCTGTTACGGCTAGAAATCGCGATTCTAGGCAAGAGTTTTTCGCTGAACTTTTAACCTGATTCGTTGGATCTTCAACTCTTTAGATCGCTCGCAAATGGATTTTCGATAAGACACTTTGACGCCACAAGATATTTTCATTATTTTATTCGAATGGATTTGATTAACAAACAAAATTGACAATCAAAATCATTGAAAATAAAATTCAACGGATCCAGAAAGAAATTAATAAACTTTCAAGTCTCGTAATCAACGATGAGGATCATTTTAGGGCCTGGAAATTCAAACGAAAATACGTTTTAGTCTCCCTGGTGTGTCACGTAACGAGAAACCCTGATCTCTCCTATACCCCTATATGCTCTTTATGGGCGGATACCCTTGGTCCCAGGTGGCCAATTTTTGAAGCCAGAGACCAATTGCACAGATGCAGATACGCGAGTATTATACGAAGGGTGCAGGATGTCGTATGACTAGTTTCTCGTCTATTAAGCAGTGATTAAAATTGATAAAACAAACCTTGGACAGTCTTTATCAACGTGTATGAATGTATTTACCGTCTCAAAAATAAACTTTCATACAAAATGTCATTCAAAGTTTCCTCGCAGGGTGTTTCGCGGATTTTAACTGTGATACTTCGATTTCCGGCTCAGCGATCACGTGCCCATCAGAGAAAAGTGTTTTTTTAAACTTCGTTAATATTATTCCAATGTCACAAAATAAATAAATCAATCAATTTTCAAAAAAAAAGCATTACGATTCAGAAAATCAGAAAAAGAATCGTTACGCGTATATATTTGGATGACAAATTATCATTTTTCATTCACGAATGAGGGTTACTTCCATCAGGACAATAATTTTGCCATCGTAGGCCATTCAACCGTTCGAACTTCGGTTACATGAGATTGTCGTCGTATCATATAAAGACGAGATACATAAGAAGGAAAGACGTTGATCTTCTTCTTGCGAGAGTAAAAGCATCGAAAGGAAGGCTAGCGCAGCAAGGAGAGTAAGAAACAGGATGAAACGAAGGGGAGAAAGGAGATACTATATAGTTTTTTGTATCAGGGAGTAGAGAATGTCCTGGTCGAACGAGAATGTTTTCTTCCTGGGCGCACGCCACAAGTATATAAATATATCTATACATATATATACATACATATGTGTCCGGTAAAAGAAATGATGCGATCGTGAAGAAAAAAAAATGTGACGAAGAATAATCGTGCAGCACTGTGAGCTACGCGGTTACGGAACCCCCGGGCGTCTGTCACGATGGCTCAACATAAATTCTCTTCTTCTCGAACCTGCACCCTTTTGCCCAACTCTCATTCTATCTTCCTGCGTCTCCTTTTTTTCGTATGTTAACTCGATCAATTAATTTGCCAGATATATACCAATTTTTCGTCTAACAGATCAAACGAAATTATTCACAAAAAAATGTCGACGAATTAATAAAAAAAAATAAATAAATAAAATCTCGCAGGGCAGTAAATTCAAAATGGTGTAAAAATTTTCCATTTTTAATATATTTTTAATCCGTTTAAAATGTATTTTAAACTTTTTATTCTCTTTGTTTGTAACACTTCAAGTTTTTGGTTAAGTAGCTCCTTCTGTGTCTGATTCTATGCTTCATCTGTCACACGATACATATAAACTCAATGCAGGTAGAGTATTTTTTTGTTTTTTTTTTTTTTTTGAACGTATAACTAAAGATCCCGTTTCTCGTATGCACAATTCTCCCCTTTCCTGTTCTGATATCCGATTCCACATGCTCTTCCTCTCTTTTGCTCTCGGTTGGCGGCGCACCACAAAGGATCTCCAGGACGAATTAAGATCGAAATTCGATCGAGAGCTGTTACGGTAAAGCAGCATGCAGTTGATAATACAAAAAGCACACACACACACACGCACGCTCTCACATATCAATGAAAAGATGTGAAAGATCTTCCTTTGCCTCGATCGTTTGTCTTTCTCGTTCTTTCTGATCTTTTCTCTCCCTCTCTCTCTCTCTCTCTCTCCCTCTTACGGTCCCTATCTGGAAAAATTTCTTGCTTTTTTCATGCTTACACTATACATTTCTCCTACCGTGTGTGAGCAATACACTTCATACAACATCTTCCCACGATGAAACTGACCGGCACAGCGCAATATGTCTCCTGATAAATCTTATCGAAAATCTCCCGAAGCAATTGTACACTGAGGTACGGTCAACTTCACCAAGTACATTGGGCGGTATTACGCGATGCAGTATATTACGCACATATGCGTTTACTAACTATATACACAACGAAAAAAAAAAAAAAGAAAAAACAGAATTGTAAACATATAGTCATGCACATGTGAACAAAATATACATGTACAATATACTGTGTCGTCCGGCTCCAAGTTTTTCTCTCCTTTCTTGTATGACGCTATCGCGAGCATTATATCGTCGGCAGATGCGAGCGCCCATGGACCCCACTTCGTATGTAAATCGGACTCCGCCCTGAATAAAATATTAACCATGCACAAGGAGTCTCTCTCGTGGGCAGAGAACAGCAGTAAGAAGAAGAAAAAGAGTGAGAGAGAGAGAGAAAGAAAAAGACAGAGGGTTGAAAGCAGAAAAGATGGAGGCAACGTTGCCTCGTCTCTTTTACGCTCCACCAGCGTCTCTCTATCTGTGTATTGAGAAATTCGTTTCTCATCTATTTCTTCTCTTTTTCTCATTCTTCTTTTTTTTCACATCGGAGCCTGATGATTGGACTTTCATCTGGAGTCTCGCCTCAACAACATTCTTTTCAGTGTTTTTTTTTTTTTTTTTTTTTTTAATATTCATTATCCTGTACTCACAGGCCCAATAACACGAACCTTTATCACTCTTCCATATCGCTGATAGAGTTTATCCCAGAGCACTCAACGCCAAGGAAAATAAAAATAAAAATGTAGAGCAGTGACGAAGAAAACAAAAGTTGGAGATTTCATTTTGCGATTGTTTTTATTTACACTTGCTGAATAAATAGTAGTGAATTATAACAAATTAATCCAGAAGACTGATTGGGAAGGAAAATAATTTTTGACGTGTTATCCTGCGTTCCAAAAAGCGTAAATACTCGTCTCTGGTCCACGTAATTTCTCTTTGAACCCAAACAGTCTTAATTAACAGCTATATCCTTGTATATGAAAAGCCACAAAACGCGATATCACTTCTTCAAGTTTTTGTGTATACGACATATGTAAAAGGATCTGTCTGTATAACGAGAGGAGAAATGCTATGACCGTACACGACGAGATCTGCGTTGCGTGAAATTTAATTGTAATTTTAACATGCCTTTTATAGTTGGTACACATAAAATTGTCGTTATATATATACAAGTGTAACGCTGGAGAAAGCCAAAAAGCTACATGGAGTTTGGAGCAACACGTATTCGTATATTTGGATATACATTTGTCTCCATCCGTCTGGCCAATACAGTTTGCTCGGGGATTCCCACAATTGAGGCAAAAGTAAATTCAACGTGTATAGTTTGTACTTTACGTGTTCCATATGGTTATACCGTCAAGTCACTGATGCCACACGCCAACCACCAAAAGTTTCACCTTTGTTATTGCGTTTCCTGCGACGTTGTGGTCGCGGAAACGCTAAGCAACGAGAGAGAGAGACATAGAGAAAGAGATGAAGAGAGCGAGGCAGAGAGAGAGAGAGAGAAAAGGAGATGATGAGCGTCAGGACGCGTAGCCATGCGCGAAATTACGTAGTTTACGCGAGTCTCTCGTATACGCGTCGAGAAACGTCAAGCCGATTCGCGATCACAGACAGTTAGCGAGAGAGAGAGAGAACAAGAGAGAGGAAGAGAAAGAGAGAAAGAAAAGCAGAAAGCAAAAGAGAAGAGACTGTGAAGAAAGAGAGACGGAAAATGATAGCAGAGGGAAAATCGGAAGCAGACGAGAAAGCTTGTTGGATTTGAGATATAAATTCGAGAGAAGTTCTGGATGCTGCACACACATCCTGCGAATCCAGGACGCTTGAATTTACCTCTGATACATTGTATAGCGATGTAATATTGCGATGTACACCTGTTTTCCCAGTAGGATTGAAACAAAGTTTTATTTATTCCACAAAAAAAAAAAAAAAAACAACAACACATGATTATTTGTAAAATCTTCAATTTCAGATACTTTTGTTAGAAAAATGTTTAATTGTGAATGTATCTCGTGTTGAGAGAGAAAATGTGATTGCAAAAAAAAATTCCTGTTCCATGCGATATTGAAGAGAAAGAGAGAGAGAGAAATATACAAATTCCCAAGAACATGATTTAATACTCGAAGAAAACTAGCCTTCGAAAATTTAATAATATGGTGAATTGGAATTTACAACTGTGCCGATTTGGCCGATATAAAAGCCCGGAAACGATATTATGTTATGTCTTATCGCTGCGGAGTCTTTTTTTTCGTGAAAAGAAAGGGAGAACGTCCAGGATGCTGGAACGAGCTACTAGCATATATATTTATATATATATATATATATATATTAAGGAAGTGATTTGAAAATGTAGTACAATGGTCGCGCGTACATATAATCCCCGATAGGGTGCGTCCGCAACAGCCAGTCGAGAATGGGGTAGTAAAACGATAGTAACGGAAAAGTAAAATGAATAGGAATGGAATGGTGAATCGTGGATATGGCTCCACCCCATTTTTTGGCCTCAAAAAAACGTTTGGCCGAAACAAATAATGGATGTGAGAAAAAAATGCAGAAAGTAGTGCTACATGAGGATAAAATGTGAAGAAAATAAAAAGTTATTTCGATAAGACGTGATTTGAGACAACTGTAAAATTTCTTTACAACCTAATCGTCCAATGATAGTCGTATTTTTTGAAATCTTTTCGTATTTACACTCGCACACGTAGTTTATTACACGATAAATCACTGTTCCGAAATTCACAAGCAGTAAAGTGCTTCGTGTGCGTCGATATATATGCAAGAGTCTGTAGGTACGAGGCGCTCGATCGATTATCGGCGCGATCGTTTCGCAGAACGTTTTAATCGTCGTTTCGACAGTAGTAAAGTGCAGCAACGTTTATTATACGTAGTATAATAGTCCGATCGGGGGGGGGGGGGGGGGGGGAGGAGGAGGAGGAATAACGCGAATGGAGTGAGGAAGAAAGAGAGAACGAGATTTCTATATATACCGAAAAGTAGCTAGACGCACGCGACGCCAACGTTCTCGTCGTCGTCGTCGTCGCCATCGGCGCTCATAGAGAATCACAGGATATCGCCTGGCGCCCGATTTACTCCCGCGGAAAGAGAGAAAGAGAGATCGCGAAAGAGAACGATTAGCCGCGTGTGCCGACATCAGCGGGATAATCTCTGCCGTCGACAATTTCACGATTTTCACGCTTCACCGACTTCATCCCGAGGCACTTGGACATGGAATTCTATCTCGCGGCGAGACACATGCATAAAGCTTATTCGATAAAAAGATGATAAAAAAAAAAAAAGAATCAAAGTTTAAATCGTGACAGGAATATTAAATGAGATGCACTGCGGATTATAATAATCTCAACGTTTTTAAATTTCTTTCCATTTTCCTTGCATGTCTGATCACTCATAATTACAGGAAAGCACTCTATGCTCGCTCGAATTCCATTAACCGGATAGTATCCGTAATTGATTGAAATGAACCACCTTAGGTGTGTTTAATCTCACGATCTTTTATTCCTCTCATACTTCAATAAAATATCTGCACCGAGCTCGTAAATCCAGTTATTCATTATTACTATTCGAACATCAATATTTTCAATTTAAACTCATCTTCAATCTTCCACATCAGTTTACATCAACATCCGCATGCTGTCCAAACTCATCGACAAATTATTCGTACCAACGGAAAACAAGAAACCAATACAGCAATCAAAACGTATTAAGATCAGTTTTTTAAGTGAATATTGATCAAATTAAAAGATGATTTTAATTGCTACGAAAATATGGAAGTAATCAAAGAATATTGAATAAAAATCGTCCCTAATTGAGAGAAAATAAAACAAGTTTATATTGAAAAAAAAAAAAAAAAAATACAACGTTTATTAAAAGTTTAACTGGTTTACGAATAAAACTTTGATTGAAAGTAGTTCTTCGTCATTTGATAAACTGTTCAAATCTCGTCAACGAGAATCCTCGATCATTTTACTGTCACAGAAGCTACACTTTTGTTCTATAAAAACACATTTTTCTAGTGTCGTTTTAGTGCGCTGGGTTGGAGCAACTAACAAAAATATAAACGAGAACGCAGGTTATATATAGTAAAGGATCGAGAACTAGATGTAAAAGGGTGCAATCTGTATGATTATAAATGTAGGATCAGGAAGGTTAGAACCTTTTGTTTGGTAGCAACTGATATCTACACGAGGAAATACCGTTCTGGGAATGCCAGAGACCAATACGAAACGGCGTAATTCGGCTGGTCCAACAGTCCATCGCAGAGTTTAGTCGGAAAGGCAATTTAAACAAATTGCTGTGTGCCACTGGCCGTGAGAACAGGAGAGAGGTTGCCAATAGTTGTACATGGAAACAGGAGAATAGGGAACGAGGGTTGTGGGACTGTTGGATGAACAAAGGGGTTGAGGTGGTTGGACGAAATGGTCACTCGGTTTGGAATATAAAAAATGCCACGGAAGCGAATCGTTCTCTCTTTCTTTTTATTTCTCTCTTTCATTCTTTCTCTATATATGTTTTTCCTATTTGGTTTTATATACAGATAGAAAAAAAAATAGAGAGAGAGAGAAGGAGGAAAAAAAAGGATAAAGAGAGAGGACGAGGGAGTGATAGTGGATATGCGATTCCACACCTAGTTCGATTAATCGAAATCGAAACGAGTCAGCACGATGCTGCTGGTATATACGAACGTTTATCGTATACGAGGGTGGTAATAATTTGATTTTTCGGTTATTCGTTGTACCGTCGAACAATTCACATTCTAGACTATCGTAACCGTGTCACCCCCATTCTCCCTTCCTTGTCCTCCTTCTCATCGGTTTCAATGCACATGCTCATTCGATCCGTTAACTCGAATATGATCGAAACGAGAGAACGCTGGATTTAGTGCATGATAGAGACAGTTACGTATATGCACCAAGAGCTTACTGCGCTCCATAAATTTCCATATTAACCAGGCTAGAAACTCTGGCCGCTCGGCTTTCGAATGAGCCCATACAGCAAGTTCGTCGAGAGAGAGAGAGAAATTTGAAACCAGAAAAAAAAACACACACACACACACACAAAACGAAACATAAAAATGTGCTTCACTCTATGGCGAATTTTTGCTTACGGAAAAATGTGTCACCGCTATGAAATCCGGATTTTATTTTCAAAATGTATAAAAAGAATGCACTGACAGAGAGAAATTGAATTCACTGAATTCCACTGTCGGGTAATAGGCGTCTCGTTTATTTAAACTCGTAGTAAACTTTTACGGTTTCTGGACCATTGTTTTTTTTTTTTTTTGTTGTTTTTGCTCAGTCACTAAGGAAAAAGATTAATGTATTGGAGAATTTAATTAAACGATAAATAATTTTATTTACGACAAGCCCGCGATATGTAATAGAATTTTAATCCGAAAAATCGTATGAAAGCTTCCAAAATTTATATATCCTCAGAATGGAAAGGGCTGGTTGAAAAATATTTTTTTTCTCATTGATCATAAGAAACTTTATTGATTTACGTTGGAAATTTTGTCGATATATAACACTAGAAATTCTTCGTTGTAACGAACATTAAGAGAAAAAGGATCACAAAAAAGGATCCAAGTCCAAAGTCCTAAAAGTCCCAAGTCCAAGTCCAAGTCCAAAAATCCCAAGTCCGAAAGGTAACAATTTGAAATTTTAAATTGATTTCCGTGTTTCCGAATCAGGAAATTTTGGCGATTCACAAAAATTCTTTTGCAAATGTTGAATGAACAACGGAATATTTGTATCGGAGCTTCGATTTTGTTTTTAATTAATAAATGAATAAAATTGCAAAACCACAAACCACGATCGAAAGGACTCCGAACTCAGTTTGTTTACAAGAGACTCGTACACCCACGAAAACATGTAAGTGAATATTTATATATGGACAAAGGTATAAACAGTAAAAAGGGAGTGAGTGACATTAATTTACGTAGTAAATTCTGTAACTTACGCCATTGTCGTTAGAAGGTAATCGATATTTATGTATCGGTTATACAATATATTGGATTTTAGAGCAGTCGATACATGTATATATATATACAAAGCAGAAAATGTCGTGGTTGCCGAGAACGTATTTTCCCCAAACGGATTAACGATCGAATCGTTTTTCCTGGTGGTGGCCGGCGGTACTGGTTCCATGTGCCAAGGGTGGTGCAACACACGGCACGTTCTCCAAAACGAGGAGGAGAGAGCGTGGGACTCTGCACTCTTTCGCGTGATGGAGGAGCAAAGGGTTGGGGGTGACAACGTAGTTTCCCATGTTTTATGGTCAGTTCCGTGCTCCGCGGTATCTGATTGCGTCATAAATCGAAAAAGCGGAACGAGGCGCGAGCTACCACCTCCATGAATAGTCGGGCAGCAACACACTGTGCGTTCACTATAGAGGAAATGGGAGCCTCGTACACCAATGCAGAAAACAAGGATAGAAAATAAAAATTGTGTAAAAAAAAAAACATAAATAAATAAAATTCCATGGTGTGAGATACCGCAAAAATGCGCGAGATTTTCGGTTCGCTAGCGTTAAACTCAATTTTAAGGCCAGTTTTCGGCGTCATTTTATATTCAAAAAATAAACAATTATTTTATTCAATTTGAATAATTAGTAGAGTGTGTTATTCAATCCTGATAAATGTCATTTGAATTTTTTATAAAAGTTTAACACTAAATTGACCATGAAGATATTTGTTATTTTGAAACATTCAGAGGTCTGTTTCGCAATTTTATTTTTAAATTTTTAATTTTTTCTTACTCCCGCTCTTATCCTTCTTCGTACTCAGAAACTCTTGAGAGTCTTTAGTGCTCAGAGCTCTCTTTTAGTTTTGCACAGGGGTAACAGTTGTTCCATTAAAACGATTTGGTACTCGAGTACCCCGATGCGGTGGCTCGGTGGCTCGGTGACTCAGCCAGGATTGTGGACCGCTGGCAAACCTTATTTCTCTCACTCACCTACCCTCCGCAACCCGCTCTCATCCGCACTGATGCTGAAGAGCCACTCGTGAGTTCGCTGCGTGTAATTAATTCACCGTGAAATGCTACATTAATTCGTAATGGACCATGTGTCGTGTGTGCGAGGCATACAACTGTATTCAGGTACAACATATATATTACAACGGTCCAGCTTTTTCTCTTTCTCTCTTCTCTTTCTCTCTTTATCTCTTTCTCTCTCTATCTCTCGTTTTTATTCATTCTCTCGGTCACTGTTCGAGCCAAACCTGCGAATCGGGGCAATCCGTGCTCACGATTACACTTCGCCCCTTGCCTCTCGTCGAACACCGCGAGCATACGCATTAATTGTTCTTTGTCCATGTAAACTACTCGTTACGCTTCCGCGGCACGAAATTATCGGACGTGAACTCTCCCTTCTCATTCCTTTTCCGACAGGGCTGATTAGCCCTCGGCTCAATTTCCACTACGTCTCTCTCTCTCTCTGTCAATACACTGTGTAACATTCTCGTTGAAATTTCCATCTAGTTCTTGTGCAAATTCAACCAGCTGTTCAACCTAAAAATCTCCTCTAGAAACAAACTTCAAAAAATATCTGTTATTTATTCACACTTTTGGGGATTATTTATTTATAACGATAAGCAATTGTAAGAGTTTCATTTTTTTTTTTGATACTCTTTCGATAACGATTCGAGCAAATTCATTATTTTGAAGAAAGAAGAAGTTTCTGTTTTTTTTTCTGTTCATTGTGCAATTAAATCTACACACTTTAATATGTAAATCGAAGAGTATTTCTTTATCCGTTTAACTTACGTTTTCTCTCTTTCTTAGTTGTCATTGCCTGGACCCACTTGATTTTCAAATTCAATATGAGAACTCATGAATGGGATTCGTTTAACACTGAATACTTATTTTGTTAAATTTGGCGAACAAACAGAGGTAATGGAATTGCAAAATGAGACTTTGAGTTTTCGAGCATAGAATTCCAATACATTTCGCTACATTCTCAAGCAGCTTTTTCAACTTTCATGGAGTGTTTTTTTTTTTTTTTTTTTTTTTTCTGTAAATCACATTCTCCTTCTCTTTCTTTCTTTTTTCTATTGGAAAACCACTCATGCCCCTCATTGACACGAGGATCGAGCAACGAAGTCGAAAAACAGGACAAAAGGGCACGGGACGAACCAGTAGAGTTGCGAGTACTCGTGACAATCCAAACGGGTAGAGAGACTTAAAAGTTTCCAAACGAGAACCGTAGTACGAGCTAGAGTTTTGCCAACCCTCGTGTACTTTTTTTAAACCTCTACCAAAGTACTATTCTGCCGATTTTCTCTTTTTTTCTTTCTCTTAGAAAAACGACGACCTATTTGACTCTTGGTCGAAAAAAACGGGACTGCATTTACGAACTGACTGTATTGCGTTAATAGTGAATATTACTTTTAAAAACTACACTATTTCATGGATGACTAAATACCTGTACAAAATATTAGAAAAAAAAAAACAAAACACGAACAAATTTTAATTCAATCACTCCCGAAAACATTTGCTGAAAAAACTTTCTCAACAAAAATCCAGAATCAATGGATTCATGGATACTTAGAGAAAAAAAATTAAAATCTTAAATTTACATTAATTTATTTATTTATTATTTTATTTCTACCCTAGGCGAAATTTAATACTGAAATATGGAGCTATTGCGAGAATGTTTCGTGACATTCTTGGCATAATCGTAAATTGGGCGACGTATGTCCCTCTCAAGAACTAATTTACGTCGAGAGATAATAGAGAGCAGCAAGGAGAGAGAGAGAGAGAGAGAGAGAGAGAGAGAGAGAGAGAGAGAGTTTTGAAAAGCTGGCCCAAAACGTTAAGTGTTCAGGTCAAAGTTATATCGCCCCCCTTGTGGTTCGGCTTGAATCCAATTTTCCAAGTCGACGAGAGAGGGACGACACGATTCTCTCGTCGGTTGAACGTGGCGAAATCCCAAAAGCAACGCCAGTGAACGTATATATTGTAACATATACACGTCACAGAGCTGTGGACCGGTCTCATCTACTTCCGGAAATTCAGTACCGCCGTGCTTTCCTCTTGCCCCGAAATACACCAGCCTCAGGCAATTGCCCGTGCTTGTGTCGGCGTAAATCCGGCCCTGTCGCCGTACTAAGGACCGCTCGCACCGACCAAAACGTCACCCATCCTTTCAACCCCCAAACACAGCCCTTAAATCCCGACGAGAGGGCAACCCTACATCTATACATTTTCAGCAATGTCCTAGCGGTACTATATCCCATGGAAACCTGTACCTTTTGCTTCACAGGACACGAGACGACAGAGAAGTATGGGACTACGATATATCAGGTGTTCTATCCGATTAGTTTTCCGCATAAAAGGCACCCGAATCCTTTAGCTTCTTTATTACTGTAGGAACCTTTTCTCTTTTTACTTCCTCGTGGAGGATATTTCGCTCAGGTAACAAAAAAAAAAAGTCAATACTTTTAGAAAGAGTTTAGAATCTCTCCTTTTGTCTAAAAGTAATAATAATAATTATATCGTTTATTCCAGAACACTTTTCTCGATAATTTTCGCTAACTTCTGAGATTAATTACTATTTCGTTTTCTACTATTTCTTTTTTGTTACTAATTTGTGTTCGGGTGACGTGAAATCGTCGTCTCTGTAACTGGCTTCGTCCGTACGTATTTAAATAAATGAATAAATAAATAAATAAATAAATATTTTCGTGATCGCCAAATACCGAATCAGCGAATATTTTTTTTTTTCGCTCTCAACCAGTATTTTTATTTTGTTGAGTTACCAAATGGTTTTGTGATTCCACTTATTTTCAATCTGAAGTGATGATATAGATATAATGAAATAAATTAAAAACACGAAACAATGAATCGTATGAAACTATATGGCAAGTTCAGGTAAACTTTCTAAGAGCGTAACGCGAATTATATGTAAGTGTGGAGGTAGAGAAAAGACCAAAATGATGATACGCAGAGAAAGAGAGAGAAAGAGAGAGAGAGAGAGAGAGAGAGATAGAGAGAGAGAGAGAGAGAGAAATAGTGCAGTGGGAGGAGAAAGCCCTCTCTCTGTGAAAACGACTTTTGGACGACAGAACATCGACGTGCAAGGAGAGAGGACAGATTTCACGGTCTACGTGAGACGTTCGAAAGTTCGAAGCGAGTTTACGTGGAGAAGTGGTGATAGCATAGCCCGGGAAACTGTGATGTACGGAAGATGAGAAAAGAGAGGATGAGGAAAAGAGACGAAGGAGGAAAGAAAGAGAACTGCGAAGAGACGAGAGGAAAGTTTCCCCTAATAACTATTCTGCCACGACGGAGCTATCCAGGCATGAAGGCGAAGATACGGATTAAAGACAGAGGAGGTTGGACGCTCTTCCATCCAAGACAATTGCGCATCACTCATCTTTTATACACAACTGAATTTTTATTTATTTTTCTCACGCAAACCTCAAGACATGTTTCCTCTCCATTACGTTTTAGTTAACATTTCAAAAAATAAAAAAAAATCCTCAGCTGAGCTACTACTTTTATCAATTTTTTTTTTTCAGCATCGAACTTGTTTCGAAATCGTTTAGAAACTGACGTTCGTTTTGTGAACTATTTATATAATTTGTTTTTTTTTTTTTTTTTGACACTTTCTGACGTAAGTTCATAAGCAGAAAAATAACAGTTCGAAAAGTGTCAATATGAGCAAAATTCCAACAAAAAGCTTGTCACATATTTTTGTCAATTATGATTATTTATGATTATTGTCAATTATTTTTTCGACGATTCTGTCGTATGAGTTCGTAACCAGAAAAATAATAGTTCGAATAGTGGCATCAATATAAGGAAATTGCATCAAAAAGCTTGTCACTTTGTACACGTGCCTGGCAAAGTACATAACGTGCGTAATAGCGTTATTCGCTCTATGGCTGTTGTAAGCGTACAGCTGTTGAGGGAAAAGCTGGAGGTAAACTCGGCGATAGATCCTCGATGCAATTATATACGTCGCACGTATAACGAGACAATGGAGATTCGCCAGACTGTTTGAAATTCGAATTACCGCACGGGTATCTTAACGCGGTCACCGCGCCAAATGCTCCACTATATTCCGTTATATTCCATAGACATTATCAGCAATTTTCCAGGCACAGCCGAAACTATCAGTATTTTACAACATTTTTTCATTTCAATTCGACAATTAACCAATTGAAAATACCGATTTATTTGCCAAGTCCAAATTAATTATATCTCTCGCGATCCCATGTTTCATTGCATTGAAAATAAAATTTATAAATTTCTATCAACTCCAAGAGTTAAATTCATTATCACGTGTTTTCATCAAATAATTGACTCTGTGCAAACCGAAACGACGTGTTAATGGAAAATTTTTTAATTAGTCATAAATGAAATTAGATACTGCATGGAAATATTTTCCAGACAGAAATTACGATTGCTACGAATAATAATAATAATAATAATAATAATAATAATAATAAATATAAATAAAAAATATATAAATATACTCATAACAGCAATAACGAAAATAAATATTGGAACGCTGGTTAACGAGTAAAGTTATTTGTGCGTGAAAGCATTGATGAGAAGCAGGAGCGTAATTAAATTGTGGTATAATCGGAGTTTAAATGATAAAAACACAAAAAGTGGATTCTGAGATTCGAGTTTTTACAGTTATTTGTAAACTAACAAGAATTTGTTACGAAAAGCCATAATATTACAAAACTTTGAGTTCTGATGTGACATTTTGGAAAGAAGAGAAAAATTTTGCAAATTTGCTTATACAGACAAAAATAATACTGTGGAGAACAAATTCAGAGCAGCATGGACAGAACTTCGAAATGTGTTACCCTCGTATATCAAGAATCGAATCACACACATTGAATTGTCGACTCTCCGACGCGACGACAATGCCCCGCGGAGTACAGAAATTTGAATTGCCGTTTGTAACGACGAAAACGGACGCACGGAGATTGGGCGAGAACGCTTTCGGGACTGTAAAACGCTATTGCTGTTATAAAACCAGAAACTACATATATACATTTCCTATTATATGAAGAGCTATAGAGAGAAATAACGAGAACGATGAGGACGAGAGAAATTGCGAGGATCCCACACACCGGCGCCAAACCGGAAACCACTGTGTTAATACCTGCAATTAACAACTTCGAAACCCACCAGTTATCGACCAATCGACGAATAGATACGAACTGTACTAGTGCCGGAGAATTATTAACAAACATTCTTGCTTACAGTTGTAGGGGGAACTGGATCATGTTTCCTTGATAATCATTTCCCTTCTCTCTCTCTCTCTTTCTCTTTCTGTTTTTTTTACCCTTCTCCTTTTCGTCAGATTTTATTTATCAACACAAATTCGTAAAAGTCCCTAAATCTCTTTTCATTCGATAGTTTCAATATGATAAGATAACTTTTTCATTTCCAACACAGTTGTCCTCTTTTTACTAAAAAAAAGATTATTTCAAAGTTTCATTGTTTCATTGTTTATTTTTCCTAAATTTCTTTTTTCAATTGTCCCTCACGGAGCTCTAATTAAAAAATTACTTGAATTTTATTTTAAAAAATCAATTAATTGCAAATTAAATTCAATCAAAATTCAATTAAAAAAAATGACAATTGATTTTTTTTCAATGTGAAATAAATGATTGCGATGTTCATTCCGTTTAACACTTCAGTCAACGTATTTCGAGAAAGACTCGTTCGTAGCAGAAGAAAAAAGTGAAAACTGCACACACCACACTTTCCCTGAATCGTCTGGTTCCTCTCAGTGTGAAACTTCGTGGGAACTCTAGTCAAAACTCAACGCTATAACGACGTTTCACGTAGATGCAATTTATGAAGCTTGTGGTCCTTACTCGGTGATGCCATAGAGAAGTAGAAGCGAAATCTCGTAATATATGTATACACGTTTGTCGATACAGGGTGACCCATGACGAAAAATAATTTCTCTGTGAACCCAAGGTCGTATTGTTGTTTAGAATTTCGTATTCGAACAACGTTTTCAGGATAAAATCAATTTGAAACTGTTCGACATTTTTTTTTTCACATTTTTGTACACTTTTTAGTAAATATTTTAAAAACGCGTACAATTTATTTCGAGAAAATGGATAAATGATGAAAAAATCCAAAAAGGCTTTTTGTAGAATACTTTTTTCAAATTGGCGACCAAAATATCTCAATAATTAGTTAACCGATTGAGTTGCAATTTGGTACACATATTCATTAAACTATTTTTTAGCAATTATACCACAGTTAAGTCTAAATAATTGTTATGTTTTGTTTTATGACTCGTAGAAATGAAAAAACTATTCGGAAGATCAATAATTAAAATTCTACATGACGTCATTTTGTGAAAAAATCATTTTTCTTCCTGGTTCTGGTACGATTGCTCAAAACACTGATACAGATTAAGAATTTGTTTAGTTTTTTTTTTCCGGATGCATAGAACCTCCGGAATCCTGGTCGCCAAGCAGAAGTATATTCCCGCGCAAAGTTTTACCAAATCGCACAAGCTCCGGAATAAAATGTTTTTTTTTTAAATTCCAACCATTAATTCGTAAGTTTTTTCGTACAATAAGCAAACGTATTGAAAATTTCAACAAAATAAGAAAACTCGAAAATTTGTGAACTATTTTTATCCAAAAAATCGTCTCTAGAAACGTCATTCCAGATGACAATAAAACTTTTTGCACAATTTTTTTTTTTTTTTTTTTTAATTCGCTTCCTAGACTGGCAATTAATAAAAAGTCGACATCAGTGACTTTTTTTTTTAATAGGAAATTTGATGCTCTACAAAAATAGTGGCATGTATTTTTGTTCCATTTTTACCGGCAGCTCAATTTCCGAAGTGAGTATATATTTGATAATGAGCGTAAATATCGGTGCACCCTGTATATAAACAGTACTATATATGTAAATAGATCTGAGAGTCGCACACGTCACGAGTAGCATATATAACAATCTGTGGAGCTAGTCTGCCAAGCTCTACGAGAGAAACCACACTTGTGAGAATCTGTGGGTCAATATTTGACGTGGAAACTCCGGAGATAGGGGTTATATACTTTTTGTAAACGTATGAGTGTGTACCCACGCTTTTCCCACTTTTGGTCGATGTGTTGGATTGCTCGTGGTATAAGGAAGTCGCGTTTTCTCCTTCACCTTCCTCTTATTCTCTATATACAGAAAGAAAACTTGCGGAGCGAGAAACTAGAAGAAAAAGAAACAGTGGCAAAAAAGCTGCGGGCGAAAAAAAAAAAGAACGAGCTAAAGAACAGGAGAAAACCAGGGACATAAGTATAATAATAAGAGAAATAATGATAATAATAATAATAATAATAATAATAAGACGAGACAAAAGAAGAAGAGGCAATCGAGGTAAGAAGTTGGGGCTCTTCTTGCGAGGCCTCTATACACCGCATAGCTTCTCGAATTACTATATTTCAAAAGTCTTTTGCCAGCATCGAAACCCTCATGTTTGAATCACCTCATCACATCACTTTCTCAAATACTTTTTCGAGCTGAGCACGCGAAAAAAATCTTCGAAGCTTCTTCAAAATAAAAAGTAGTGGGATCGACTGGCAGCAAGAAAATGCAATGAAGAGAAATGCCTATGAGTGTATTAAAAAACGATGTTAAAATATATAAATATATATATATATATATATGTTTATGGTTTCATCTTACACATAAGATTTATGTGGAATATATATCCATCGTACACTTTTATTTCTCACACACATATATTGAACATAAAAATTCCCATGGATAAAAGTGAAAGAGGCGAAATACGATGAGCCTGGAAAATTCTGAAGTTCGTGGACGAAACAACATAATTGCTCGTCCAGCTGTTCATCCGTGAACCTTTTTGATATACC
This sequence comes from Campoletis raptor, assembly GCA_948107755.1. Classification (NCBI taxonomy): domain Eukaryota; kingdom Metazoa; phylum Arthropoda; class Insecta; order Hymenoptera; family Ichneumonidae; genus Campoletis; species Campoletis raptor. The sequence goes on from OX403624.1 coordinate 20,224,331, forward strand.
TCCAATCCCTTTCTACCCTCTCGAAAAACCCACCAGCTCTCATCGTTGGAGAAAGCACTGATTGCCAAAGTGATTTTCGTGAAAACGAGATTACGCGAATAAGATTATAACGACGGATTGCAAAGGGGCATATGTGCAATATGTAACTTTACATATATAAATATATTCACCAGCATGAATATTATCGATTTAAACAAAAAAATTGAAGTTTTAGATAATTTCAAGGGTTCTAAGAACAGTTTATTTTTTTTTTTTTTTTTTTTTTTTTTTTTTTAATCCAAAGTATCACTTATACGGATTTTTATAATATCGATACTACTTTCGTATTACATTCCATTTTTTTTTTTTTTTTTTTTTTTAATTCATTTCAAAGTGCAGATAGAATTTCATTAGAATAGTGATATTTTTTTTTTTTTTTTTCACTAAACACCATTGAATCTACAAGATTTAAAAAAACTCGCTGAGATCACCCTCTTATAATGGTTACACGAAGACGGGGATAGCGTTTTGCGAAAATAAGTACCACAGCTAATCCGGAACGAAGCTCCATATCCGCGGGAATCTCCGGGCCATCTCGGGAAGTAGCACTTTCAGTAATTATGTATAGGTCGTCCTGAAAACTTTATTTTTTTCATTTTCTTTATTTTTTTTTTTTGCCTGACGTTTATGTAAGTAGCGTACAAGTATATCGTTACGCGTTGCAGAGAATTCTGTGGATATTTTTTTCTCTTCTTCTCTCGTCTCGGCCTCGCTAATTTAATTTATCCACTTAATCACTATTATGACTTGTATATCTACTCGTGAAATTTTAATCACACCGCTTAACGGGAAAAAGACTTTTTTATGAAGAAAATAAAATAATAAAAAAATGTCAAAAATGTTGTTAAGTTTGATTTTAAACGCTCATAATTTTATGTTCAGTTTATTCAACTTTGTTATGGTTCGAGAATTTTTATTTTTAACCATCCGTCAAAATAAACTTTGTAAAAATAACATTGAACTTTATTTCTCTTTTTCTTTTGAAAAATAAAAATAAAACAAGTAATTTTTCAAACACTGGTAATAGATTCAATAAAAAATGCAATATGTATATAATTCAATGGCGCATGACAAAATATAGATATTCTGAATGTAGACAGTATTTATTATACGAGGTGACAGGACGAGACCAAGTCGTGTCCTTCGATTTCCATGACAACGGGGACGACGGTTGAATGCACGTCGTTTAAGGGGGGTCGCGATCGACAGCCCGGCGGATCTCTCTCCATATTCAACGAGTGGAGAATCCCTCTCTCCTGTCGTCACCTTTCTCTCCTCCTCTCTCTCTTTCTCTCTCTTTCTCTCTTTTTCTTAGCGACCCATACCAACAATCGACTCCTTAACGTCATCAAATACAGTAGAACCTCTAATATTTATTAAAACAAAAGTCAACAAATCGTAAAAAACGAAAAAACATTTATTTCCAGCAAGTGATTTAATTTTGACAATATTGAAAAAATAAAAAATAAATCGTGATTTTTTAATTTTGTGAATATTAATAATAATAATAATAATAATAATAATAATAATAATAATAGAGACGCTATTATTTGATTCAAAAGTATCATTTAATTTCGTTGTGATGCTTACAACCGCTATTTACATAGAATTTTAGGCCCATATCTCTTTCGTTTCTACAATAACTTTGATACCGAGTCACAAGCTTCCTATCTCATTTTCTTGCAAAATGACGCCGTGGCATTGTCGTTTGACAAAAGCTTTCCCGAGAGGCTTGTCGTCCTTTCCAATAAGGACTCCGTATCTGCATCATATTTCACGCCTCTTTCTATGTTTGGCTTCTCGATCGCTTTTTCATGGGTTCTCGTGTATACAAATAATAATAATAATAATAAATAAATATATAAACAAATCGTACCCATGAGTGATATGGTGAATGAAAAATGTTTTTACATATAAAAATAGTCGATTTTCGTCGTCTTGGATACCATAAAAATGCAGAGGGAACATTATATTATTGATTCAATGTTTTTTTTTTTTTTTTATTTTTTATTTTGTCCAACTGAAACTTTGCGGCGTATAAAATTTTCTATGAAATCCTTCACGTCTTACATCCATTTGATATATATTTATACGTCAGTGTGTGAGTAAGATGGATACATATTTTATGTGTGTGTACAATATATATATGTATTCACGATAGAAAAGGTTTTGCATGGTCAATGCATAAATATTTATTGTTTTGTGTGAGACACGAGAGGTATAGAGGAATGTGGTGAAAGAAGGAGGAATATGAGACGGTCACGATGACGATACGCCTATGTTGGCAAAGTTGTACCGAGAGACTCTTCCAAGTGCCATCGTGGTATAAAGTATGAGCCACGGAATCTTAATGATATTCCTGGAGCGTGCAATGCGAGGCAGTGGATAGTTCTCTCTCTTTCTTTCTCTTTTTCTCTCTCTTTTTTTTCTTTTCTACAGTATAATTCAGTATAGCACGTTTTGCCTCTTGTACGCGTGGACACGTAAAGTGGAAACACGTGGTGATTGTACATATGCATACAAAATACATACACCAGCAGCGATACCAAAGGCGCGATCCTATCATGTCTGGCGCCTCTCTCGTGAATCCTATCTCTTCTCGTTTTTCCTCTCTTTTGCTTGGGGTCCGAGGATAGTGCGGAGTCTTGGCGGAAGTCCGGCCGAACTGACTCTAACTGAAAACACACGTTTCGTGTCTACGGTACGTCCTGTCTATGGTGAATTTGAGTTATCTGTGAATTTTTCTTCTCGTCCAAGTGAAGATCAAGATCATTGCAAACGTGAGTACGAGCATGATCGAATTTAAACGTTGCAAGAGATCGAAAAAAATCGGTTGAATATTCAGTCAATTTGCAGCGCATCATCGCTCAATTCCACTTTTTTTTTAATAGACAACGAATCCACAAATCTTTACGCCAGAAAAAATAACTCCAGCGATAGTGAATTCAACAGTTTTCAACCAGAATAAAATTCTTTAAGGGGAAAGAAATCTATTTTACGAGTGCATAGAAGTTCTCCAGGAGAATGAAAGAGCCGATTGAAATTAAATCGTAAACGGTTGGTGTAATTGGCTCGAATTAAGGCGGCAGCTTCGATCCCCCTCAATATAGCAACCATCCTTCATTCGGTAGAGGGATAACGAGAACGATTAGATGACGGTAAGAGCGAGGAAGATGTTAAGCGCTAGACAAGAAACATGAGTGAGAAGGGAGAGTAGAAGAGGCATTAGCCTAAAGGTGGCCCAAAGAACCAATTGGCTGAAGAAAAAGAGAGAAAAAGAAGAAGAAGAAGAAGGAGAAAAAGGAGAAAGGAGATCAAGCCAGTCCTGAACTGGCCTCGGGCATCGACCAACGGATGCGAGTAGATCGTTGCCCGCGACCGGATAGATACCAATCCGTATAGAAGATGGATAGATAGGTAGATACTCGCGACTGACAGTTGCCGTGTGGCAAATATATATATATATATATATTTCGAGATCTTCAAAAAGGGAGCTTTTCTCGTGAGAACCCTCGGGAGGAGAGGCAGGAAGAATTTCATGCTTCGCGAAGCGAGGGACTCTACTCGAGGGATTACCTTCAATTGATCCACCCTCGGCACTCTTCCCATTGCACGGGTTTTGCAACAGTGAGATGAGAAAGAAAGAGCTGGAAGAACGAGACATAAAACGGCCACCTCCGGTTGCAGGGTGATTCTCTAAAGGAAGCACACCCTTCCGCATTACTGCAGAAGATATATATATGTGTGTAGATATAAATGTAGATATGTACGTATATATAACCTCCTCCTGTTGCGTCCATTCCTTTTTTTTTTCTTACTCTTATAAGAAACGATCCCTTCGTCCTCTCGTCGTATTTCTTCCTACGTTCTTTTTCTTCGTTTCTCTAGACACTTTCGCGACCAATAGTGTTTCAAACGTACACGCACATATATCTACGGGGTTGATATCGTATAGCAAAATATATATCTGTATATGTAATATATTTTGAAAATAAAGGAAGAAGTAAGAATTCTTGTTTCCCCTCTGCGTTCTGCATGTATCTCAAAGCAGCACCATGGAAAAAGTCTTGCGATGAAAGGACGATGGGGCAAAAAGGGTGCACAGGAAAAAGGAAGAAGAAACCTCTTATTCTTGTTTCTTTTCGATTGGGGGTTTTTTTTCTTCTTCCTTTTTTTAGGGCGTGTATATTTGGTAGATATAGAACTTTCATTTCGTGGATGTTCTCGTGTTCGAGCTATTGTTCGGAATATCCTAAGAGCTAATAGTAGAAAACACGCTCTTTTTCTTTGTGTTCAAAGTATCGGTCTGTGCATGGAGTTTTCTGTTTATATTTGTAGCTACATGGGGGTAGAACATGCCGAGGAAGTAAAACACGAACGGAAGGAAGTTGGAAGACAAGTCTGAGAAGCATAGAGACGTAAGAAAGAGAAAAAAAAACACACGAGGGCAAGGTAACGAGCATCCGAGACATCGGAAAGGAAAAGGGGATGAAAATTTCTACCCTTTAGTCAGAACGTGTTTTAACGAAGCGTACCAACGACGGGGGCGAAAAAGAGAGACGGCTTTATATCGCTCCCCATTACATTCTTCCTTTGTGTACACAATCGTATGTTCGTGTGTGTTATACATAAAATAAGAGAAAGAAGAGATGATACGAAACAAAAAGGGAGGGAATGAGATATGGCAACGCATAAGAATGTGAACGTATAGGAGGGATTCAACATTCTCGCAAAGGGCCAACCTACCCGCCTGATCTCTCGATCACGCTTGATTTCCTTTACCGAACTTTGCTCTCACTCAAATCGCTTCACCGAGCTGCTAATCTTTAGAGAAATCTCTTCTTATCAAGCTTTCGTCTTATTTACTGATGCGCTCAAATTTGAGCGAATTGAAAATTCCATTGATCGAAAATCTTGCATTATCATCCATTTGAAAATTGGTTTCAAGCGGTCAATCCCACAAAGCATAAATTTTCTTCAATGAAAAAGTATTTTAAGAAAACTCAGTTTAATCATTGATAAATTTATCTCAAATGAAATATTGACAGAAGAAATTCATTTAAAAAAGGATCAAAATTTTGACGTTTTTGGCTGCTGTCTCTGGAAGTCACGGTGCAGTTTCGGATCCTCGCGTCAATTAGAAGGAGAGACTCTCACAAGCCTGTCGGAATATATAACCCTCGGGGATATTCGTTGACAAAGTGACAATTACGAGAAGGGGAACTCGTGCTGCAGTTGTTTCGATGTGAGCTTGAGCTCGGGTGCTTTGGGAGAGAGCCTCTCGATGCTCGAGTATTTTCTAGTTCTCCTGATGTACACATGAACGTTTTACGAGAACAGGAGGGGGGGAGGGCACGCTTTCACGCACGCACCAGGCACGCGAGGGTTAGTCCAAAGTCACGTGCGGTCTCGTGTTACATTTTCATTCGGCTAATTGCCTTTTCATCGGGTCTCTCTGGCCTGCAATATCTGAGAGACTTCACAAGTTTTATATATATATGTGTGCACAGTAGATAAAGCTCACATCGTAGAATTCATGTCCAAACGGTTGCTGTAACACGTTGTTACTCGACAGTTTCTCGCTTTCGAATCGTTACGCGCATTCGTTTCTTCTTTATTTCTCTTTCGAAAGGACGCTCGAAAGAGGGCGTGTCACATGGACTAATGATCTAGAGCCAGAGGATGTACGAAGAAACCCGGGAGGGAAAGTGTATCCGCACGCGGGTCCTTCATAGGATCCTAATCGTTGTTGGGTGCCCAGCATCCAAGGGTCTTTATAATAGCCGCGCGAGTGGCGACGTATACATTTGAGGAAAAAAAAAACTTTCTTTTTTTCTCTTTTTTACTCGTGTTTATATATATGTGCGCGCTGTATATGGCGCAATGAGCCATTGTGCGGTCAGCATTCTTTTATAACGACTACTTTTTTTCTTCTCTGCAAATTGCCCAACAGAACAAAATGTACTAAAACACCAAGGAATATACAAAAGAAACAAAAACGTAGAGAATAGTAAAGATTCTAATTGCTCGAAGGCGTGTGAAAAAACTCACCGACGCAATGATAAATGAAAAAACTCCGGAAAATCCTTTGTAAAAATACTCGTCTTCTTGTTTTCTAGACAATTCTTTTTTGTCGACGAACAACGAACAACTGAAATCTTTGCCCTCTAGGCATCGCACGAATCTCGACGAATTCATCGAGAATGATTTTTTCTTGGCTGCATACGAAGTGAAAACGTCAAGTCGAAGTCAAAAATTACCTGATCACCAAATTCGCGTTTTCGGATGTCTTTTCGTAAAAGAGTTTAAAAAATTTTTCAAGCAGGATCTAAAATTTAAAAAAAAACCACGACCTTATGAAATAAAACTTTATTATTATGAATAATAATGAAAAAATAAGATATTATTTCTCACGTAATATCGTTTAATCGAATATTCTTTCAATCTCAAGTACAGTCGACCACTATATTTTTCCTCTACACATCAAAACTTGGCTAATTTTTCATGTTGTCTATAGCTAGCTCCATAGTTCATAAAACTATGCCACATTATCCGAGAGTTAATAGATATATTATTAGCCAAATCGAGAGCACGTGGATGGCTCTCGGGGCTTATTCAACTTGTTCTTTACTTCAAGTGGACTCGATTATATTCTCATTTCGTCGATGGTCTCAGCCAAGCTCGTTCGTCTGGATCGTAGCCAAGACAATTTTCAACAGGCACCAAGCCACGAGAAGTCACTCAAATATTTCTATAGTTATGTGTTTTTTTCTCTCTCTTTTTTTTTAGGTACATATCACACTTTTATATACTCATATACAGCTATGAAATGAATGGAAAAGGGAGAAAAAAATCAGCCTCAGCCGAGCCAGATAATAAATGCAATCTTTATCCCCGACTGGGTCGTCTACGTCGAGTGTAGAACTGCTCGCTCTTCTTGTCGTCGCACGATGCACTTTCTGTAACCCTTAATTGAAACCCGAGACGTCCTTGTGACTTTAGGAGTGCTGTGAGGGGGAGGTCCTCGGAAAGTAGTGATCGATCGATTCCGATACTCTCTGATACTTTGTCGGGCTTGAAACTCAGTCCGTCGTTCTCTTCCTTCCTTCCCACTTTTAGCAGCGATATAAGACGGCAAAAACTGTACAGCATTGGAAAGCCAAGTCAGCAGTATTACTTTGTAGAGTAAAGAAGAGCGAGAGAGAGAGAGAAAGAGAGAGAGAGGAAGGAGAAGAAATAAAAGATGTGGAAATAAACCGAGATGAAGATCGAACCCTCACGAGATCAGAAATAATTTTATATTTCCATTTTCCATGCTTCTAGCGAACTAAATAAATACGTATAAGAGAAGTCAAACTGAAGAAAAAAAAAAAAAAAAAAAAATCTCAGCTCTTGTAAAGCTTTTGTGAAATAATTACTCAACGAGACTTTGAGAGGCGAGAAAGACAAGAACCGTGAGAGGATTATAATTTTATACATTTTGTACGACAAGGAACAGAACAAAGAAGCCGGTTCACGATTCTACCGTGTCTTCGTTGATAACCATGCAAAGTGCAGGGTGGAAGAGAGACATGAAGAAAAAAATTGTTAGGTTGTTCATGCATACAGTCATGACAAGCCTCCCCCTCCTCCCTCTCTTTCTCTTTCTCTCTCTCTCTCTCTCTCTCTTTCTTCTGCTCTCTTCCGAAGTATCGAATAGCCACAGTGTCTCGTGCATCCTTTTTTCGCATCTCTCGTTTACTCCATCGCGTCTCTTCGCTCTTCCCACTTTCTTCCGGCATCGAGGATTGTGCGGTATAATTACCAAGGTAAATAATGTTTTTCAACGGCCAATCGCGTTACTCCCGTCGAAGATAAATTCGAAGCCGACTACGTGCTTGGAGTACGGAAAACGTGGAGTAAACGACGAGAATCGCTCGTTCGTTCCGCTTCTCTCTCTCTCTCTCTCTCGCACACACAATCGTTCTCTCTTTTTCTCTTCAACTGGGATATTCTATCGAGGACACGAGACCCTTCTTCGCTGCATGGTCACAAATCGTGCTCGTCGCAGAGTAAAAGAGACTTGTCAGGTAGAAAAAATACTTGAATCTGTCCATATATACAAGACACTAAGCAATTAATATGATGAAAATGAAAAATTAAATGAAGCAATTCATTGCGCGGACACTTAAGACTTTTTTTTCCAGCAATCCCCTCCAACAACATGTCTATAAATAATCGTCATCGAAAGAGTGAAACCAGTATATTTGCCACTCGATACTGATGGGAAAAAAAAAAACACGAGAAAAAACCACTTAAAAGTTAAAACTTTCGAATATATTTTGATTTTATCAGAAACCATTAAAAAGTATCAAAAAAATTGAATAATTAAAAAACGTCTACGTTAATCGTGCATACAGCCCCGAGAAACGCGCATCAAAAACGTCAATTTCCACAAACAAAGTTTGAACGGTGAGTAAAATTTTGAGGACAAGAGTTAGAGCAAGTTTGAACTGCCAGCGTTTACAAAATTGTTTGGTTACCGCTGTGTGTTTATCCTCGAATATTTTGGAACAATTTATTTGAATATTTCGTTAGCGAAGTTGGTCTCGAGGCTGTGTGTATCTCGTTATTCAAGAGTAGAAGGAAGAGGGTGACAAGGGCATCAACAGCAGAGAGAGTTAAGCTTGGTGACGGATGCGAGTAGAGTTGCGAGAGTCTAAAGCGAGAGAGAAATGTGGGGGGGGGGGAGAGGGAGAGAGAGTGAGACGGAAGTGACGGAAGAGTAGCGAAGACCCTTACGATGTTTCGTGCCGGTCGTGTTTTGCGTGCTACCTCGAGTAACTTGAGAGGTTCAACGTCGTCGTCGACGAAGACGACGACGACGACGAAGGGTTCAGCGAGGGGTTCTTGGGCGTTAAGGTGACGAACCAAGAGCCCGGAAGTCCTATGAGTTACAGTAGCTAGTCTTACTCGCTATAAGATTCTCCGCTCTCTCGCCGTAAGTCTCTCCATTAGTTACTCTCACTCTCACTCGGGTAAACTTTGCGGTTGGATCGATATACCGCGGCACCGGTCGAAAACGACTGGAAACTTAGGTTTAATTGGATCTCGGTTACCCTTGGTCTGGTGAACACGTTCGCCAAGTTATTTTCACTCTATTCCTAAACTAAATTCACCAATTACGTCTTTCAAATTATTGAAAATTGTTTAACGATCAAATAATGGCAATTAGTCACGATACCGAGTGAAACGACTCGCGCATCTAACAACCACGACTTTCTTGCTTCGGCTTGAAACTTTATCGATGTAAATATCGTTCGATTATTTTTTTTTTTTTTTTTCATATTTATATTTCAATGGATTAGACAAAGCTCCCTCTCGCCACTAATGTTAACATCAAGAACATATTCAAGGGTAGACATCAACCCTAATTTATCGCTGTGGGGCTTGTTAATACCGGAAGCCCGGTGGCGCCTTCCTGTTGATAATCAGAACCCGCTTGAACAACCCGCCATTAACCCTTAACAGAATGTTACCGCGCTCCAACAACACCCTGATCTTCACACTCAACGTCTTCACTGTCTTTGGTCCACTGCTCCCGTCCTTCGTGTACAACCCTATAACAATGTTTCACAAAAGTTCTCCCAACATCTCCACAACTTTGCACGTTACATGAAAACTTTGCCTCTAAACTACTCGAGAGATACTTACGTCAATGATGGCATCCGAACAGGATGCAAATCAAGATCTTTGCGAAATTTATTCCCTAAATATCCTTTGCATAAACATTGTAGCAACATTGAAACAAAGACAATCGGATATTATCATTAATTAAATATTAAACAAATGAAATATTTCATTCGAAAATAAAATGTAGGATCTAAGCGATCGTTTCTATTTAATTGGAAACGTCAAATAAAAGTGTTTCTCAGTTTGAAATATTAGACAAAAAAATATCAACGTCAGAATCCCACGAGAAATTTTACTCCAGAATCCGCGAAATGCACGAGAGACAAAAAACGCAAATAGCGAGCAAAAGTAAAAAATTACATAAGATGATCGATGTAGGAAAACTTGAACTATCCATATACGCCGAAAGAAAGTTTTGCCGAAAGCACAGGTTGCGAGAAATTTATGGAATAACTTTTTTTCACTAGTCTTACATAAACTTTTAAGACTGACATGTTTTCCAACGTAGTAGAAAAGTCTTTCACGTTTTCTCACTATATATCGTTGTATTTTTTTTCCACGTTCCTCTAAAATGTGACGAGCTTTCATCTTCATGGGGATAAAATATTATTTGTGTATTTCCTCGATCGATCTATATGTCGTAACGAGCAGTACACGATAATTGGGAGGAGAACGAAAGGACATATCAGACGAGACTTTTGGGAGGGTGTGATGACTTTGATCAAACAAGAGAGCCGGAAGTAGTTAGAACCGATAGTTTCTAGCTGTGGTCAGACACGGTGGACTAACGCGAGAAGCAGCGAAGAGTCTCGATTGGCATGCGTTCATTTCCACGTTTGCTGACCTTTGATCTTCGAATTTATCGGAGCATAGAGACGTCGACTGCTAGGAAGCCAGGAACTTCAGTGGATTAGTTGACAAAGTCCTTTAACGGAGAGGCAGAAACGCGCGAATCACGTCGTGCGAACATCCGATTCGCACCAACTAACAAACGGCGAGTCTCACTCGCGTATTATCGAGTATCGTCGATGTTGCAATGCAATATATATATATCTATATGGTTATAACCATTGAACGAAGCTATTTCCATGAGCCACACAAATTCAGTGGATATTTAACGTCACTCAAATGCAACTGAGAACGATACACAGAAGAAAATACAAACGCGATATTTAGAGAGAACAAGAGACGATCAAGGCAGACAGATCGAGAAGAACAGAGCGAGAAATGCTTTGAACTTGTCGACCGAGCTGTCGCTGCAACTGGCGCACACCCTCCCGGACGCGTATTCACGAGCTTCATGAGTCGCCTCGCCGGAAACTTATGAACTGTACGAAATTCGTTGCAAAGATCCTGCTTCGATATAGACACATCGTTCCTACTATTTTGTATTCCGGTGCGTTTCATAATTATATCAAAATATTCCAAAGAATTTGACAGCTGCTTTGTCAATCTTGTTTCAGTGGAAAAATATAATATCAGGACAGTTTTTTGCAAAGATATTTAAATTTTTCTACTTAAACGACGCGCGTGTTTTTTCGCGCGGTATTTTTTTCGTTTACAGATTTGCTTATTTTTATTTTTTTTAGTTTCTATATATTAACAACTTTGAAGTGGATTTTCCATGGTTTTTGTTCATTACATTTGTGTTAAGTCTCAATTTTGTCTGAGGCCCAAATTTCAACGCTTCGTCATACAATGATAACATTTTTTTTTTTTTTTATCATTGCACAGATTCTAGAAATAGCTTTTGTAAATCTTTGCATTAAAATAGAGATATTTCATGACTTTTGAATAATCGTCGTTACTTTAAATAATAAAGCAGTTTCCAGTCTATATTTGTAACGTAATTTGAAGACGAGTCCAAAATAATTCGTTGTAGAGATAGCTATAGAATTGGATGCGATAAAAATTTGTACAATCATATCAATTATATAATGTTATCAGAAAATAAAGGACTTTTGGCTACTCGGCAATCGAGTACAAAAAGTAATTGAAGTTTGAGAAGTTGGTCGAATAGCAATCGGCGAAATGAGCTCGCAGAATCGAATATCGATGTGTAAGAGAAATTTTATATAACCGGGAAGCCTTATTTCTCGATAGAAAGAAGCTCCACGGGTCACGAGCTCGTGACTTTACCGAGAAATCTCGATTGTAGACGTAGACTCTTTTGGTCCCTCGAGTCACTCTATATATGTGAAAAGTGAGAAAAAAATATGAGCAGTGTGTGAGAGAGAGAGAGAGAAAGAGACACACAAGAAACGGAACGAGAGAGAAGAACGATCGATCCTAACGTCTCTCGATTTCCAATAAGATTCTTAGGTAAATCCTTAAGCCGATGAGATCCTAGCGGAACGAGAAAGTCGTTGTGCAGCGAAAAGCTAATCCTAATTGAGTCAGCTTATAAGACTTTTCATATGGCTCTTCTGTGTCCATCACGTTCGTCATTTTCCGCAATCGCTTCTATTCCCTATTCTCTATTTCTTCTCGTTTCCACCTTTTGCCATGTCTATCGTTTCTAAAAGTAACTATCTATAGAGTTAAGCGAATAAATTTGCGTTTGGAGTCTCGATGAAAGGAACATTTTCCACTGGAAAGCGTCCCACGGTGCACGGTCCATTCAGAATCTAATTAAGATTGTGAATTTCGCTTCTTTTTCATCATACTCTTATCAATTTCTATAAAGACTTATTTCTCGATTAAAATAAAAGTCTTTTCACTAAAACATCTCGTTTTGATTCTCCAGCTCCAGAAAATCATCCAATTAGTGTTTTTAATTCAAATTACTTCTGTTTTCACATCGTTAAAGAAACAAGAGAATCAATTAATTCTTGTAAAAATTCAATATAGAAAAATGGAAATCGTCGTCACTGACGTAACGTAATTACTCATTAACTGCGTCACCACCAGTTGCTAATAAAATTCATAAATTACGTGTTTACATAAAAATTTCATTTCTACGCAGGTGCTATTTTTCTTCAATTTCAAACCTCGATTCCTCAACCCCCAGCCGATCTATAAGTGTCAGCCCTTTGTTTTAGTGCTTTGGGAGCTGGAGCTTTGATCGTGGTTGTGATAGAAAATTCAACAGGAGTCTCGCAGCCGAGAAAGAAAGACAAAGGTGAAATTGAGGATTGTGTTGAATCGAAGTATACATTGTGGTGTTATTCAACGTGTAATCGTATCGAGTGGAAAAGCAGAGTAAGAGGAAGAGCGGAGCTATGGATTACAAATGGTTTTCCTGGTGAGCGAGAAATTCGTGACGGTGGCATGGTTTTAACAATCCTTGAAATGACTTGGTTCTCGCACTCGCCATCTCTTTGATCTATTGTCTCGAGGCGGGTGGAAGACGTATTACAGCAAAGGCAAGAGTCTCTGGAGAGACGCTGGTTGCGACACAGCCTCCCCCCCACCCCCCTTCGCGAGGAAAAAGAAACGAGAGTATATAACAGTGAAATAGAGAAGAACAAGCACGAGGAGAATGCGAAAGGCAGTGATAAAAGAATGAAAAAAAAAACAACAACGAAAAACAAAAAAAAACGTACGAATTCTAATTTGACGAATGAGAAAGTTTTCGCTGAGTTGAAGCCACGGATGCGACAAAGCAGATACGATGCCAAAAGGAACGATGTTCTGATCTTGGAGAACCTGCGTAAAGTTTCTCATCTGTATATATAGACACATACACATTTGGTACTTGTATGTGTGTAAGACTTTACCCTCTCGTCTTCGCCATCTTCGCCAATATTGCGTGCGGAAAGTTGAAAGAAGAGAGACTTCAGCCAAGCCCCCCATATAAATGTCTGCACGTTTACAGTCGCGTGCCATTTGACAAAGGAAAGAGCTAAGAGAGGAACAGAGATGTAAAAAGCGTAAAAACGCCAGCCGATGCGCTAGTGAAAGAGAAAAAGCACGATGAGAAAGGTACGCATTCTTTAATCTTTGGATCAAAAACAAAAAAGCACGCGGTTGAGAACAAAGTAGAAAGGATCAAAATCAGAATTATTCTTCGTGAAGTCTTATCACCGTCTGTAAACCTACAGCAACAGTTATTCACGTGAAAACATTTGATAATTAATGAAAAAAAAAACTCACATCACTTTTTATTCTGGATGAACAAAGATATTTGATCTTCAATGAGAAATTCAACGTTTTTTATATTTTCCGAAATAAATTTAACTGCGTTTTCTTTTTTTTTTACTTAATATCATCGTTTCCCAAAGATCTCAAATTTTGAAAAATGACATTTTTCGATTCTATTAAAACGATCGGAATGAAATTATTTCAGTCCATGCTGAAAAATTGCATAAAAATAGGACTCAAACTTTTTTATTCCGATCGGACGAACTTTGTCGTACTCTTCAGTGGCTCGTACTAACTCATTCATACCCTTAAGAAACAAATATAATAGAAATTTCAAAGCAGAATTGAAACCCTGTCAAACAATTGTAAATGAAATCCCTTCTGCTTTGCAATGTTCAATGCATAATGCAAAAATACGACTATACACTCTATACCTCATGAATATAATAGGCGATTAAAACAAGGTGTTTTATGCGGTTGCCCATGAAATAAGCTTCTTTAACAAGTTTCACGGATATTCAAACTCGCCTGTTGTACAAAACTTCTACTAAGGGAGACTTTGTCTTGTAATTTCTAGTGTTGCCTGCCGTTGATCTTTATGTGCAAGGAATTACTTATTCCGTCTTTCAGGTATCGCGACGTTGTTTTTTTATACTTAAAAAAAAAAGAGTTCTTTTTATCACAGTTATTATCAAATATTTACATTGTTTCCTTCAATATACTTTTCGTAATATTATTTATTTACAGTTTTTTTATTTTTATTATCGATCACACATCATATCGATCACTGTAGACATAGTATTTTGTCGAAAAGCTTTCAAATGCTCTGATTAAACGTCGATCCAACGTCAATCGAGTATCCGAGCTCGCTTTTAACCGTCTTGAAATGGCTATATATACGTATCAATTCTCAACCGAGCGTAAAATTGATTTCTCCTATAGTCCAACAACTCTTTCTACTCTTACAGCGTGTACCTCTTTTACTTGGTTCAACCCTTTCGACGCTTTGTCCAGTACAATACCTCGATATATATATTTTTTTTTTTTTTTTCCAGTGACAAAATGGTAAAAGTAAGAGCTGCAGGTCAGTGGAGCTTCTATATCTGGACGACCTCATCCTCGACGTGTCCTCGATCTGCGAAATCGTGTGCAGATCCTATTTTCTCCAATGCAATTATTTTCATTGATCGGTTTATTTATTCCTCGAATTAAATTTTATTCTCTGCTCGATTTAATTCTTCATGTGGTTTCATCTGCTTCGTTATTCAGCTCCGAAAAAATGAACTGCTCGCCAATAATGCCATTCAATAATCAACTACGTGCACAAATGCGCAGCCTCGGGGCAGCCAAAATTGATATTTCCCACTCGGCGATCATCGATACCCTCAAATAATCCGCGATAAGGGTGCTCGGAACACATTTTTATAAATCGTTCTGCCCCTCCACCGAAAATAGCTTTTTTATGTTCATAATGAGAGAAAACACGTGTTCGTTCAAAATGACGAATGATTTCTCTCATTTTTCAGAAATTATCAACAACAGCACACGTAATGGCGATAAAAAAATAATAATAAAAAAAAAAAAAAAAAACATAAAAAATAAATACACGATTGACACTGCGAATGACTGTTGGAGGAAATGCGTCGAATTTAACAGACGCGGGGACCGTCTGTCACGTGCGGAATCAAATGCGACGCGTGTCGGTTATGTAAAAACATGTTTTACGAGGGTGCGCGTATTACGAGAGAGAAATGTAAAGCAAAATTGATCGAAAAATCCATCAAATTAGAGATAAATTCCATCTGGCAAAACCAATCACAACGAATCTGTTTCCGCAACTGTGAAAATAATGTAAATATGACGAATATATACTGCCACGCATGTCTGTCTATGGATAAAAATATCCGACGCTCTTGTTGGGAAAATGTTGTTGTCAACCATCAAGCAAGACCACTCGAGTTCGGTTGGGTTAAAATTTTGGTTCTGGCACAAGCATTTTGTGAAAGGCGTCAATGCAATTATGCATCGAATTCTATAACTTCCATTTTAAAAAGCAATCCATTATCTAGTGACAAAAAAAATCACTAGCAAAGAGAACATGATAAAAATTTGTCTAGAACTTTATTTCGGTGATAAATATTTTTAAAAAACTACCTCCGTTTCGCATTATTCCTAATTACAGAGGATCTTTGTCTCCGATTATAACGATATAGCTCAACGGTCAACATGTTAAGATCGATTTTCTCTCAACCAACAAAAAACACTCTAATTTCGTTACAATTTTGCTGCAAAATCGAGCTGGTCAGATACATCATGCATGAATATTTCATTTACGTGTATCCCCACGACTTTTGTATTAGTAGATTCAATTATTCAAACAAAGGTCGAACACCCATGGTAACCTGGGTAATTTCGTCCAAAAGCATGAAAAAAAAGAAGAGAAAAAAAACGATAAAACTAATAGTCTTTCGTGCATCTAATAGGACTCGTGTGCACAGGTGAACTATGAGCACAACTGGAAGAGCCGCTTATAGAACAAAGTTTGAGGGGCGATACCCGAGGAGGCAAAAGTTTCGACAGAACTAATTCGATCAGGACAATTCGAACTATTGCCTACACATCTTTTTACCTATGTAAGTATAGGTTATACGTACGATTATAACTGAATATATAGTTCTAAAGATATATGCACTTTGCCAAAAGAAATTTGTATATCTATATCGATATTTATCGTACGTCACAAAGAGACAACTTTTTTTTCGTTGCTCAGAGAACATTCTCTCCAATTGCTGAACATTGTGAACAGAAAGCAACTCAGATCGTCCATTTTTATGATTAAATTCTACCTGATAGGCTACTCGCGTTGACATCGGAGTGCCAGAACTTTACAGACTCCCACACAATCGTGTTACAACATCTTTACGTACCCAGGAAAAGGATGTAGTTCACTTTGCTTAATATTTCAATATATCCTCCTTCTTACTTTAGTTACGACCTTTTTGCACTAAAACATCGAAACAATCCTCCGGAAACGAATTCGAGAGACTTTTCCTTATCGTTCTACTCTCCTCGCGGTTTCTCCCTCATTTTCTGTTGTTACCTTCTTTGTCTCTTTTTAAAACTCATTCTTCCTATCGCACACCAATCCCTTTCATCGTTCACGTACAAACCTCGGAAACCCTTTCTCTGACACGACAGCCAGACTTTTCCTCAGTCCATACACGTACCACACGATTTTATGCACGAGCGAATACGCTGTTTCAACCTGCCCATCCGAAACTCACCCTTCTCTCGTGATATCAATAGTTAGGGTCGTACGAAACTCACGCTAAATTTATATACATATATACATCCAAGTGCGATATTCGACCTACGATACTTTTACCATTATAGGTAGGTATATATTACACGCCCCTCGTACGACAAGTTTACAAACTTTACGTCGTTCTCGACGGCTCCCTCGATCTCTTGCTTTCGTCACTTCGCGCCTGGAATATCGAATCACCGTCTGATACGAATATGAGCTGACTCTGCGTATCCAGAAACTCTCTAAATTGCACAGATCTTTTCATCATTTTAATTCAACATTAAAAAAGCGAAAAAAACGAAATTCAACATTGAAGGTAAAAACGGAGACTTTCTCAGGTATTTTCGCATGCATAGGATATTTTTTTTCTACAACTTTCTTGATGGACACATAAGAAGAAGTTTTTTTGACTAACTTCTGGGCTATTCCACCATGAAACAGCTCTTGCAGTTTAATTGGTCGCTGCCTGATGCAACGTCTTGGAATTCTAAGATTTTTGGTTCAGAAAATAAAATGATTTTTTTGGTTTTCCAATTCAAATGGTTTTCGGTCGAATTGAACGTCATTCTTTTCCAAAAATTCCGAAAAAAGACCCAAATTTCAATTGGCAGTAATTTTCTTATGCAAAAGTAGTGAAAGATGCAGAAAAGCAAATATTTCCTTCATTTTATTCATAAAAAAACTTGAAAGTAAAAACAAATGACTGTTTTGGATGTTCAAGGGAAAAAAACTCCAGAGGAAGTAACCTAAAAGTTTGAAAATAAAAATTTTGACTTGTATCAAACAGTGGATAAATAATCCATAGGGATTATAACGCGTCGAAGAAAGTGGAGTATCAGTTACGCGAAGGGAGCCTCGATTTTCACATAATTAACCGCGACTAGATACGAGGATAATGGCACTCATCTCGGGCTGTGACTGGACGTGTGATTATCCGCGTATAATGACGACGGAGAGAGAAAGGCAAATGAAAGAAAAGGAGAGAAACCGGAGACTGGAGGGAAAGCGAGACTGAGACAGACAAAGGGAGAGAAATAGAGAGAGAGCGAGAGAGAGAGACAAAGAGAGAAAGCAAAGGATAGAAGGAGGTCGGTGCATGGAAAACGACTTCCTGAAACGGAAGGCAGCGCGTAATTCACTGACGAGAGCCACTTCAGCGTTGGTTCTCCCCCGTTGGTCCAACCCTCGTGTATACGTACATTCATATCCACCCCCTCATAAACACACACCTCTAGAAATAGGTCTATTGTATATACGTTATGGTGCAGAAGGATCGAAAAAAAAAATAAAAAATAAAAAATAAAAAAAATAAACAACGAAAAACGACATATATGAGAGATTGTGTGCGAAAAACGTTTTTCGTAGAGGTTGCTTCTGATACTGAAGCAAAGAGGCAAAATGAGACACTGCAGTTTCGAGAGGTATGACTTATGGCACAAAAGATAGGAAGAGAGACATCGTTCAGTGGTAGAAAGTTTATCGAAGCGTATATATCATTTGCGATCGGTGAATCAAAACCCTCCACCTTATTCAACCCTCCACCCCCTGCTTCTTTTAACCCCCTTTCTTTTTCGTATCTCTACCAGCTGCAAAGCCCTCGTGGCTTTACCATACCGTTACTTCAGCACACTTGAGTACGCCTGCGTTTAACGACCGACAACCGACATCAGCAAATCCAACGATGGCTCGTAGTAGAGTACGCCAACTATACTCGCCCTCTCTTCCACTCTCTTTCTCTCTCTTTCTCTCTCCTTTTTTCCTATGTGCTCTCACACTCACTGAATATATATTTGTCAAAAGCTCGCTTTTCCTCTCGCATAATATCAATGCCAATATATAAAAACTCTCACAATTGCTAAATGTGGATCCACATGGTGCAAAAATTTAGCCAATTTCATTCTAATTCATCGATGTTTACATCTGATGGAAAATGCTCCATTTTTTATGGTTTTTAACCAGGAATTAGAATAAAAAATTTTATTTTTAATGATTTTAATCATTTTCGACACCATTTGAGTTTATTACGATACATCAAACGCTTGTTTTGGATTAATGTTTATATGAAATGTACAAAAACAATTTAAAAAAAAACAATCAAGTCTTTTCGTACATTTTTTTACGTGGGCAATGTTCAATATTGGAATTAAATCCGACCAGTTCCTTAATTTCTATCTTATTTTTTGTTCTTAATGGCACATCGAGGAGGACAAGCCATCATTGGTTTTTTACATGCATATGGATGCATAGAAAAGTAAGCGAGTATATAAGAGCAAGCGAAAAGTGTGTTTTCGACGTCTCAATTGACTCCGTAACGTAACAACTGATTTATGAGCGAATACGGGATGCCCGAGCCACGACTCATCTTGGTAGGTGACTGTGTGAGCGGCAGATATTTATGTATACCATACACCCTTTTATAACATGTCCATAAATCGCTTGGAAAGCTTATCTTCTGTCGGCAACAGAAAATAGAGAGTTTGAGAAAATTTTCGAGCATCGCTCTCATTAACGATGCAAAATTTATTATTTGCTTTCTACACTTAACGTTTTATTGAGAAATCTCGAGCTTTAATATGAAGAGTTTATAAGTTTTTTTTTTTTTTTTTTTCTTAAATGAAATTACGGAATTTCCTTTTTTATTCATACAATTTACTAATTATCAATTTTTTTAAATATCTTTTTCCATTTTTTGTATCCACTTGATGGATAAGCGCTCGCGATTAACGGCCTCAAAGCTACACTTCATATAGACACGAGAAATGTTTCCAAATACATCTCCCAATGTCTCGTTGTACTTTTACGTCAGACGCCAGAACTCATCGTCAACGTTTCCAACTTTTAATACGGTTCCTCTCAAACGTTCGAATCCCTATCTCGAGCCATACTTTTTGCGGCATTAGAGACATCGTAACTGCTCTCTGTCTTGAGACAAACTTCGAAAACTCTCGTCTCGTTATCGGAGTTATACAACTTTCATGTGCGAGTTTAATTGCAGAGCTCCGTTGACGATTAACGCATCGACGTACATGCTAATTTATCTTTACTAAATTCGTCTCTGTTGCACTTGGCCAATAGTTTGACGAGCTCCACGTAAGTGTAACGAGGCATTAACAAAGTTTTATTTTCATAAAGAAAAGAGAAATATTGTAAAACCAAAGAAATTTCATCGAAATACAAGGTTTTTTTTACAAACATTTGTTCGTAGTCCTGGTTTCGAAAGTAATCAATCAATTTTTAAACACTGCTGATTAAATGTTGTGGATGTCTTTTCAGACCGAAAGGGTAAGAGTTAAATTAATTCTACCGAAGGTTTCGAAAGCGAGCTTACATGAGAAATCACCAGATTGTACTGGGAAATCACAATCTTGACTGTACGTCTCAAGGAAGAGAACGACTAGGAGGAAGAGCGAAAGAGCTTAGTTCAATATTGACCCATGCAAACGTGTGACGAATATTATTACAGCATATCTACATAATTTTGGTATTCAGTCCGTGGTTGCCTAAAACGCGTCTGTAATTACTCCGCTTTTGCTGTGATTGTAGAAAGCAGAGGTTGGAGCGTTTGAAACACGCGGTGGGAGTGTAGAAAGAGAAAGTGAGAGTGAGGACTCTCCACTGAAAGGGACAAGAGACAAGGAAACGAAACAGCGGACGTACAGACCCCAAATGTAACGCGGTACGTACGAGAAGGATGCCACATCACCAAAGGGGTTGTTGCTGTTTGAAATAGCTTCATACATGTGTATAAATTATATAGAACGAGGTAAGGAGATAGCGATTCTGTCATGTGGGTAACTTTATGTAAATTATGTACACAAGGTAATTAGACTCGGTTCATGGAAAGGTTGATTACGAAATTTAAACGACGCTATTTCATGCAGGTAAACATTTGAACTTATATTTAAAGAAAAAAATAATAATAATCCAAAAATTTATGAAAAATTCAATTATTATTGATCGCTTTAGTGTTTTTTTTTTTTTTTTTTTGCTACCAAAAAATGGTCGTAATTCGTGAATTAAGCTGCACATTGTAAAATAAATTGTGTTACTTGTTCACAAAACCGTTTTATCGTTATGGTAATTTTGGTCTCTCACGTTACATTACGTCAGCCTAAAAATTATGAAGATATACAAGCGAATATCGTTCTCACGTACTACGTTACGCACTCAGCCACGAAATCCAAAGAACGACTAGTGGACCCGGAGCGTCCCATCGCTTTCTGGTCCCTTGGAGCTACGCTACAACCGCAGATAGGATTCTGGAAAAAAATTCCACTCACGCATACTGCACGAACGAGCCAACGGTCTCGAAAGTATTCAAAAATAATTCCACACCACTTTGACCAACCACCCTTACGCTCCATCCGCCCTCTTTCCATTTTCTCATTCCTACAAAAATAAAAAATAAAGTAATAATAATAATATAAATAAAAATGTTACTTGCGTTTGAAAGAAATTCGCATATGAATTAAACATACGAGACATTTTTATTCGTGTCCAAGCAAAGCAGTGTAGAATTAAATAGACTAAAAACGAAAAATTAAAAAAATATTTCTTAAGCTCGTTAGAAACATGAATATATAACGACGTCAAAAATCATTTCGCTCAAACGTTCATCATGCAAATTTATCATCAGAATGCCATAATTTCCATGATTCAAGAAGATGAAGAAACAAAAGAATTCATCGAGCAAATTGTGTTTCTTAAAAAAAAAAATCATATAAGAATCGTATGAATTCTCGCTATTTTCTCAAAGTGTGAAAAGTCCTGTGCTTATTTCTGTTATGTCGAAGCTTGTGGTAAAAAATTGAGAGACATGTCGTAGGGAACATAGTCTCGTGAAATGCCTCGTCATCCCTAGCACGTATATAGGAAAGTGCACTGATTGTGAATCGACCTGCTGATTGCCCAAGTGCCAGCGGCGTTCAAACATGGAGCTACCACAAAGGCGGTAATGCCAGTAGCAAATTCTCTATATATGTTGGCACATTATATATGTATTGATATCCATATATATATGGCATGATGTTGCGAATGGGAGCCCTTTCCTAAAACGATTATCCACTCGACAGCGATAGAAGCGGTCCTTGCAGTGCAAAGCCCGTGTTCTATGTGTGACCACCCTCACTTGCTTGATCTTCTCTCTCTCTCTCTCTCTCTCTCTCTATCTCTCTCTTCATTTCTCTGTTGCCATTGAATGTTCTATACTGCCAATACTACTGCGCATGCCGATGCTTTTGCTGTTGATCCAAGAGGGGTTGTAGTTTGGCGTCGTAGAGGAAAGGGGATGAAAATGTTGCATAGATGGAAGGGGTGTGTATGGTCTCGGGCACGTAACGACGTATTGTGCCGAGGGCTCGCGAGGACTTTCAACGCGCTTCAGATGCTCCCAACACTACAGAGCACGACGAAAAGCCCCGTGGGGTACTGTCTCTCTTTCTCTTTCACCCTCTCCAGCCCTTCTCTCTCTCTTTCTCTTTTCATTTTTCTTTCTTTCTCCCTCCCACCAGTCATTCTATCCTACCTTTACAACCGTACATGATTCTTGCTTCTTCTTTTACCTCTCAAAGTGTCCTACGTGTCCCCAAGCTTAAGGAAAAGGGGACACCAGACCGACAATCCTCCGACGAGTGTCCTTTCGAGATTCGAAGCTTTTGGGACGTACGACCACAAAGTCGAGTATCGGAGGATTACAGCAAAGTAGATATCTGTCAAATGGTCGTCTCTCGTTCAAAATATTGTGGGCAATTCAATGTTGGTAAATAAGGAACAGGTCATGGTTCAAAATTCAAATGTTTTTCGTTGTTGTTTTAAAAAGTTGCATTTGAATAAAAGCCAAATGAAATTTTTATTGAATTGTTTTTCTTTTATTTTCAAATCATTTCTAACAGTGACACTTATTTTTTTTAATATTAACATCAATATTATTTAAATGGAAGAAATGTTGAGGCAAATGCGATGAAATTGTGAAGAAGAGCGAAGAAAAAAAAGTGTTACAAGGACGTCTAAGAATCGGTTGAGACGACGTAAAGCCCCAAAAGTACAGGCTTTTCTCTTACGATCTTTCACTCTTGTCGCTGTCTCGAGCATGGTTTCTTATCCGCTTGAGGATTGCCGCGAAGAAATCGCGTCAGAAGGTACCATATCTTATCCACCTGGTTGAGTCTAAAACTCGTGGTTCTTCTTCCACCCCTTGAGACGAATGCCTGAAACGAGCAACGACGTGGATTATCCTCTACTATATCCAAGGCATTCGAATTTTCGACCAAACTATATGTTCACTCCAACATTCGTCGAGGATCCCTCCAACGATTTTACGACTATGATGAAAGCGACGTAGACGAGATCCTCTCACAGTTTCTCCATCCCGAAGGACTATGTACACGAGGATATTTACTTCGACTCCTATATGAAACTACCTTCAACAGTTACATGCACTTGAGCCAACACAATCGACCAATTTTACGTACAAATATAGCACAACAGTCTGAATACTTTAACGTCTGCTAAAATGAGGGACATCCACTCTTATCAAAAGTTCATAATCCAACGGAGAAACCTTGATACCAATTACGTTTAAGAGTTCATTAAAACTTTCATTGTTCCAGTAATCTGTCTAGTTAAAACAATTTTTTTTCCACTGACTATTTCAATCACTTAATTGTTTCTGATTTTTCTAAACTTTTATCAACTTCTGGACGAAACTGTATTCGTCCATCGTCGACATCGCGAATCGAACACTTCTTTACACTACGAACAACGTAATATGGAAAATACGGCGCGAAAAAAAAAAGTAACAGGAATAATCAAACGTTGAATTACATTGAGAACGTACTGGACAATTTTTTGTAATCGTATACTTGGCAAGCATGATCTTACCGCCTGTATTATTATCGTATAACTCTCGCTTCGACTCCTCATTTATGTGCAGTAAGTATATTTACAACGAAAATTTGCTCGTTCATGAATAATATCGGTAAAGCTCTTGCGAATTGCAGAGTATACGAAAGAATATCAGGCTTTCGGAAACTACTCGAGGGTCAAAGGTCTTCGGGCACGCGATCCCAAAATACTAAACTCTCACGCTCCGAACTGGCTCTTTCTTCTTTACTCGACCATTCCTACGTCGCAGTAACGCCTCCATCCGGTACCTTTATTCTCTCTCAATAACTAATTACTCATTCATTATATATAGCCCCTTACTTTGCACAGACTAAGATTTTCCGACACTATGATACATCTGTATCACGTAATCGTATACATATCGATGTATAAATATAAAACTGCATAAAATATTTGAGCCCAATGATGATTTAAGCTGCTACATCAACCAAAAACTCTATTTGGTTAAAAAAAAAAATTCATTATTTTGTTCAATAGGGTCAACTTAATATTATTTGAATAATAAAAACATTTTTGTCATTTTAAAACAATTTATTTTGCTGGTGGATTGTAAAACAATTCTTCATTTCAAGACAATATTTTTCAGACTATTTCTGAAAAAACTAAAAATACTATTGAAATGATACAATTTTTTTTTCATTTTTCATTTTAATATTTAGTTGATTATATTCAAGAAAATAATCGAAATATTTGCACATAATTGAGTTTCGCGTGTCCTGCATTTTCGTACAATTTTACTTATTTTTATGGAGTAGGGATGTTCGACGGAATGAAAATTCAAAATATTCCGCAGCTTCTATCAGTCGTTCTGAAAATTTACGAGGACATTGGGAAAAAAAACAATTGTTGAGAAGGACGATTATTTAGTTGAATATATTTAACTAAATAATCGTTATTTTTCAAAAAAAAAAAAAAAAAAAAAAATTCTCAGTGGAACATTGACAACTTTTATAGTCACATGTCATCGTCCCCAACGTTATTTAAAATCGGATCGATTTTCTCAAAAATAAATATTTTGATGAAATATAAAAAAAAAATATATCAAAATATAAATATTTTGATAATTCGATGAAATATAAAAATCTAGTTTTTTGTGAAATACCCTATATGCATATTCTATATATATTTGAACTAAGTAGTATACGATGTCGCGTGGGGAACCTCTTAGTGTTTCGTGAATAAATAATCGAGCTGAGCGCGTATCTGAAAAGCGTTGAGGAAATTGTGTACCAAACCTATTGGAGAAACAAAGAAGAATGTTGCTCGACGAAGACGAAAAGATTCTGTGAAGACGAAAAAAAAATATAATTTGCACTTCCTTCCCAGACGTTAACTTTTTTTTCCATATTGTATTTTTTTTCTCCCCCTGAATTTACTTCGTTAATTTTTCCATCGAGCCTTTAATGACAAGAAAAATTATTAAAATAAATAAAGTAAATTAAAAAAAAAAAAAAAGTATCCATGAAAAACAGAATCGAGAGCTTGTTGAAAAATGAAAATGAAAATGAACAGTTGATTGATATGTTGCATGGAAATATTTTCCCTTCAAAATAATTGACAACGTTGCTTCCATTTGTTGCAACGAACGTTGTTCTTTGAGTGACACCGTCGACGTCAGAAAATAATTGAAAAAAAAAAAGGAGAGAAGAGCATGCACGTGACGAGAACACACAGTAGAAATAGATCGTTGTATAGTGAGCTGGAGTTTACTGAGACGAGGGAATAGAGAAAAAAAAAGGAAGGCATGAAACTATACCAGCGTTTGCATAGTTCGGTTATGTCTGTAGCGGGCGTTTCGCGAGTTTACGAACACAACAGCTGCGAAAACGTAGCTACTAAAATATTGAAGAGGATAAGTGGTTTGCACGCGTATCTGAGAAAATGCGAGAGAGATAGAGGAAAAGAAGAGAAAGATAAGCGCGATGAAGTAACAGAAGAGAAAGCACTTTTCTATCTACACGTGGATAAGAATGTTATACGTTTTAAACAAAAGGGCTTAAACCACATGATTGAATGTCTGAAATTGAGCCAATTCCCCGTTAAGGTATAGGAACAAATATCTATGTACAGGGTGAACAAACGTATATGGAATTTTAACCCTTTTCGACCTTATGAAATGAACGTTTATGCAATCGATGGTGGTGAACCCTGGTACCAACGAAGCGCCATAAGAAACATTGCAATAGTACTAAACATAGTTGGCTTTCTATGGATACATATAAAAATTGAAATAGCGATGGAAGGAGAAACTCCACGTCTCATACAATTCAATCGACCACGTCACACATCCCAATCGCGTTTGTACGAAGCGAGTAAACTCACAGATGACCAAAGTCGTTCAACATATTGTAAAAAAGTTATTTTTATCACGATCTATTGTAAATATCGAAAAATATTCGCTCCTTCATGGAACACTGAATATTTTTGAAAAAATAAAAATAAACACGAAAAAAAAAGTCATTTGGACACATTTGCACTTTGAAAAAAGCTCATTTATCGATTGAAACGTTTAGAAATTTTTTTATTAATTCGAGAAGTTATTATACGCGAGAACGAAACGGCGAGTAAAAAAAAGGGACAAACAAATAGAGAGTGACTCTTGTGCCAAGCACTCAAGTAAACGAAAATTGTTGCACAAAGGATAATAATGGTACCGGAGACAAAAATGGAAAAGAGGCAGAAAACCAGCGTGTGCTCTTGTCACCATTTATGCTCCTTTCTCCCTCTCTCTTTCTCTCTCTTTCGCTCGTACTTATAGTCTTGTTGCTCCAACAAAACGGAATTACGTGTCAGGAGATCTCTTGCGAAAGTCCCATCAAGTTTCGTTGCTTTATCTTTTTCTCACCGGACAAATAACGAATATTGCTCGCAAACACTTGTTTCCATTCGTTCCCTCCTCGTCTCTGTCGCGTGGTCCTTCTTATCCTTTTTCTACTACCTTTCGTACCAATTTGAGTCTCGTGTTCTACTCCCGTCACTGATTAAGCTGAAAGCTATGGCTGAAATCCAGACAGTGCCTGCAAACAAGGGACTCACCATGTTTCAAATTAAAGCGACTTTATTTTCACAAAACTCAAGAGAAATATGTTGACGATAGAGAAGAATCCAAGCAGACTTTCATGTCGCTACATAAACATTGCAGGTTTATTATAATTTATACGAAAATAAAATGTAAATTACGTGCAAATAGAAAAATACAGGAAACTAAAATGGTTCGTTGATTTTTTGGAATGTCAGAATGTTTCTTATACACGGAAAAAGTTTATTTTCATGTTTATTCGTTTCATTTTTTTTCTTCTTTCGAATCGTCAATGAAACGTGCAAACTCTGAATATTCTCAGCTGCGATTACTTTCCTATTTGCCAATATAATTTATTCTCGACTCTGTACCACGTATGTGTGTTTTACAGGATCGTGCGACTTTTTATACGGAGTTTCTCATGAAATTCCTTAAAACTATTGCAACACGTACGTATTGCTCCAGAGCACATGCGATTTCCTCGAGAGTGGTTTTTTCAACGTAGATCCCTCGCTCGCTCGCGCCACTGTCATTCGCTTCCACTTTTGCCGAGGGGGACGTAAAATCCAGCGACAAATTACCAGTCGCTCATGTTTACGTTAAATCGTTTAAGTGCACATCCCTCGGAATGTGAACATATAAGTATAAGAGAAAAGATATTCATACTGTTACGTAAAAATTATATAATAATACCACGAGACGAAGTTTTCCTTTGGAATGCGAAAGTGTTGAGAATTTGTGAATAAAAAGGACACATTACTGAAAATGAAGAATATTTGAACTCGATGATCTGTGTGAATGATTTTAATTAATTATTTTAATTAATTTTGTACTCACACATTGGAACAGTTCGAACGTTCAAAATTTTTTGTTTGAATCCTGTAAATCGATACAAATTTATTCAGTGACAAGTTCCAATACGATATTAATTAATGATCCTACATTGGAATAAATTTATTTTTCACTTTTCTGGCGATAAATATTTTCATCCATTTATTTGGCCAAGGAAAACAAACTTTAACGTAAAACTCAGTGATTTAAAAATTGGCAAACATTTGGGGTTGAGTTGAGGTTGTGAATATGAGAGTTTATGATACAGAGTGTGTGATGCACATGCGAGGGCTCGAGCTATTCATCGCTGCCACCGCGATATTCAATCAGACATATTAATTTGCTTTACGATTCGAAACATTTCGACTATGGTCGCAAACTCTCATCGCGTGTTTCGAATATCGTTATGAGCCCAGTCAATGGCATACCCGATGTGTGAATATACGCTTCAACCAAAAGTACTTATACATCCGTTTCAATACACCACGTACATTTCAAACGCCATAGAATTATACTCCGAAAGCCATGATTGATTATTTAGGATCATTGTGCTAATCATCAAAGGTGTGTTGAATCCATCATCACATATATTTCTCTCTAACTTCCCATACAGTTGCAAAACTTCACCATTCTCGTATCAAGCGCATTTAATGAAAGATAAATCAATCATTTCACGATAAAAACAATCTGATTAGCCATTAATTCAAAAGTAAAGCAAATGATTTACATTTTTTTATTTTTTTACAATTGATTCTGTAATTATTAGTGAAATTTTAAGAAAATAGAAATTTCATACTCTCCCGAGAGAGGATCGACTTCGAGGTAATGATCGAACACCACACATCTCCCCCTTTCGAAAACACCGATGCCCTCGCTTGCAACCCAACACCAATTCTTCAAGAATACTGCTTCGCCACTATTCATGAAAGAATCGACTTCAAGATACACGTGGGTGGCAAATAATATGCGAAAAGCGAGGGGAGATATATAATATGCCAACGATCTGGAGGAGGTTAAAAAAAAAAAAGGCTCCCTCCGTTGTGGCAAAAAAGCCAACCCCTTCATAAAACTTGCATTTCTGTTCGAATTTTCAGGGCTTCGTTCACTGTCATTGTATCCATCGCTGAGATTGAAACTCTTGAAAAACAATAAATCTTGAATTCTAAATATTATATTCAGTGGAAATAAACAAATGAGTGACATCACTGAGACGAATAATATACAAAATAAATCACGAGTTAACACGAACATTTATTTTCTCACGATCTGAAGTCAATTAATAATAAACACATCAATTCACTAATGATTCTGTGGATTCACTTTTTCGACACAATCCCTTGTTTGCGGAACAACAAGACTCAATGTTTTGAATAAATAATAAAAAATAAATAAATAAATAAATAAAAAACACCGAGCTCATCTCGCTGCTGATAAACTGTCGCGTGTCTGACTGAGCCCGAAACAAAACGTGAGGGTGAACGAACCAGCTTTTCTTACTGGAGTCCCTTAAATAATAGTAGAAAGCTCTTCGTCATTGGAAAGAGCGTCACTCTCGTGTCTGGTTAATAGTGAGAGGGGTAAAATGTGTAGTGTACAACGAGAGTGTTTTTAGCTGGTGAATTGCCTTCTAAAATATATATATATATATATAAATGCATACTAGTACAGGAGACAAACGTCAGACAGAGACAATAGAACATTGGGGAAGAGAGGGTGATGACTCGAAGGGATATTGCGTTCTGTTTCCGAAGGCAAAAATGCCCGAGAAGTACGAAAGAAGAGAAATACCCCTTATTCCAACTTTTTGATATTGTCAAGGCAAAAACACAATAGAACGTATAGGACATTCCGTATAAAATCTCATCTTATAACTCAGCATTAAATCAAAATTTCACTGCACGAATAATATAAAAAATGATGGATAGAATTCGATGATTCTAAAGAGTTTTCCATTTCTTTATCTTCCTCTCTGTCTCCTGCTCTTTCTCTAAATGCACAATTAATGTTAACATCGAATTAAAAAAAAAAATGGCGCCAAAATTTGAATTATATCATCTCCGCAAATATATGGAAATTTCCTGTAACCCGAAACTTTGATTATTCAACATTTTATTGCGACTAATGACAATGAGTGGAAATAAATACAATACGAGAAATGTGCAATATGCTACAACATGGAATATCTCGTGTAGGAAAGTGAAAAAAGAAGGCAAAAGGAAGTACATATTCATCGAGCCGAAAGAAAAGTAGCTACAAGGAAAGAACTGGCCCCTGTGGAATGTCATCTCTCAGGTCTCGTTTTCCATCCTTCTGTCTGCATATATCCATCTTTTGCCGATTGAGGGGAGTACCTAGACACAAGAAAAGTCCAAGTGCGCAGTCTCCCCTTGACTATATCCGTTATAACTGTAACTCACTGTATATATATTTATATACGTTCACATGAAAACTACAACTATAGCTTGACTCACGAGCGTCTTATTCGAATGCAGCTTTTCGTCGACCTCTCTGCGAACACCATCACCCTCAGTGTGGCGCACTACTGTCATCGCCATGGGGGGCTAGGGGGTAGTTGCAAAGGGATGAAGAAGCGGCAGGCTATACCCGGACGACTAACCAAGACGCATATATATATACATATATATATGTATATATAGCACATAAAATAATATATATGAAGATATGTTCCTTCGTATATATATATTTATACATATATATACATATAAAGCGAGGTGCGCGGACGCTAGCAAGTTCAGTCGTCCACCGCGTGTCGAGCCGCGAGCATCTCCCGCATCGAGACTCTGATACCCCGTTATCGTCTCTGCCCTTCGATCTTTCTGTATTCCAGAAATCTTTATTTTCTTTATTTTATCAAACAAAAATCTTACCTTTTTTACGTGGGACGATGATTTTTTTCTTCAGATATTTCTATTTATTTTGATTTTTTTTTTTTTTTATATCGTGCTTTGAAATTTGATAAAAAAGCACATGTTTTCTGGTATTTTTTTTAAATATCGATAACTGAATTGATGGTTGAGCTAATTTTTCGTTTACTTTCTTTTTGATTTACGAAGAGAGGATAAAAAATGAAAAGTTATCGCGAACGTTTTTTTTACTTTTTTGTCATCACTTATAAAGAGTAAGAAACTTTTTCCTGCATGTTAAAAAAATTACAATGTGCTACCGCCCCCTTTGATCTACAACATTCTTACCCAATGTGCTCTCTTCGACTTTTATCGCATGTACTTTTTCAACAACTAACATGCCCGATTGAAGAGTGCTGAGTGGACAAATAAAAGTTTTTCACGAACTAATGCCTCTTGCATTTTAGTTTGAACTTTTTTCTATTCGATAACATTGAAGTGCAAGTGGTAAATAGCTCGAAATGTTGGTGAATATGCGCTCGAGTATCGGATTGCCTACTTGGCGATACCAGCCGGATATGAATGAGGAGAAATATTGCACGGTGTGAGATCGAAAGTGCAAGAAAACAAAATTATGCGATCTAACGATGAAGCTAAAAATCTGCGCTTTCCTGCTTTTTGGTTTTCTACAAATTTCCATAAGCCTCGACAGTAAGCGACGTTTATAAACAATATAACGCACTATTCACCAAAACAAATAATAAAAAATTATTATCAAATGACAGTATCATTGGTAGGCACTAAATTCCATGGATCTGAGTCATTAAAAAATTATTCTAATCCAATGGAAAATACATTTTATGACAAAAAAGCATTTTGTCATTATTGACATTGACACGAACAAGATATTTTTTGACTTTTTATTTTTTATAAAACATTTTGACAGCGTGTGTTCCAAGGATTATTCAATTTTTGTTTAATAATTGCACAAATTATTACAATTCATTAAACATTCTCTTAATTTAAGAAAAAATGTTCGTAAATAAAAGTTAGATTTAATGAGCACGTATTATGAAAATTTGTCAACAAAACTTCACTTTGTATTGAATGAATTTTCGTCAGATTTACTTTTCGACGTTAATGCAATTTTTTATCACGTACTGATAGCGAAGAGGGAAGAAAAGTGTTTTCGATGATGGAATTTGTATCCGAGTAAGCGATGAGATATACGTGCGTTCCCGACGGGACCAATAAAGTAACGGGGGGTTGACTTAGACCGGTGAGCTGCAGACTTTTCGACATGCCAAGAGGCAAGGAGAAAAGTTGGTAAAGCGTTCAGCTTTATTCCTAAGTGAGAGAGCTCGCTGACTGATACACGGCGTTAAACTCCCGTTCGCGTCGTTAAGACCAACTTTACGATTCCCATCACATAGTCGTACGGTTTGCATGCTGTTTTAAATATATGTATGCATATAGCAGTTGGAAAATATGTTCAATGGCTAAATATAAACTTTGGCATTCAGCCCTTTTTTCCTTTGCTCCGTCTCTTGGTATTCAACACCCACAATTATTCCATAAGGAATTTACAATAAGGTTAACGATGTTTCAAATTATCGATGAAAAAAAAAAAAAAAAAAAAAAAAAATCATTTTTCCGCAATTAGGACAATTTTCAGAAAAGAATTTAATTAGAGAGTGACAGTTCGAGAACCACGAGTTGAAACGTCATCGGTGGCATAAAATAATAATAATAATAATAATAATAATAATAATAATAATAATAATCATGAAAGGTTTTAATTTGTTTTTTGTTGTTCTTCTTCTTCATTTGCTACAGTGTCAGAATCGAGAGAGGAAGAGGACGAGGACGATGCCGAAGAGGACGACGATCCGAATTATCACGGGGAGGAATACGACTACGAGGACTATGGCAGTGCAACTATCGCGAGTGACGTTGATCTCATATCCGGTGGCTCCTTACCGATGTTTCTGGTTGAGCCGATTGACTCGTTCGTCGTTAAGGGTCGCCCCGCAACGTTACACTGCCGAGCTGCTCACGCTCTTCAGGTATAGATTGTAAATTCAAGAAAATAAATAAATCTTTTGTGCAAAACATGATTGAAAACGATATTCGATTGTTTGTTTAGGTTTATTTCCGCTGCAACGGAGTCCGGAATGAAGGGCTACATCAGGACTTTGTTGATCCGAGGACCGGGACTCGAATCATCGATGTTGAACTCAATGTAACCAGAAATCAAGTCGAAGAATATTTCGGGAAAAAAAAATTCAATTGCGAGTGTGTCGCGTGGTCGGGATCTGGGGAAATACGGGGACGAGCTGCTACTGTAGAAGTTGCGTGTGAGTACCAAATTCAACTTTCAGATAATAATTGATATCATCATTTTTTTTTTCTTATCGTATCGTTATTCAAATTTCTACACTTTTCATCATGGCGCATGCACTGTTTCCTTTGCACTTCGTTTCCACGACCCCATTCATCGTTTCGGTTAAATGTTAAAAAAAAAAAACGTTTCACTGGTAAAAATATTTGATTGTTACCAAACGCTTCGTTCATTCCAAAAATCGCCGAACAATAATGATTGATAAAATTCCTCTCAACTGCGGATTTTTCTAAAAAATACCAACTAAAACATTCGTAACGTAAATCAAAAGATATGTCCAGAATCCTGGCCTCGCGCAATGTTCGTTTTTTTCAATTTATTTTACTCGAAAAGGTTTAGAGCTGAAAAATGTAAATTTTTCACGGAAGTAAAGGCACATTGAAATAAACAGACATGCACGAGCAGTATCTCAATTGAGCGCGAACATTTGAGCGAGTGGCAAATATATATAGGCGGGAATCTCGAGCGTCGGGACAAACAGGATGCAGAATTAAATCGGTATTTGGAGCGCAAACAGGAAATGCACACGCGGGCTATCAAATTGAATACGTGATATTGACGAGCTGTACGAGTGACGAAAACGGAAAATTATCCGTTCCAATCGAAATTTATATATAGACGGATACCGTCAAATGAAATAAACTCGTTTTTTTGATGGAGCTCGAAAGCTTTCATCAAAATGCCATCCACCGAAGCGGATTAACGAGCCTCCTAGGCCTTTTTTTTCAAATTCAACGTTATTTCTATTTATGTTTTTAATTTAATGCATTTTGAATGCGCCCTTTTTCAAAAAATTACGAAAATTATTGCATTCTCAGGTTGTTAAAATAGTAAAATCTTGGTATTATCGAGAGATTTTTTTATGTGAATTTTTTCCAAACGTTTCTCTTGTCGCAATGGCTGAATTTTTCGGTCGGATCGAGGGACATTGAATGAGAGCGGAAAAGCCTCGGGAGTCTGCAAACTGCCACACTGTCTGTTGAAAAAAGCAAAAGCGTCGAGTGTGGAATACGATATTAGAGCGTTCTAGTGGTTGATGCGACTCTCTCGTTCTTCCATTTTGCAAGAGCAAAAAAGTGTTATTCTGGTGCACTACTCCGAGCCAATTGGTTGCTGAAAATGCGAAACCCATGGAAGAAACACAAGTAGAGGAAAAAAAAACGATTGAGAGACAAATGGAAAATGCGCTGGAGAAAGATTCTTGAGACTTCGTGAAATGAAAGAAATGGATGTGTTACGTCAGACTGTTCTTGAATTTCACTACTTCTGCACCTGCTCGTACATTATTCTTGTGAATGAATACGCGAGGTGTACGAATGTGTTGAAAAATGAATTAGAATTTATATTCCACGTTAGCAGGATCGATGTGACCATATGAAGCAGAAAACTACGAAAAAAGATTCATTTAATTTGATCAAAGAAAAAAATTCAATGCTGATAAACTAAATTAATGACCAAGCGTCACAAATTATTTTAGAAACCACTTAAAATGTTATAAAATGTTGTAAACGATGATCACGCAAATTTTGTAGAAAATTTTCGACATAAACAGACAACCGTTTTAATCAAACTTCTATTTTTACATTCGTCTCCTTTTCGTCGTCTCGACGATCGCTTTTGTAAAATGCTTGCATCGGTGCATGTAAGCACGAGACGAGAAGGTAAACTTACCCAATGCAAACAATTCGATTTGGAAATTCTCTCGTACACACATCGAACTCACAGGGTTGTCCCGTCTCGGTTTACTAATGCTGTTTGCCCATTTCCCCCGCACAGCATCCGCATCGCTGCGAAGGTCGCGTTCTGCAAGTCTGTCACACTCGTGAGTCATACGGAGTGAGAGTAAGGGAGAAAAGGAACACGCACGCCATAGCAAGGGTGGAGTGAATGGTTCTCCTTTATACTATAGACATAAGTTATACCCGGAACCAGTTTGCCGGATGCAGAATCCGCATCAGCAGCAAACTCCAGAATCGCCAAAATTTATGTTTGACTTTTTGCCAGCTGTGTTGATATTCAGTCGGCTCTGCTTGTCAAACCAAACTTCCGGGGTAACTTAATAACGCGTGCAGACATTCTAGCATATTAAAACGAAAGTTTATGTAGGGCATGTTTACGGTACGTCAGTTGAAAAATTCTTTCCTTACAATTTTTTAAATATAATCATTAAAAACCATGAAGAAATCTTCAAATTCGTCGATATTCGAGAAAATAATGTTAAATATTCCGATATTTAGAATGTCATTTGGAAGGACTTGAGAAAATGTCCTCAAATCGTTATGAAAGTTTTACGAGAAAAAAATAGTTAAAAAAAAAAAAAAATTAGAAAAACAATTATCATAAAAATACTGAATGCAAAACGATAAATGTCGAATAGAAGTTTAAAATTCCGTCTGAAAAGGTCAAGTTTGAGTTTTTCCATATCCGCAACTTACAAAATCCCCCGACACGAATTGACGAATGAATACCATAGTCACGAGCGGCGATATTCATCAGAGAGCAATGCACCAGTAAAAAAAAATAAAAAATAATAGTACATTTGCAATTCAGTACATCAATATATAGGCATAAAAATTTCGTGGAAAATATGAAATATTAGCGTGTCTAGGATCTGGAAGTGCAATGGCCGAGTATGCATGCAGAGTCGGGGCCCTTTTCGAGGTCTCATCTCTCGTGGTTTGTGCCTCTCGTCGTGCGCACGATATTAAAAGCACACTATTGGCCTTCAACGAACAAATAATAGAGCGGCGGGTCATTGGCAACCGCGAGTCCGTGCACTCACGTATAAAAAAAAAAAAAAAAAGTAATAATAATAATAATCATAATAATAAGAATAATAACGAAAAAAAATCATACCTGCATCGCACGTTCTTTCGACTTTTCACTATATACATATTTTCACTCTGTTGCATCGTTCTCTTCGACTGCTCTTTTTTTCGTTACAAGAGAACCTGGTGAGCACCACCGTGAAAGCCCTTCGCATTTACATTTTGCGCGTAGCCTCATATCGCTGAGTGCTACCATGCTCCATTTCTCTATCTCTCTTATTTTCAACCCTCGATTCCATACTTACACATATGCTGTTCTTTGCAACACACATGCATTACAGCGAGTGTCTGTGTGTACGCGCGCCCTCTCACCCTCGAGTTATACCGGCGTACCATTCACAATTTTTTTCCTATGCCGTAACGTACACCGGATGTTAGCCACTACTTCGAACCTTTCTACCATTCATTTTTAGCGTAGATGTATTTGGAAAACTAAAAAAAAACTAAAAAAAAAAAAAAAAAAACATTGCTATTGGTCACGTTTTTCATCGGTATAGACAATGACAAAGGGATTTGAAAACTTTCTCATATTCAATCCTAAACTGCAAAATACTAAAATACACGCAGGAGGGTTGAAAATTAACTGATGCTGACGTGTTATTACAACGGGTTAAAAAATTTGAGATAATTAGAATCCTTGATTGTTTATTATAATGTTCCATTAGTTTGGAAAGAAAATGGTTACAATAAACGTTCGAAATAAAATAGATTTGAAGAAACACTTCCTGTCCCCACCGTATTCGCTGTCCGTCGAGGCTGGAAGAAACGCGGAATTGCGATGTGTTCCACCTTTGGGAATCCCTCGGCCAAATATCTATTGGCTAAAAAATGGTTCACCCATCGAATCAATTGTTCCACCAATATCTACGAGGTCTCCGAATCTAGACTCCGGAATACCTGGCAGGAATGAAATTTCTTCTTCGTCCATCGATCTTCTCCAATCTGCTGAAGAAGGAAATCTTGTGCTTGGCGTGGCTGAGCTTCGTCATCAAGCAAACTACACTTGCGTTGCCGAAAATTTAGCTGCACGAAGACCCAGTGAACCAGCTGTTCTCACGGTTTATGGTACGTCCAACATCGAAAATTCATTTTTATTAAAACTACACAAAAGTCGTGGACTGCTGTGAGACAGATTTTATTTTATCCAGTCAACGGTGGATGGTCGTCCTGGTCCGGCTGGTCCGAATGCAGTGTACGATGTGGCCGAGGGGTTCAAAGGAGGACTAGAACTTGCTCTAACCCAACACCCATTAACGGAGGACAAACGTGCCCTGGACCAGCCACTCAGAGAATGGAATGTAGTCCATCTTGCCCAGGTATGATTCCATCATCTATCGATGTCATTCATTTGAAACAAGAAAAATTAAAAAATAAATTACTCAGAACGTAGGAAAAACTTTGGATAAGCTTGAAACGAAGTTCTTTTTTTTCTTATTGTTTCCATATTTCTTTTGATTTGTTTCGTAAATTGTTGATAACTAAATATACGAATCCATGTGACTCTGTTGCTGAAAATTGATCCGGGATACTTTTTTGTCCTCAACATGAATGTGTTTGAACCGATCACCATAACGCTTAGCATTATCGTTACATGTTTCGCTCGCCCTACAGTTTCAAAGTAGTACAGCATGCACATGCGGTATTTTGTAAAAGACTATACTTATGCCAATTCCATACTTTACGTGAAGATACTTCGCGCGTCTCATAGTTATTCATGCGGCACTTATATCTATCGAGCTAAAAGTTCCCACTTCACGAATCCACTCTCATCGGTAATTTCAGCGGTCGATGGCAGATGGTCAGCGTGGTCAGGATGGTCAGCCTGCGGTTCCGATTGCTTGAGGGTGAGAAAGAGATCTTGCAATGATCCACCACCAAGTGACGAGGGACGAATTTGTCCCGGCAAAGACATTATCGTTGAAGAGTGCTTCAGCGATCGATGTGCTGGTGAGTTATGAGGAGAAAAAAAATCTTGTGTTCCTAATTGGATTGTAGAAGAAAATAACAAAATGTGAACCCAGCCATCGTAATGTTTTTCATTTGTCCACAGCGCTGAGCCAAGATGGACCTCGAATTTTCAAAGAAGGTACGCACTGGTTGATGATTATTTTTTTTTTTTTTTTTTTTTTTTTGAAAATTGTCAATGGAATTTTAGTTTATTTGTCTGTACATTTTAATTTTTTAGCCACCACCTCTATCGACCAGAAAAACTTGCTTGCCCTGTGGATTTCACTTACTCTTGCTCTTCTCGTTCTTGGACTCGCTACTCTTTTCGTAGTGCGTTTGATGCGACGAAAGGAACAAATAAACGCACTTTACGGTGTGGCTCGACTGGACTTTCGACATGCTAATAATCTTGCCAAATCTGTCGTGACGAGGGGTGAACGAACTGTTCTTACGGGACGTGATCATCATGGTAGAGGCGAGACTGAAGTCACGAGAATGCCGAGGTTAGTTAAATTCAACAAGTGAAACTGTTTTCCCATTGATTTTGGCAGTAGATAGAGGAAGAACTGCTCAAATGTTTGGGTTTGTTTGGGTTGCAATGCTTTGGTATTTGGATAATGATAATAATCGATTCAAATGACGAAATAAACACACTGTTCGAATTTGCTAATAAATGAATCATCAAAATCATCTGATTATCAGATCGTTCTCCGAGCATCATTACGACGTGCCTCAATTATCTCTTCCATCAACAAACGGTCCTTCGCCCAGTTCCTCAACTGGAAGTCGTTCGACTCGTTCAATGTGCAAGACTCCGCAACGGCCCCGAGTATCTTCAGACATCGAGGAAGTTCGTTCTCCCCAGAAGGTACAACAATCTCCGGTATCATCCTATCACCGACAAGGGCGCCAAGTGTTTTCGCCGTCCGTTGGAACAAATTGGAGAACCGAAAGCCCTGAGAAGAATTGCACCAACGAGGAAGAAAACAAATCAATGGAAAACTCGAAATTTCTAATGAACGAAGAAGATAATCAGGATAAAGCGAAGCAGCAGAACGAGAAAAAATTATCCCTCAAGAAGAGCTTTGAGGAAGAACCTTCCGAGGAAGTTATGAGTGAACGTGCTGGTGGATCTGTAGTAAAAGCTGTGGTCGATGAACAAGGTGCTCTTCTGGTTGTGCCGGAAGCTGGTGTGTCTATGTCAGTGCCGGAAGGAGCTACTTCTCGTGGTCGTCGACAGAATCTCTATCTGGCTGTTCTCGGTGAAGATTGCCTTAAACCCAATCTGCCCTCGACGATGACTCTGCTGTCGGGTGTCGTGGCTTGCGGACCATCCAAACTGGAATTGATCAAACCAATGATACTGCAGTTCGAGCACTGCGCTGAATTGAGAACCGGGAATTGGGAATTGAGCGTGTGGCATTGTGAACTTGATCTTGAAGCTCGTTGCAACGGTTTCTCTTCGCTTTCATCAACCTCGACCATTTCATCAACATCATCCATTTCTATTACCTCGAAATGGCACAAAGTTCTCACCCTCGGTGGTGAGCCAACGAATCTACCGGGACAACCTTTTGCTCAATTGGATCACGCCGGGGTCTTCCTCGTTACCGAGACTCCAGGAGCTTATGTGATTGCTGGTGAAAGTTCCGTTGTAGCACCTGGACTTGCCGTCAAGAGAATATCGATCGCTGTTTACGAGTCTCAAGATCGAGATCTCGTTAGATGTCACGTTGTCGAGGATACAAGAGCCACGTCCAAGGTCATTGAAGAACAGGTTTGAAAATTGTTATTTATAATAATTGTGTTTGGTTACCAACGCTATCACTTATGTTATTCTATCCCAAGACGATTCACATTGAATTTTACGACCTCGCTCGATTTTGATAAAAAAAACGATATCCCGATGGAATGGCAATGTGCGGTTACATTGGAATCCTTGGTCGCGATAAATCGTCGAAGTAGTTCACATTTTCACATTCTAGGAAAGACGTATCGGTGGATCCTTGATCGAGCGTGGCATACTGAGTTATCGTGCAAGTGGTGCACCACTTTGCATTGATCTCGAGGATCGTGAGAGCGGTTTTACAGATCGCCAGGAAGTCCCGTATCGGCTGGTATGGTCATCTTCCAAGACAAGTCCCTGCAGGACTTTCAAGATCGAGAGAATCACGAGTGATTTAAAACTGGGCTTTGAGCTACGAGCGTCGCAGCGTGGCTTCGAGGAGAATGGCTTAGTTCTGAGGATCGATCTCGATCTCACTACAAAACGTAGGAGCTCCCTGGGAATCAAGAAAAACGAGAGAACGGAGACGAGTGTGATCGTTAGTCGAGGAAAAAATGGTAACAGGGTGAACGACGCGGTTGTGCCAAGAACCTTTAGGTATTCCATTAAATAGATCGATCGAAAAAAGCTACAATGATGTAGAAAAAGGAATCAACGATCAAAAAACATTCTCATCATTATTTTAAATGTTTATGTTCGGCAGATTTTCAAAGACTCTGAGAAGACAGCTCTGCCAGTGTCTTGATCCACCAAGTATCCGAGGAAATGACTGGCGTATGCTCGCCCAACGGCTTCAAGTGGATCGGTAAGGATTTAAAAAAAAAAACCACTTTAATTTCACTATCATTATTCGCCTTAAACCATTCAAGTACGAGATTCATGTGCTTGCTATTTGTATTTTCTCATGCCGCAATATATAAACGATACTTTCGTCTGGAATGGGTTACAAAGATACGTGGATTACTTCGCAACGAAGGCCAGTCCGACCGAGCACATTCTCGATCTGTGGGAGGCGCGGCATCGCGAGGCCACGGCTCTGGCCGACCTCTTAAACCACTTGAGGCTTATGGGTCGTGTTGATGCGGCAACGGTCCTCGAGACTCGTTTAGGACCTTGGATATGATGAGCCAAACGTTATCCGAAGTCAATAAAAAAAAATCTCGAACAGATGATTACCAAAAAAAAAAAAAAAAAAAAAAAAAACATGCATTTGAATAAACATACACTCTTAGGATTATTATTCGTGTAATTGTAAATATGCAACATGGAAATTTAGTGTCGAATGATTGATGTGTTAGAAATCTTTTATAATTAAGATGAGTGTAGCCGATGATTTTGTAGATCATGATAACAGAGATGCCAAACACACGAGCCAAATGAATATGCTTTTTGTATATCTCGGCGTCCTTGTAAATAAACCATTATTTACATAAAATGTTTATTATAAATGAAGACAATATAAACACGTGAATTTTTATTTTAAAACAATTTCACATTCAAAAAATGAGTCTCCTGATTATTTCCGAAGAATCCTATCCCCGAAATCATTTATCTTTTAATGATTGTCCTATCTGTCAAATTAGATGACACTTTCATTTTGATGATCATCTTTCCTTCGATATAAATGACAATGGAATTGATGGTACCACTAAGTCCAGACACATTGTTAAGACGACGTTAATTCGCATGTACAGTATCCTCGGACATTCCAAAATCCAAGACATTCAAGTATCTCAAGGATTATGGCATAACATTTGATTCAGACATATATCTGACGTGCACAGACGACCATCTCCAGAGTCGATCGAATCTTACCCTCGCGAGCAATTCACCTAGGGGTTGAGTGCTTCGGATCGCGATCAAGATGATCCAACAAGATTGGCGAATGCCTCAAACAATCGACAATATTGGGTCGAATGGTACATGTGCATTGAGCATACATATACATTATGTAGACACGGATTTCTTGCTCGCTGATGATGCTTCAGGGTATTATTGGAGGAAGGGATGGGAGGAGGAAGGAAAATGGACGAAACGTGTGAGAGAGACGATGTGCTGTTGTGGAAAGAGAAGGAAGATGAGGCTATTATATAGGTATGCAAACTTTGGTGCTCAAGAAGAGCACCCTTGTGTAGGCATGTGGAGAGGTTAGAACATCCCAGTTTCTCTTGATCCCTTCCATCTCTCTCATGGTCCAATCCTGCATATATGTATATATATGTGGATATATCTCATGTTTCTCTCAAGTGAGTGTGTGTGGACTGGACAGAAGAGACGTATATGTATAGCATCTAGAGAGAGAGAGAGAGATAGATACTAAAGGAGTGGAATCTATATATATGTATACTTTGCTGGCTTGGATCCAAGAGAACGGCATTTAATCACTGGCTTTCTGCCGCCATTGGTAATTCCATTCGTCGGACAATGCTTCTCCTCTCTTGCTCTCTCCCTCAGTCTGCGTTGACCTAACGATTCAATGGAGGATGCAAACGGACAAGAAGGTCCTGCGACCCACGGTTAATGCTAATAAGTTTATAAATGTAACTGCGCGACTACGTTTCCATTGTAACTAAAATGTTGAAAAGACATTATCTTGGCGTTTTATTTTTTGTATTAATAAATATAAGGAGATGATTCAAGGTCAATGAAAGGAATGGAGAACACATCGGAACTTAAATTTTCTTGAGGAAGGAAAATGTTTATGAACTAAGACTAGAAATTTCGTGTTGTCCAGATTTTCTGTTCATCATTTTATTTCACACCATACCAACTTGATTACGACGGTAGGTCTATGTATGTATTTAAGGCTGTTACACTGCGACGAATCCCCGCACACGAGGCTAGCATAAATCGTTCTCTCGTCCAACGCCGTATTAATTTCCCGACTAATCGTGATTGTGATCTACAGGCAATTACCAGGAGAATCAGCCAATCAGATTGCGACTAACATCGCTTTGCTAGCGACAAGGGCTTCCGTTAACGCGCTATGCTCGACGAGTTTCGCACACGCGATCGTCTCTTTCTCCCTCTTTGACTCACTCAGTCTTTCTTTCTCTCTGTCTCTCTCTCTCTCTCTCTCTCTCTCTCTCTCTCTCTCTCTCTCTCTCTCTCTCTCTCTCTCTCTCTCTCTCTCTCTCTCTCTCTCTCTCTCTCTCTCTGTTTCGTTCTCGTACATCAGACTCGCTACACACGTCCTATCCTATTAGGTGGTTCTATGCATGCCATGGCGATATATATACATGTATCTACGTTACTGTAATATGTATG
The DNA here is from genome assembly GCA_948107755.1 of Campoletis raptor. NCBI lineage: Eukaryota > Metazoa > Arthropoda > Insecta > Hymenoptera > Ichneumonidae > Campoletis > Campoletis raptor. The sequence goes on from OX403624.1 coordinate 20,267,278, forward strand.
CGAAGAGCCTATTACACACTTTCCTCAACGCATAACCCAAACACTCTCCAACCGTTCCCTCTTCCTCTTCCTCTTTCCTGTATATATATATATATATATATGTTCTACGTGTGCTGAGTAATAGATCGATAAGTATACACAGCATAGGGATTTTGTGCTCGAAGGACGAGACCACCAACACCATCAGAAACTGTCGAGATCGCAGCTTGTATCGCAAAAGCGAAATGCCTGCATCGATATCTCTCACCTTCTAGATCCTTTCTGACTTATGTAAGTAACCGAGTTCAATGGCCCAACGAATCTCATCAAATCTGCATGATGCAGCTTCATAAACACCTAAGAATCTCGCTCATCAGACGATGAGGAACATTTACTATAAAATTTGATATTACAGAATATTCGCAAGACGATTAATTAAGCGACTCTATCGATTAATTGGAGAAATAAAATGAAATTTGTCGTATATTTGCTGGTTATGAGTTTTTTGAATTCTCTTGAATAAAGTCTACGTCACGTTTCTTCAGTCTCAATGACATAAAAATATTTTAAGCTGAAAAACAGACGTAGCATGTAACAGAAACGAGGGAGCTATTGTCCAACAGTTTCTGAATATATATTCATTCAACCACATCGCGAACCCTCCGGTCTCGTTGTGCAATAAAAAAGTAGAGGGATGAAAAATGAAACACCCAAGGTACTGTGTATGTACGAATAGTTTTTAAACAATTTTCACGTAACGGAATCCCCCAGCTGCGGAAGTAGTCGGTGCGATGGCTACGAAGCGCAAGGGTAGTAAATTTTCGATGCGAATACCGAGAACACGTGCGCGATATCACTGAGAAGGGCGAACGTGAGGAATATCACCGGAAGCCAACATCCGCGCTAAACCGAGAGACTTTTTACGCGACCTTTTTACGTCACTCGTGCAAGTACCAACAATTTTCTTTTTTCTTTTTTTTTTTTCGACTTTAATGTTTTTCCTATTTTACTCAATTTTTCTCTCATATAACGCTTTTAGTATTTAAAATGCAAAAAATGTATATTACGAAGTAATATCCGTGAAATTTATTCAATAGCCAATTTCTACGCAAATTTTCGATTATCGATGTTTTTTATGCCATTACGGTTTATCGCACATTTATAAAGGGTACCACCATAAAATCTATTTCCATATCTAATTAATAACTTCATCATATAAATCATATAAAACTTATTTCAAAATATAAAAAAAATCATTAGCTTAATCATTGATTAGACATCAGTACAACCACAAATCCAATGCTCATCGAATAACCAATCGGTCCAATATCCCATGGAATATTGAACAAACAAGTAGAAGCTCATCGCGTCTGGGAAGTTTACCGGCTGCGTTGTTCGCCACTCAACTTCCGGTACCGGACTAGGCTTTACAGAGTACAGTAGCCACAAGAGGGTACTCTCTCTCTCTCACATTGTCGCCTGCTCGCAACCAAACCTGTGCTTGGCGATCTCGTTCTCCGATTTGCATAGAAGCGCATTATATATATATATATATAAAGAGATCGAGAACAGAGCACACCAGCACAAGGCTTAATCCGCATGTGACCGAGAGTAGTAGCCAGCATCGCTGCAGAGCGGATGAATTATGCTAAGGGCATTTGCATAACGTTGGTGCTCGAGCTGCCCTTAACCATCCCTTTGCCCTCCACCAGCCTCTTTAAACCCCCCCCCCCCCCTTTACAACTATACCACTCGCTAGTCCTCATCTCCCTCTCTCTCTCTTTCTCTCTCTCTCCGTATATACCTAGTGCGGTAGCTTGCTTCCTCGATAAATGACGATTCGAGCAAAATTGGCCTAGACCAAAGCGTAAGCGAGAGAAAGAGCGAGAGAATAGAGAGAAAGGAGAAAGCACCGGCTCTCGTTCGCCTCGTAGACCGAATTAACCGGCCGCGCACCGTGGTGGCTTAATTAACCGTAGTTTAGTGCGCCCGTCGTGTCGGCATCGCTTACCAGAAACGCTATTTGTGCTTTTCCTCATCGGAAAACCGAGGCAGCTTGTACCCATGTTCCTCTCGCTTTTGGATCATCGAGTCTCTTTTTTTTTTAATGCGATGATTTAGAAAATCCGTTTCTCTGGACTCTGCAGACCCTTCAGTCATTCTGCTACTCGGTTTTTCTTCTCTTGACTCAAAATTCGGCCCAATTAACATACAAAATCAATTCCGAAACCTGGAGTTTAGATTTTTATTTTAAACTTCGTTGAAAGTAACGAAAAAATATTGAATCGGCAGTAATAACGCAATTTTTGTTGCATACGAAATTTGGATTTTTATAAGAAACGAGAAATTTTCATCAACCCAAATTATATGTTCGTAAGGCGACCCAATAATATAACATTTCTGACAAACTGTGATGATAAAAGGAAGAAAAATTTCATGTCATTTATATCACTCGATGGAACATTATAACATTCGGTGTGGGTACTTGTTCGAGAAAGGCGATAATTCAGAAACCCACGCTTGTTGGCAACACGAGCGTTTACGATATCACACATACAGTCACTTTAACACATGTACTTCCGTTTTGCTAAAAATAAGAAAGAAAAAAAATTGCACACATTTTACCGATTCGAGAATACGTATTGTCAACGGACAATAAAAAGGGCATAATTCACGACAATTTGTTTATTCAAATGTGGAGACTCGGGTCCTTTTATACACTATAGTGTAAAATGTGAATTGACGTGCAGGATTCGCAGTTGAAAATAATTCACTGTCGAGTTCTCGGATTGCACTAAGATTTTTCAACTTCCCACGAGCCTTGAGATTCAAAATGGTGGAAATAATAGGTATCTACAGTACAGTTGAATGTTTTTTACGACGTCACGGATATTTGATACACAAGAAAGCCTCAAAATGATTATTGTTTTTATGGCGACTACCATATATTATCATTTCGATTTAAACCCACATGTGTATCACGCATGAAATCGTTTTTTTATATACATTTTTATTGACAATTTTAGCCGCAATATTCTCTTATTTTGATCGTTTTGTTGCTACTTTTCTTATGCCGCTCGTTCGTGTTGCATTCTCATCAAGAATTTTTCTTTTCTTCATGGTCTCGAGGCGGCCTATCACGCCAACGCCAAATTGAATAGCGGCCGATCGTCAGGTCGTCCTTACAAGGCGCCGGAGTCATTAGGGATAATCGTCGTCTCGATTTCCTCCCTGATACCAAATACAGATATAGATGTGATGAAAAGAAACGAATTGAGAGGAGTAATTTAAAAAAGAAAACACAAAAAAAACCAAAAAATATGTACGCTTTTTCTCCCTATTGCAGGAATAATGATTAAGGAATAAAATAAGTTATGGAAAAACGATTGAATTCACTAAAGCGATAAATAAATGCACGTCTACGTCATCAGTAAATAAAAAGCTTCGACTGACGTCTCTTTACCTGACAAATTAAGAAATGTACGCCTTCCTGGTTGCTAGCGACGGGTACATGAACACACGAGAGTTTCTAAGAGTCACAAGCTCATGGAACAGCAGTGAAGGAGGAATAAAAGAGAGAAAGAGAGAGAGAGAGAGAGAGAATAAGAATGAAGAGAGAAGGAGATGATGCCGCGTCAGTCGCAAAACGGCGATAAATCCCAGACGCCCGATAGTTCGAAGCCCTGGCAAATGACGTACGATCGACGAAGGCCATAACTTAGGCGTGAATCAAAAGGCGATTACCTCTTACCTATAGTGTTCATGGAGCACTCGGTGGACCCTTGTGCTCCAATATACATCTATATATTACATTTATTTGCTAGTCTCGTGTGTGCCCTTGCATTTTAAACATGTATATAAAGATTTTGAAACTGTATATGTAAACGCGTACGTGTACAACGTGTATATATATAGCTCGAGATCATTTAAGACCACGTCTCTCTATCTCAGCTTTTAAACCCATCCCTCATTTCCCTCTTATGTTGCTCTCCCGCTACTCACGCTCTCGTTCAATCCCCACTATTTTCCTTTCCCTCCTTCGAAAGGAAAGAGACCTTACGACCCGTACCGTGAGTGCATGCTAAGAAAGCCTTCAAAAGCATGAATGCATTTCGTGCATACAGTCAAAACTCTCACTATTTCACTCACCATGCCATTCAGAAACTAGATTTTTCATCGTTTAGCAAACTATTTTATCCAAAGTATAAAAATGAGCTAAATAGTCTCCAAGGAACATTAAAATCTATTTATTTATATAAAAAGTGAGAAACCAAGATGTACCGACGATTACTCATCAGCTCAGAGTTCAAATTTTGATGATTTCTACTATATGTTTCGCTTTTAGAGGTCTCGTACGAAGCGCCAGGCGTTGTCCAACACTTTCATCTCTCGTAGCTGCTTCGAGGTTTCCCTTCTACTTTACCTTCTCCGTTCCGCTTCTCTTACTTTCGTGCACAATGTATCGTATTAACAAATTGCCCCGTGCATCACACTCTCACCTCAGCCGTAAATCTGAGACTCGCGGCGTAAGCACCTCCACGTACGAGACTCTCGAATCTGCTTTGCGACTATATATATACACGTGGATCAAACGATATAATACATAGACGTTCGACCAATTCTATTACCACAGCTTATCCTCTTTCTCTCCATTTTCAACCACCCTAACAAAGTCTTTGTATTTTCAAAAATCGTTCCAACCTTCGCTACACACTTATTGTATTAAAAAACTAATAAAAAAACAAATAAATCATCAATTTAATCGAATTTAAACGAAAAATTTATAAGAAAATAAATAAATTATTCATTTATCCGAATGTTAACCGGATTTTTGCTGTTAACAGATTTTTTTTTTTTTTTTTTTTTTGCAAAATTATGAAATAACTTGGAATTTTGTGGATGGAATAATCCTCGAAAAATCATTAAATCGAATATACAAATATAATGAATTCTATTGACGATGTGTAACACGAAACTCTTGAAAGAGGATATACTTTTTGAGACATGACAACACATCGATTGTATCACTTGGTCTGTCACCAAGCAAGACGAACTTTCAGCACAAGAAATAAACGAGATGAAAGGCCGAAGGGCATCGGAGAAAAGGTTGTACCGATAGGGTGAGCCCTTGTTACAATAGATCGTGCAAGCTTTTGTACACCTCTGTATGTACACGCGTTGCGACATCTCACGAGTCTGTATCAGGGACAGGCTCGAAGAATATAAAAGCGATATATCGAGAATAGACTCTCTCTCGTGCAACGTGTGCCCGATCTTGTGGTTAGATATAAGCTCGAGAGAACAGACGAATCACTCGTCGAACACCCTCGAACTGTCGCTTGTTCTACAAAGACAGAAGTGTAAAGAACAGACAGAGAGAAAGAGAGAGAGAGAGACCAAGAAGAAGAAGAAGAAGAAGAAGAAAAAGAACTCTGTCACTCTCAGAAAGCGAAGATCAACTAAAATCTATATATATATACGTGTCTCTTATATTTAACACACGTACCAACATAGATAAACAAAAAAACAACATCCACAAAATTTTCCTTGTGTATAGCGGCCACCCTCCTTGTAAAACGTGGGCCACCCTCGCTTATACCTTCTCGAAATATTTGCCCTCTTCAGGGTCATCAGGTAAAAACAGAGGGGCGAATCCCGCTTGATTTTTACTCGAAAAACGGACGTGACTTACGTCTTTTTCGATCTAAACTTCAAAGATCCATAGACGTACGTGCCTTCTTCGTTTCTCGAAGATCGTTCGCGACGTCGCGTGTGTTCATGAGGAAAAAAAAAGAACGATCTTTTCGACCATAAAAAAACGGGACGACTTGGAGCTCAGATCCGATATCGATCGATGTAGACACACACGTGACTCATTCTTATCTATATCTATATATTTGCTTATATAGATCGCCTTCGCACACGCGTCCACTGGATAAAAGACCTCCGTCAAACCCACGGGATGTTTTTCCTACAAGAAAACAGAACGAACGTGGCCAGAACTTGTGCATCAACCACCCGCCGTTTGTGCACTCGCAACTGTGCCTTACAAGAACTTTACGATCTTTCGTGATATCTCGTGAGAATCACCTACGAGGTGATCATCGCCAGAGCACAATCTCTTCAACTCCAACTAACGAAATCTCATCTTGTCATCTCGATCTCAACGAGAATCTTTTCTAAATATATATACACATATTTGTTTGTTTTATTTATATATATATATATATGTGTGTTCTCTGGCTCCACAAATCCAATGCATCGGACCTTGTATCTGTGTATGTGTTCGCAGAGAATCCGAGGGACAAGTCAAGACCCTCGTTTATTCTCTTTCGAAAAAGCACGAAGAGATAGAACTTTCATTCCAATCCTCATCAGCATGTCCCTAAGAAGTTTTTTTTGCTTTGAAATTCGATCTTCATAAAACAACAGCTTAACACCGTAAGAATTTAAGGTATTTATTGAAAATGTAATGTAACGAGATTCGGTTTTAAAGTTTCTTGTTATTCACTCTTCTTGTAATAACAACGATTTCCTTGAACCTCTTAAAGTGTTTTGTAACTTCATTAGAAATCTTTACAAACATAATATAAACGTCTGAACCTGAAAATAACGAGCTCTTAATGAGAAACCTGCACTTTTATTTCCAAACGATAATATCGTGGGGTTTGGAATCTTCGAATTAAAATATTAAGTATTTTTGAGTCGACAGCTTTCTATAAAGTCTTGTAATGTATGCACAAAAGCATTTTGTATATAAAAACGAACAAGAATGCTCGAGTTCTTCGGGATCATTATCAAGGCCATTTCGCTCGGAACCTTCCCTTCCAAATGTAAGGACGATGGAACCGAAGCAACTCTGATTAAAAATTATGGCATCCCGGGTCTCACGAATAGCCAGAAATCGAACCGAATCTCCTCCAGTGGTAATGATGTTAATTCGACAATCAGGTTCGCGAGTTTCGAGCTTTAATTAAAAGATCCGAATTGTCGGAAGGCACCTGCAACGCTGCGGTAATATTTTTAAAGAAACATGAAAAAAAAAAAAACAAGTTCAAAAAATCAACAAATTTACTTTTTTTTAATTAGACAGGCTTTTCAACATTCGCACGAAATTATTGGTTGCACATACACGTGTTGCCTCCAAGGGACCTTTCCAGTGTGAAATTAAAAAAAAAAAAATTCTAGACTCTCATAAAAATCTTCCCAAATTATCATCAAGAAATTCAAACTCCTTAAAATACAGTCTTTTTTTACAAAAAACCCTTAAACTTTAATCGCATTTTTTGCAAAACGACGCTTTCCAAAACATTGGACCATTTTGAACGAACAGTTTTCCAGCATAGCTTTCTCAAATTTCGCCACATCATAATATCCAAGACCTTGTAATACAATTCTATAACTTCATATTTTTTTGAAGCAAAAACTGTTGAAACAAAATGTTCAATTTTCCATACCGCTTATTAATTTTCCTCGATTTTTTAGATCGTATAATTATTAGAGGACGAGTTTTAATTACAAATTTCGGAGTAGCCAAAAATATGTTTAAAAAAACGAAAATTCAAATATAAAAAAAATTATCTGTGTAATTTACTAAGTAATTCATTGGAATAAACGGAAAAAAGAATCCGAGCTTATCGAATTTGATGAATTGAGAAAAAAAAAGTCATGAAAATCAGGGAATTTTATGCCCCCTACACGAAGAAGATTCCTTGTCAAATGTCCTTAACATATTCTACCGTATCAATGTACATTAACACACATGTATATTTGTCTAAATATATATTTCTTCAAATTTGTTCACCGATCCATGTGCGCCCGAATATGAAACGCGTTCGGGTCAGCGTGGAACTTCATATAAATTAATATCCACATATATATACATAGCACCATCAAAGAAACATTAAAATGTTGGCTCTCTCGTCTGCTAGGAGGTAGGAAAATGCCAAGAAGCGAGCACAAGCCACGCGCAATGTAAATGCAAATACCGAATGCGTGTTTAAACTCTACTTGCATTTCTATCTTCCGTATATATACGTTTGTTGCTGTATATCTCTCGGTTATTTCGCGTTGGCGAAACGCAGAGTCCAAGAGTAACAGCGAATTAAAATCAGAGGGTATATAGTAGAATCGCAACTCTGCTGGTCGTGCGAGCGTTAATCCGTGCCGCAACTAAACCGCGCGTTTACGCGGTATTCACCCGAACTATGAGTGTGCAGGTACCGCGGATAGAATACAACGATAGCGAATTCGTTTGTATATATTTATATCTCGACTATATAGGGAAAGGATTGAGTTTGCAGGTGGAGAGAAAAGCCACGAAATGTTAGTACCAGCGACCTATTTCTCTGGTGCTTGTTTATACCAACATACGTACGGTCCATAGTCGAGTGCATGCGTAAAACGAGAAAATTGGTACAGAAGTCTTGCTATTCGAATGATCCTCGTGGTCTATCTGCACGGAGTCCCAAAATTTCCTTCCTAGCTTTACATAACAATTAAAACGTAGAGCATTAATTTTCTTGTACATTTCAAATATGTGTAGACGCATTTAATTGTTTTTATCTCACATGGAATTAGATATTTATATGTTGGAATGTGTATCTATAGATTTAACCGCAGTAGGGACTTCCGTTAGTCCAACTAAATGCAAAGGGTTCTCCGGATGGGAATTAACGCTGCCCACTCGCCAATTCCACAGCCGAGAACAAGCGCACCGTAATTCGCTCTCTCTACAGACATTATTTCGTATTCACTTACTCATGCAGTATTTATATGTATATTACATCGTGGGTGTAAGAGATTATAAGTGGAAATGAGCCACGAGGTTAATTCTTAAATCGCTTCCGAACTTTTAAAACATCCGTTAAAGAAATATAAATAAAATGTGTTCGATTTCATTTCGTCGACGTGCCTTTGACAACGGAGTCTTATCACGAGGCAGAAACATTGATTGGGAATAATGCTGGGGAAAAAAGATTTCATTTCTCTCCCGCATGGAATCTCTTTCCCTTTTTTTTTATTCGTTATGCGAACGGACTAGAAAAGACGTTTACGCAAAACGTCAATTCCAGATGAAAAGAACTACCGACCGTTCCAACTTTCATTCGCACCATCGGATTCCAAACTTTCTTACTAACTTTTTTCCCTTCGCGTTCTCAACATCCCCTGCTGGGTCATTTCTTCGAAATTCTTATACGTCCGTCCTTAGGATCGTTGGATAAAAGAAATTGGACCTAAACATTTATTTAGACAGATGTTTAAAAAAAAAACTGTTTGTGAAAAATTAAACTACAATAGAATCGCAACTTGCTTTATTTTATTCAGTGCGATGTTACACAACGTTTCATATGATTTTCATCAACTCTTACAGATAGATGTGTGTGTTTGTGCTTGTGTGAGTGTCGTAGACTCACATTTGCGTGAAGAGTTTGCCACGGGCAGTTGTGATACAAGAGGCTCTGCGAGAGCAAGGAAGTGAGAGATGGAGAAGTGAACGAAAATGTTATCAGAACGGTCGCTCTTGCCGTGAGTTCAGATAAGGCACGTCGGACGTTGCTGCGGTACTCGCCCCTGGGCATAAATTGTTCCGAGAGCACTTCCACTCGTGCACTATAGAAGAATACATACACAGGGATGAATTGTTGTACAGCATATACAGAGAAATCGGAAAGGACAACAGAAGGAGCCAGGAGGCGCGATGTGATGACAAACGCGACAAAATGAAGGGGTTCCTGTCTCCAGGAAGCACTAAATGCCAAAAGACATCGAGTTTGTTCTTTTCTTTTTCCTCTTTACATTGTTTCTGAACCCTGGTCCTCGATGTAACCTTCGAACGTCATCCATCGAAATAAAGTTGTTTGAAGAGTATTTCCATTTGAAAAACTTAACCCGTTGGATAAAAAAAGTCTCAAATGATTAATTTCCAGGTTGTGTCGTCAGCCATTTTTCATACAAAAAGAAAGAACTATTCTTGTAGAATAAAAGCGTGAAAAAAGGAAAAGAAAATTGAACAAGAGAAGGAAATGTATTTTATACTCTAAACCCATCCTCGCTATCGCGGTCCATGCGCCGTATAATTAATAGCCCTCCACAGAGAGTAACCACTTCGTTCGCTTGTGAATCGTCGACAAAGCCAACAAGGATGACAGAACATGCCGCGATAAATGAATGGGATTTGCTGCGGCAAGGGACTACCAAAGTACACATACAGTGGTTGACTGAACAGGGTGAAGCAAAAGAGTTCTGTTGCCCCGAGGATGGTGGGTACAATTGGTGGAATCCTTCCTTTTGGTTTCTATGGAACATCAGGTGAACCAAAGACTAGGACACGTTGATGATCACTTCAAATCACAGAATGTCTTATTTCTTTGTTTTCATGTAACTCCGAACATTTTCAAAAGTAAGCAAATTTCAATATGAAATTCTGGCTTAATAACGAGACTATCTTGATATTAAAGTTTCAAAGAAATGACTAGAATGTACAGTAGACGATGAAAGCCTCTTAAAAAGCCCATACACGAATGAATTACGTTTAAGATTCAAGGTGGAGAGTTAAAAAGTACAATAATGTTGTTAAACACACGAACCTTTTCGCTCTGGTTATAGACTTCATAGCGATGTAACTGTAGGGAGTTGAACCAACTTACAAAGACTTTAAATACTATAAGATTTCACGAGTGTAAGTAGACTTAACTTACATTATATAGATGGACTTGGTTCTGTTTCAACAAAAGATATAACTATGCATCTTTGTATATAAAACAAACCACCAAATGATATATACTTATGTACATATAACTCAAGGAACTAAAGACGGTGGTAACTCGTACCTCACTATGGCCAGCCAGCCACGATTTACCGTGACGTTGCCAGAGCGTTTAATTGTTCGCTCGGGCCCATGAGGAAGCCGAAGAAAACGCGGAGCTCTGCTCCCCATTGACCGTAGTTCTCATTCTTCCCCACGTTTATTTTAGCGGTATATGCAAAGTAAAAGAGAGAGAGAAATTCCCTGAACTGCGATGCATGTAAAGCTGAATATATTTATTCGAAAATAATGACAGAATTTACAAAAAATTTCAATACTATTTCTCAACAGCTGGTCTTCAGGTATTTTGAACCAAAAATCTGGAAAATGACAACTAGTCTTTGTTTGAATTCAAATTTTTAGTGAAAATTCCAGAAAATCGGATTTTCGATGTTCTTTGTCATAATCGATTCGGAATAATCTGAAGAATAATTAGAACACTGTGAATGTCCAGAAAAATGTGTGTATCTTCGGATTTTTTAGTGTTTCTGCTTCAACTCGACGTCTAAAATTTGCAAACTGTGTTCTTTATCATTGAAGAACGTAAATTGTTCGATATCCGAGTTGGATCTAAAGATAAATGCTTCCACCGATAAGAGGAAAGGCTCGACTGGCAGCCATCAAAGGCAAGTATTCGAAAATGTACATTGAAATTAAATAGATCCAATGCATTGGAACATGAATAAGAAACAACTGGAATAAAGTGAAAGTTACAGGAGTTTAAGTGACGAAATAATGAAGATTGAAGTTGGTAGTTCATGAAAAAGACATTGAGACAGAAAATTTTGAGATTTGAAGAGGGCAGAAAGGACAAAAGATAAACGGAATGTGAAGGTGGTTGAGTTGAAGGTAAAGGCGATTTCTGTGGAGCATACGGTCAGCTATTGCTGGGCAAACTGTCCTGTTCGTTAGTCAATGTAATTTCAAAGTTGCTGACTGAAACACCAGGGTATGAATGGACCTGATGGAGGTTTCTCTGGTCGTTATGATGCGGTGACTGATGCTTGTAAACAAAAGGGCGTAAATTTATGATATAATTCCTCAGCTTTCGTTCCTATCGCTGAACATCGATTTGTATGTGCAAAGAAGAGAGACGAACGATTTACTAATAACTTCTCGTGCTTCTGTGGGCTTTATTATGGCTGGATAGCAAAATGGCGCACAAACCATCGTTGGATCCTTCAAACTCGAGATGTGGAGTCTCTGCAAACTTGGACCATTCTCTCGGTCTACCTTTATCCGTCTATCTATGACTATCTCTCATTCTATCTCTAGGATAGTGGCAAATCCATCTGTGTACGTGCATGTATATTTGTGTGTTTGTGTGTAGAGGCGCTCGCGGATTAAATAGAGCTTAGCTCGGTAGTCCGACAGTCAACGATAACTTGGCTTTATATCCCTCCGCTCTTCTTATATATATATATAGACACATTATACATTCATCCTTATTATTATACATAGTACTGATCTGAGCATACACATGAATAGTTGTGTGTTCCCAGCATAACTGTAGTCACCGATTCACCGCATTCAATCTTCACTAATCCACCAAGGATTCTGATAACACATCGCTCAGGGATAATAATCTATAATCGATTATCCACGTGTCATTATATCAAAAGCGATTTTGAGATAGTTATTAAACTCTGTAGCTCGTATAATAGGAGAACGGAAAACCACTAACTGACGCCGATAATATCGAGTTTAATATTAAACGATTATCCAATTATTCATCAAGATTATCATTTCAAATCAATCTTATTTTTTATATTAATATAGATTGATAAATAATTGAATTTTTATATGAAGAACGTGTATCAATAAATTCTTTATTCTTTCTGAACGATCAAATATTTAGCAAACTCAGTGTAAATCCTGCAGATTTTTGAGAATAAAATACTGGCGTGATTTTTGTTGAGGAATAAAAATATTTTCTACGAATTTAATTTTATCAAATTTAATTATTAATTATTAATTTAATATTTTCTAAAAATTTCGAAAGACGTCATGTTAATAATGTCTTTATAGTTCCATTGAATAAATAAATCGAAGTCTTATAAAGTTTGGTCATTTGTTCAATTCAATCAATAATATTTCTGTGTATGGCTCCAACGATCACAAAGTTTCGGCTCGCGTATCAATCGCTGAAAAACCCAGAAGGGTAAACGCAGGAATAATGAAAAAAAAGAAACTTATTTTAATTACAGTTTGAAGATGACTCCACAAATAACTAAAGATTCAACATGTTTATGTCTATATTTTTGACATATGCAACGCATCCGAAAGCCTGAAAAGAGCGAAAACTTTAGTGGATGGTGATTAGCAGAGCGTGGCGTGCTTGGTAAGGCTTTTAAAGGGATGAAAGCTGTGATGTTGGATCTGACCGAACGCTCAGTTACGAATTCTCGTGACGATGGGTTGTTAGATGGGCTTCCTACGTGTTTGTGCTTTTGTGTATAATGTGGCTAACGAATCCATGCACAAATCCAAAAGTCTCAACACGCAGCAGACATCACGGTGTAGATACGTACAAACATTCAATGCACTTTGGTATTTAAAGCCTAAAACGTTCGTCTCCTCTGTAACACATTAAAACAACGCTAATTCAACAGCCTGCAAACTAAAATGGGTTATAAACAATTTCACGAGTCGTGGATTCACAACATGGGTCATTTTCCAGACCGCCATAGAAACAGTTGTAAAATTCGTAATAAGCGTCAAACTTGTTCGAAACTATTTTCATTACTCTTCCTCTTTACTGTATTCTGACACGAAATATATGATAGAAACTACAAAATTATTACAGTTTTATCAGAAAGTCTACAAACTGAAATAACTTTGAGTAAATTTTTTTTTTTTAATTGATCAAATTAATTGGTTTTATTTTATTTCTGGTATTATCTTGTTCAAACGTTTTACTATATTTATCATTTATTTTTTTATATCATTGAATTTCATTTCGTAAAATCAATAAAAAATTTGAAAAATCGATTTTTCAAAATCATTCTTTTTTCCATTAAACTCGTGAGGGCGAATTTTTTCTTTTTCTCATGCACTTTGCATCCCTTGCAAGTGGATGAAGGTAAAGTGTGATCAGACACACCTGACGAAAGGATCGAAGAAGTTTTATCCATTGAACGGGTGCCTGGAGCTTTTTTTTTTTAAGTGAATATATTTTTTCTTTGGCTAGCATGCAACAAAACACGTCTGATGAAAGTTTAATCAAAGCAATGTAAATTGTCACGAAAATGTATATAAATTTGTTGAGGGATAAACTCATGGCCGCGGGCTTGTTCTTTCAATACGAGAAATTCTATAACTTCACTTTCATGGCTTTCTGTGGAGCATAGCAAATATGAAAAAAAAAAGAGAAAGAAAAAAGTTGAGTATTGGTTTGATACTGTATTTGAAAAATGGAATGAAAATGAGAGAAAAGACAGCCCCGAACGAGAACGGACGTTATTCTCGTGAGAATAATACTTCGTTACTCGTTGACGAAGTATTTGCATTCGTATCACCGCGTGTTTGAGAGTATAATAAAATAATTTTGCGTTTGTGTACGAGAATATACATTCGTTATCCCAACTAAAAATTCAGTTTGCTATATTGTGCCACGATTTACACACGCAGTGTGATCTCCGACTTTCAAACAGATAGCTTTTCCAGTATTCTGCTTTACGATATAAATATAGATATCTATATATCTACATATATATAGAAAAATGTATAACTAAAGCTAAACCACGGACGCGGTTTCGTACAAAGGGGAATATTATTCCCTCAGGATGCTCTGTCCGCAAATTCCCGAGGACCGGTCTGCGCGTAGGCGATATTTATCGCGTATCTGAACTAAGCGAACACGAACGCCTGTTCTTTCCCTCTTGCTCTTTTTTATTTTCTCGCTCTCTTACGAGGCTCGTACACCCGGGCTAAAGTGAAAACAAAGGTGCATGGATTTTCCATGCTCATATATCTGCGGCAAGCTTCCGTTGAATATCCCGGCCAATAGGAGTGTCTTTCGTATAGTACAGACACGAGGACACATAGACAAAAATGTGCATGTATCATTTATGTGATTAAAGTATGAAAGGAATCAAAAATATTTTCATTTCTCGCTTATTCGTTGCTTGCATGAAAATATGAGTAAGTACGGTCTATGTTCGCATTTTTGTGTCAATTTCTATATATATATGTAAACTCTTTATTCTTCGGAGACAACAGAGAGATTAAAAGTCTATGAAAACAAGAGAATTATAATTAAAATACTTCACCATTCCTGCTCCCATAATTTAAATCGTCTTGTATAACTTATAACTTTTCCTTATACTTTCACGACAAACACTCTCATTTAGCGAACTGTTGCACTAACGAGTATAAAAAATATTAAACAGATTATATACTAACAAGTGTACGCTGACCGTTGTTGACATGGAACACGAGAATAATGCAAATATTATATTATAAAGAAGACGAGATATATACAGTGAGTTTAAAATTCTACACTTTTCACAATGTATA
Source organism: Campoletis raptor (assembly GCA_948107755.1). Lineage (NCBI taxonomy): Eukaryota > Metazoa > Arthropoda > Insecta > Hymenoptera > Ichneumonidae > Campoletis > Campoletis raptor. The sequence goes on from OX403624.1 coordinate 20,282,582, forward strand.
TATTTACAATACTCGGCGTATATATCTTCCGAGGGGTTTAAATGCTTTTTGCCTTCACGAAACCACCGGCCAAGGGATGCATAAATTACACCCCATTGCACTTTCTCTCTCTCTCTCTCTTTATCTTTTTCTCCATTTTCAACTCCTTTCCTTCTATTTTATTCCTTGTCTCTTAGCCTCCGAATTCTACCATAGAAACAAAAAGGCTTTAAAGAACCAACCGTATGACGCGGTGTCAAATTTATTTACTCTCTCGACCAACGTCTCACTCAACTTAAAATTTCTCACTTCAGCGATCTACGGTGCTTGGTATAATTATAAATGTATAAAAAATGATAAAAATGAATAATACTTTAATTCTTATTTTTATTTTATAATAATTTATTTAAAGATTATATTTTTGTCGTTATTTGACAACTGAAATGATAAATTTTGTTATTAATTTTATTTTATACGTTCGAATGGCTCGCTCATCTTGTTTACAATGTTTTTTCCATCACTTTCCAAACCATTTTTTTAGACAAGAGAACGGGAAGGGATTCATTTAGAAAACATTTAGTCCAGGCTCCAATTTTTCATTTGAAGCTTTAAAAAAAACGCACGTAAACATGCGAAATATCCTTAAAAAGCGTCGGAGATTTTCACTTTCTGTTTCACGAGTCAAATAAAAATAAAATAACAACATTCGTTCCGAGGAACGAGGAAAAAGTCTCAATTCGTTTCCACATTTCTCGAGCCGGACATCAAAACCTGTGACGACTCTCGTTCTATCTTTCGTTAGTGCAAACTCACGAAAAAACTTGTCAAAAATTATTTGCGAACGAACACGAAATGAGAACAAGAAATTTTAAACGTGTTGGCGAAAAAATAAATGTTGAATTTTCTTTTAGCCAATTAATGAATCTTTTTAATGATATTCGTGACGACTAACTAATATTTTGAAATTTTTATTGTAAAACCTCGTAAATATCTTCTCACACTAAAAAACCCCAGCCCCCCACGGTTTCAATTACAATTGGAAAGCCATCCATGATTGGCAAATCCACAAGGACAAAGTTTTGCTTTGACGACAAAGAACGAATCGCAATTGACACGCGACTCGAAGAAACAAGAAAGCAAAAGACAAGCAAAACTCTGTTCCAATACTTTTTCGTCTCTTTACATGAGAAAATAGAAGTAAACGTAACTTGGATACTCACTAAACTATACGTACAGAACTGACAAACAACTGTCGAAACAAAGTTTCCTTCAGGATTTCAATACCTCTTGCAGAGTGCTTGCAATGATAGTTTCGCAAGAAATAAATGGAGCAAAAAAAGAGACTGAAAGAAAAACGTACGAATAACACAAATGATCAATATACAGCGATTTACGGAATTTCGAAATCGAACAAATTGTCACAAGTCATCAAAATCATAGCTTGTCATTTTTTATCTATTTCATCAATGAATAATCATCCATTTAATCTAATAATTAATAGCAATTAACGCGAGTATTCGAAAAATACAAAAAATCCAATCAGCCATCGTTGTTGCTCTACTTATCATTTGCAATCTGACAAACAACATTTTTTTAGACTTTACGAGGATTTCGAATCCCTTGGGAAGTGCACTATAAAAGGCAAACAATTAACCTTTTTTTTTATTGTAACACGTGCGTTTCGATATCTACATCACTGTATATAACCTTCGAAAGATTTTTTTCTCTCGAGTACTATATACGTATGCGTTATATTCGTTTTTTTTGCTCTCTGGGGAGCCCGAGAGCTCGTAAGCGAGGATAAAACGAATTTATCTTCGTTTCCAGGTAAATCGGGTATAGATAGCATCGTCACCAATGTGATCCGTAAGTTACACGAGTCTATAGAACTCTCTCGAAGCACACCTGGGACATGATCGACTTATATATATTCTCCACATTCCTTTAGGGAAAAAAACAGGAGTCTCCGGTGCACTAGGTCGTTCGATGAAAAAAATTACATCCTCCAAATGTGTTACTTCCGATGCTCCTTTTGGATGCAACAACTTAACAAATGTACGTTTTTTCACTCGATTCTCTACGCACCATTTCCTTTTCAAGATTCGACCAAGTGTGCACAAAGAATTTCTCTTTATACACTTTTATATACAATTTATTAGACACGCTCGATATCCCACGACGAACTTGTCGATCAAGAAAATCACCAATGCGTCTTCTGACTTAAAATGATTATTTCCTTATGCTCCTCTCGTGAAAAGACGTCGGTAAAATGGCTATTTATTAAGTCAGCCAAATGAGAATTAATTCTGCAGATAAATTCACTTTCTCTATATCCACGTCGCCATTCTTCTTATCTCACTCTTTATCATTCAGAGGGTTGTAATTCGTTCTTTCATTTTCTTTAGTCCGCCATTCTTCAAAGTGTGTCGTTTCTCTTCTATATCGTACGAGGCTCTCTGTCTCTCTCTCTCGTGACATTCTTCGGAGACGCACCACAGAAATTTCGCTTGTTTTTTTGTCTTTTTTTTTTTTGGATTCTCTCGAGCCGTCAGTGACGCTGGGTTCGCAGCATCCATGTCGACTCGTCACTGACGTATATAGTACAACGTATACATAAATATGAAAACGAACATTTATCCTGTAGCAACTCGATGATTTGACACCACAAGGGCGACTTAATATTCGCTCGAACAAACTTAACGCGCCCTTTTCATCGTCAACTTCCTATCGTTCCTCATCCTCTTATTCACGTCGTTCTCGGCTATGCGAGAGATATTTTAATTGTCCCTCTCAAAGCCTAGAACCTTGTCGCCTCAGACATCAAGTACCACCAAAACGACGTCAACTTATATATACATATGCGTGTTGCAATACAACACTGCTGTAAGTTCTCAAAGCTTTGGCGCCTAATGCAAAAATTCTTCGTCACCCAAGTGAGATATTAAAGCGTTCTCTCGTGGCAACTCGCTAATAACCCATCCGGGTGTTCCTTAATGCGATCCAAATTTAAAAGTTTCTCACTCCCAGTTCCCGTTCGTATATATTTTCATTTTTAAAACCCTCCAACTGCAGAAAGAGGGGTGCTGTACGTTTGGCCGAACCACGAAGGGAAGTTACTAATTAGCACGCCACAATTACGAGTCGGCAAATTGTTGAATTTCAAAAAAAAAACCAACAAACCTTGACGATGATTTGAAAATATTCGGAAAAATCGTTTTTTAGATGAAAATTTAGTTCCTGTCGTACGTTTGAAGAATAAACAATAAAAAAAACGAATCAAATAAATCTTCATCAATTATTTAAACCGTTCGTATGACACCTGTTGAATCTTATAATGGTGATTATTAGCCAAGAAGGGTCACAGTTTTTGGCCATTAAATCTCGGTTTAATCGAGTCGCATATATATATAGAAAATAAATAACATCGATTGAGCCAATTCTTCACGAAAAACGAAGATGAGAACGACCCTCAGTGTGCCACGCCCTGCAAATGTATTCGACCTCGTTAACACGCCCTTTCGATAACCTTAAATCACCCCCGCACACCATACCGAAAGCTTCTTCGATCCCTGTAGGCTCTTGTAATAATATAGTACTGTTGAATGTGGAACTTAAACTCTATAGGAGCCTACATCCAATTTAATGTTGAATCGGCAACTCATATCGTAGAGCAGAAGAAGAGGCAAATAAAAGCTTGAGAAAGGAAAGAATAGTCTTGGGAAATTGTCGCGAAACGTTTACCGCTGTATCCATTTTTGTATACAGATATATATGGAAGTTAAGTAGAAACATTGCAACGAATCCGTGAAGAAGACGAATCGTTTCGGGATTTCCGGAATAGGGGCTGACAGATGTCTCATCCCATGAGACATTTGCTTTTTTTTTTTTTTTTTATTTTGTTTCTACTCTCGAGAAAACCTTCATCAAGATTTCACATAGGATTTCCTCGTATTATCAACCATAAAAATCGTAAATTTCGTCAAACATTTTCCTTCCATTGGCCTTGCGATCGAGAAAGTTTTCTTTTGTTATTTTTAATTGATTATGAAGAGATTGTTAATCCACCAGATCATAAGAGTCATAATAATTCAGTTAAGTGTCAATAGCGAAGTCGATAAATTCCTGTTGGACAAACAGTTTGATTAAAAAGGGGTGCAATTTCGATCCTGATTTTTTTTTATTTTTTTTATTTTTTTTATAGCGACAGACGTGACGATAGATGGGCATAAATACAGATATATATGTGTATGCACATGGGAAATTTATGGGGGAGCTTTTTGCGTGGGTTATTGGTTTCATTGTTCCGCCTACTTTACAAAATCGGATCGTACGAATCGGCCTTTTACCGCGAGAAACGTTCGCGCGGCGTCCCCGCGATGTCACACGGAAATATAATTTGTCACGATCGCGCTTTCTCCCTATCTCTGTTCTTTTTCTTTCTCTCTTTCTCTCTCTCTTTTTTTCTCTTTCTTTTCTCTTTCTCTGTCTTTCTGCTGCTCCTGTACAGTGATCTTGACGCACTCGAGTTTTTCTCGAGAAGCATTTGTTTCGGCGATAAAGCCGCGTTCAGGCTCGATGTCTCCCCGGAATCGTTTCTCCCCGAGACTTTTAATATCAGTGGAAGACGCCCACTAATTCGTATGCAGCTCGCGATTTCTCTCGCTGTATAACGTCCCCTTTCCAACCCCCTCTTTTTCCTTCGTCCCCTTTTCTCAAGTATCACCATTTCTTTTTTCTTTTCATTTTTATCATCAGAGGATTCAAAGATGGGGGGAAATAAGAGTATAAAGAGTTGTTGGAAAGAGGGCACGTTCCAGGGGTCAAAAAAGCATGAACACTGCGGCTTGATGACAACGAGTTTAGCAACCCTTCGATATCGACAAATCTTCTTGGCTTTTCTTCTCCCCTTCACCAACAACCCAATCCACCGGTTGGACTTTAATGCTAAATTTTTTTCTTACCACCTCGTCTCCATTTTACAGTTTCCACCACGTCCACGAAATCTACTTCGGATCTCCTTATCTCGTTTGTTTTATTTGGTGACTAGGTTTTTTTTTTTTTATTTTTTTTTTTATGACGCGTTAAAATCTTTATTAACGAGTGCGGTGCCTCAAACTTTTATATGCCCCGGAAGACTTGTTACAATTATCGTAAAAGCAATTTCCTTTTCCGGATTTTCATTTTTTTTTTATGACAAAATTTGTTTTTTTTTTTCGATAACAACTCAATCAGTTGAATGTACAAATTAATCGAATTCGGTTTTATTTAGAAGATTTTTTTTCGTTCGGAAAATTTCATCGCAAAGTTGCAAATTGGTATAAAAATCCTGTTTTTTTTTTTTAATACTTTGAAGTTGAAACAGTTTAATGGAAAAATGTATTTTTGCTTACGATGAATGGCTCTCTCATTATCTGGAGTTTTACTCTTGAATCAAAGCTTTTTTTTTTTTTGCCAAACATACGAAACGTGTCTCATCATTTTACTGCCCATCTTTGGGATCACTGCGTCTTTGGACGACCATGTCGTAGCGGGAGACAAAAGTCGTGGGAGGCTTAAACACGCGCCAGGTCGAGTCAGATACCCGAAAGGGACATAGCAAGAAAAACGGAATAAAAGAAATAAAAAAAAATATATGTATTGGAGAGAAAGAAAAAAGTATTAAACGAGACTGCCGGTAAAAGTTTATCCAGTACTCGAAGCCACACATTTAACGTCATGGCACGAGTAGTATGGCTGATGCGGGAGTTGGCTACGTCGATAAATTCACAGCGTGCGACCGTGAAAGACGAGACAAACGTGGATCTCGCGTGCGTATATTTATTTGTACGTGATATAAAAGAGACACTGTCTTATGAAACTTTGGTTAACGATCGACTGTGCGAATCATATACTTTTTTGTAGGATAATGATAAAAAATAATTGCCTATAAATTGCGTAAAATCATGAGAATAAACAAAATTCAAATCAAAATCTATGGAGGACCATTTTTTTTCTCCTGTCACTAAAACGATCGCGATTTCGACAAATTCGAAAAGAGTCATTTTTGATGAATTTTTTTTTTCTTGTAGTCATTTTTCTAAATTATCAAAAATTTGAATAAATTTATTGGATTGATTGATTTTTTCATTACGATAACGACCAATGTTGCAAATTGTAAGTCAAAAGCTTTTTTGGAAAATTTCAGTAGCGCAAGCGATATCCTTCAGCAGTAATCCGTATATTTTACGAGTTTAAGGTACATGTTGCGGTGGTTTCTAACGAGAGCTCATACACCATTTAAATGGCGGGGTTCTTGCGTCCATAAAAGTGTGAAAATTGTAACGCGTGGTGGTGGCAAGCCGGAGGCGTGCACCGTGTGTGGTCCAGTAGTTTTTGCCCTAAATTTAACAGGAGTGAAAAACAAAAAGGCATAAACAAACAGACCCGAGAGTGCAATAATGGCTGAGGGTAGGAACGGGTATAAAAAATGTAAATTAATAAAAGGCAAAATGGCAAAACGACCAGGAGTGAAATCCGAGACACCCTTACTCCGGTGTCGAGGCTGTTGCACACGGGGTGTACACGCGTTTTCGTTCCGCCGGCTTGTTTAATTTATGCCCGTGAGCCTGGGGCTGCTTTGCTCCATAAAGCAAGATAAATACCCGCACTATCTCTCCCTCCATTCTTCATTTTTTTCGCTATTTTAAACGACGTACACAACGTTATATCGTCACTCGAACAATTGCTCTCTAGAGAATTGACCTAATTAAAAATCTTTTTATCAATATCAACCCCAGCACCGTTTACCCTCTTCATTCATCAATTCTCTTATAATAAGCGATGTGCCAAATCTTTATAATCGAATTTTGCACGCGTATATGTATGTTAATTTATTATTATTTATTACGGTTGAGCACCAACAAAATTTCTCTCACATACATCCTTTTAATGTGACAAATAATTTAATTTCAAACATGAGCAGAGATATAAATTCTTGTTGTGGCTGCGGATCGTAATTATGAGATTTGAAACCTGTTGAGTCACTATACCATCGCAAATTCAGCGTTTTCATCATTCGAAAAATCTTAGTATTCGACGGAGATAATAAAAACGATAAAATAAAAAATTTTAAGTATTTTGAAACCCAAAAAAAGAATAAATCCATTTTTCACATTAAAAATGTGATTATTATCATAACAACTGCAAATATCATTAGACAATTAAAGCTCTGGGTTCGTTCTAATGGTTTGAAATTTTTATCAGTTATGATTCAATTGCGACTTAAGTATTTGTTGTCAACTGTCAACTGTTTTGTCCAAAACTCCTCAACGACCAGTTGATTTAAAAGTTGATGAAATCGCACCATAAAATTTCTGTTTTTCTCGGTTTCTACCAGTGTGGATTGAAAAGAAAAAAGAAAATTGGAGGTTTTATTATATTTCTAGAACTTTCATATTTTTCGCTGTTTTATCTGGTAACGATGAACGATGTTTTATTAAAACTTTACTCTATATCTGAGTTTGATTAAACACCCAGATGTAGAATGTGCAGCTTTGGAGATCCATCGGATGCCAGGCCGAGGTTTTTTTTGCTCGACGGTAAAGTGGCCTCATACATCTCCGGTCGTCCAGGTGTCTTGCCGAGAATATGAGAGATATGTTTGTGGCCTCAGTAGCAACGGACGTTCGCATTTGTGATGCTCTTCTTTTACACGCACGCTCTGGAGCCGCCGTATATTCATTTTTTCTTTTTCTTTTTTTTTTTTTGTCGTCTCCAGACTTCATTTTTCTTCCGGAGTAGATATTTGTCTCATCCCTACATCACCAACCCTACGAACTTTTCTGCAACCTCAACGAGTTCGTGGACTCGAGGCCATATATAGAAAAGAATTCCGAGGTGTGCTTCGCGTGGGCACTTGAAAAAGATTCGTGATGAGATTCGTTGCCTCGAACTTTTTGTTGGCTGTGAGCAATCTGAACATATATATAGATCGTTACTTTTTGACTTGAGACATGTGAGAATCTGGACTGTCATTCAATCAGCGATAATGACGTTTTGTTTTTGTGTCGTTCAATTATCAAGACCCAATGAATTAATCGATATTATTAAATCGTTTGAAATGAACGTTGATAAAAAAACGATGATGAAAAGTTTTTAAAATGATTGTAACAATGAATTTGACGCTTTGAGAGGATTAACGATAATAAAAATCGATCAGTCGTATGAGTGGACTTTGAAAAATGTATCCACAGCAGCAATATCCTTCTTTACAACTCTCTGCAACCAGTAATAGATCGTATTAAGAAACCGAACAAATAAATTTGCAGACAGAGCACTTTTTTCAATGAAGACACTTTTGAAAAGGAATGAAATTTCAAGAATATATTTTTTTTTATCTTTCTCATCGTTCGCAAAAGAAGACGATTCTATCTCGCAAGTATAGACTCTCTCGTATATGGTCGACGCAGAGATGAGAGTGATCGTTCTTTCGTAAAATTGTCCAAAGCTGACGAAGGGCTTTTCAGAAACTATATTGGCAGAGTCTCCAATGTAACATTTTCAGAAAGAGAAAAGCTATGGGGTATCAGACTTTACAAACGTACACTATATCTATGGACTTTGACGATCGTTTCAATCAACATCGATTAATCTCGATTTCGGTCCTCTTCTTTAATATAATCGTTCCCTCTTTCCCATCTTTTCCGTTTCTCGTTATCTCCTTCTACTTTCCTTCTTTCTTTTCCTTTAAACTTAACTGTCGTCATTTATTTACTGTCATTCATTTCCGCTGTTTGTTTATTTATTTATTTTTCAACGAACAGTACGATTTTTGAGTTTCATGGTCTCAGTCGGTGAATCGAGAATGAAATCTTTCTTATAATGATCTTGTTAATTCGACGGTGAACTGAGATTGCAGAATTCGAAATAAAGTATTGCAATAATTGGCAACAGTAGATCGTAAAATGCACAATATATTAAGGTTCGTGACAACACAAAGTTGAATCGTTGAGGGGCGATCGACACGAAAGACTTCCTCATTGGAGCGCGTCCGGGTTAAATCCATTGGGGGCTCACCTTAATCCACGTTCGTCACTCGACTTTCCATCGCTCTCCGGGACAGAGATTGATCGTTTCTTGCAAGAACGAGGAAGACGTTGAAAAAAGGCAACAATCACGAGCGGGAAACACTTTTATAAAAAAAAAAAAAAGAAAAAAAAAACACATGAAAAAGTAAGCGATCCTCTTTTCCGTGTGTCTTCTTGAAATATGTGAAAAATAAACTACTCGCTTCCAGTCGATAAATTTTATCTCCATTATTTAAAAAAAAGGCGGTAAAATAAATAGCAGTCGAGTTGTCAAGAATCCACAGAATGCACTAAACTCTGGGGAGTTTTAGTCGACAAATCTTATATATTTATAAACGAAAAATCAAAGGAGAGAATTCTCCGGATGCGAGAAAGAGAATAACAGTCATTTTGGCGACGTGAAAGTTGCGAGAACGAACGAATTAACGCCGTCGCAAAAAACGAAAGAGAACGATATACGAATGTAGAGAAAGAGAAAGAGAAAGAAAAAGAAAAAGAGGAAGAGAATGAGAAAGAGAAAGAGAAAGAGAAAAGAGAAAGAGAAAAGGCAGCAAACGCTTGTTTTATCTGGCAGCTACGTAAATTGCCCGAGGCCTTTGAGGCAAGCGTTAATTATAACATCGACGGTAAATAACATTGCGCTCCCACCGGGTGATAAACCACGACGACATGACGCTACTTGCACTATTTCTCTCCCGTCAAAAATCCCCGCCAACGCGATGCAATTTTAACCCAAGCGTGAGAATGGCGAAGCATGTACTTTGCATAAATCTACACCGCAAAATATTGGACCTCCGTGTCGAAAATAAATATATATATAAAAATCTTGATATAAAAAACTAAGAATCACGCACAATCGTAATAAAATAAATTTTCTTAAAATATTCTGTCGCAAAAATCATCAGCATTGACACGATATACGAACTGGATTTTTAAGAATAAGTTAAAAGCAAAAAAAAAAATTAAAAAATTAATTTTCTTTCACTGAGAAAATCCATGTTTACTGTGAAACGCCGCATCAATGGAAATCTATTAATTTGATGAGTACAATAGGAACAACCCTCTTGTTAAAATTCCTAGTGTCGATCGTACCAAGAGAATATTCATGCCATGAAATATGATCCGAAGGGAACAGGAATCTGAGCTTTATGGATGTTTAAAGTAGACATATAGATATGGAATATTACAAAGGAGCAGAAACGATAATCGTTGGAATCGAAGTGTCGTTAGGGTGGATTTGTCGAGGAGGGGGGGAGACATTTAAGAGAAAACGTGTGAAATCGTGTGGAAAACATTTGTGTGTCCCGCGAGATTCGCGAAATGATGTTGATCGGCTTTGAGAAAGTGTAAGTTAACATCGATATACACATACTTATGTACACTGTTGGGGATTGTTTTGTATGGATGTAGAGTGAGTCGTTTTTGCTCGAGACAAAAGGCTTTAAAGCGAAAGAAGAGAAAAGCGTTGTCTACTCTGCTCCAACATGCACTCGACTTCACTCCAGGGTCTAAACACGAGTACGTGCGTCTGCTATTCATATAATGCAACAACAATATGAGCTGAGAGGATTGAAGCCCGTCAAGAGGTACAAAGAATAGGGAAAGTGCTTGTGAGAGCATCGCGAATCGAGAAATAAAATCGGATAAATAGATCGAGCAAAAAAAAAATATAAACAAGGTGCGAAGTGAATGAGGAAGAATATAAAAATGAAATAAAAAGAGAATCATCTATTTATTTAAGTTCCAAATACCTGTAAAACAGCAGAATATAATAAAGAAAATATTAAAAAATGAAATGAAAACGAAAATGAATTGTATGATCGTTTCTCGTCGCTTAGCAATGAAATAAAAAATCATAAAAAAGTTAGTGTAAACGACAAAGTTAAAGACGAAACACATATATCGAAAACTCAAACGAACGAACTCGAGATTCGAGAGAGGCGTGGAGGAATGCCGATCAGTCAGAGATGCGAAGTCTCTCTGGTTGCTGAACCAAGCCGCGATCTCTTGGCTCGTCCTATCGATCAATGTCCAGCCTAACCTGCATCGACAACACTCGATCATCGAGACATCCTTTTCCTTCTGCCACTGACACCCATTAGCCGTCTCTCCTCCGCATTAACCGAATATGTACAAGTGTATATTTATCTATATGTATATATATATATATATGATCAATCCACTATTCTCCAGAGCATAAACACTTGGAAGCCTCACACGGCACATTTCCGCATACTTCACGAACTACTTGATTACCTTTAGCGAGACTTTATCTCGTCATCATCGACACAACATGCCCCAAATATATTTTTTTTACTGTCAATACACGCGTATTACAATATTTAAACATGTCGTCAGTGACTTTTAAATGATGGTTTCGTATATTTAATTAGATTGACGAGTTTGCCAAGTTTGGCTTTCACATCGAATTCCTTTTGTCTCCTACAGTTTGTCGCCCACATTAAAATTACTGTAGGCTTCACTTCACCTTTATTCGCAGTAAAAATAGTAACTTAGAGTTTTTTAATGTCTCTGCCTAATTATTTCGTTCGTCTATTTTTCAACGTTTCTTTTGTTTGCTGATTAATTTAATGGCAGGTCACTCTTTAATTGATTCCTTTGCGTTCAGACTGAATTCGTGGAAGTTGGTTCGTTAATTCGACCGTTCGGTGTCTACTTTTTTTTCTTCGTGGTATTTTCTTCAACGATGTCACTCTGGATCTGTTTCTCTGTACTTACTTAGCATCGTTATGTTCTTATTCTATTTAGTTCCTCGGGCAAAGCATATTCTCGATATCCATGCAATAGCAGTCTCAGAAAAAAACGCCCCAAGAGCAGAGGGATAAAGTAGAGAAAAAGATGAAAAGAAATCCAATGGGGTGGACAGCGAAGAGAAAAAAGTAGCAGAGGTTGCTCAGAACGCAAGACTCGTTAGTCTTCATTTGACTTTCTCGTCCTACCAACTAATTGATCCACTTTGCTACAGGATATAACGATATATATATGAGAAACCCTGACACGAACGAATTGCAACTAGAGTAGAGGGCTCGAAGGGAATGCCTAGGAGTTATACATAAAAGAGGAAAAGTTAAGTATACAGCGGAGACAGAAAAGCTTCCTAAATCCAATAAAACTCGATGAGTCGACGAGAAAAATGTATTCGTTTCCCAGCAACGATAAATATTCATTTGTTTTTTAAGGGGACCCATTTATCCAATAGAAAGACTCGATTCGCAATAGTCAACCTTCGGATGAGTAGTTCAACGATTATTATTATTTTTTTATTATTTTTTTTCAATCCTTATCTCCCCAATTCCAACAACAATAGAAAATAAGAAAAACAAATATATGTCTACACGATTCACAGTGACTGAGAACAGAACTAAAAAATTTCTTTGACGAAATAATTAAAACAATGACGGAGAAATAAATATTAATGCATACATTTCGAGAGTTCTCTCATTTGGGTGAACAAAGGATTGAAATTTCTCGTATTTCCAATAACACAATTGTATCTTCAGTACGAATTAATATTTCAACGTTTTCAAGCTTCAAACAGTAAAAAATAAGTGGAGAAGTGAAAATATAAATAAAGGTAAGATATTCGATAGACGAGATAATAATTAATTCACGAATCCGTGGCGTTGGAACACGACGAATGAACGATGAGTAAAAATTGACATTTGTATGAATATAAATGAATGTGACGGTAAGTAAAATGATTTGTTTGTGATTTAGGAAGAGAGTTCTTCACTTCTTCGTTATTCGTTGCATCAGAGTGGCCGCAGTATTAAAAGACACAATTTTTATTCGAAGAGAACACTCTCCACGATAGTGTGAGTTGCTTGCTGTAATAATAGAAGTCTCTCTTTTCAAGATGTTTCTGGACTCTGGAGCCTGAAGGAATAAAATGAAATGGGAACGAAATAGAAACAAGACGTGAAACTCAAGACTTTTAATAGCATTCTCAAACAATCGCTGAAGGCGGAAAAAAAGGAACTGACGATAAGAAGGAAAGAAAAAGTCTGTGTTCACGGAAACAAGTGGTAGAATGGCTTACGACAAGAAAAAGAATTCTTTGTCAATTTTGTTGGTTCTTGTTGTTTTTCAAGCTAGTTGAGACGAAGCTTTATCCCCGTGGACAATAATACACGAGTCTTGTCGAAGCTTTCGTCCCATAGGAATTCGAGAACGCCCGAAAGACCGTTCGAAATTCCAGAGAAAGGTCCTTCATCCGTTTTCTCTACTGGATCTACACTAGAATCGGTTCAACAGTAAACACAAAGCTGATGCGCATAAAACTATATATACATGTCAATAGAGACAAAGAGAGAAACCATAGAATCGATCAATCTTATTATCCATGCGGTCGTAGCGCGAGGATCGAGTACCGCAATCTCGATCCTCACTGCGATCAATTGAAACTCGCTTCTGCGGTACCCTAGAGCTCAAATTTGCTTGTTGCAAATCGTAATACCTAAATTAATTTCGGCATGTCCATACGACACAATCCCCATGAGCACCATGAACTGTTTATTCTCCACTCGCAGTCTCTCTCCCGTTACGACGGAATTAAGACCGCACCAATAGCCAAATTAACCCTGATATATTACGTGTATTTCTCGTTGGATGACTGAAATCCAGGGACAAACTAATTGCAATCGAAATCACAGCGAAAAACACGATTCAACCAAATCTCTTAATTTACGAATAACTCTCAGAAGCATTTTAAATCCTATTTTTTATCAATGGAGAAAAATTGCTATTGAAAAAATGAATCCTGATGAAAAAATCGAAAAAAAAAATGTAAAAGCAATGAAAAATTAAGATGAAATATCACGCGATACAAAAAACAGGTTTTTGTTTGTTTGTTTTTTTTCTCCTTTACTTTCCAACGCATACAATTTAATCTCGGACAATATTTTATTGCGATCCAAATCACATTCGATACGCAATGTTATTTTTTTTATTATTATTATTATTATTTTTTTTTTTTTATTATTTATGCTAGAATGTTCCCATCGGTTTGCAACACGCTCGTGCTCTTGTCAGTTAATCGTTCAAGACGTACGTGAAATGTTAGTAAAATAAATCATTCGAGCATTATTTCATAATCTTTCTGGTCTTTTATTGTACATTGAAGATCGAAAAGAAATCGATAACTATATGGACTTCTTGTAGCCATATTTCTACGATGCATGATACACATCGTCGATACACTGTATCGAGTGTAGAAATGGAAAAAAAAAGTAAGGCACAAAAAGATTGGAATACGCGTGTTCATGCAGTGTATATATAAAATGAAACACGAAACCGAACGAGAAGACCTGATCGGTAAGACCCACCCATGGTGCGTTCATTCCCTCCCTCTCTCTCTCTCTCTCTCTCTTTCTTTCTCTCTTTCTCATCCTTTCCACTCTACTACAACGAACATCCTGATTACGCCATAAATCGAATCTCGGTCGACCACCGAGAGCTCGCGAAACGTCTCGGATTAAATGAAATTCCTATGCCATCTCGTATATCTTTCCGGTTCCCTGTGGTGGTTGCGGTGTTCACCGGTAGCCCTGTCCTTCGACGTAACGTCGCAATATACCAACTATATATACAATAATAACAATGAAAAACACTCAAACGTTTTAGTCGCTTCTGATATCCAGCAACGTTACAATTGAACGTTTATATCAATTTGTTTAATGTATACTCTCAATTGTCAACATTCTAGCACTTCATTTTCTCTCACCAAGTTTATTTTTCGTTCGTTTTATTAATTTTGCTATAAGTAATGCCAATAACGTGCATGGGTTGATGAAAACCTAATCGCAGTGTAAAAAAAAAAGAGTCCGATCCCTAAAATGTACGAATTTAGTTCGATGGATTGAGCTCGAAAAACAATTTTTGTTGAATAATAAAAAAATGGCAAGAGTTCTGATGATTTTTGAGGTAAAATTATTCTCAGCGAACGATCTGATTGGTCGAGTTTCGCTTAAAAGCAACATCGAACTTTACCTTAAATGAGACGGAGTTCGATTAGTGTTGAAGTGCAAAGAGAAGAGATTGAGGAACACAGGGTTAGAAGAAGAAAAAGCCATGAGAATGAAAAAAGCAAGTCCCATTCCTATAGAACGAAAGCATCAAGGCTCGAAGTAATCCGGAAGTTTGCGAGTGGCACATCCGCCGGAAGAGAGATACGTTCTCGTACGAGGGTGTTGGTCCCGGCGAAAAGTTTTTAACGAATCAACGCAACTCAGCATCCACACTTTTGTGTTTCAGCCGCCACCGTCATATCACGGGCGAGTGGCGGATTTTTATTTGTTTCCGCAAAACTCTGCTTTTCCTCTGTCTTTCATATCGCAAAGTAAATTGGAAAAAACGCCGTTCCGGTGTCTGGAAAGTGACGACAGTACGAACTTTGAGAGACTCTCCTGCTTTGTGGTAAAAAAAAGTCGCTTCAAAACCTTTTTCTCAAAGAAATGCTTAATGACTAACTATAACAATGATCAGACATTTGTTCACATGCGCATATTGAAGTCAGTACACGACAAGAGCAAAATAAAAAAAAGAAAAAAAAAGAAAAAGAGAGCATAATTGTTTGTATTAAAATATTGCTTCGACGAACCCAACGGCTGTGCTTTGATCTGTCCAAATTTCCGGTCAGGGTCCGAGTAAATCTGATTTTCGTGAATATACAAACACGAATGAGGAGTCAGAGCGATTGAATATGTTGAGACTAAATTGTTGATGAATGACGATCATCATATCTGAACGACTTTTCAAACAATGACCCTTACAGCAAAAAGACCTTAACCTTAAAGCCTACGATGTGTGTGATCACCTCTGGCTAATCCTCTGGCATTACAACGTTGGCTATTTGTCGTGTTAATGTTGAACGCGATCGCGAATGATCCAGAGTACAGAGTTACAAAGTGCTTTCCTAACGGATGAGAATAGGGGGTACACGGGCGGGAAGAACTGAAGAGGCAACGGATGGGTCTGTCTGTTGCACCCCAACATAGTTGCGCTTCTGCGCGAAACATCGCAAAGAGCATTATATGGAGTCGTCACTGATGTTGGTACTGGGACCTTTCAGCCTTTCACACTCGAAATGATGACCCATATGCCTGTGTGTAAGTGATTTTGCGTGGGCGAGTGTAACAGAAATTTGCACCAACGAATATTCGCCTCGGATATGAGGGTAGTGGACGAGATAAACGAAGAAGGAGGATTTTCGGCCCCTTTTCATAGTCCCGACCCTTTGTTTGAGCTCCGTCAGGCGTCATACATTTTCCGTTCCTCACTAAGCTCACTTTGCAACTCGACGAAGAGCATAAGAGTGTGTGTGAGTGAATGAATGTCTGTATGTCTACATTGAAGGTGCCGAAGAGAACGATGATGAGGACGAGGGTGTGCAGTCAACGATTGTTTGACGCGCGCCGACTTAGGCTACTCACACATGCACATAAACATATTTATATATGTCATACAGAGGGTTTATAAACTACAGATATAACGAGCGCCCAACATGTATCCAAGATATGCATACGGGCAGTAAAGTTAGCAGCAAAAGTGCACACGGACACTAACCCCTAAATCTACACAACGGGCGTGAGCTCTCGGAAATATTATACTTTTGTACCATGCACCCACCCTCGCGAAGTGAACGTCTCTCTTCACAGACTAGTTTTGACTTATTACGAGCCGAACGACAAAGAACGAAGTCTTGCAAAGAAATCAACGTTCGCATCAACGACGGTATACGTGAACCTGAAAATATAGATAGCAAAAAGCAGAACCTTTTGTCACTACCGCCCTTTCAACTTTTTTTTTCTTTCTTTTACCATAAGGGCTCATACCCACTCGGCTGTAAATGAAGACTGTGGAAAAAAATGTTTTCTACTACAAGAAGCTATTCGTTTCTCCAACAATGAAAAATCCTTCTGTACTCTGCTCCGCATCACTTTTCAACTCGAGTTTCGCACCCTTCTCTATCCGCATAACTCCGGATTTTCTTCATGCACCAAAAGTTTAAATACTTTGAGTATACTCACTGGAATGTTTACAAAGAAATGTTTTTTCGGTGATTTGAAAGATTTGAAATCTGATTGCAACGATCAAGGAACTCGGTAGAGTCTCAAGACAAGTATTTTTGACAGCTCTGTCTGTCGTCTGCTGGCCCAAGGCTCGTCCGATCATAAAATTTTTGAATAAAATTTAAATGACCATGTCGATTCTAATAAATAAATCTTAGGATTGAATTTTTTCAAAGAATATCACTGACAAAGAATTTTTATTTCCTTCTCACGATATTCTGATCACAGTACAATCTTATGAAAATTCATGAATTCGATGGATGCATTGCAAACCGTATATATGTTTACTGAAACGGCGACTCGTTATAGAGAGAATTGGAATATTGATGAAGGGATTTATCCCGATCTCTACCGTCCCTTTGGACCCTTTATAAAACTATGTACATCGAAATCTCAGTTGCACAGTATGCAGAGAGCTGATTCTCGATCGAACGAGTTGGTTAGCACGATCAGATAACTTGAATAGTTTTGCAATTGAGTCGTTTCACGTCCATGTCCTCTTCGCCATGTCCTGACGAAGCAAACATCGCGAAGAGTCCAAATGTGCGTGCTGCTGAGCTTCATTATCTATTCAGTGCCCTGGGTCAACCAATCTGCAGTTAACGATATTCCATTAAAAAAAAACATTCAATACATTTTCTGTTATTTAATCGCCATTTATTCGATGAGAATTTTATGAACTTCTTGCAGGCAGCTGTTTTTATCTTTATCTGAAAATCAATGATCTCCCCGATCAGGCATAAAGTTTAATTTTCATTATTTCAGCCTTACTGAATTCGCTCGTTTGCCCTCTTCGTGAATATCCAGATCCACCCTCTGTCTACCATTATCGCCGATAATAATTCAACGAAAATGGGTGGACGAGCCTCTAGGCTGCATCATGCTGGATAATAATCACAGCTTAACTTGTTAAGTGTATAACGATATTATTGTTTCATAGCTGAATTCTCCCGTTTGAAGATTGTAAGGTAAACAGTGTCGTATTGTTTACACATATCTACGATAGTAAATGTGATTCTATTGGTCCATCACATTTGATTCTGGTGGATGCTTGTTGAGAAATCACATTCTAGGGAAGGAAAATCAGAGCGTGGATAAATCAGATAGTAGGAGAAGGTTTATTGAACACAACCGCGTCCCGATTATGCGAATGCGGATCCACGATTATGGAAATCGAATTAGGAGCTCTTTCACTGCCTCACACTAAGCTTCGATCCGCTGGTATGGTGTGGCAGCGACACGACAACGCAACGGTTTGCTAACGCGAAAAAGGGGTATGAGTGAGGGTTATGCGGTGTTAGCTGATGCGGCTCGTGCTCTCCGGTCATCCTCTGTAGCTCGACGTGGTTCTGCGTTCTAGCGTTGCTCCGATGTGGCATTCTCTTTCTCTTTCCTTCTCTGAATCGTTACCCAGAGGGCAGAGCAAAGCTCCTGCCACAGACACGAAGCAATTCCCGTAAATTAAAGGACAATCGAGCCGAGTTTAATCTTTCTCTCTCTCTCTCTCTCTCTTTCTCATTCTCTCCTTCTCTCTTGTTCACCACCCTTGCTTTCTACGTTCATCCTATATCTTGCACTTTCTATTTGTCCGTTGCTCGCTCACTCTTCTCTCACTGCCCCCATTGTATTATTGCTGGCACTGCTCGCGGTGGACCGAACGTTCACGCGAGTGAGAGACCACCAAACGCCGGAACAATGCCGGAACACCAAACACATATAGATCTATAGAAACCCAGAGATTTTCGATCTCGTATATCATACAACTGCCAAACGCTCCACTCAGCGCCGTTTCCTCTCTGTATTACCTTCACTGAATTGTCTATGTTTGCTGGATGTTGGTTCTGCCATAATTACAAAACCGGATGAAAGAAGAAAGGTCACCCAACAACTGCGCATGTGGCATCTGCGTCAGTGAGAATGCCTGATGTACCAAAAAATCCTCAAAATCTGGCAAAATCGCATTACATCAATTACCAACGCTGCACAGTTCGTGTTTTTTTCATATGTTCTCCTACTCCACATTTACTGGTAATTCCAAGTACCATGTGAAAAACAACTTTACAACAGTTTGTCACAGTAGCTATGTACAAATGTAGGCTTCAGTGGATGTTGGATGAGATTTCCTGCGTTCCAGTCCGCCTCTACTCTGTATTCTCGCATTCCACATGCCTTCTACCGATCCTATAGCCAAGCCTACCTTACATACTGATCCGCTATTCTCCCTCTACATTATACCGCACGCATCTCTGCGTCCTCGAGCCATAAGACGCCATGTTAGCTTACGTGAATCTGTGTATCTGATGTTTGTAGAAGCTTCGCAAGATTGTAGGGATTGTAACGTCGTTGATGTGTCACGAGATGGCTTCAACAGCCGTACGATCGGTGTTTGGATGAATGTGCAAGTACAGAGATATGTTACGGGATCCCTATCAGGCATTTCACGTTTAATTTTCATTCTGAAATGGTGGTTTATTCGTTTATTCATCTTCATAGTTTCATGATGTCATATGATGATTTCTTTGTATCTTCAAAGTGATTATTCAGTGAATTTTTGTTACAGGGAACAAATAGCCGGAGTTATTGAATGAACCTTTCACAGGAAACGCCCTATTTAGTCATTTGTACATTTGTGTATGAAAGTGTGTTTACAGAGGGTAACACTTGCACGTTATTTACAAAAGCATGGACATGGAACTATATATTTATGTAAATATATCTGTAGGTAGCAATCGTATTACTACTCCATGATTTTCCCTTGCTAGTTAGCAGGTACTGGGTTGCCTCGCGCCTCAATTCTCCACCCTCATTCTCACCCCATTCTACCTCTGTACTTGGTTATGCTACAGCTCCTAGGGAGTGTCTCGGTTTACCCTGGGATTGCGAGGTTGGTTTACCTCGAGTTATCGTGCGGTTGCTTTGATCGTGCTCTAGCTCTCTACCTACTCCCGCCTACTTGCTCACCATCTATATCGATGTCTGTCGCTCTCTTATTGTCTTAAACTTCTTTAACCACCATGACGTACGAGACCTTGACTCAAGGTGAGTATATTAGCTGACGCATTTATGAGGAATCACACTTTGATGACGCGTGTGACGAAAACATTCGCTAATTGAATTCGATTGAAGAAAATCTTGGGCACATGATGAAAATGTTTCTACCAATCCGTTTAATGATCAATGAAATCACTAATTTTTCCTCTTCAAACGAACCTCCGCTAAGCAAAGTAAAAAAAGACCCAAAACTCTATTGCTAAGATTTCATGAAGCTTTGTCTCGCCACATCGAAATATCCAAAGACGTACAACTCTAACTATACTCCAGGGATGTTACCAGTTAGAGAGCTTGTTCTCGAAGAGAATTGAAAGGGGGCATACGAAGTCGATCGGAGAATGCTCGCTATGTACGATCCATAGATGCCTGTTGTAGTACATGAAAACGTATGTATATGTAAGGGTCCTTTAGTGGTAATGCTGCTTCGCAACTACCCTCTAAACTCTTGCTGTCGGTCTACCTCAGAGTTCACATGTCAAGTTACGTGAACCTCCGGCGGTTCATTTGATACACGCCACCGTTAGTTGAGGAAGCTTCTTCGAGTGGAACAAGTTAGTTCTAATTATTAAATATGAATATCCAAGAATATTTCAATTATTAATATTTGGCAATCATTCACCCAAGAAGAATTAAAAATAAACGAAATGTCAAATAAATTGGATCCGTTAATAACTCAAAAGTTGTTGCAGAATGTCATTTAGTTGGCAGCTAAAATGAATCATTACATTTCAAGAAAAGAACTAATAAGTTTTTACGAAAAAAAATTAAACAATTTCCATTTTTAAAAATCGATTTGAATAAACAATTTTATGCTTGACTGTTAATTTTTTTTTTGTTTTTTTTTTTTCGTTTAAATAAATATTCTTTCTGTGCTTAGTTTTTTTTTCTACATCTTTCCCATCTGATATTTGGTAAAATATCGTAAAGATACACAGGCAGGAGGGGCAGGCGAATTCACAGGGCGCGTCAAATAAGTCAAGGATCAATAAATTAGCCGAGGCTCGTTTAAGTCGTGGATGAGGGTGCACGAATTGCTCCGGGCGTTTCTGCCGTTGTTATAAATACACACTTGGTGCACTAGCTACTTTTATCTGTTCGATGGGATCGACCGCGTTTCAGTAGTGCAACCAGAAGATGGGGTGGTCTTACTGCTCTAGTGCAAGTAGTATTCCAGACCGTTCGGCATTGCCAATCCCAGCACCCATAGGGGTTGAAGACTGCAACGAGTTGCCTGTGGAACGGAAGCCAACGCCGATAAAACATTTGCCTTTATACGCTCCTTCCACGACCCCTTCGCTCAACCTCTTTTTTCTCTTTCTTATACTTAACCCAAAGTAAATCCAGGAGAGACGAAACTCGTATGACTTAAAAAAATCCCATTAAAACATCATTCTTTAAAAATTGGAAACAGATTCTAATTCTTACTTACATTTTTGTCAAACATTGAAGTTCAGTTTTCAATAATTTGACAAACTTTAATCTTTTTCCTCAAAATTTGTCATGATATACACTGAGAAATGAATTCAATCGCGTCAATGCGGGTTCCATTTTACCTGGCATTAACTTTCCACACTTTTAAAAGTGTATACACGACTTTATATACCCGGTGAACTGATCTATATGCTAACTATATATGTGCAAAGGTAGGTTATCGCAAATGTTGGTGAGTAACGTGATCAACGCGTTCGCTAATCTGCATTTTAAATGTCGGCACCCTCGACACGGCGAGTTCGCCCCCACGCGGTCTCTTTTGCGATAACGTCGTCGACTCATGGCTACTTCCTTGCTCTCTGTTGTTCCTCAATACCATATACCCGCTCAGATACTTCATAAATGTGTGAATCTACAGGGTGTCCCCAGAAACTCAAAATAAAAATTTGCATCTTTCACTTTATCCAGTTTAGAAGAATTTAATGCATCTGTTTGATCCCATTATGATTATTCATTATTAAAATCGCACAAATAGAAGACCCATGTGATGAACATCAGAGCACATCGGCCTCCTAATCATTACGACGCAATAATTCACTCAATTTTCATCATTAATTACAAAAGTCAATGAACAGTCTGATCAAAAAACTCTGGAGGGTTATTAACTTTGAGTTTTGAATACAATTGTTGGTTCATGGATTTAATATCTTCAATAAGACACCCTGTAGATGTGGAATTACAAACATAGGGCGCGGTAGACCGCCCAACACGACCGGATGTCGAGAGCCTACCAGTCTTTCGTTCTTGCAATCGTGAGTGCACCTCAAAACTACTTTAACAGCAAACGCCCTTCCCGTAGGACGAGAACGTTAGAGCATTCGCCTCGTATCGTTACTTTCATACGTTATTACGAATGAACGTAACTTAAGCGGTGCAAGACGTTAAGTTAAGTCCACAGAGGCTCACTAGCTTCTCCATTCTGATTTGTTCGTCGTCCATACACTGATAGCGTATCTGTTGGCAATACCAAAAGTGCCCTTTCCAATAACGCTCTAAAGTCTCGCCTGTACACTTTTTATGAGCTATTTGAGCAAACCCTATAATGTGGAAGAGTCAAGGGATGAAGAAAGCTAAAGCTTGCGACTTCCGACTCAACGATCTATAGATGTGCCTAGTCACCTTTTTCTTCAACCACTCTTTTTCCATCATTTCCTTCTTTTTACTACCCTTATATTACCAATCGTGATATATTATCTCGGTGAATTCAATTCGGGAGACTTAAAAGCTACGACAGAATACGACTTTCGTGAAAAACGAGGCTGCTGTATATAGAACATCGGACTGAACTCGGATTTTTTAGATTACAAATCTTTTTATTTGTATTTATTCGTGAAAGTACGAAATTTCGAATCGTGTTCATTAATTTTCTTGAATTAAGTTTTTTTCTGACTATTCGAACGAATGTTTCTATGTTGATTTTTTTTTTTTTGTCAACTTTTCTGGCCATCTCGAAATAGTGTGTAGAAAAAAAACTGAAGCCTGGCATTTCGAGAAAATCCGAAAAGATTATAAATCAGTATAGAAACAACTCAGAGGGCTGTGGAGAACTTTTTTTCTATCGAAATTTGTAAATATTGACCATTTAGAAATTGGATGTCAAATTGGACCTTTTTCCAACGCAGATTTTTCGTTCGAAAAAATGTAAAATCTTGAAATAACCACAAGAAAAGGTTCCTTAGCCTTTTGAGGAATATCCTAAACAATAATTCGGCAAAATTCGAGAAAGATAGCTCGAGAACTTTTGGGTGAAAATGGTCCACCGTTTTGGAAAGCGACGTATTGAATAAAACGCGTCTGAAGTTTAATTTAATGGTCTCCACAAACGTTCGAATCCTTTTTTATAAGGAACGTCACATAGGGACCCAAAAAATGGTCATTTCGCGACTAAAATTTAGCAGGATTTTTAAATTTTTGCACTCAGAAGGTCGTTAGCGAATCGTTACATAGAAAATACGGAATCCATATTATTTCTGCGATTATTTTCTTGTAACAATTTGAATGTGGCAGTTCTTTACTCTTCCTCAAGGTTTCTGAAAGGAATATTGAGGCAATTTCTGATTGGAATTTATCACGAAAATGTGTGTTCTCCATGGCAGATTCATTTCTGGTCGATTTATAATCCATACTGGAAGGGACTGCATATAGAGTATGGGACGCGAGAGAGGAAGGTACTTCCGGTTGCTCCGAGTATTATAGCCTCTACTTGACCGTGCAGGGGTGAACGCGGAAATGGGGCCATCTCCACGGCTCCTCCTGCCACCCCCTACCCGGTTCCATCCTCATTTCTCCACTTCCTCTCTTTCTTTCTCCGCTACTAGTGCTATCACCCATTTCCGCGTGCTACACTTCTCGCCCCTCTCGTTTTTCGCGAGAAGTACGAACGAGCACGCTCTGAGGAATATAACACGCATAAATCCCCATCTCCGGCAAGCGAGACGTTAAGAAATGGTCTACTTTATGGTCGTCGCGAATTCAATGGAACAAGAGTTATGAGACTCGATTGCTGAACATCTCTCTCTTCTTTTTATTTCACCCTCTCGGCTTCACTGGTATTCCTCATACGAGAGAACACCAAAGAGGTGGCAAAATCTCCCTTCTCTCGAGATGTAGAAGACAAAAAACGACAAAAGTGAAGAGAACTCGAAGGAATATAGAAGAAGAGACAAGTAAGACAACGATGAGGAGAACGAGAAGTTTGGAAGCTCAAAAAAAATGGGGACGGAGAATGAGCGAGAATCGTTTGCTAAATGGCACCAGGATCACCGTCAAACTTTTCTCTTTCCATTCTCCATGCCTGCACCACACCACCAGTTCACGACTTTTACTCTCCTCGGTACTCTGTACATAAAAACACTACGAGGGCAAAAGCTCACGCTTCTCCTGAGCGCTAATATTACATAAGTTTCCTGTTCAACACGATGCCCACAGCTTTTTGCTCTGCGCACGACTAACCACTTTTCAGCCCTACTTCATTCCTTGGCGGGTTTGCCAACCACTCTGACACTTCAGGTTGATAATGAAACAAGAATTAATTAATATTCGTTATTAATGAAAATTGAAAAAGCGATAGATTTGACAAGTAATAAATCATGAGACTACGGAACTGGCAAAAACTTTCGTTTTCTTTCACTTTCTAACTTTATAACAGAAAGTAAAAAGTTTCTTGCATGCTCTGTTTTCTCATGTACTTTGTAACATGAGTAATCTTTCAATTTCTAACCATAATTATCATCGATTAACTTGTAAGTACTCTATATAACGAAAAAGTTGAGAATCGCTGAAAGTTCGAATAATCGAAATGGTTTTGATCTCCCGCATCGAGATGAGAGAAAAGAGAAAAGAGGATAAGAGCAGTGTGTGCACTTCGGATTGTCACGGACTTTTTGTACCCAGGAGTTTAACGGAGGGGATCGTCCTGGGAATGTACAGCCTAGATGTGTGTCTTCGAGTATATACGTCGATGTGGATGTTTCTGAGAGAGGGAGAAGACGAAGTAAGTGCGGAAAGGGGGATCACGACGACGAAGGCTGGGGAAGAGGATCGTTAGTTCCTAGGGAACAAAAGCACGAACACTGCGAGAAAAGTGGCTGCTGGGTAAAGTCAAAGTCGAAAAACTGGCAGTATACGAGGTGGAGTAAGAGACCCGGACGTCAGGGGTGACGACGAAGCTATAACGCGACTTCCTCTTCGTCGTCGACAACGGCTACGTTGCGAAGACTCCCGTAACTTTACGTCCCGGTCTCCAGTGGACAATAGAGCTGGCAAAACGCGAGCTTGCCCGGGGGTTTGTCCTATACAGAAACACTGGCTTGAAGAAGTACTTTTGAAAAAGGAAACCAACGAATTTCTCTTTCTCTTTCACATTCTCTTTCTCTTTCTTCTTCTTCTTCTTCTTCTCTCTCTCTTACGAATAGATCTCGTACGTACACCCAGAGAAAGCTTTTGTTTCCAGCTCGGCCGCAAGCCACTTCCTTCGTTGGTTCCCGACTATGCCCATTGCTCTATGTGCATATATACACCCCGTCGGCGAACCGAACGACTTCCTCAAGAGCTTTTGCTCTCCCGTAACCCTCTTTCTCCGGCTCATCCTGGTCTTCTCTCTCTCTATCTCTTTCTTTTCCTATCTTTTTCTCTTTTTCTTCCCTGCTGCATTTTTCACTTGTCCGACTTCCGGTGCCCAGTAGAAAACGATGCTTTTCCACGAGAGAAAAAATGCTCGAGCGATCCGTTTGCACAACGATTAAATTTGCATAAGAATACACTGTCGCGCTATATTCCGAGCCTAATACTCACGTTTTCAAATTCCAGAGTCAATAAATCTCGAAAAAAAAAACTTGTGACAATTCCGGAAGTTAACTCTCGTATAAACAAACAAAATGGCACTCCCCTAATTAACTACCGCGTCATTGCCAATGAAATTATTTCAAATGCAAATAAAACTTCACATAAATTTGATTAGTTTGAAAAAAGATGAACATTTTTCACTTCTAGCAACATTTTTTCATCTTTCTTTATGTCTCTATATCAGCAGTTTTTAATTAATCCATCTTTATTGACAATAACTCAAATATTTTCAACCAAACTTCACATAAATTTCTATCATCGATTGCACAAGTCAAAGGACTATTTCATGAATGTTCGGAATCGGTGAACCGATTCTCAATAACTCTTCAGCGAACCACTACCAAAATCGACACTGTGTCTCTATCTTTATCTCCCCCGCCCCCCCCCCCCTCCCGTCCCTTGCTCGCTATATCTTTGTACGCGGTATGAACCAAGCCGTTCTCTGACACAAACCGGAACTGCTGGCCATATATATATATAATTCTAGGGTTATACGGTGACTGTCATTGTCGTTAGTTCTCTCAGTGCGTACGTTGCGTTGTGCATTGCAGACAATGGGAGACGAGTCAGGACCGCGCCCCTTTCATGTATCGCTGATTGATATCCCCGATTCTGTCCAACGTACTGCTCCTGTTGGGGAGTTTTGGTACATGATACCCCTCCTCCCCCCCCCCTCTCCCCTTCTCCCTTTCTCGTATCCTCCTCATCACCCCACTTTACGTTATCCTCCGTACGCAGCATTTCAGTTACATAATCAAAACCTGATGGAGCATCACGAAATTCGTATGTCCGCTGCAGAATCGGCACGACAGAATTTCCGAACGGACATCACACTTTGCAGCATTATTAACACGGTTACCATCTCGGCTTGCGTTCGTATTTGTGCAAACATTTCGAATCCATACTCTCATCCGTTTGAAATTTTTATATTGTCCATCTATTTTGTAAATATAATTGTACGCACCAAAATTTATAGCGAATCAACGTAATTTTTTTTTTTTTGATTGATGGACATTTTCTTTTTAATTTGATTTTTTTTTTTCGCCAAACAGGCAAAGTTTTTAGTCAAATTTGCAATCTCGTTTAATGGATTTAAAATTGCAATAAATTGGAGATTTATATGTGCGCTTAACACTTTCGATACATTTTGTAAATAATTTAAATTGTGCGCACGAAAATTTGTTGCGAATCAACGTGATTTTTTTGATTGAAGGACTTTTTTTTTAAATTTGACATTTTATTGCCAAACAGGCGAAGTTTTTAGTAGAATTTGCAATCTTGTTTAATGGATTTGAAATTCCAATAAATTGGAGATTTATATGTGCGCTTAACACTGTCGATAAATTTTTTAAATAAATTAAATTCTATGCACGAAAATTTGTAGCGAATTAACGTGATTTTTTTTTTTTTTTATTGATGGAAATTATTGTACACTTTGCCAGATAATTTTTTTTTTTTTTTTTTTTTTTAGATGGTTATGTATTTCGTAAGAATTGTTTATTACCAAAGAGTCAAATTCTTTTAGTAAAATTTGCAATCTCGTATAATGGCTTTAGAATATTCCAATAATTTAGAGATTCATGTGCACTCGAATCATGTATATTTTTAATACTCTTTCGAGATGTTGGGATTGGAAAACTCTCGGGTATGTACCACGTTGAATAATTCCATGCATCCCCCAGCACTCCGTGTGCGTTATTGCACGTTTGAACTACCGGTGGAAGAAAATTTCCCACGAGTAACGGGCGAATATACTACGCTTCTTAAAGATATACTGGTTCGCTCAATTCAACGTTATAAAAAAAAAGTGCATACATACCAAAAAGTTCTTGTATATTTCGAGGGTCAATATAATGCAAATTCGTTGAATCGCAATACCAAAAAAAAACTTGAGTATCGACCAATTCGAAAAAAAAACCAGAAAAAATTTACAATGAAAAAAAAAATCATGAATTATTTCGAGACGAAAACTCAGGAATAAAAAAAGCAAATTTGCTATTCTGGTTTATCCAATTTGTCATACACGAGACTATATGACAAAACGAACGAGAGAAATGATCAAAGACAACATTCCACGACGTCAAGAATCCAGGGAATTGCTTAACTTGCTCTCCTCCTGGAGATTCTAAGACGACAACGACGTCGAAGACGAAATGCAAGTCAGGCGTGTAGTAATCCCAACAGGAAATTAGCCAAACGAGATCAGGAATGCGGGATATGTTCCCCACGAGATTATTTCTCCCGAGCACTGATATTTCCTTCAATATTATAAAATTAATAATATTAAAAATTGTTCCATAACATTTTATCACAGAATTCAATGCAACTGACGAAACATTACAAGAATCACTACGAAGAAATGTCACAAAAAAATTATTTTTATTATTTACGAATAAACGAACCAAAGGATAAAATAAAAATCAATTTTCCAGCCAAATTTTTTTCTCCACTCCTCTTCCATCTGAAGACCGTTTTAACACCGTGGAAAATATACACGGCGCAGGGTCAATTTAATGCAATTTATAATCTGAGAAAATTTATCGTTTTGCTGTAGTATAAAATCGGTAATTTTGTCATTTACGACGTTCTGGTATTAAGACCCTGATATAATCTGTGCTGTCGCGTTCCTCATGATATAATGGATTTAGGTGGAGGTCGAAGCGATGTGGTCACCCACACCCTCCAAGGGGATAATCGAATACGGAACACGAGTGCACTCTGGTAATGCGATATAACGTTTAATATAGTTTAATATTAATACGATCCAGGATGGTTTTAATCGATTATAGTTAAAGGTGTTGGAAAGTTGAGTTTTGATAAAAATTAGTATATATACGATATATTTATGCGAGGGTATGTTTAGTCTGGCGAGGCTAATGAGTGTCGATGGTCCTTAGTTGAGCAAAATATGACAAAAGGGAAAATGGTCCTTGGTCCAAAGATCTTCAGGTTGTTCCTGACAATCCTCGTCCCTGGTTCGTTCGTCTTTAGTTCGAAATTCCAAACAAAAATAAGTACGAGAATGATTTTTCCATCAGAGATTAATATATATTTGTGTTTACAAAAAAAAATGGCGACTGCATTTGATTTTTAATCGAATCAATGCCTCTCAATCTGATAAGACGATGCGTGGCAACGACGCGACTAAAATCGAAATGAAATTCATTGTTATCGCGTTTGTGGCTGCGATGTGACTGGCCGGAAATTGGTAAACCGTTTTCAATTCGAAATCTGATTTTGTACCGCCGATGAAGAGCGTATAATGGAAAATTGACGAAATTGTGCTCATGCCATCGTCATAAATAAATTCTCAATTCGACAGAGCAGCTAAAATTTAGATTTCGTTGGGATTCACTTTCCTTAGGAGCTTCAACGATGTTTTTTTGTTATCGTAAATTATAAAAAAGTTCTGTCAGTCAATATCGTTCGAATGATTATCGAGAATCCTTAATTACCGAAATAATTATGTAATATTTATAAAAAGGACGAATTTCGAGATTCAATAATTTATTTGCTCCAATAATGTATCGTTTTAATGAATTTCGTTTTTGTCTAAAAAAATGAATAAATTTCATTTTCAATCGCATCGATATGAAAAGCAATGCACGTACTCCGTCTTGGGTTTGGAAAACCAGCGAAGATTTTTTTTTCTCTGGCATCTTTTGTTCCAGGGAATTCGCAGCTGTTCCTGGCCCGCGATTTTTGGCTGGCCCAGAGTAACGTTAAATGATCGTCGCATAACCGATGACGCAACGTATGGATGGAGCTAATAAATATAAACAGCGAATAAAAACAGGTGGAAGACTGTGTGATATGTAGACGTTGATTCAGAGGGTCGAAAATTCTGTTTTCGACAGTGTATAAACATTACGCAATATTTTTGGGGTCCAGGAGTCATGTCCAGCTTTTTTCTTCGCTCATTTGCACATCCAACAAAACCACCTTTTATACCCTCGGATATGTCTGAGCAAATATTGTAAATACCAGGTCCTGAAAGTTTATATATATCACAAATAGTTAAAAAAAAGTTATTCGATGTTTGTCTTATCTTATCATCGTCTTATATAAAAAAAAAATTAAAAAAAACCAAAAAATACCCCAAGTTCTTGAACCTGAGATATTAGAAGGTTTTTATTTAAATAATTCTAATATTTGAGTAATAAATAATTGAAAAAAACGTTAAAACGTATTTTCGTAAGATTGATTCGTATCGTTAATAAACCTGGAACAAAAATATCGACTCCATCGGGTGTTTTAGGAAATCGTGAAGTTTTCGAAGCGAAAGCTGATGAGCGGCAATTACGACCAGCGTAGCAAGTTCGAGAGGCTTTAAAGGATTTAAGGACGTCATAATCGCCTGGAGCTGGTGTGTCCTTGGAAAAAAAAGAGGATAATAAGAGGGATGAAAGCGATATGTAGGTATGGGAGAATGTGATTAGTATATAATTATGTTAATAAGCTCGTTGACGTGCCTCGTGACAATTCGGGGCGTAGGAAAATATAAATTTAGGTTTGTGTGTCGTTAGACAAGGCGGAATGTATATGGCGAGGTTAATAGCACGAGCAATCGCGAGTTTCGCAGTCATAACACTACAAGTACATGCACATTGCACCTGCACAACACGATCGTGTTGTTAGGACATAACCAAACAAACCGAACTGGTTATCATTGGCCTATCTTAACGAGCATTTCCTATTGGCCACATTTCCGAGTTGCAACCAGACCGAAATGCTTCAAAGTAGTTTGTTCCGGTTGAAGAAGACTCTACGAGTGTATCTACGATGTGTATATAGTTACAAATCCTTTATAGAATTGCTAGGCTAGCAATACAAGCGATACAAAACGTAATACAGAGTGCTCCATTTTAGACCATCCACTCGAATATCTTTCGAAATTTGATAATATCTAAAAAACTGTTCCAGACAAGATTTTTGTCAGACTTGAAGAGGAACATCTGATGGCTGGTCCCAAATTGATCCAACAATTGACCTCTAAACGTCACTTTATCAGAAATTTCCGAATTTCAAAGACATTTGCGTGGATTTTCTAAAATGGGACACTCTGTATATCGAGTATAAAATGGACCAACCAAAATTTACTAGTTCGAACGTTCCGGACTGGTTACTTTAACTGACTATGTAGACGATATATTAAACACGTACTATACAGAGATAAAGACTTGAACACATAGAAACACTGGCGCTTTCGTTTGCGGGCCAGATATTGCCCGAAATTTCTAGTTCAACGAGCCGGAAGCGAATTCTCGTTCTCCCTGTGCACAGCCTTTTCGCACAGAAGCATGAATCGGCGTGAAAATGACCTGCGACGCTTCGTGGAACCTCATTTCCGGTATAGCTGACGACTTCCATCGTAT
This sequence comes from Campoletis raptor, assembly GCA_948107755.1. Classification (NCBI taxonomy): domain Eukaryota; kingdom Metazoa; phylum Arthropoda; class Insecta; order Hymenoptera; family Ichneumonidae; genus Campoletis; species Campoletis raptor. The sequence goes on from OX403624.1 coordinate 20,313,977, forward strand.
GATATACTGCTACCCACAATTTTACAATAGAATTTCTTCCATTTTCGTACAAAAGAAATCTTTCATTCGATCGTTAAAACTGTTTTATAACAAAAATAAGACTTAGCTGCGGAAATTCGTGAAAATAAATACACTCGAAATCTTTAACTTTTAGATTTTGCTCGATATTTTGTTTTTTTCCTTGCTTTTTCGTTAGTCCTTGGTAATCCTGCATTAAACAACACTTTTCTTCGAAATTCCCACCTTCACCTATCTACACGAAGTCGTTTTCCACTGTCTTAATGGCAAAAAGTCTCGCAAGTAACGTGTTAGTGCTGCATTCACGGATCTACGATTTCCCATTCGGAAGTGCTCTTTGGCACGCTCCCCATGTCCAAGTCCGTAATAGGAGAACATATATAGAGAGGTGGCTCTTGCCCTACGGGTTCGGAGGCTTCTCGCCGCGCTATAATTACGCGGAAGGGCAATATAATTGGGTTCGATCGCCCTTCCGTATCGATCCTTTCCATCGCCCATACCGTTACTAATGTGACGTTAGATTCTGATAAACTATAGCTCATATTCTCTATATACAACCGTATCGTATATTTATGTCATAAAGTACGAAACAACCGTGATTTTATCCTTCAATTCGATGCAAACGTCTTTTTAGGCCCAAATTTAATATGAAAAGACAAAAAAAAGGAAAAAAAAAGAAATTCCTTCAATAAAATTCTCACTCGAAACGTTCAAGCTTTCTTTTGACAAAGACAACATTTTGTTATCGAATCAAAGCAACTATTTCGATGTATTTAGTTCGAAATGAGACTGGAGCATCTGAATATTTGCGTCTAAAGGATTTCCCTAATTGATTCGTTGATAAAACCACTTTTTTACAAACTGTTAAAATGATTACAAATATAGCACATAGCCAGACATTTTTTAATCCGTCGCTACAGGGTTTTTTCGTGGATTTTTTGTTTCTTAATCGTCCCTAAATCATTCGTCATTGTAATAGAATCAGAACAGTCAAGATTTTTTAATTACTAAATATGGGACTGAGACTAATAATCGAAATTCTGAAATTCTTATTCACGATGAGAGAGAAAATCGAAATCGAAATTTTCATAGTAACTTGATACACTCCATGGAGTTTTATAGGATTTTGTTCAAAATTATCGTCTTGTTTTTTTTTTTTTTTTTTTTATTTATAAAAATGTGTGCTTTCGATTTTTGAGTTTGAGTTTGGAATTTTTCGAACTTTACCTTCAAATCCGTAACGAGAGACCCAAAAAAAGATTAATGTGCAAAATTTTTATATTCTACCGAATTATACGCGAAGAGCAACTCCTTGGAAAGTAATTTAATGGGAAAATTGTATTCAGAAATTTAAGCTTGAATTTAGACTTCAAAACTCGAATCTGCATTGTTGACAATTCAACCTGAGACTCCCCTTATGTGTTCAAACCCCTTTCTCGATTGACGATCTAAATTGTATCCCTGCTTGTCCAACACACAAATACATGCACACAGCAAGTGAGAGACCCACAACTAGCTCCGGATAACGATGCATCGGTTCGATCTCGACGTCATTAATTTCGTCGAGGCTCCCGCCCGATTACCTGTGGCCCAGCCGAGGATTATCTCTTGCTCGATCGCGTATGTTTAGCCTTCGGACCTTCATGACCATATAGACGAAGACCGAAAGGCCTTTTGAGGAAAATCTCAAAAATCTCGTGTGTATGGGGGAAGAACGATCAATAAATTATAAATATTTCTGTCTCATTTTTCATTTAAAGGTACAATCAATTTTTTTATATCACGTGGATGAAAACTTTTTGCACCTATTCCCGAAATTGAAAAAAAAATGATGAAAGTTCTGTGATTAAAGTTTTGCTATTCGTGTATTCAACTGAGATTATTAAAAAATGGACAAAGGTAAAAATAATGAAAAATAAAAAACCTAAACAAAATAGTCGCGTTTGCGAAGTTTATAAGTGGTGGCACATTGCATTCAAATCGGATCTGACAGACCCCGAAAGATATGATTGCGAAAAAAAATATTCTGTTTTTGATCCTCGACGAAATGAAGGAAAGAGGAAACTCCAAGTATTGTCACACGTACCTGCTCATCAGCGTCCTTGAACCTCGAGGTTCTGGACTTGAATATCGCGGAAGGAACCCGAGGCTTTTGTGGTTCGGTGCTCGGGGCAGCTTCGTGTCTAATCGACTCTTCCGATCCCTTCGATCTCAAGTGCACACTTGCCCTTGGGTACCTGCGTTTGCACGACGTGATTTTTCCAAGATCGTTTTTACTCAGATCGTAGGAGCCAGGGCCTGAATGACGATAACGAAAAATCGCACGTGCGTGTGAATAAGAAAATAACAACAAAGAATCTAATCGATTGAACGAGCACAAGACAAAAGATAACTAGATTGTAGAAACGTGATTTATTCGCTGTTGGACCTGGATTTGGAGCCATCATGGATTTTGGAAAACGTGCACTCCAGAACCCGAAGGGAGAATTTATTTTCGAACATGGTCGACACTTCAATTCGACTGGATCATAAGTTCCAGGGCCTGGTACATCGTTCCAATAATCCGTTTCAAAACGCTTAAAATTTTTTAAAAACGTTAGAAATCTTATTTAAGATCTAAAAAAAAAAGTAATTTTTTTTTAAGAGTCCAAAATCTGAGTCACACGATCGAATTAATTTGTTACAAACGTTCGATTGAATTTAATTTAAATGACACAAAATTTTTGGCTACTTTCGTCATCAAATTAATACATAAATCGACAAAGAAGATAGTTTTCACTATCAAAGATTTGATCGATAGAAATATTTATTTAATAGAAATGAATATATCGTAATAGGACAAAAATATATCAAAAAGTGACCTTAACGATGTCAAAACTATTAATTAAATCTTGAACGGTATTGGAATCTTGGTAGGGGTATTGAAATGATTAAATTAATTGAATTCACGAAATAAATTCAGTTGACATGGCTGACCAAATCTTTTTTTTGCCAAATTTGTCAAAATTTTTGTCAAAAATTATTAATTATAATTATTAATTATTAATTTGTCAAATTTTTTGTTAAAATTGTCAGACTAACCAACTGACGTGAGCACCTTAAAGACTTTTAATTAATTATTACTTGTACCTTGGCCGAAAAACCAAATGGTGGTGGATCGACAACATATTTGTCACAGAGACAAGTGGGTATGTCGAATGAGCTTTTCGGAGGATTGTATCTATTCGGGGCAGGATGATTCTGTAAAATTTTCATCGAAATCATCACTTTGAAAGTTTCAATCATTATCAGTCTCTGGTTAACGTTATTTGTCATAATAATTCATTTAAAAGAAAAAAAAAAAACCTCAAGAAGTTTTTGTTCCCACAGCTTGTCAAGATATCGACTTGGCTTTGAAGCAGCTTTTTTCATCGATCGAAAAGATTCGTTCAATTCATCACACTTCACAGGTCGATTTATTTCGTACTCGCCTGGTCCTGGAGTTACCTCGATCGTTTTATCATCCCTTCCTGACATTTTGCTCCAAAAGTTTCCCTTGTACATCAACGTCACTATGTTTGACTCCTTTCATCATTAATCGATAAAAAATAAATCAATAAATCAAAAAACTCTCGATTTTTAGTGAAATTTGAGAGTCAAACGTATCGATGTAACGAAATTTATAAAAATGTGTCAAAATTGTGCCTAATTTTAGTTCGACGAAGGAAATATTGAAAAAAAATGATTAGAATACTCGTTCAAAAAAGTTTCTAAATTAATTTGAAATCCCAAAGTAAAAAAAAATAAAAATTTGATTATTTTTCAATTGTAAGAATTTAAAGAGTTCCTGCCTCTCGAGGAACATCGTAAAATTCCATGGGCTCAACGCTAGTCGGAGGATTTTTGACAAGTACTCCACGTTCATTAATTTCATAGCCATTTGTATCGTTTTTTGATGGAATTGTGGGAATGACGTCTGTCATTAATGATCGAGGTGGAGGTCCCAGCCACAGCTAAAACGTGAGTTAAGAACATTTTACTAATTTTAATAAATTCTTCGTCACTCGAATAAAAATTCTCCCAAATATGAAATAAAAAAAATAATTTAATTGGATGAAAATACTTGGAGAATGAATTTATCTTGATTTTACGTTTCCTGCTGGTCCTCTCCAGGTTCCAGGATGTGATCGAAGTTTCGATTTAGTTTTTTTGAAAAGATCGTCTGTCAAACTATAATCGCCAGGGCCAGGACCAGGATCAAAAGTTTCAGGCTTTATTCGTACATCTGTAAAATCGATGCTAACGCCACCCTAAAGTTTTTTTTTAAAGAAATAATAACGTCTTGATGATTTGAAGGATTTTCAAATTATTTCCAATCGAATGAAAAAATATACTTTCTGGCACGTGACGTTTTGTTTCGTGGGGATTGTAACTTCCAGGTCCTGGCAGATTGATCACATCTTTTGAATTTTGGAAAGTTTCTCTTTTCGTACCACTCAAAAAAGGGTACGAACATCCTGTGAGCAAAATTTAATGCTCGACACTACAATCAACTTTTTTTTAGATAAACAATAATTTAAAAAAAATGAATAATAGCAATAATAAATATTTTTAAAATCACACGTCAAAATTTCGAAAATAAAATTTTTCGACACCGTTTATTCGATCAGGATAAAAATTGATCAGCCCCCACGAGACGATGGCAAAAATGGGTCGATTTATTTTCATTGCGATCGGATCAACAGTGTGGAAAAATTTCCTTTTCGAAATTTGCAGAAATCTCTCTCGTGCTCACGATGGCGAAATAGCGACTGATCCACCACCTTAAGAACTAGTTGGACCTACGATTTAGCTCGGGACTAAGTTTTCAAATAAAAAGAAATCATTACCGAGATCTCTGGGTGGTTTGGAAAGATCGTAAATATCATAACTTCCTGGTCCTACGAATGACGATGTCTGATTTGTCGAATTACCGAATCGTGCACTTCTGTTGTGAGCCATGATATATTTTTTATTACAAGAAAATTTCAATCAGGAAAATGCCAATAAATTGATCTTGACACTAGTCCTGAAGTGAATTTTTTAAACAAAAGTGAAAAAAGGTTATGAATTTGTCTTATTCGAATAAAAATTCTATAAAAACCATGGCACGTCGAACAGAAATGACGATTTCGTACAATCTGTCATTTTGACAAGTGTCAGAATTGTATATTTAAGTAAAAAAACCGATAAATCTAGTTGAACTAATTTGTCATAACTCGAAGTATAACGACTATACACTTTTTTTAACATCCGTGAAAAAAAACGACAGTCATTTTGAATCGATTGACATTGGTGAAGGAAAAAAATCCTTAAATCGATAAATTTACTGCAACAGTAAATGTTTAATGACGCACAATAACAAATATTCGAAGCTAAATACAAAACTCGTCTGATTCTGGCAATTAAATAATACGAATAACTTAACATTAAGAAAATTTTGCAAATAAAATTATTTACGAATGTAAGACGCTGACAATTAATTGTACAAGAAATTATTTATTCGATATTGCATTCACGACGTTTAAAAAAATTTATTATATTTCTGTTGCAGTTTTCAAGTAAAAAAAAAAAGAAAATATGCAACGTATGAGTAACGATTATTTACATTTGAAAAAGAAAAAAAAACATAAAACGAAAGTTAACGAGCACCGTTATGACAGAAACAAGAAAAACGATAGTCGATCTTCACGATTTTGAGTTGTGCGTCGACAGAAATTTAATCGATATGACTTTTAATTCAAATTTAATAAGTTACGAATAATTATAACGTTATCTCGTGTATTGAAATGAACAAAGCTCGAGAAATCACGATATTTAATATTTAGTGCTGACAGAATTGTTGAGACAAAAAAAAAGACATTTTTCAGACATTATTATTTATGCTAGAATAAGTTAGGACGTTGTTATGTATTTGAAGCTGTTTTATGCGGGAGATTTTTCTTTTTTTGTCACTCGTAACGAGCTCGCTCGTACTTTCATTTATCTGATGTGCGCGGAAGAGATTGAGGACATTGAGGTTAAACTCGAAGGCCCGGAACTGAGATTCAGTTTGTCCAGTTCCTCGTCGGCCTTGTTGTTTTTAAGGTCTTGCTGCGTGTACAAGAATTTGTTCCATTCGTCTCCTCGTGCGTGTGCCAAATGCTAAAATAAAAAAGACGAAGGTTTGACAATTAAAAAAAGTGAAAGTATGGAAAAAATATTATTTACCATAATAGAAACATTTGCCATTAACACAAAAGTATTTTTAAACGTAACATAACTTTGTTTTTACGAGGTTCACGGCAAAATCATCACATAAAATTTTTTGAAATTTTGTGTGAATCTACTTGAGCAAGGTATTGTAATGTGTAAAAAATTCGAGAAGATATCACCGTCTAGTAATCGAGATATTCAGTGTTTAAAATCGCAACTTTAACATGACGTTTTATGCGAAGTTACGAAAAGAGACGATTTTTGACAACAAATAACTCGATTTCTAGGCAGTAAAACTTTCTCAAATTTTACCTACAGTTGAATATTTTTGTTAAGAAAATTCATACGAATTTTAAACAATTACACTTCCAATTTGTCTGACGTATGCCTAAAGCGTGAACTTCTTTAAATACAGATTTTCTTTTTTTTTCTATTCTATCATGAAAAATCTACCTCGGCGACGTCGTAGACCCAGATTTTTCCTAAATCATCACCAACGGTTACGTGGAAACCACTGGGAGTCCACGAGACTCGATTCAATGCCGGACAACCGTCGACCACGACACTGGCCGTTGGTACTTCGGTGTCTTGATTCAAATTCCACAAATCTAAACGTCCGGAGTCATCGACAGCAGCGAAAAGAGCAGGATGCGTTGGTGACCAAGCTACGTCGTAAACATAATCGCCGTTATGTTCGAACGAATAGAGAGGTTTGCTTTCCTTCAGACTCCAAAGTTTAATCGTCCAGTCTATCGAAGAGGTAAGGAAGAGATGTGAAAAATCGATTCCTCCTTGTACAGCGTGAGCACTGATACCGGTAACTGGGCCTTGGTGACCCTCGTAAATTTCCGTCACTCCTGCCCTCGTCCCATGACGACAAGCTGAATAATTAAAATTCAACAAATTGTTCAATATTAAGATATAAATATTCTTATTTCTTTTTTTTCTCTCTCCCGACCCTTTCCAACCCTTTTTACGTAAAATACAATTTTTTATTTGATCTGTGACCATGAACAATGATCTGGAAATATTCTTAGGCTTCAAAATCACTGCTCATAAATTTTAATTGCAATATTGAAGCCGGAGAAACGAGAATTTAACAAAAACTTGTGAAAGAAGTTTACAGTCGACAGCGCTGACAAGATTTTCCAAATATATTTTTTGAATTAAAGATTACCAGAGAAAACTGTTCCATCTTCGCTGCCAACGACGAAATTATTGACATCACCATGAGGAAATGCGAGACACGTAACTGAAACTGCCTTTGATTGTTTAGTTTGAACGTCTAGAGTTTCTTGAGGTTGCGACAACATGTCCAAACTCCAAGAGCACATTTTTCCATCGGTTGATATACTTATAAGATTGTGAGCATTTTGAGTTCCAACGACACTGAGACAGTAGACTGGATGCTGAAAATTTAGAGACACAATAACAAAAAATTGAACAATAATTGAAAAAGATTTAAAAAAAAATGTTTTTTTATTTTTTTTTCCTTTAGGAATTACTTTTTAATAAATTTTTCGGCAATACTTACAGTATGAGCACTCGCCGACAAAGGTGTGCGTTGAATAGGCGTTCTTTTTTGTACTCTGTTGTCCCATAAAACAATTTGACCAGAGTACGTTCCACCGAGAATCAAATTTGGATGAAATCTCGCAAACGTTGTTGACATTACAGCCGATTGACAGTGGAATATATATTCCGGTGTTGTCTTCTTGAATTTTGTGTTCCAGACTAGACATACACCATCAGGATCATTCGGAGTTTCGTCGTTGTTGGTATACGAGGCTACCAACAGTTCAGGGAACTGTGGAGACCAATCCATCGACGTGACGCAACGATTTCTCGACCAGCGATCGCAGAAGAACGAACGATTCAGCCACAAACGTTGATGATTTTTCTCATCCCTGTTCAAACAATTATAATTCACAATAAAAAGCTTTTTTAATCAATTCACTTTAATTGTGTTAATTATTAACCCTTGGGAGCATATATTGAAGCATAAAAATTCGAAAAAAAAAACCAAGAATTTTCAAACCATATCATTTTTTATTTCGATTTAATGCAAAAACTATTGTATCTTTATTTATTCATTTTTTTAAACACAAACTATAGTACGAAAAATTTTGAAAAAAATCTAGCGAATTCTTTGAATTATACTGAGTTTGTGAAAAAAAATTTATTCCGATGTTCACAGTAGTTTGATAGAAAAATGATTTTTGGTTTTGTTTGTTTTTTATGACAAACGACGAAATTCGACTATTTAATTATATGTGGCATTTGTGCAGTCAGTCGAAATGTTTAGATCATTAAAAAAAAAGGCCATAAAATCGTGAGATTTTGATTATTTTTGTTATACAAACAAAATTACTGAGAAAGCAGCAAAATAAAAAACAACACGAGATTTTATGTAAAGTTGACAAAATTACAACAATATAATTATCAAATGTATATTAAAATGAATAAAATTATAAAGTGGTTACTTACATTCCTTCCTCGCCATCCAAAGTACCAGTGTAATCGGTATAAATATCAACCGATTCTGCAAGAGCCCTTTCAACGACTCTGCTCGTTCGATCCAGGAAACGTTGGAATTCCTCGGACAAAATGATCATCTGTTTTTCTTCTTCGCTGAGTTCTCGAACTGAGAGATGTAAAAAAATGTCAAATTATATTATTTACTTTTGTTTTTTCGTTTTTTAAATTATTTTTTTATTTTTATTTTTTATTATGTGGGAGTTTTAATATTAATTCGTATGTGACTTACCCTCCTTCACTGGTTTTTCTTTCTCTTTTTCCTGTTCAACCTGAGTAAGGGCAGGTTGAACTTCTTTGACCTGTGGCAGACCATGAGGGAGAATACCAGGTGGAAGTTTGCTCTGGAAACCGTCGATGTGTGGCAAACTGTTTTCTTCATCCTCGGCTTGGCCATCATCATATGTCAAAACTGTGGTGAATAAGCCAGCCTCCAAAAAGATAGCCTAACTCTACTACGAAATTTCTAAACGTAAGACGCAAAGTGTCGTCTTTCGCTCTACTTTTTAACCAAATTATCGCCTGATTTTTTATTTTTTTATTTTTTTTTTCTAAATTTTAATTTTAATATTTCGGAAACTTTTATTCCTTCAAATAAAATCAAAATAATGCAAAGCAAAATGGTTTGTACACGAGAGGGCATGCGTCCAAAATATCGCTCATCCATACGAATCTTTTCTACGATTCTTCGATAATTACAAAATAATAATCACATACATCGCGGTTTAATTTACTCGTCGAAATGATTTTTGTCGGGTCGTGAAAAAGTAGGATGAGTGTGTGGAGAAAATAAGAAAAGAGAGAGAGAGAGAGAAAGAAAGAACGAGAGACAATAATGATTCGTTACAAAGCATGCCATGATGGAATAAAACGTGCGCGTGGATTCATAAAATCGTGAGGTTCGTCTGAATTTGTCAATTTGGATGTTTTTTTTGTTTTTTGGTTCTTTATAATCGATCCTAACAACAGTGCAACAGAGTTTGAGGATTTTTAACTCCAGTGCAGTCAATAATATAGTGAGGATCAGGTCGAATGGTTTAGCGAATAAATAAATAAATTTTAATTCAACATTCAAATAATTAAAACTAAAATTCTAATGAAAAAACGACTTTTTAAACTAACACAAACTTCGTGACGATACTTTTCTATAATAAAAATGTAAAAATAAATCGTGTCTAAAGAAAAAAAAACTTTTTTAACGCAGCTTCCCGAGCCTCATGCATAAAATTTGAAAATCCTTTTACGAAGAGGCCAAAATAAACTTTGAATTTCTACCAACCAATAAAAAATAAAATACAAAAAAAACTTTTGCCTCTTATCAAAGCCATTAATTTTTACTGCAACTTACTACCTACTAATAACTCATATATATTTATACACATATATAAATCGTTGTGCGAATGTATATATATGCATAAATATATCATGCAAATCTTGCTCTAACTATTAAATAATTAAATATAATTATTAAAAAATTTGATTGATGATATTTTGAAAGAAATTCACAGGTAGTAAGAATGGAATGGACAAACGAAAAGTCATTTGAAAAATAAATAAATTAATCTTCAATAAAGATTGGTGCATACGAACGAAACCCGTGGACATGAGAATCGAAATTAATTTTTACACCAATCCTACCTACACGCGGAAACTACGAATATTTAATTTATTGAAAATTTTATCTGACCTACTCAATCAACTACACAAAAAGTCCAAAAATAAATCACGTGGATTTTTTCTTCTTTTTATTAAAAATATAAAAAATGCTACGAAAAAAAAAAAAAAAATTTAAAGAAACTGATGGCACAACGAATAGTAAGCAAATTGGAACAAGGAGCTTGCACGAGCGATCGAAACGTTCCGAGTGCAATATTCACGTCGAAGATACAACTCGTAACTTGTAAAAAAGTGAAGATTTCATGAGAACGTAACTTAATTGAATTAAAAAAAATAAAAAAAATAAAAGTCATTAAAAATAATAATAAAGCTTGCAAATTACTCGTGAAACGATTAATAAACGTTTATCCAGCTTCGGAGAAAATCACCTACCTGTGAATTCGTCCTCCCATTCTAAACCAGGATTTAGATTGTACTCGTCTTGAAGGAGGGAAAAGAAAATGTCAATCAATTTTCGTATCTTATCTCGTGAGCGCTCCTTTACTCTCGTTAATTAATTGTCGACGTGTAAGAAATTCTTCAATCATTCAAACAGTTTATTAATGTTGGATTAATTATTATTATTAATATTATTATTTAACAAACTACACGAAATTACTCGTCGACAATTAATTCATAGAGATCGGAACGTTTTGAGGTGGATTTGTGATTGTATTTTTTAAAAGTTTACGTTATAACTACATGCAATTACGTTTGTCCCCTGTGACAAGCTATAGCTTTGTTTTATCGCTTGCAAGTTATTTATTATGTTGTTCTTGTTTGTTTGTTTTTTTTTTTTTTTTTTTTTTTTTTTTTAGTTTTGTTTAATTTTCAAACTCTAAATTGTGTTATATATTTAATGGTGAATAATGTACATTCGTAAGCCACGAAAAGGACCAACTTTGGCAGTCAGAATACCTCTTTTATTCTTTCCTTTTTTCATTGCACGTCAATTTCTAATATAATCCCAAAAAGCGCCAAAAAGATTCATTCCTGCACCATTGAACAGCCATACCATGTTCGTTACGCATTATCGACGTTCCTTTTGAAACTGTGTAATTTCAACGATCTTTATGTTAATTAATTGACTATTTTCATATTTATTTGTTTGTTCGTTTCGTTGGGAAAGGGAATTTGATTTATTGACATAAAATCCACACCACAAGCAACAAATTATTTCCTCTCTCCAGTTAGTCAAATTTTTATAAAAACCAATGTTATTTAATGCCCAAATGTAAACGAACAATGGACAATGGTGATGTCGTATTCGAGAACTCCGGAAGGTGCGTTAAGTTGTGACAAGATTACGCAATGGATATTAAGTCCCATATGTTTTTTGTAAGCACGAATCGATGGAATAATCGTTTTTTTTTTCTTCAGTTTTTTACAAATATTTTGGTTTTCATGTTTCATACTTTACTCGATGATTTTTTGATCGATTTATTTCGAAAGAATTCGTACATTCGAACGAGTATTTCGGTAGATTTTTTTGTTTTCTGTTTTTCTTTTTTTTTTTGTTTTCTAGATACTGATAATGTACTCTTACCATTGGGACACCAAAGGGAAAAGCGGAAAGAGCAAGAGAGAGCGAGAGAGAGAGACAGTGAGAGAGTGAGAGCGAAAAATAGTAAGTCCGTAAATTGTTTGAAATAAATCTGGTCGATCGTTTTGCTGCGGCAAATGTGTCGAAAAAAAAGCCTCTCCGATGTATTCTGAATGCATTTTTAATTTATCTTCCTCTTAGGTCTCAAAAAAAAAACATTTATCGATTATTTATCAATTAAATGTGCAGATATTATTATTCTAAGACTCATTCTAAGACTCGGTAAAGAAAGAAAAAAAAATCAATTGAAATTATAACTTACCGTAATAGTCGAATGCATGAGCTGAGGAGGGGGGGAAAAAAATTTGCACTTAGTCACGACGTATTTATTAATGCGCTATTACTATTCATTATAAGAGATATTTGACGAACGAAATTCAAAAAAAAACCAAAAAACTCAAATACCTCTCTCTCTGCTAAATGGAGTGTATTAATTGTTTTTTTCTTTTTCTCTTTTTTTTTTCTTACTGCCTCGCGTCAAAGTGCTTCGTTTCATTAAAAGGATAGACGACAAACAATCACACAACGCCGAAAATAATTGCAACATAAAAAATCGAACGAAACAACAGAGGGAAATAAAGTCAGTGAGAATGGGGACGAATAATTCGATTTATCGTTTTTAAAACGATTCTTTATGAGTATTTTTTTCCCTTTTTTTTCTAATATGTTCTGCCGATATTTTTCTCAATAAAATTGAAAAATAAATAAATAAATCGTAGGAGCTAACGAATGGAACGAAATGGTTACGATGTTAAGAAAATATCCATCTTTCTTCGTACAACGATCCAGAGGAAGAAACTTATGTTTTCAATCCAAATCATAGATCGAGTACGAGTCAATATTTAAGTACGAAAAAAAAAAAAAACCCCAATTTTTTTTATTAGAGTTTCCAGACAAATGGGAGGATGGATCGATGTGTTTTTTTTTTGTCGGGGTGTCATATCTCACTTACATGCCTTGTCACACTTACGCCCACCCCCCTAAGTTTCTCTATGTGTCAGATTTCATCATCGTTTTTCGTGTATTTGTTGTTATTGTTAATTAAATTTAATCACTTGCAACCACGTAGTTAAAAAATTGGAAAAAAATTATTTGAATTCGTGATAATTATTGGGAACAATGTTAAAAACGTCATTAAACAAATCGTAGATATTTGTATTCACAGTCATAACACACATTACCAATTTTGGATTTATTCTCTTTTGCTTTTAAGCCCTAAGCTGTTTGAAGCGCATCAAGCAATTATTCTATCGTTGCAAGCGACAAAAACTGCGTGGGAAATCATCGCGATATTACGTTCACTAATCCAGAGATATTGTTACGAAAAACAATGAAAAATCAAATAGAAAGGATTGCCAAAACCAACAAAAATTAAGCACATTTCGATGTTTCCCACGTGAAATTCGAACGAAGCTTTTTGAGGGCTGTGGAGGTCGTGAAGTCTCGTTGTTAACAACGTGAAACAATTCAACTAAAACTTTCACAATATTTCTCATTATCTCTCTCAAATTTAAACTTTCAAACCTTTTCCAACAATTTTTCATTAAATTGAAACTAAACAAAAATTCTTCGAAATAATAAGAATAAATGATAAAAAAATCAAGTCAACCGTAAAGATCGATGAATTTCAAGACTAAAAAAAGACGAAGACGAAAATGATGAGAAATCCAGAAAAAGTTTTAGTGAAAAAAGTCTCTAATTTTCAAAAAAAATGTTTCCAACATTAACTGATCAATGAATTTGTTAATAAATGTATTTCAAAAAAAATCAAAAAAAAAACGTAACAATCAAGTGCGCAATGTTTCGTGTAGCATTATTTGTACAAAAAAAAAGAAGAAAGCATGGCAACGATAACTGGCAAGCGTATTTAAATGATGACTTTTGAGACTGAGCTCCACAACCCAAAAGCGTGTAAGAATCCGTTTTCTGGTGTTGTTTTTTGTATTTTTTTTTTTTTTGTAATTTTTTTTTTCTTTTTCAACAAACGATGACATAATCTACGTCTATTAATACGGTTATTTAAACGGTTATATGGAAAGGAAGTAAAATAGTAGACAAAACATACATAGGTAGTTTGGTGCAGACCCACCTTTCCTGGGACGCCACCAGTCGGTCTCAAAGTAGCCTGCGGAGCAAGAGTGAGATGGTGACGTTGTCGTACAGTAGGAGAAGATCGTATTTGTGGAAGAGGAGACGGATAGTCCTTGTGTTCCAACACCGGTTGATTTTTTTGACGATTCGTATTTAGAGGGAACACGCGAACACGTTAGCCAAAAAAACCGCAAGATCAGTCGGATTGTTTCATACAATTCATTCTTTTTCGTTTAGCAAGAAATGTGAAGAAAAACAGAAAAAAAAACGACGTGAGATACGAAAAAATGATGAATTTGTCACGAAATTATTTTTCTCTTTGATTCAAATGTTCAATTCGTTCGATGGATATATTATTTATATGTTTTATATAAATAATATACTTGAAAATTATTATTTTTTTACCGAAAACGTAATATTATTTTAATTCCCGAAAGAATTTAATTGTTATATTAATTGACCGACTAATTTTGTGGTTGAATCGTCAAATGTATTTAAAGCTTTATGAACTCGATGTAAACAAATGGACAAATAGGTTAAACATGTTTACAAATATCGTTGTATCACCAGCCACCGATAGAAGAGTGTGAAAATTCTTTTTTTTTTCTCATTAATTCATTATCTTCGAACTGGGCAATTATTAAGTTTCTTATGCATCGATTTGTTTTTTGTTAACCACCACCTTAATGAAATGTGTGAATTTGTTAATATTTTGACTATAATTAAAGCACGTAAGCGCAAGAGGATTTAATCTCTTTTTTTCTCTCCTTTTCAATGGAATTTATGAGTAAAGATTGTTATACGAATTTTATGAAATTTGGAACATGGTGAAAATATGAAATAATATTAACGACGAATAACCGAGATGTGGAAATATGTGGGAATTGGAATTTGAATATCTTTTGTTTTCGCTGATCGAATAATCGCTAATTAATATCAGCCCATTTTTCCATCGTTTAATTTTTTACTATTGCGAGTGTTTTGACTTGTTTGCTTGAGACAATAATTGGACGCATTATTGAGCAAAAGATGAATCGCAAAATGTGTTCCTGTGGATCGAATTCTTGTGTCTGTTTCACGAGCTAATTATTTCGTCTGGGAAATCGAATTTCGTAAAAATTATTTAACCTGTGAATATATTTGGCTTTTTCGTGTATGAAGAATCGTATCGTTTTGGCGAATTGACAAAAATGTAAAGTCACGAACGATCAATGTTACGATAAAAGGCAAAGCCACGACAAAAAAATTGGACCAGCCAACGATATGGTTAATTGATCACGGTTATTAGGCCGACAAGGACTACACGAAATTTTTGATGCTATTTACACGATTGCATAAACGTTAACTTGATAAATGAAAATAATAAAATATTCAAAAATATTATAAATAAAAATATGATTAAATAATAAACGAATAATATAAGAGACAAGTGAATTCGAGCAACGCGTTTTACGAGCTCCTCGTGTCGTGCCACGTGCTAAATAGTGACGACAGAAAACCTTTTAATATCACAAATAAGCAATTCCAAATGACAATTCCAAGGACAGTCGGCTTCGAAATAACTTTTGATTTCATTTAAAATAAATTCTTTACACGATTTTTTAGTCTATCGAAAATTGAAAGTAAAATCAATTATGTTTATGAATTTTATTTCCATTTTTTACTCCTGGAAAAAAACATTTTTCAACGTTTTCCGACTGTTCTCGAATTAATCAACGCAATGTTAGATTTTTTTTTCGTTTTCTTTTTCCAAATCACGCATCATGTTAAAGATTAATCCATCAGTAAACGTGTGGAAGTACAACACTGATGTTAGAATGTCAAAAAAGAGAAAAAAGAAAACATAAAGAATAATGAATATAAAACGAAAATGAAACGAAGGACGTGTGCTTGGACTCCGTTTTCGTGTACTGATGGATGATAAATTCTATCCCCGTTTCGTATTCATCTAAATTCGTCTAAAATGTTCGTTAAATTGGCATAAATTTGTAATTCGCGTTAAGTGGCAATTATTTTCGGCATCAAGACACGATTTATCGGTTGTTGTTTCTCCCCATCACTTGTGAAACGCAACAAATGATGCAGTACAGAATTGATAAAATTATAAAATCAATAATAAATAAATAAACAACAACAATGACAATGGATCGTGGAAAAGAAAAGAGAACTCACCGTCGTGGGTCGCATGAGCTGTTTGCGCCGTCTGGGTCTGTTTGCTATAAACTACAGGCTCCTTTGGCGGAATGTTCGTGTGGGCGACCGAAACTACAGTTAACTCTCGATTCGACTTTTTCTTGCTCGATGCGCTGTGTTTAAATAAATTTTATGTCAGTCGTGCGATTCAAAAGTGACAGAAAAGTTCAGTTTGTCGAAATGCAAGAAAATCTCATTTTTATAGAAGTTTCAAAAAATTTTCAGCAGCGCTATGGAAAAATCTTTGATTGCGTTGCTTGAGTCAAACTCCAAAACCATTTTTTTGATCAATGCGTACCTTTGACTCGAATTTAAACTCGCTGGCTGTATACTCGCATCTGGAGTGGCATTGGCACTTTGTTCCGGCGTCAAAGAATTCATACTCGAAAGACTAGATAGTACGTCTGTGGAAAAAAAAAAGAATAAAGGATTTTCGATGAAATTCTCTTTTCGAAATTCTCGGGAATATTATTCGGAGCTCAGAAAATTTGAAATGATTACATTCCGTTGTTGAGAAAAGATATTAACGTTGAAAATGCCTCACCTGAGACGGGCGCTACACCGAGTGACGATAACATGGCGTCCAGCTCACGCCGTTGATCTTTTTCTGTCCCTGCTGCTCTAAGGCTGCCTGCTGCCTCTTCAACCTTCATTCAAAATCCAATATTAGTTCAATTTCGTATAATCGGCACATTTTTCTTAGTTCCAAAGATTGATGAAAATTTGACAACAGTTTTTTTAAAGTTAAAAATATTTGATACATTTTTTTGTAGAAACAGAAATCTACAAGGGAATCTTTATTGATAACTGTTTAGTTTTATTTTTAACAACCTGTGTACTGATAAATGGTTTCTGTATTAATTTACAATAAAAGTAAAAATTTCATTACATCTTTCTGCTCTTTTTCTCTTCTTCGTCTCTCTTTTTCCTCCCTTATGGCTTGAAGCTTCGCCTTCTTCCTCTCCAACTCAGCTTTTCTGTCAGACATCATTTTGGTTTCTGAGGACTGGAAAAACATGGATTTTTATAGGAATAACAGAATGGGAAGGTGAAATACATCGAAAAATTCGTAATTTGCACAATTCTAGATTTTAAAATTTTAGGTTAATGTTTTTTCGTCTATCTATGGCCCTGTAATCCATACTTTTGGGTCTGAGGGACCCCAAAACACATTTACAAAGATCAAACAGTTTGTCACGAGATAGAAATTATTTGCACATGAAAATAAATTTATTTGGGTCTCAAAGACCGATAGTGTATTAGTGGACAGTGATAAATATTCTTAGGTTAAAAAATAAAGGAATCCTCAACGTTTGCGATTTTCGATCAAATTTAACTGCTATTTCGTAAACGAAAACTTCGGATGAATAAAATTTCATAATGACGCATCGAGCCGCAAGTACATGAGAAAAAAATATTCCGTTCTATACCTAGTACACAATCGCAGTTTCATTAGATTTTATTGATTTTTCGCGTGCTGTACAGCCGTAACACAAATACAATTGATGTCTTAGAATGTCAGAGGTAATGGACGAAATGATCAAAGATTGGACGAAAAATCAACGAAACGCGAGTCGTTTTATAATCAATACGAATAAGGATAAGCCGACGTGTGAGAAATTATGGATCATAACGGGTATCCTGACCATTTATATATACATATATATTGTTACCTAATTGAGTTTTCTGTCATTCGACGTTCCGGCTACGAAGATAATGGAATTACGACGAAACATCCACAAATTACACTTAT
Source organism: Campoletis raptor (assembly GCA_948107755.1). Taxonomy (NCBI): domain Eukaryota; kingdom Metazoa; phylum Arthropoda; class Insecta; order Hymenoptera; family Ichneumonidae; genus Campoletis; species Campoletis raptor. The sequence goes on from OX403624.1 coordinate 20,332,039, forward strand.
ATTTAAATAACACTTTTTACGTTTGACCCACTAACAAGTTTTACAACTATTTCATACGAATTTACAGACGACACTAAAGACAAAATGGACTTTATAACGATTATATACGCCCGACACATTCACAGGGTAGCCATCTTGTATCTGCTTTGACTTGACGTATCGAATTACAACAATAATCAGTACACCCTCTAAACACTTTTTTAGTGCCATTTTATCATATTGCAAAAAAAGTTTATATTTAGAAAATGTAGCTACAATTTTTTATATTTGAATTCATTTTTTATAAATTTGACTGTAACCCTTACAGTTTACGAAATTGTGAATCGTTCATTTGATTAGAACAACCGAGCAGTGCTGCCCCCACTCGATAACAGCTCTCCCTCTCGAATTCTGTAATCTGAATTGTCTATATTCGATAATAATTGCAATATTATTGATTTTTTTTTTTTAATTAGGATCGAAACAAAGTTATAAACGAATTTTGCAATCTTCTACACCTCACGGAGAGTTTTAAATGGTTATTGGTTGGTTTTTTTTGGAAAATTTCGAAATAGTTCGCTTTGTTGACTATCGGGGCATTTTACGTAAAAATAATGAGAGCAAAATTACAAGAATCTTTGAGATTTTTTCAAATCCATTCTCCTTGAATTATTTATCATACAATCCACGAAGATGTTTTTTTTTTTTTGCAGGAGATGTAAATAAATTAGAATGGAATATTGAATTTGGTGTAAAAAGAAACACAAATTATTATTTTTTTTACACTTTAAGGATCGATTGATATTTAATACTCGATCGATATTTCAGTATATTTTTTTTTTTCAACATACCATTAACTAAAAACATTTGTACTTTTATGAAACACTGAATCGCTTCGGATCTTCATTGAAGACGTGTTTTGACATGCAATTTTTTAACATTCATCATTGCAGTATAAACAATAAAACAACGTTATTTTGAAAAAATCCTATTGATTTTACTTTTATGCTTCAATTTGTTTCGATGGTAACGGTATGTCTGTCTCGATAGCATTCAGTTCCTTCAGCAAATCTTGCTTATTGGCAAAGTATTCACGGAACCAGTTGATATGCTCTTTTTTTTCCTTGACAGTCATGTATGGATTTTTGGAGAGTCCCACGCAAACCAACTCCATAAAATGTCTTATCGGACCCCTTCTCGGACACCATTCTTGAAGATGACGTTCCATGAAAACGTGCTCCGAAAAGTGAACGCTGTGCTCTTCATCCATACCTTAAGTGATGGGAAAATTTTTTAAAGGAGTAAAATATCGTTTTTTTTTTTTTTTTCTTTTCAAATATCGAATACATGTCTATTGTTATTAAAATACGTGATACCTTGTTCATTGTCAATTGGAAATTTCCACAATTTTCCTTGATTAGTCCATAAAATCATTTCCTGAAATATGTTCTCGGGTGGATGGATCAGAGTCAATTGGAATTCTCTTTTTTGAAGAGTTTCCCATGTCGTCAGCTTCGGCATGTCTGGTGACACGGCTATCTTCTCTGGCTCATCAAAAATTAAGAGAGGTTTTCCTCCGTACAAATTCGCAGGTTCAGCAGTTCGAGGGCTGAATTGGACGAAAAAAATCTCAATGAGAAGGCATTTTACATCTTTCCCGTTAAATTAATATTCCATTTTTCAAAGGCTAACAAAATTGAAGGAATCAATGAAGTTCATTGTTGTCACAAATTATAAAGATTTATTATTACTCTCTGGTTCGGGAACCCGGATGCTTGCGTTCGTAATTTCTTGACCTCACAGACGCAAATTCTTTTTCCACCGCCTGAGCTCGTGCCATTCTTGAAGTCGTCGTTGGAACACTCGGTTGGGATGGCGTTCGATCAATCTTCATACCTGCTACCAATTCACTGAAAAATCACATTCACGATTTATTCTCGATATTTAAAGTTTTTTTGAGTCATTAAATCAATGAAAAATTTTTAATTGTAAATAACAAGTCATTTTGATTGTTCAGAACTATCTCCATCTCTCATCAAATGCGTTTTTCAATGTAAAAATGTTTCAAGAGTCCAAAACTCTTCATGAAATTTCGTTTTTTATTTATTCGTTGTTTACTCTTTTTTTTTTACTTATTCTTGCCACAAACCTAAGACTAAGTGGAGTTTTAGGGTCTTGCGCTTTTTCCTCGGATTTAACGTTTTCCGTGGATAAGAGTTTTTTCAATAAATCGGACTCTGTTTTCTGTACATCACCTCCAAGAGTAGTTGCAACTTCTTTGGCTGCTCCGAACAATGACTGCTCTGTATAAATTGAGATAGAAAGTTAATCAAGTTAATCAAAGTTAATGAAATATTAGAATGTTAATCAAATATTAGAAAAAATGTCAAACTCATATGCTGTTTGAATTTTTATAATTATACTCACCGTAAGTTTTTTTTTTGGGTTCCTGTGGTTTTGGCTTCTTAGGAGGCACAGAAAGGTCCAGGGTTTTGGTAACTTTTGGTTCCTGCTAAATTTGTTAAATAATTAAAACATTGAAAGATTTTTTGAGTTAGTGGTTTGAAATCAATTTTTAGAACGATTTTGGGCCGCCAAATTAATTGGAGCCGGATTCATTCAATATTTGATTTTCTGAATTATTGCAATAAAAGTTCATGGAAGAAATTATATTTTATTACAGATTTATTTACCTTCATCATTTTTTCTAACAAACTGTTCAACCGAGTTGTAGTTTCTTGCTGAGCCTGAAGTTTTTGTTCTTCGCTCTCCACCGGCTTGGATTTTGATGTTTTTTTCGTCTTCTTTCTGTCTGAATCGGACGACGAAGATTCGGAGGAATCATACAATAATGATGAAGTATGCAGCCTTGGAGCCGTGGCCGCATACTGTGGCAAACTGCCCCTGAAAAGTTAAATTTTCATCACTATTGCGATATGAAATCAAGAAATTCTCGAATCCCTTAATTTTAAGGTTAAGTGTGCGAAATATGAAAATGAATCGCAAAATGTGTGACGATTTCTCGTAGTTTTCATCGTACCTTGTAAGCAAACGCATGGAAAGCATGGTTATCAGTCACCGTAGGCGAAGAATTGTATAAATATTGTTAATTTCGATTTAGAAGAACAGATCCATAAACATTCCGAGCGGTTTGTGATTCTGGATGAAAACTTGAAAGAGTGATCAGTGTCGTGCGCATGTGCTAAGCCGGGAAACCGAACGACATTCAAACACAACGGAGGCAAACGACAAGTTATAGAAATAAACAAGTACGTATCTTTCCAATCAAAAGAATTTAATCAATAAAGAATACTAAATGATGATTGACAACCCGACGTTAGTAAGTTTTAAGTATTAAATTTTATACATGAAAATAGTGGAGTAATAGTCGTTGCGATGATAAATCATAAGACTCGCATCGACTCCAGTGTATGTGTCATTTTCGTAAGCACGTTATTTCTTGAAAAGCTCATCGAGGTTCCCGAAGTTTCTTTGGGCGCTGGCATCGCTTATCAGTAGTCGGCGCGACCGACGTGTGGTTCGTGTGTGCTCCGAGATGCCATTGTATACACTCGCTCAGCTGTTTTTCCTGTTTTTCACTGTAGAAAGTCACTGTGTTTGGTGCAAAGAGAGTAGTGAGCGAGTGAGAGGAGAAAAATAGAGATCATCCTTGCGTTGGTCATCGTCGTACGTATTTCGGAATTTCACCGTTTATTTTTAGTAAACGAGTCGCGATGGTGCGGGTATGTACCGAAAGACGCGTACAAATATCTCAGTTCAGTCAAAATTCGTGCGTCTTTTAAATAAATAATCGTGCATCGTACCCTCAGTGTATAGTAACAGAAAAGAACAAACATCTAAAGAAAAAAAACATCGCAATAAATCACAAGAATCGTACGATTTCTAGTGTTCTTCCTAATCTAGTTGGATCTTCTTTTTTTCATATGTTTGTTTGTTTGTTTTTTGTTCGTTATCTACTGGTGAAAATTCGTCTCTTCGAAGACGTTGCATCGTGAAAAATAAGCTCTTTTATGCAATTCGCCCTTGTTAAAAAGAACGTGCTGTACGTTCGTCGTTTTGTCAACTATGAGGGGCACGAGATCCGGCGTTTTTTATGACATTTACAATCAACCTTACGATGACCGAACAAGGCTCAAGTTGTACTCGAGCAGTAAAGGTAAAAACAAATAAAAGTCTAAAACACCCATAGGTTTCAAATTTTTCTCACAGTCAAAAATGAGCTTTAATTTTCGGGCAAAAACATTTAACTGTCAATCTCTTTGTTACAAAGATTTATTAATATGTTTAATCAAGAAATCGTTCTTCCACAGAAGCATTTCTAAATTGCATCAGAATATTTTCAATTTGAATGCAGATTGTAAATTCGTCTATAAATTTTCGATTGTTTAAACAATTGCCAAAAAATCATCTGTGGCTCTTTTTTTGTTCTAAATTTTTGTATTTTTTTACAGCGAGTCTCCAACTCATACAGCGCATGTCGTTGCTCAAGAGACTCAAGGTTCACAACGGCTGTGTCAATTCTATTTGCTGGAATGCCAGCGGTACTCTAATACTGTCAGGAAGTGACGATCAGCATCTCGTTCTTACCAATCCCTATAACTATCAGGTACTTTGAGATATAAAAACAAAAAACAATAATAATAAAAACAACAAAAAATATTCAATAATGAAACCTTACAAATGAATGGAAATTCAGTTCACCTACAAAAATTTGCAATTCTGATTATAATTGTTGAGCTGGAAATAAAAACTACAAATTTTGCATTAAAAATTCAGACAATTTGTCTATAACTTTGTATGAAATACAAAAACTTGGAAAATTGCATTTCCCATTTGCCGTAATAGCAACAACTTTTGGTTTATTTGAAAAACAAGTTACAAATCTTCTAAAAAAGCCTCGTCAAATTTGTATGTGTTTAATAATTTATGGATGTTCAAATAATGGAAAAATATGAGATTTATGGTAACAAAAACAGAACAAAACTGCTTATCGGTTGTGCGTAACATTAATGACTTAAAATTACACGGTCGAAATTCTAGGGCTTCTAATCTTGTCAATGTGTCAAGACCATTAGATTTCAAAGTAGCTTGCAGCAACGAAAAGAAAGAATTTGTAGCCTAAAAAGTAGGCAGGTTCATAATACCTGGGAAAATTTGTATTTTTTGCTGATTTTTATCGAATGTACAAATAAGCCAATTGGCTGCTCAAAATTACAATGTATAAGACTCGAAGAGGTTGTCATCTGCTTTAATTTTGGCAATATTTATAGATCTCGTGTAATTTCTGTGCCAAAGTTATTTTTACACTAAACCTTGAAAATTATCTTTGGTGTAATAAATCGTCTCCAGTAAAGTTCCATTTTTGTCTGTATCGTCTGGAATTTCATTCGGATATTTAAAAAAACAGAGTTTCCAAGACCGGTTGTTACAAACATGGTTGAAAGGCGATGATTTAAAGAATTGTTAATTAATATTTTTTCACTGACTCAATGTCATTGACTTTCTTTGTACAATTCGCCGATTTTCCTTCCGACAATATAAATTAGGGGCCTTGATCTTTACGATTTACGAAATGCTTTATAGGCCTTTTCAAGGCGAGCATTTTGTGCTTTAGCCAAGGTCTAACATTGGCCTAGATAGGGTGAAAATCATCGTCTCTGCCAAATGGAGATGAAAATAATAAAAAAATCGAAAAATAAAAATAAGTCTCCACGTGCGTTACTTACGGTTGCTAATTTTGTCTCGAGATCTAGAACTATATCTTTGTCATTGTGAGACACTCTATTGACCGAGAGCTATTGTGCAACGTGGATGATGGTGATGTCTCAGAACCAAAGTATATTGGCCATGTACAAATGATTGTGTTCCTTAAGCCAAAACGAGATTTATGACCTCATGCTTTTCGACTTTATCGCCCTCACTCTACACTTTAATGGGTTTTTTAAATAAACAAGACACTTTTTTTTATTTTTGAAACATTTCCTTACCACGAAAAATAGCATTTTACTAAAATTCACAAGTCAATCTTCTCAAAATTCAGTCTTGTACATAAAAAAGCTTCAGTTTTGCAATTAAATACGTTGTATAAAAAAAATGTACTTTTTGTTGCAGGTTCTCACCGATTACAAGACTAGCCATAGGGCGAATATATTTAGTGCCAAATTTTTACCAAATAGCGGTGATCATCGCATCGTTTCCTGCAGCGGGGATGGTATAATACTCTACACAGGTAAAAAAATATATTTATAAAAATATTCAACGTTTCACAGATATTCTATCAAATATAATATCAAATTTTTTGATACAGTTCACCGTCAATAACGAAAATGAGGCTGATTCAACGAAAATGTCAAATATTCGAAAAAAAAAATTCATTTCTTTGATTTTAATCCATAAATTCGATTGTTTTTCTTTTTAAAATTAAACAAGATTTTAATTAAATATTAGGAATTAAAAATATGAATATTTTTCAGATCTCATGAGACGAACAGCAACGTTTCAGAACCAATTCACGTGTCACAGTGGAACGACTTATGAAATCGCCACGATACCAGGAGAGCCACACAGTTTTTTGAGCTGTGGTGAAGATGGAACAGTTCGAGGTTTTGATTTGCGGATTAAAGAAAAATGCAATACCCCGAGATGCAAAGAGGTGAGCTCGAGAATACTGTTCAAATTTTCACTCTACCTAAACGATTTACCTTTTCAAATTGTTTTAATTAAAATAATACAATTGAAAAAAAGGACGTGATGATCTCGTGTCAAAAAGCGGTGACGGCTCTGTCCGTAAATCCTTTGGTTCCCCATCAAGTGGCGATCGGGTGTTCCGATAGTACGGTACGAACTTTCGACAGAAGAATGTTGGGGACGAGGGATCCAGGTAATATTTTCATATGAAAGGAGTACGTCACTATTGTGAGGCTCGAATTGGAGCCTTTATCAAAATTCATTTACAAGCCACCCCTTATTTTGCATACTCGTAAATAACTAATTGGTCGATAACTTTTTTTTTTGCTAATTATTTCTAAAAAATCGCATCGACGGTATTTGAGACAACGGTTTCCTGAATCTTTTCTCGAATTTTTATTCAAATGGGTCGAATCGATGAAAGGTCGATCGTGAAGAAAGGCAAGAAACAAAAAAAGAAATTGTTGGCTTTCTATGGGCCAAAAATTGGCCTTGAGACTCCCCTGATTCCGTTCACAACCGAGAGAATTATAAATCAATTACATAAACACGACTAACTCATGTGAAAACTTTTTTGTCCCCTTTTTCTTTCCTTTTATAGTAATTAAAATGTTTTTATTCCTTACGTTGAGCAGAAAACGGAGAAAGTGCTTGGCCGACTTCGATATTCAGTGTGCCAGAGTTTGAGGGAAATTCCTACAGAATAACGTCACTGAGTTATAGCCCGGATGGGCAAGATGTTTTGGTCAGTTACAGCAGCGATCATCTTTACCTGTTTAGTATAAAGGTGAATAAAAATTCAGTTAATAAAAAAAAATCCAGACAAAGTCTTTATTTCGACAGGAGATTAATTTTCTGTTTAGCATCTGAAGCTTTCGAGACTGTTTTACATAAGAAAGAAATAAGAAAATCATTTTATAATCGATGTCAGTTATCTGTACGCAAAGAGTGTGTTTTTTTTTCAAACAGGATCAAGGGAGCATGCAGATGAGAAAAGACGCGTTGGCAGGAAAGAACAAAAGCAAGAAAAATCAGTTGCGATCACCGCAGCCAGTGAGACGTTTGAGATTGAGAGGCGATTGGTCGGACACGGGACCAGATGCGCGTCCAGAAAGCGAAGGTGGTCGTTTGAACGGAACGGAGATTGCACAAGCGAGGCCAATTTTACACACTTCATTAATGCAAAGAATGACGGACGTATTAAGTAGAATGTTAAACGACCCTGCGACGCGTGCTGCATTAAACGGGAGCAGTGATGACAACCTCGAGGGTTGGATAATCGACCAGCAAGGCGAGGGAGCACAACAACAAGGGCAGCAGCAGCCACAACAACAACAACAACAAAATCAAGCAGTTGAAGCCGGAAGCGTAGAAGTAAATGCAGAATCGGCGAACAGAAACGATGCTTCGTCGCAGCAGGAAATGGAGACCGAGGCTGCGGGCAGCGCGGAAATTCGAGAATCCGATGAACCGAGTACGGCAGCGATAGCGAGCAATCCTAGCGAGGATTCCTCGAATGCATTAGCCGTCGATGTGTCAACGGAGAACGAGATTGAAGAAACCGTCACTCAAGAGAGTGATGAGATTTTTTGCGAAAGCGAAGGATCTCACATTGTAGATAATTCACCCACAGAATCCGATACTGATGAGACAAGAAACGACACAAATAATGTTCCTATGGAGAGTGAATCTAGTCCAACGGAAGCCTCTAAAACTTCCATACAATCTTTCACTTCGCTGAGTATTTCACGAGGCGAGGAAACTCGTGATCGCAATAGAAACGACAACCTTGACCCCTCTTCGCCGACCTCCAATCTGGAAAATCCTGGCGAAGGCAATATCATGGAAAATCTTCAGGATAGATTAACCACCATGAGACATGGCTTCCTTGAAAGACACGGTAGCGAACCTGCTGTCAGCTTAACTTACTCCGACAAAAGTTCCACTGGCGCTACCATTTCACTTGGTGTCGCTAATGAAGTTATACGCGACAATTATCATCCAGGTAATATTCGAACTGACTTTAATTAAAGCCACGAAAGCCAATTAAAAACTCATATTACTAAAAAAAAAAAAAAAATTAAAAAATTAAAAAATTAAAAAAAAAAAAAATTAAAAAAACAACTGTTTGAACGGTAACTCTTCCACCAAAACTGTATCGATCCATTTCTATTTTTAATTATTCTGAAACGTGCTCAACTAATATTGAGAAGAAGAATTTCTAACGTTATTCAAAAAACTGATTAATTTTTAATTTAAAGTTTTCAAGATCCCGATGAAGGGTTCATACTAAAAAAATACATTTTCTAATTGTTGTAGGTCCTTCCGGAAGTCAAAATACCGTTCTTACTAACGCAGGACCGAGCAACAGTCGGAATAGAGAGTCAAATTACGACGACCTTCATGAACGTAAGTGAAAACTTGTTCGTGAGGATTTGTTAGAAATTTTTGTCATGTAATCGCTATTTATTTACGTTTTTTTTTTGTGTTAGGAACGGACGAGGACGTGTACAACGATAGTGATGACGAGGACGGAGGTTCCACCAGCAGTGGCAGGAGGTAAAACTGACCTTTTTTCACAAGAATTGTGTTACGAAGCAGCAAATTGTTTTTTTTTTTTTAATTGAAGTTGTTTTGGTGTTGAAATACTGTACATTGTTTTTCGCAGGATGGGCAATTCCGTGGAGGCGGAATTGGAAAAAGAATTGAGTGAAGAACGAGATTCGCTGAGACACGAAAATTACGAGGACAGTTGCATGACGGAATTTCACGTGAAACAAAAATACATGGGTCATCGAAATGCGAGGTATAATTTCCCTGCCCCCTTCTCTCTGTTAAAGTTTGCAAGTATTTCGATAAAAATGGTCGAATTTGCATTGTCACTACTTTTTATTTATTTATTTTTCTTCAATGTCCTAATCGTCGAAATTTATAGTTATTTTTTTCGTCTCACAATGACATTACGATGGACGTGAACACCAACAATCCGTAACAACCAATCAACGTCTTCAAATACACACAAAAAGAACAAAAGAACTTACCAAAAAAAAAAGTCCCAAAAAAGCCTCCGAGCGGACTGGGCCGATTAGCATCAGCCCATCCAATATTTCTGATCATTTGCCCTTCCCTCGTTTGACTCTAGTTTCTTTAGGACCATGATCAAAGAAGCAAATTTTTGGGGCGACGATTACGTCATGTCCGGTAGCGACTGCGGCCATGTTTTCGTCTGGGAAAGAGACACCGCCAAACTTTGCATGCTCCTCGAGGCCGATCAACACGTCGTTAATTGCCTTCAACCCCATCCCTATCTTCCGATGCTCGCCACATCCGGTATCGACTATGACGTCAAATTATGGGCTCCTATCAACGAAGAAGCTAGCTTCGATACCAAATTCGCCGAAGATGTAATTATTTCTTTCTTTATCTTTAAATATTTATTTAATTCATACTATACAATATTTTTTCGACTATTTTGCTTTCGTCTATTATTCTTTTTCGCACGCTATAGTGCAATTTCCATTTCTTTGGATTACTAGAAAAATATAAATGCAATGTCGATGTAATAACAGAAGAAATCAGATATTTTGATGATTGAAAAAATATAAGAATTATTCATAAAAAATTAAAGAACTAAAGAATAGTAAAAATTCGAGAAAAATTCAAATAATAATTTTCTGTGACTCATTTTCATTATTTAGACGCAGACATTTGGAAAGAATAACAAAGATTTTTATGGTAAATAATGATGATTGTAAATGGTTCTTCAAATGTTTATTTGTAACTGATTTTTTTTTCTACGTACGTACGTATTAACCGTTCTGCATATTCCATTTATTTGGAAGTGAAAAATTGTTTGGAATAAATAAGAAAAATTCTGCTCATGCAAATTGTCGATTTTGGAAAATATTTTTCGGTACGTTAATGAAATTTATTGTAATTTTAGAGCAAAATTATGAGCTCGAATGAACAAAGTTGAAAAAAAAAACAGTCTGTTGTGATTTAATTTTATCAGAATGTGTCATAATATTTTTGTTTTTTTTTTTTTTCAGTTATTAAAAAGGAACGCCGTGATGCTCGAAGAGACCAAAGACACGATAACCGTCCCAGCCGCATTTATGATCAGGATGCTGGCGTGTCTCAATCAAATACGAAGAGGTAGCGATAGCTTGTGATAATCCTCGCACAAGTGAAAGAAAAGTCTTTTATTCCAGCGGCCATATGCGCTTTTTTCCCTTTTTTTTTAAACACATTTAATAACATTTTTCGCTGAGTTGTTTTTTTCATGTATATACGAGCACAAAAAAATCAACTAAAGAGATTCGGTTGACTTTTCCCTAACAAAATAATCGCATTGTTTTCTTCTCTTTCTTCTTCTATTCTTCTTTTTCGTTGATCGGAAACGAGACTCGTGTTATTTTTGCTTTGAAGCGTACACGCTGAATGCCACAATTGAGATTAAATGAAATTAGCAAAAAAATAAATGCGTGGTGCACGATTGAGCAAAATTTAAACTACCAAAAAAATATTTATATAATAAAAAATACGTAATAAGTTACAATGAAAATATATATATATATATCATCACCAAATTGAGCATGAAAAAATTCACTAAATTTTCATCATGCAATCCTTTTTTTTTGTATTTCATATTTTATCTCCGTGTTATGAATTTAATTGTTAAACTCAGAAGAATATTTGAAAATACGACACAATCAAAATTTATGAAAAAAAAATACTCCTGTGAAGAAAAAAAACAAAAAAATGATATATATCGACGCGTCGATTGCCGAAGTTAAGTGAATGCGATCTGGATTGATGACGGCAAATACTGTACATTTTCTTCAATTAATTGAAATATATATCTTTTCAATCCGCAACCAAGTAACGACTAATCCTTGAAAATTTATAAATTTCTCGTTCCCCGCGAATTTCTGTGCGAAAAAAAAACACGCAGGAAATCATTTGTGCGTCGATACAATGACAAAAAATCGCGCTAATCGATGAGTCCAAAATTTATTTGTAACTTTTTGTTTACGGAGTTTTTATTCTTTCATCAGTAAATCCAATTTTTTTTTTTTTTTTGTATTTTTGCAACTTAAGCTTTATGAATAATAATATTTCAATCCTCGCGAATAACAACTGAGAAATTAATCATTCAATTAATTTGCTTGCTTCGACTGACTTATTTAACGCAAAATTTGGGATGTATCGATATTTGTTATAAAATTTATTTAACCACATGAAAATGAGTCATGAAGAAAATGTCATCAGATGCTTTTGAATGAAACGAAGCTTAACACCATTTGAGCATTTAAACTTGATTTCTTCAATTTTTCATTGACAAAATATTGACATTTATATTGGAAAAATGTTTATTTTCACGTTGAATTATTTTGTTTGAAATTGATTGTAGGACGCGGTCGAAACAGGAGGAGAAGTGGCGACGAAGCCGATGAGTTACGAGGCGGCTAGAAAAATCTTCTTTCGTGGCCTATTTTCATCGAATACTTTTTCGTTATAGTTTTTATAACCGCGTAAAGTTACTCGGATTGTCAGAAACTCGTAGTGTGTCTCGAGCATTAAATCTTTCTGCTTTAATTTTGTTGAACAAATTTGCGATATTTCGAAACGTTGAAAAAGTACATTTTTATAACGCAGTCAAATTAAAACTGCAACTTTAGTGGGTTTATAATACGAAATTGAAAGACATTTTTTTTTTTCAAAGAGTCTTTATCAGTACTTTTTTTTGTGATAATAATCTCCAAAAATTTCATTTGGTTCGTTTTAAAAAAAAAAATTTAGTATGGAAAGAATCGAACAAGGAGGAAAAAATGTTTAGTTACATAAAGCTTCGCGAGCTCGCGAAACTTTGCAACTATTTTATTTTCTGTTTTTGTGGGTTTTGTATTTTCGGCGCGAAAGAATTGATCGTTGCAACGCGCAAAAAAGGCTTCCGAGCGATTTATGCATTTTTCTTCCCCAATGTCTTGTGATTTCGAAATATTATTTATCCGGACTGCTGCACACATTTTAGTTCGTAAAATATATCGTGTACATTTATAATTAGGACAGAAATAACTTCCGGAGCTTTGAGGATTCCTTTACAAGCGACGATATTTTCAAAGTTCGACAAAATTTGAATAAATTTGAATAGAAGAAAAAAATGCGACATTCGATATGTAAATTTCAAAATATTTAGTATGTTTTTTTTGTCGTTGATAACGTAATTTTTAATCTCTACTTGGAATTTTATCTCCGAAACATTGATTAGAAAATGTTAAAATTTGATCATACAAAAGTTCGAAAGTTAATTATTTAAATCAAGAAAAAAAATGTCTTTAATTCCAACGGAAATTATGTGTTCAACCCTTTTCCCTTAGAAGCAAAAGCGTAGGAACGTGTGCCTTAAATTGCAACGTTAACAATATAAAATTTGAACAATATTCGTACAATTAAAATCCTTGAGAAGGTACAATTTTACGAAAAAAATTAATAGCTCGATTATTCACTGGGAGCTAAATTTATTTTCAAGAAATACAATTTTCTGGAACTATATAACATTTCAGAATTAATTTTCCCGTCTATCATAAAATAAAAAATCAAAAAAAATTTTGATTGTCAACGACGATCAAAATGACACAAAATATTTCAATTTCGTGAGAAAATAAACCAGATTTTCTGTCCTCACCGTTTTTCACAATGGGCTGCAATATATTTAAAAAAAAAAAAACCGTACATTAAGGTGGTCCGTAGAAATTTTAAAATTTCCCGGAGTATTTATTAACCAAAGTAGTTGGACCCTGACCTTCGAGCCTTGCAAACGTTTTATTCCGAAGAATTTTTTTTTTGCCACAAATCGATTGTGCTTAATTTTTGTACAAAACCGAATAAATAGACGCAATAAATATAAAAGATTCTGGATTTTCTTAAATTCGAAGAAATTTACTAAAAAATAAAATAAAAATTTATGTAGATAGGAAAAAACTCAATTTTGCTTGTGTGGAAATACAAACTGTCGTTTCAAATATATTTTCAATAAAAATCAAGAGCTCCTTTTTTCACGTACCTTAAAATATTATTTAGTGCCTCGGATTGAGTGCACTCGTTTTGAAATTAAAAAATTGAAGGACCACCGGGTTTTACTCCGATTCGTCAGTAGATCAAAGTGCAATAATTCGAGTATATATGCAAGCGTACATTTAAGAACATCTAAATATATATAGGAAGACCTTTATGGTTTTGCGATCCCTCAAACAGTAGGAGAAAAATTGGGCTTTTCCCCGGAAATATTGTTTTTTTGTTCTAGATCATAATTTAATTGTAAGATCGAAAGAAACTGTAAACCCAATATATTGTAGAATTTTTTGTTGTTTGTAATAAAAGTTTGAAAAAAAAAAAAACGATAAAGCTCCTGAATCCATTGACATTTCGATTTCGATTGTTAATATTTTTCAACAATTAACCCTTTCGGTGACAGGGCAAACTTTCGTTGTCAAAAACGCCGAGATGAAAATTAAAAAATAAAAAATATCATTAACACGATCTATAAGAGTTTTCGATTGCAAATTTCACAACTTTTGTTTTTAAAGTGAAAAAAAAAAAACTACAAACTTCAATTAATTTTCCAAGACGCGTTGTAATGACCAACAAAAAAAAATCACGAGGTTGTCAAATTTGGTAAAAAAATTAGATGATTTTGAAGACAATTTTGTTCTGTTACCGAAGCACCGATAATTGGGGCAAATAAAAACAAAATATGAAAACGTCTGTGGGATTTGAAAGATGATAAAATGATTAAGTAAGCAATTACGGAGATTCATATTTATTTTTCTGAACATTAGGACAAAATCGTAATCAATCGTTATTTGTTTATCGTAAATTTATCATATCCGTAGGAATAATAATAATATTATAGTTATGAATAATAAAAATAATAATAATAACAGTATAACAATAATAATGGTAATAAATATAGCGTAATATTGAACCGATGAGAGTTTGTTTTTTCTTCTTCCTTTCGTATTATTTTTTTATTAATTTTTTAAATAATTATATAGTTGGCAATTACGTCGTCCGTGGGCAGAGCCGAGCACGGCCGTTCTCTCATCCTCTCTTTAAACTTTGTTGCATATTTGTTATCTCTCTTTATTTTTCTCTTTGAACGAGCATCAGTTTTTTATTCTCATCGAAAAACTTATCGTGTGTGCTTCTTTTTGTTTTATTTATTATTATCGTAGTATTTTTGTTTTATATTTTAATCAGTACATACGTACGTTTTATAAGTTTAATCCTATGTAGAAAGAAATAGCCGTGATGGAGATTGGCTACGATCTTATTTTAAAAAAGGCTAAAAATTGCAACGCTCTTTTTGTCTCCCTTGTAATTGCAATTTTTCTTTTTTTTCAGTATTTTTATTAGACAACCAAAAAATACGGAATTGCCAAGTGTGAGAATTATTTGGTAAAGGCGAGGCGATTTGAAATTCTTTCAAGTTTTTTTTTCGTTTTTTGTTTTTTTTTTTTTTGAAATATTTGAAATAGACAGATTCGTTAATCGTGCCTGAGAACGACCGATAGATTGATTGCCGTACAATTGCCTCCTAAATTTTCACACAATAAATATTAGTTTGTTACATTATGGGGTGGATCTTGCTCAGCTTCGATTTAACACACGATCGGATTTGCTGTATATTTGTAATCGGTTTTTATTCCTTTTTATTTTCTTCTTTAATTTGTTCTTTCGTTTGTTTTTTTTTTTTTTCATTATTTTGTTCAACTCTTCTCTCATTTAAAAATGAATTATTTAACATAATTAGTCTCGTATAGCGTCGGTCGTTCAACGTCGTGGAGTATCGTTATTCTTTATTATTATTATTATTATGATTATTTTCGTTCTTGTAATGCATTTCCGGTCGTTGCTTCGTGTGCAAAGACAAAAGTAATTTGTATTCGTGTATACATCGTGTTTGGTTTGTTTTTTAAAAAAAATTAAAGTACAGTATCTCCGGGTACAGAGAGTTCCCTGCCAGGTACGCCGTTTTTCATTTCTCTTAACTATTTGTCCACTTTTCGTACTTCCATTTGACTTATTTTTCTTTTTATTACTATTTTTATTGCAAGGTTTCGTTTTTTTTTTTTTTTTTCACAGTTTTCCAATCTTTTTTGCCACATGGGCCTCACGGGTGAATGTATGCTGGGTGTGTATTCGCGAGTACGAAAATTTCAGATGCTACGCCGTACGAAAAGGGACTTTGAAAAACAAAAATAAACAATTGATAACTTAAAAAAAAAAAAAAAAATACCGGAGATAATAAACTAACAAGTCAACAACGAGCAATCTCTTCCTCGCGATTTTCATTCCGGCACGCGAACATTCGGAAAATAAAGAACAAATAAAAACAATGAGCGAACGGAAGACTTCCGATAAAAGCAAAAATGATACAAACAATAACCTTGCAGCACTTCCGGTTAATTCTTCTTGACTAATTTCCAACAGTTTTTTTATACCATCAGACATTTTGCAGTACTTCAATTTTTTCGAAAGTTCTACGCTCCAATAAACCGCAAGATTTCCGCTTGAAATATCGGGCAGGACTTCCGATCGATGCTTGGAAGACTTTCGGCAACAAAAAACGAACAACTCGAACGTTGCTGATGGCCGTAAAAAGAGAACAAAAAAACTAACCGGAGCATTGAACATTTACGTTCGAAGCTACTTCCGATCAGAAAGTTTCGACCAATTTTCTAATCAAAGTTTTTCATTTTTTTATTGCCAATAGAATTCCTCCCGAAAATTTCTCAACAACTCGATATTTTTTTCGATGTTTCGTCTGCGTTTTTTCTCTGGAAATCTTTCGCTTATTTTTTTTCACAATCAAGAACATTCGGCCAAATTAAAAACCTCACGAATTCCGGTATAATGACAAACTTTCGGTTAGTTTTTTTTTTCCTTTTTTCGTTTCGACGTAATTATTTATTTGCACAATAAAATCGCGAGAATCTTGCCAAATAATCGTAAGCTCATTTAGTTCTAATGTAAGTAATGACTACTATACAACGAGACTTAATCGATAATTGTTTCATTCTTCCTCTTCTTTTAACCTTTTATCTTTTTCCTCAAAGTAGCATGTCTCATTTTCTCTCTTCATCCGTCGCAAACATCGAGTCTCAAATTCACAAGAAATTTCAAACGCGAATATGCGTAATGTACATTTTGTGAGCAGATATATTACTTTGTTTTCTTTTTTTCCTACGAGTCATCGACTTCCGCTCGCGACCGGAAGTGACGGATTTTCTTTTCCTTTCGCTCTATTTATCATCATCCAACTTGGTGGACTAGAAATGGCGCGATCGTGACTCGACGATTGCACCAAATAATCCGGAGAGATCGCAGCTCTTAATTGAAAATTTAATTCTTCTCTTAACTAATATATAAATATTCGCTCACAATCACCGAGCAGGAAAAAGCTTCCAACGCCGTTATCGACGTTGATTTGCTTTTCATTTATTACATAGTACAATACGCAATACACAAATCGTGAATGGTAATTTTTAGGCCAAACAATGCTTTTTTCTTTTTATTTTTATTTTATCGTTTTTTTTTTTTCTTCTTTTATTTTATCATTAATTCTTCTTATGAGATGAATGAAGACGATATGCGCGTATCTCGAAAATTGCGAATCATAATGCTACATGTTTTTCTTTAGATTTTTTTTCTTTCTTTTATTACTTCGTATTGTGAGAAAATTTCGAAAATATTCGTCTTCACAGTATCGATGATCTTTCAGTTCTCTTCTCAATATATTTAATTCTATTTTCTGACTTTTGTTTTATTTTTATCAAATTGTTCGAGTTGGTTGTTGATTTATGCAACTTTTTTTTTCTTCGTTTTTCCGAATTCTCGTTACATGATTTTTCAAAAGAAGGAGAATGATCCATTTTCGGCAATGATTTTAGTATTTTTCGGTTTCAGTATTTTTTTCTTTTTTTTTCTTTCTTGAATCTAGTCGACGCGTTTTATTTTAGTTTCTCGGCAAACTGCAGGACACTGTCTGTACTCGAGAAAACTATTGTGGACAAAGGTTGGTGCAAGTGTTCACTTTATGTCTCATAATACTTTTGTTCCACGTTCTTGGAGACAAAACCCTGACCCCTTTACATCGTTAGCAATCGATTGTGTTCTTTTCTGTACGAAAAATTGGCAGAAACGTATTTTAGGATTCACGATTTTGCTATTTTGTCAAAATTTGTACGCTCACTTAGTTTTCCAAATTTTCTTTCCACTTTCTGAAACGATAACTCGCAAATAATAAAAACCATGTAATGACTTCTTTGGAGCAAATCTTTTGTAGAAAAAATAAACATTGAAATAGGTATGAATTATCGTAAATATTTTAAATTCGACTTGAAAATCCAATAATTTAATTTCCTCGTTTGGAAAATAAAATGAAAAGAAAGGGAAGAGATTTTCTTTGAAGAAATTTTGTATTGTTAGGATAAAAAATAAAATTTGTTTGCAATATTCGTAGGTAAGAACGAGATAGGAAGCAAAAATTTGATCGGCTGTAAAAATTCTAATGAGCTGAACATTTTCTAAAACTCTAAAATAAGTCTCTGCAAACTTTTTGTAAAGAAGGAGTCCGGGTTTTGGACTGAAGTTGGAGTGTAAAGCCTCGCGTTGTTTTTTTTTTTTGTTAACTTTCTTTCAGAGGCTGTTATAATTAGAGAATAATTCGAACGAGTGACAGTATTATTGATAATTTGACATAAATATTGATAAGGGCAGTGGAGAATGATAAATATATGTAAGAAAAGCTGCAACTTGTTTTCTCTCTTGATCATTATTATTTGATATTCCATAAATATCTATTTCTTGTTTTTTTTTTTAGACTGAAGTCACCGATCATTCTCCTTCCGATTTCGTCGCTGGATAATTTATGTGGTAGCGAGATTAAAAAATGTGTTGCGACAATTTAGACGATATCTAATTTGCACAAATTTTATTTCTATTGCCGAGTATTGAAAATTTGAAGCCTCGATTAAAGTTGCACGTACTTAAATAATATTAAAATATTGTTTGTTTTTCATTTATCAAAATGTCATTTCTCATATCGTTTGGACCGTAATACGCCGAAATTTTCTCGTGTTAAAAATCACCGTTTTGTCACGAGTTTTTGTTTTGTTTTCAATTTCCAATTGTATTAAGTGTGTGTATTTTTGTTTCTTTTGTTTCATGATTTTTTATAATTTTTAATTCTCGATGGAACGCGGAGATCTCGCTGAAGGTGACTCGAGAAGGTAGAGTTATTAGTAATATTTTTTTTAAATAGATATATGTATGTGTGTATATATATATATATATATATATATATATATATATAGTTATAGGACAATGAATAAATTCGAATGAGGACATTTTGTTTGGAACACTCGAGACTAGATATAAATACGAGATAGGAATGAGAGCGAGGGACTTTCAACGAGATCTCATAATGACTTAAGCAAGATACCTTTCAATGTTAAAAACTTGTACAATATGAAACAACTATAATACGATGTGTGTCTCTCTCTCGCTTTGTTTTTTTGTTTCTTCATTTTAATCTTTTTTTTTCTTTGTTTTAACTCTTAATCATCAATATTAATCACTCTATAAACGCAATAAATACAACGCGACACTTTCATCACCCACGAAATTCATGAAAAATCGTTTCGTTAATGCATTACAAGTATAATATATGTTTAAATGAATATTTCTTTTAAAATGTAACTCCTAATAGACAAGTTAATTCGTGCGGCAATCGTGTTATCGTAAAAATAACGATAGATAACATAAATCATATTTTCAATTAAAACAACAAAAACGAAACGTAAATAATAAAAAAATCAAGCCAAATATTCCATATATATATCGCAATGTTCGTAGTCAGTATTTAAACGTTAATTAGTAATAGTAACGCGTACTAGTACATATAATGATAGTAGGAAATCAATAGTAATTATTTTATACAACAATCACACGTAGAAGCGATGAATTAGAGTAGTAGAAATAACTATTTTCCTTTTTTTTTTCTTTCTATTGAATTCTTTGACCCTTTTTATCTCGCTTTTTTCTTAGCCTTCGATCAGTGTTTTTTGTTTTTATCGTATATTTGCAATATAATCAATCATAACTTAATCATTATTATAATTTATATTTATATATATATATAATACACACACACACATACATACACATATGTGTGTGTATTTTTTTTTGTCTGTTGTTGTTTTTCTTCTGTTTTTTTTTTTATGTATAATATTTATATGTATAATACGATGGCAAAAGTGTTCCTTTAAAGTTTTTTTTTCTTTTTTCGTTTTTTTTTTATTTTTTGTATCATTGCAGATTGAGACTGGACTCGTGACCACTATTTTGGAGGATGTACGAACGTGTAGAAAGATTCGTCGTAATAACGAAGGTAAATTCGATAAAAATTCAATCATAAATATTTCGCTCATTTTATTATTCAATCAAATCCCAATCACGAATGTGTCATTCGATTTCATATCGCTCACTCTTTTCTTTCTTCGTTCAACGACTTTTCTAATTGTTTTTGTTTCTTTTTTTCCTTTCATTTGCTTTCTTTTCTATTTATTCTTTTATCGTTCTTCGTTAAATATTCAATATGTATATAACATTTATTATGCAAAGAGAGACACGACAGAGAGCGCGGATTATCATTCGGATTTATTTTTCTTCTTTTCTATTCTTTTTTCTGTTTTTTTTTTTTTTTTGCAAACTTCGTCTTTCGGAAAACTTTTCTAATCATCTCACTTAACGCAATTTATATTTATTCGTGCAATCAAGAATTTCGTCTCAAAAACACGCTTTCGGGACTCCCTTAATTGTTTAATTTTCAATTTACTATTCCGCACAAGGAAATGCTGATTTTATTGAAACGTTTGATTTTGTGTTTGAATCTTTGTATTGTTGCTTAAAATAATAATTGCAGCAATGAAATGACGTCAAAATTTACAAGCTGATTGGTGAAAGTTCTTGATCACTTTGCCATTCAAGATTCTGCAGAGTTGGATGCATAGTTTTTCAAGTAACAGTTGATTGAAGTGGAATCAAAAACGTATTTTTTTTCAAACTCCCAAAAACGTGTATTTGTTCATTTTTTTTTTAATAACTTGGTCGAACAAATATATAAATTGAATAAATAAAACTACGTTGTACTGCAGAAAAAAGAAAAATTGGATTATCCGGACGTAAGTGTACAGCTTAGAAGAGAAAAAAGAATACACATTTGGAATGGCGTTCAGCCACGAGCTCAAAACGCAAAATCAATCACCAAAATAATGGGCCTTTTGCCATCGCGATGTAACAGACAAAAGAACAATATTAGCAACAAAAACAAGTAACATGGAAGAATGTTCTGTACAATGATTCGATATTTCGTCTCCTCGTTTTGCTCTCTATTTATTTCTCTATTAATCAATCGTCAAAACTTTTGCGACACTTTCGAGTCGCAGTTTCCAACGAATCACAGAACTAATAATGCGTAACCTTTTTTTTTATTTTTATATTATTTATATTTTGTAACTTTACCGAGTCAGAACGTTTCTGGATGTATTGTTTCTTTTTTTTTTAAATATTTTATTTTGTTTAAATTTGCTTGATAACTGAATAATTAAAGAACAGTATCGAGGAAAAGCGAGCACTCACGCAATTATTGAAAACGATGCGGAACGAACGGATCGCCAAAGCAGACGAGAAAAACGAAGTTTGAATATAAACGAGAAATATTGAAAAAGGGACTTTATTTGTTTGCTTATTTTTTTTTCTGTTTCTACGAGTGAAAGCTCTCAATGGCGATAAAGAGAGAAGAGAGATATTGGAGATTTGAGAATTACAGTCCGGTTGCGATTCTCCCTTCGTAGCTTCGCCACTCTTATTGATATCGAATTGCAGTCTTGGCTCAAAGTCTCGTTTTTCCTTCTCTCTGCATCATCCCACATCAAACATTTTGCTTTTCTCATTCCTTTCTCTTTCTCTCTTTCTCTCTCTACATTTTTTTCGCTTCATAACCAATCATCGGTTATTTTTTTTTATCCTTTATCGACTTGTCCACGAATTCATCATTTTTTTCTTTCTCTCCCTGTTCATTCTACATACGCAATATTTTCAGAAAATGTTCGCGAGCTAAAAATGGCACACGTTGGTCGATATTTAAGCCTCGATCGGGCCGAAAATTTACTAAACGACGCCCTAGATGGAAATTTGTTACTCTAACTAATGATATAATTATAACATAATAGTAATTATAATAATAACGATAATAATAATAATAATAAGGACAATTATAGTAATAATAATAATAAAATTGTAAGCAGACGAATTCGTAAGTCGACATTGGGCCTCTCTCTCTCGCTCTCTCTCTCTTTCTCTTTTTCGCAATTTCAACGATTACATTGTTTTATTTTGTTCGTGCTCTCGTTATTATTCCGCGCATTAAACCCTTCTTTTCAATCCTTTTCGCTCATTCTTAAACTACGTGTATTTATCTATTTTTGTTTAATCGTCCAACACGTTTTCCATGCCGATGTTGGCGAGAACGATGCCGATCAGCTGTTTTCACCCGAGATGACATTGTATAAGACAGTTTAATGCCATTTTTTTCCATATTATTATTTTTTTTTTTTTTTTTTTCAAGTCGAAGAAATACATATTTATAGATATTATTTTTTCACGAACCTCTTCACTCGCAATTATTCCGGAATCTCGTTTACGATTCTCGCATTTGCGCTGTTACGACCATCATAATTATTTTTTTGTTTGGTTTTTCTTAGCTCCAGCTGCAAATTTAAGTACGAGATTTGTGAGAGAACTTTTTCTTAGCGTCTCCTTGTTTTAAGGTATTTTTTTTTTTTTTTTTTTGTATTTTCGCTTCTCTCACGCTCTCTTCCTTCTTATTCCTCTCTTTCGCTATTGTTGACTCATCCCGCTCATCGTCTCTTCTCTCTTCATATGTGTAATTGTTTTTCTTTTAATATAATCATATTATACTTAATGAAATCGTATTGTTTTCACGTGGAACAACTGAGGAGATTTTTTTCGACGACGATACCTTCCCGTCGTCGCCAATCACTGAATTTTTCATCTCTCCCTCTCTTCTCCTTTTTTTATTTGCTTTTTCTCTCTTTCTTCTCCTATTGTGTTTACTTTTTTTTTTTTTCTTCATTTTCTTCATCACACGCTGACAAATTATTTGTGGCTGAAGGAAAATGGCGAAGGTCCTGTGACCGCGCTTCGATGGGAATGCACGTTCTGCCACTTGCTGTCCCTTTTGTGCCAGACGCGACTCTCTTCGCTCTGCTGAGTATGTGCCACTCCTTGTCTGTGATAAAAAAATTGCAAAAAAAACGTTAATTTCTTATTCATTTAATTTTTAACGTAAAAATAGTTTATATTTTTTATTTGAACATTTTTTTTTTTTTTTCAACTCAAACGTAAAATTGTGTTTTTGAAATCTTGTGTCACTGGTTAAAATTCTTTTTATACTTTTCTCTCGTGTATAAGATTAACCGAAAAATATTGACTGGATTTTGTACTCGAAGAAGAAAAACTTTGTTATTTATCGACGAGATAATGGTAACGGATTGGTTAAAATTACTAAAAAATAAAATGTATTAATGGAGTTTATTCGCAAGGAGGAAAATAGTTGTTAATAATTTTTAACTGTTTTTTGAACGGTGTAAGAAAAAATAATGATTTTTTTTTTTTTATAATTGCAATGTAATAATAATAAATCAGCGAATACTTACTTGTCAACGTACTGAGTAAGTCTGACATATGCGATACAGGCTGCATCTTCGCCTAGGAGGTGGACATGAGGATTGAGAATCGTCGTGTTGACGGCTTTGCAGGTCGAGCTTTTCCCCAGGACTGCATTTGAGGGTAAAATGAATTAAAACTTTACCTGCATTTTCACGATACAACGACGTCTGAGAACAACATTTATTTGATCCTTCGACTCTCCAAATACAAAAAAAAGAAGAGATCGAATTCACAGTTTATTTTATTTGAAGAAAAATCAATAAATGAGCAATTTCTTATTTTCAATGCTGACAAGCCTCAAATGTTTCACATTCGTACGTTTCCATTCCGAACTAAAATTGCGAAAAAGGCATTTCATTCATTGATGATGCAGCGAAAATTTCTAACAGCTTATTTTTTTTTTTTTTTACACTATGGCAATAAAGTTAAAAAAAATAAATTCATTCTCAAAAATACATATTTCAAAAAGTGCATAAGAAATGTATTTTCCCAAAATAATCAAAATCCCCATTCGTTGCTATTAAATAAAAATATCATCAGCTTGGTGTGCAATTTTTTTCGTAGAAGAATAATAAAAACAAATATTTTCAATAAAGCGATCGAATTTGAAAGAAATAAAATGAAAATGTACAAAATAAATTGAAGCTTCATTCACGCGTGATTTGCATGCGTGATTTTTTTTTTTTTTTTTGCCAATGAATAATAAGTGAGAGCAAACGAGACATAATTACCATTATCAAAGTAAAATTTGTGAAAGTCCATTCCCTCGACTAAATTACCTAGAGCCTCGGGCTCGAACGCGGTCAGTTGAGGATCGCAGATTTTTCTGAAATATTTAAATTTAAATCGTACACTAGAATCGATATTTATAAAAACATTATGAAAAAACTTTGTGCTTAAATTTTTTTTTTTTAATAAACCAAAATGTTTTACGTTTATTTATTCAACGTTACTCACGTGTAACCCTCGTAGTCTCCGGTGTTGATGCTCTCGATGAGTTGCTCGGTCATCTTGATGATTTCCTGACGGCGTGCTGGAATCGTCAATACATGAGGGTCAGTTAAAAGTTCTTGTAGTTCCATCGCCCAACGCGTTCTCAGGCTCTTTCCGTCACAAATCACAGCAAAACAGCCACATGCACGTATAATTAATTGTTCAACAACTATAAAAATAAACTCTGATTTTACATTCTCGATTCTTTTATATTTCTACCAAAGTTATTCCAAAAATGTATTATTTTCGCAAAGAATCACGAGTTATCGAGAGGACAAAAAAAAAGAGAATCCGAGATCTCGTGTCGTTTTAAAATTACATTCCGATCTCGAATCGAACTTGAATTTGTATTTCCATATCGAATTTTTACATGCACTCATATTTTATGGTTATACTCGATAAATAGTTTCAATTTATCGTTCGCTCAAATAAAAAGATTTTATATTAAGTGAAAAATCAAATTTTTACATTTGAAAAAATTCATTGTTCGAGGATCGAATTAAACCTGAAAAAATAGACAATTTTCGTGTGTGAAATGGGCCATGAATTTTCGAATTCATAAATAGCACATTTCATGTTACAAAAGTGTGTTTGTAAGTTTTGAAAAAGTGTTACAGCACGATAAACAAAATTGCGTTGTTGACAATTTTTTGGACAATAGCGATAAACTAGTTTACAAAATTTATGATTGACTGTGTGAAAAATTAAAAAAAAAAAAAATTGCGTCAGTCATCGACGAGAGATCGAAAATTTAGGGCTCAGTAATAGGGAACGATTTTTAATTTTCGAATATTTAATTCCGAGCGATATAATTCACGTGCAGCTGTGTCTGATCGCTTCGAGAGACTAGTTTGGTTCTGCTACGATAAAAAAAAAAAAAAAAAAAAACATGGTCGGTCTTTCGCTCTGGCGAAATAATCGCATGCGATAAGACGAGCGATTGAAAAAAAAAAAAAAAAAACAAAAAACAAAACAAAACAGTCTCCTGGTGGCTGCAAATCTTGGAGACATTCTTCGAAAATGAAGAAGCTGAACGAACGGATCTTCGAGATAGTCGGAATCTTCTTCGCGTGGTATTTATTTATGATTTTTGATGAAAATAAAAGAGAAATATTGAAAAAAATATTAATCGATCGAATTTTTTATAAGAATGAAAATTTAAGCTCAATCCATTTCTTTCTTCTAAATACGAGGATGATGAAATAATATTAATAATAATAATAATAATAATAAAAGTGATGATGTTGAAATAAATTCTCGTATGATTGAGCGGACAAGGCCGACATTTGATACTTTTCTACTGTATTGACTGCACGAAGCAGTTGGTGGATTTATAATTGAAATACGATCGTTGATAAGAGACTTTCTGGGCTCTCGATCATATTTTCAATAGTATTATTTTTTAATCACTGCTTCGTTCGGCCTTGACGAAAAGGTGGAGAGCAAAAATAAAAAATAAAAAAGGTACAGAGAGTGAGAGAGTGATTTTAGAGCATCGTACAGAGTGATTTCTATGGGCTTGTAATTTGTACCACGTAATGAATGAGAATTACATATTTTGGGCAGTTTTTCTTTCTTTCTTAAGGATCTACTTCGCATTCCAAGGACCCGGATCCTTGGGAATCCTAATGCTTATTAAATGACTAAATGTAATGGCCACGTGGAGTAGGCATTTCGAGTCAAATCGACACACCCACTCGTTTTATAACCCTCGACCCTTATTCGCACAGATCAATAATTATTAAATGTTTTTTAAAAATACTCTGAAATACTGAATTGAACAAAATTTACGTTCAAGCTCTAAATTCCAATTTTACGAACAAAAGATTCATCTAAACGGATCAGTCTTTTGTTCCAAACATTTTTCAGCAATCAATACTCTCAAAAAAGACTTTTTTTTGCTGTTTTATCCTACAAAATATTAATGAATGAAATAGAAACGTAATAGTTCAAGATAATTTGAAATAAAGTAGAAAAAAAAATGATGAATTATTGCAAAACCAATGAAAAAGTTTCGATTTCAGGGACAATCGATTCTCCGAATTATTAATTACGAAGATTTCAGACTATTTTGAAAATAAATTTCGTATACGTATCGTTCGTGCGATAAAAGCTTGAATTTTGCAGAGCGTGAGGATACGTGCCAACTTCTAATAAATAAAATATTATTTATATAAAATATAATATGTATGGTAAATATTATTTTTATCCAAATCGATCCTCTTCATCAGTGTCGATGGAATATAATTTTCTTTACACGTTGACGTACCATTATTAGTTTAAATAAAAATAAAAACAACGATACCACTAGAACGACATAAACTATTAAAATAATATCGAATTTCTATTATAAAAAAAAAAAACCGTATAAACTTTTATTTTTTAATCTACGTTTCATGGTCTTATTCTATCTGTGAAATTTCTATGTGTACATTTGTTTGATGGATGTGTGCGTGTGTGTTTGTGTGTTGTGTGTTTTGTAGTATCCTTAAATTTTGTTATTGCACGCGGCTTTACCTGAGCACTGCGAGTTCGTTGACAGTTGACTGCAGGTCTTGACGGGACACATGATTCTTATTTCTACAAGCATATACCTTCCTCATTAAAAACGCACTTTAAACACGTATTATTTCGTTGGCTTGGACATAGAATTTTTTTTTCGTCACTTAGCAGTAAATCAACGAGTCTGGGCAAATTTTTCAACGAAACATAATAAAAATACACTTTTGTACGAACAATACATTTTAGTGAATAAAAAATGACAATTAAAACTTCTTTTTTTTTTTTGCTGAGACTCCTGTATTTGTTTGCTATTGAGATATATATATTCGTGCTATATCCACTTATTAACGATTGATTGTTGCAGCCTCCTTGTTATCTCGCTCTCTCTCTCTCTCTCTCTGTCAATTTTATTCCAACGAACGTCAGTTTTACCTCGACTCAGTAATCCCGTTGTTACCAGGGCTCATAAAATCGAATGTGTTATGCGTGAAACGCGAAAACGAGACTTCCCGGCTGATCGTTATCACGGAAGGGTATTTTTATTTCACGATTTCTATTGTCTGACCAAATACGGGCGTTTCCACTGCGCTGTAATTTTCACGAAGGATTTTCTTTCTCGTAAAATAACTACGAAACGAATAATAATTTCGTTTTTTTTTTCTCATATTTGTATCCGGGTTTTGTTCACGAGTTTTTCTTTTTTTCGTTACTGAAAAAAATCATTATCAGGGAGGATGACCTTGCAGAATTCAGCTAAAGCATTTGACTAGCGAAAAAGCCACTAAAGGAGCAAACGTTGATGTTTTTTCTTTGTTTTTTTTTTTTTTTTTGTAAAGCAAAAGACAGTTTTTCGTGGTTTTACCAAACTTTTCTATTATTTTCTCGTTTTTTTTTTCATTCTTGACAGATCTAGTTTTTCTCTAGGTTTCTTTTATCGAGTAAGACACCGAGGAAATGTTTCTAATTATCGACGTACATTGATTTTCTTTCTGGTTTAATATATTCGTAACTAATTTTAAACACAAATACGAAGATGTCGCGAACACTCGTTGTATTTTTGTTGTAATTACACCAATCGGAGACGCTTCGTTAGTGACGAAAAAAAACTCAAGTTTTCAACGAGGCAAGAGATATCGATAGATTGAGCCTCGAGAATATTATTGTCATAGCTATTTTTTTTCTTTTTTTTTCGAATTGACATTTACTGTCACAAACGTCGTGTCAAAATTTTTCTTTTGCTTTCGAGTGATGGAAACTTATCAGAAACAACTTATCGATCACTATGCAGAGATTGTTTATTCTCCATTAGATTAAATGCTTTTAAATTCTACTTCTATGTTTTGGTGCATCGCAGTTAAATAAAAAAAAGTTGAGATGCAATTTATAACGTGTTCATTGAATAGTAATTTTTAGAAATTTCAACAAATTATCGACAAATTCGAGACGAATTCTTACTACATAAGAAAATGTTTACCAGAGTGATCTCAAAGTTACTTTTTTAAATTTGAATCTACAAAGTTGTTGACCTGACGAAAAATAAAATAAAAATAAAACAAATTAATGAAAATGAGAATTGATTTGTAATTATTTCGTTCAGGATAAACTGCAATGTCTGATAAGTTTGGAACACTCGTTACTGTCGTCGTCTTTGTTTTTATCGGAACTCTGAGAATTTTTCGACGGATCAACGAGCGTCGTTTGACGAGTGTGAAGATCGTTGGCATCCTTACCGTCGTCAGCGGGGTCGTCGTTGAGTTGTAAGTAACCAGAAGGCGCGATAGAAGCACCGAGCACCAGTTTACGTCGTACTACTTCGACTTCTGGATACGTCGAACGTCGGATTAACGCACGAACATCCAATCAACGGTCATCAAGTTGCAATATATCTTGGCCGAGGTTTTATTGGATGCACAACACGAAGATGGGGCATGCATTTTGTTTTGAAGCCGAGGTTCAACCAATGTCAAACACACACGAACAAAAATAGAGAAAAAAAAAGAAATACGAAACAACACATTGATACGTACGATAAATAATGCGTTTCTCACGCGGTGCACTCGACTCTCGAGATTTAAAAGACCAGATTTTTTTTCATATAGGATTCATATATTGTTTTAAAATATATATAAATATATATTTTGTCGTCGAACTAGTGGCGGAGTTTTTGAGATTCAAATTGATGGCAAGGAGAAATTTTCAGTCCAAAATTTTTAACATACGTTTGAAAAATAATTGACTGAGCTTTTTGCCTTCCAATTTGTTGTTTGAAAGAAAAGAACTGGCATTATAATTGCTTTTGTTAATAAAACGGTTTCATATTGAATTTGCAGCTGATTTTATAATTTTTTAAAATTATTTCGTGACTTTGGAAACTGACAATATATTCTCATTTTCAATTCTCCGTACAGACCACCGGTTGTGAATATATATTTATATGTATTTATGCAAAAAGCAAAGGAGATCGACGAACAGCATTTCAGTTTGCTTTTATATAACGCGCTTTTGTCCTGCCTCTTCGTTTCAAAATTCAATAATTTTCAACATAAATCTAACTTTTAACGTTTAATTACATTTCGAGAGTTTACAGCCTCGGCATACTGGTGCTTCGATACTGAGTCATAAAATAAAATGAAAAATTGATTATTTCTAACGATTCGATTTACACAAAAACAATAAATAATGATTTTCAAAAATAAATTCAAAAACAAGACTTTTCAGGAATAGAATCTCAAACGCAAAGAAAGAAATGTAAGTTGAGGGTTATTTGAATTTTCGTATCGAAGTTTTCGATTATAAATTAATCGAAAATGAATATTTTTTAAATACAATATTTACTATTTAATTTTCTACGACTTTTCAGCTAAACTATAGTCCCTCGGAAAATGCTACTCAAGTCAACAAAATTCTATTTTTGTATGACTTAATAATTGTACACGAACGAGTTGCTGTGACTCGATCGATTGCGATAGAATAAATTGACGATTTTTTTTTTTTATTTCCTTGTTTTTCTAGAAAGAGTAGAAGGAAATAAATAAAAAGTGAATAATAATATAATCAGGAATTATAAATGAAACGAGAAACAGGACAATTTTTAGCGCTTGATTGGGGAACGCATGTACAGACCAGTGACGGAGGAGTTGTTTCGTCGTGGGGTGCTGTTGGCATTGAGGTAGGCGGTTGATGCCGACGAAGGTGAAGCGCCCGATTGGCTGTTTTGGCTGTTGTTGCTGGTACTGCTGTGACTCGAAGCACTTCCGCTACCGCTCCCAACTAAATCATGCAATCAACCAACGAGAGACACGTTTTTCGATCAGCCAGTTCGTTTATTTATCAAATTCTCCTTTTAGCCCCTTTTTTCCTCCCACCCACCCTTTCCATTTGACCCTCGTTTTGCCTGTTTTTTTTCTCTATTCTTCGTTGATGAATCTACGAATGTTCTACTCTCTTGTTTGTTGATGTTCACGAGTCATAAACTCAACGAGTGTTGAGCGGAGACTGTTGGAAAAAAAAAATCGTTGGCCAAATTCAATCTCGAGGAGGGGAAAATATTGTTACAGTCCTTTCTATTCAAAGCAAATATTTACACAAGAATGAACACATATTGAAAAAATTATCGACATAAGAAGATTGAACCTTTTTTTTCAATCCCTAGAAGAATATTATGTTTAACCCTTGGTTGACACACTGGGTCATTTTGACCCGGACTAATTTTTCGACATTAATGATCCCTACTATTTCAAGGGCAACCAACGCTTCGTCATTTTCCAAAATAAGCCAAGTTCACGTGTTGAAATAAATACTTTTTTTTTAATTTCTTCATAGCAGTATTTTTTTTTTTCGAAAAATAACATTTCTTATCATTGCAGCAGGACTTATTAATCATAAAAATATTAAAAATTGAAACAATTGTAATTTTTTTCAGAAAAATGCTCACTTTCGCAAAAGTTTAAGTTTTCAATTATTTTTTTGGACAATCAACTTTGATATTTTCTAAACTTTCACGATACACGCATATTGAGGAATTTTTGAAGTGCACTTTTGATTTTTTTCGATAAAAACAGACCCGAGGGCTACTGATGACGAGCAGATCGAGTGCGCTCCGGGTCAGATTGACCCAGTATATCAATGGAGTAGCAAAATTCAAGCGTGTCAACAAAGGGTTAATTATTTTTAGCTCCAATGACTTTTTTTGTTGCGTTTTGAATTCCCTGGTGATTGGACAGGAGCGAATCTAATGAATCGACTGTAATTATTATAAATTTCCATTTATACAATATGGAAATAAACCCGAGCCTCCCTTATTGGATAATTGGTGATCGAACGATTTTTTTTTGCCCAGTATTCGTTCTAATGATTTAAACTGGCGCCTCGAAACTTCAGTGTCTACGTGCATTTTATTTATTGCCAAATATTATGTACTTGGTGCAAAAGGGATGCAACAAATTGTTAATTGGCTAATGACATGATCGAATGTGAATTGTGTTATTTACAGGACGCGATGGCCGTGCGCTAAAGCTACATGAGTGTTAGTTTTTGTTATAAAAAATTACGATAATCATAATTATTGAATATTTCCAATAATAGGTAGGACATAAGGTGTGTTATGGTGGAAAGAAAATCAAACAATTGCAAAAGTCCTCTAACGTGATTAATTAATTAAAAACAAGAAACGGTCATTGATTAAATTTTAATGGAAATTATTTTTTTCGTGCTGCACACGAAGCTGTTGATTGATTATGAAATAAGAAAAAAAAATCGCGTGTAAATTAAGTTTTGTACGATTATTTAACGACGATTTTGAGCCCCAGATAAAAATTTGCAGTGTCTGTTGACAGTTGGCTAATTCCACTTAAAATGAAAGTAGCTGTGGTCGTTTTAGTCAGACGAAAATGACGACTGAAAAAAACGCGACTACTTCAATTCCAGGAATTTCAATTTTGTTCATAATTGTCGTAAAAATAATGCAGAGACGTTTTATTTTATTAATTGTTATGAATAATAATAAAATTTTATTAATCATGCTGTATGGAAAAACCCTCTTCGGTGAATGAAGTTGTTGGTTAACTTGTTGATCGATCATTAAATTCGTGTATACACATAAACACACGGGGTTCTTTCTACACCATACCTTTTTCTAGATGAACGCTCGAGACGTCGTACGAGTGGAACGATCACTAAGAATAATTATCGAGAATCCTCGATCTTTTTTTTTTCGTTATTTTTTGTGTATTTTTTTTAATCACTTGATTCTCAGTCTCAGAGCCTATCGATATCGCTTGTTCGTGTGAAACGTTTCAAAAAAATTTCATAAAAGCAGCATTCGCTGCAACGAAATCCTGGAGAAATTATCAAAAACGTATCAATTTATTTTTCACTTTTTTTTTCTCAGTATCGCCTAATCGTATTAAATTTATTGCAACGTCAAACAAGTGTTAAGCGTTTCTCCATCATTGCATTCTCGGTCTTGTTAGTCTTAATAAATCGATGAAAACAATACAAAAGCACAAATCTCCACGAAGGCAAGTCAAGTGCCGTCTTTTTGGATTCGGGGTTTTAAAACGTTTGAAAAATCTTGAAAAATCCATTAGGATTATGGTTTTCTCATGTTATAATGAGTTTTTTTTATATGGACGACAACGAGACAGTCGCAAGAGTCTCTAAGAATTCTTGCGCTTGTTACCTTGCGCCCCCTGCAGAAGTACCGCTGCAATTCCTAAATGATTGCCAGGACTCTGGGGCTGTTTACTCGCCGTACCAGCGGCACCCACGACCCTCGAGAATATGGAAGCAGCCGCGGGGCTGCTGGGTGGCGTACCCTGGGACGCGTACGCTGTTTTCGCAATTTTACGAATAAAAAATAAAATAAAATAAAATAAAATAAAACGAAAGAAGAAACAAAAAAAAAATATTTACCAAAAAATGAAAAAATATATCATTTTTACTAAATACAGTCAATCAATGAAATATTTAAAGAATAAACAATAACAATAATAATTATAATTATATTAACAAAGATACGAAATATTCAAAAACTGATAAATAATGATAATCAAAGACAACACAAAATAAGACATTTTTGTTAGTTTCTCTACTCAAGTAAGAAAAAAAAAACATATTTTTCATTAGTCAACTCAATAATTGCACAGCTGAAAGGTCAAACTTTCGAAAAACCTTGATTTTCGGGTTATTATTAAGGACGTAGTCTTAAAAGTGCACACAAAATTTTAGAGCGCTCTCGCAAGGAAAAAAAGCAAGTTATTAATTGTTAAAATTGAATTTTCCAAATATCCTAGAATTGAAACGTTTTGTAGGGATCGTTTGATATGACGCGAGAAATTTATTTAATATTTTCGATGCCTGTCAGCGGGTACATTTGTTTCTCGAACTTTCTGAATTGAACTAATCAATAAATTTAAACTTTTGTTTAAAAAGAATCTTCCAAATCCAGTTAATTGAGAACAATAAAAATTCTTGACAATATCGTCAAATTTATAAATATAATTTTAAGAATTATTATTATTACTGTAGAATCTTCATTTTTTACAAATATTTGGGCGTTTGTGGAGAAAAAAATGGAGAAAAAGTTGGTCAGATAGTATATTCGAATGACATATAAGTTATTTATATTCAAAATGTTTTATGCAACGAAAGAGGAAGCGAGAAAGAGATAGAGAGAGAGAGATGGACAGAGAGTTGAACGCTATGTCGATTTTCGATGAGCATTCCGAACGTAAAACTCTCCGAAATCGTATTTCGTTTTTATATATACGTAGACATATATATATGTATATAAAAACCACGTGGTTTCGAAAGAGCGAGAGCAATTTTCGTACTAGACGCATTTACGGAAATAGAAATTTGAGCACGACCGTGGCCTACCTGTGCCCTGAACGCAAACACGGTATGAATTTTAAGTTAATTTCTCAACGTGTGTCAATTTGATATTATAACTGAATTGATTAATCATCGAATATCATTTGATTTTAAACTGGATCTAAAATTGATATTTTATTTGGTTTTATGTACAAATTGTTAATGAAAATTTTCGAAAACTATAAATTCAATGAATCTTTTTGGTTAATTAATTAAATTACAAATTAATCGAATTTCATGACACGCTTTTATTCAAATTCCTGAATTCTCTACCATGAAATTTGAAGGATACGATCGATGCTTCGAATTTTGACGAATCAATAACTTTCGAAATAGTCTGTAAATGAAAAACTTTCGATTCAAACTCACTGTCCGATTGTTTTGAAGTCCCGGCAATGCTGGGAGAGTTAGAAGTAGTCGCCATTTGAAGAATCGACGTGAAAATGCACCGTTTCGTATTTTATCTTTGAAATTTTGATTTTTTTTTTGCTCTCTATCTCGTCTGTCAAAAAATGCTGTTGTCACATCGTGCGCGTATCGCAGAGGTAGACAAATTATACGAGCGTCAAATGATCGTCCGTTGAAGAAATAATTCTGCCGGTAAACGAAAAACAAAACTTGTTTTTTGTTTTTTTTTTTTTTTTGCCACTAGAGAAACGTGGACGTAAATAAAAATCGAACGAAAAAAAAGAGAAAGAACAAGAGAGAGGGATTCGAAGATAAATGTCTCGTTTGCTCGCGTTTAGAGAGTAAACTGAAACGCCTCGTTGAGCTCAACGAACATTTTCCTCGTCTCTATCTCATTCTTCTTTTTCGTTCTTCCTCTTCATCTCGTCTTTTTCTGCCTGACCATTCCTAAGTTCTCTCATACTCTTATTCATCAACCAAAATGAACTTTTATTACTATATATTTCTATTTTTGCGCTTTCTCTCTCTATTTCTCTTGCTCTTTCTCTCTCTCTACGTTTTCTTTTCTTGTCTCTTTCGTCTATATGCCTCTGTTCGATAATCTCGTTTTCCTCTTTCCATCTCTATCTCTTCTTCTCCTTATTCTACTCTGGCTTGCGCTCTTTCTCTCATTTTCCCTCTCTACCAGTTCTTTCGCATATTCGACGTCGCGAGCGCTCACGTAGCGCTCCAATACATTCAGATACATACGACAAGATAAACCGAAGCTCACGAGGAGACGCACGTGCGTATTAGAACGCCGAGTGAATTCAAACGTGCTTTATTTCTGCTCGAGGGATATCTAAGAATAAATTCTGACTTGCTTGACCACTAGAGTCTCTCCGACGAATCATTGCGTTCTCTGTCTCTCTTTCTCTCTTTCTTTCTTTTTCTCAACTGCTTTACTGCCATTTCCATTTCAATTACAATTCATCTCGAACGTATAAACTGCTTTGCATTGATTTTATTTACTCAATTATATTATTATTCAGTAAATAATTTTTTTTTTTTTAATATTTCAAACATCTGGTTATTGGAAGAGAGACTTTTGTACGTATTTTCTCGTAATTTCTCAATTTTTTAAATATTTTTTTACAAACTGGTTTCTGGTTTTAAAAATATCATTTGAATTTCCTTTCCAACATCATATTTAATTTTTTTCTGTTGATTAATATTCAGTCGTTGCTGTTTCTTTACTTTTATAGATGAAGATTGGTGATTCGAGTAAAATAACAAAATAATCGAAACATATGAATAATTGTGTGAGAAATAATTCATTACTGCTGTTTCTTCGATTGACTGAATTCTATCGATATTTTAAATCTTAATTAGAAAACGATTCTTTCTCTTTTTTTTAACAATTATTCTGCAGATGAGAATCGATATTCATCAAGTACTGTGACGTCATGGACGTCTGATGGGAAAATCGAGGTTTCTCACAATTATTGGAAAAATGCAGAAATTTTTTTTCAATTTTTTTTTCCCATTTTTTTATTTTCATTCGTTACTTGTCACAGTTGTCTCGAGTGAGCGAAAAATCCTTTCTCGATGGCAGTTGACCAACGAAGAATAAATTGAGATTTCAGTTTTCATTGCTTTTAAAAATCATCAGTAAAAATTTATTTTTTATTATGGTCAAAAATTATTAAAGATAAAAAACAACTAAATTAAAAAAAAGAGAATTCAAAATAATTATAAATTGGTAATTAATGTGGGTAGAAATTTGTTAATTAATTAGACGAACGTTAATAACATTTCGTCAAATAGCACGAAACTGTTTAATTTCTGAAAAAATTAGGCTGTTAGGGTTTTTTGGTGTTAGTTAACGAGAAAATCGTTAATATTGGTAAATAATTTCGATCGAATGCGGGTAATCAATCGAAAGCTGAGAGATATTTTGAGATTCACAGGAGGCAACGACGACGATCGATCGTAATGACGAAAAAAAAAATCTCCAAGCTTGAACCAACGTAACGTGGCCATTGTGTGGAACGTTTCGAAGCTCGTTTGAGCCAAATTCTCGCTGTTACTATAATTTTTTTTTTCTTCTCCAATTTCCGTAGATCAGTGAAAAACGAATTTTGAATTTAAAAAAAAAAATCGTTGCATATAAAAATTGTAATTCTTTGGTAATTATAATTGAAGATTTAAAACCCACGAGTCATTACGAGCTTCACCACGTTAATTACAACGAATTATACATACAAATATTTATAAAATTACGTATATTATGAAAAATAAAATATTTTTTCACAGCATAATCAAAAGATTTAAAAAACAAACCGAAAAAAAATCCAAAAAAATGCAACCCAGAGAACGAAAAAAAGGACAAGCTTGTGAGAGAGTGACATTTGAAAAAAAAGTCTGTAAATCCGCAAACATTAAACTTCACAATAACTGTTCGTTTTCCATCAAATTTTCTGTATCGGAAAACAAACTTTTTTTTCAATGTCGATTGGCAATAATCGCCGCGTTATTAAAGCCGAACAATAATCCAGCGAACACAAAAAAAAACACAGACATCATAACACATATTATTTATACTTTTAATAATGATAATATTACGTCACAATAAATGACACGATCACAGTGTCATTACGAGATTATCATTATTAGTTTTAACGTAGCCGTTGTTTTTTTTTTTTTTTTTTCTATTCATTATTTCAAAATACTGTATATTTATATTGCTTAATTTTTGATTTTTTTTGTTTTGGTGCAATTTGGATTACCTTCGGGTTCTTTGGCAATGACCGTGCTGCTCCGGTCGACGCCGCCCTTCTTATCCTCTGTACAACATACACACATATACATCACGTACGGATAAACGCCAATTCACTTTTTTTTGTCTTTTTTTTTTTTTTTTTTACAATAAAATACTATACAATTTTTCGATTTTTTCTTTATAAAAAATTCCATTTCTTTCCAAACGGTTTATTTCTTTTGTCTTTTGTTTAACGTCTCGTCCCTTATTTTACATCGAAGACGAGGTTTCATAATGAAGGGGATCCTCAAAGAGAGGAAGAAAATTCAATTTATACAGCCGACCGACCATTTACCGGTTTTCTATCGACACGAGTCCCTTTTTTATCCCCCCCTCGCCCCTCGACCCCCCAACCCCCTATCGCCTCGTCAGAGGTATCACAATTTGATTTTCTTTCACGCTAAAGGGATGCTATGAGATGAATCTTGATTCCCGAGCTTTTTACACGGAATTTTTTACTACTCGATAGAAAAAAAAAAAAAAATTCATTCTTTCAAATGAGTTGGTCATTCACTTTAAAAACGGAATTTCAATACCCACAATTTTTCAACTTCTGAAACTAGTCTCTAAAGGGTTCGACTATTCAAAGATTTTTGGGTTTGTTTGTTTGTTTTATCGTCAATTGCTTTGGAACTAAAATTCTTTGACTCAAGACCTAAACTTCATTGATTTATTCTCGAAGTAAAATATTTTTAAACGTTCTCTTCTTCGTCCAGTGTTTCTTTTTTCTTTTTCTTTTATTATTTTTTCACGAAGGAAGGATGATGCAAAGGGATTACGTGCAGAGCAAAGGACACATGCGCCAAGCTTTTTGTTAAGTCATTCATCAAGTGCAAATCGGTTTTGTTTGATTTAGGGAGTTTTTCCCCCTTATTATCAATCGATGATCGTGATTCGTGATTCGTGATTCGTGATTCAGTTACTCATACTTTTGTTGTTTGTGAAAGGGAGACGAGAGACATTGGTTTTAGAGAGGGTGACAGAATACGAGATTTAAAAAGCGAGACGACACATTTAGAGTGCACGTGAATACAAGAAACCACGGAAAAATTAATGAATCGTTGCAATTATTATCACGTTCCAACAATTTACCGAACCATCAGTATCAATCAAAAATATTGAAAATATATATATATATATTTTTTTTTTGCAGAACTTAACAACTTTTAAAACTTTATCATTTTATATTTTTTCGTGGTCAATTGTAAGAAACCAAATATGATTAAATCAAATGTTCCTAATGGCATCGATAAAATTGAATTTATATTTTCCGAAAATAAAAAACTTGTGAATAAAAAAAATACTCACGTATTCAGAAATTCAAGAAACAAAATTCAAAAAAGCAATTTTAAAAATCTTGATGTAATTTATATAAGGAGTTTACTAAAGAATTTTACGAATTTGGAAAAAAAAGTCGAGATTTTATAATTCATCGAAATCATTGATCCGACAATTCCATTAACGCGATTTTTGTGTCGATATTTAAGTTAAACGATATTTTTCAAATCAATCTCAAGTCAATTTTTTTTTTCTTGAGCAAAATTTTAGTTTTAAGAGTAAATTTATCGCGTAGTAAAAAAACCTGCAAAAAACCGTGCGCTTCATTTTTAGTCGATTTGTGCACAGAAAAAAAAATACAAATTCATCGCAGAAACGGGGAAAAAAGTTGTGCTCTTGGGACGAGTGATCGACGTGACTAAAAATATGTGAAGGGTGTTCATAAATCCATAACACCCGAGAGATATTAAGAAAAAAAAAAAAAAGTATGTAATGATTATTGCGAGTATAATATAATAATCGCACAGCGCATTCACTGAGGAATTTTGGTTTCGTTATTTCATCCAGGTGGAATAATTAGATTAATAAATAATGTTGGTTGGTGAGAAAAAAAAATCGTGAAATTCGACAGAAGAAGAATAGTGCAGAATGAAAAAATGATATTCAACAAAAATTCAAATCTATAAACAAAAAAAATTACTCCATTGATCACTTAATTATGATTATTTTCTCGTTGAACAGTGGAATTTTTTTTTTTTTAAACATATGCAATCAAAAATGACACATTAAAATGATTTTTAATTAAAAAAGTCAATGAATGTGACACTTTTTAGGAGAAAGAATTCCCCAATGAAAAATGTTTTTTTTTTATTTACTTTGTTTTTTCGGCTTAAAAAGAATATTCTGAATTTTTTGTCCATTCTAGAGACAATTGTTTCGATAGAAAGGAAACCATGATGCACCAGAAAAATTGAGCTGATGGAACAGTTTATCGTGATAAAAAATAAATCCAATAAAATCCATTTAAAAAATGAATAAAATAGTGAAATGGGCATTTCAGTCTCCATATCGTTTTTTTTTTTTTTTTTTTTTCGGGGATATTGTTGTCGTGACGTGCCATATGTAACTAGACGATTAATCTATAGGTAAGTGGTGAACACACAATGGAATATAAGCGCGAATGATATTATTTCCCGCAAGATTTATCATTTACACAAATTGACGAGATAATATTGGTTCCCTGTTTCGTTCTAACTCCATCCTGATATTTTATTTCGTACGTGTTTTGGCCTTTATTTTTATTTTTTTCTAATACAATTACAGATTCCTATATCCAAGCTGTATTTAAAAAAAAGGAAAAAAAAATAACTAATTCACTATCTCTATATGCGATCGCAGCGAAAACGATCAAAAAAACATTGAATGCAAAAGCACTGAAATTCAAAGGACTGATCATTTCTTTATT
The DNA here is from genome assembly GCA_948107755.1 of Campoletis raptor. Classification (NCBI taxonomy): domain Eukaryota; kingdom Metazoa; phylum Arthropoda; class Insecta; order Hymenoptera; family Ichneumonidae; genus Campoletis; species Campoletis raptor. The sequence goes on from OX403624.1 coordinate 20,371,863, forward strand.
ATTATCATTTTTATACAATTTTACGATGCTCGAAGTGATCAATCTTTTGTCTAATAAAATAAACGTACTAAAGCGACAGATATTGATCAATTAAATAATGAATTAATATTTATATTAATAATAATAATAATAATAATAATAAATATTGAAAAATTATTTAAAAAAGAATAAACTTATGAAAGAAAAAATCGTGGTGACAAATGATTTTTCGATTCGATCGAGTTTCTCGTGTCGAGATAATTAAGAAGAAAAAGTTGATAAACGTTTATTCGTGATTTTTAATAATCACGTTGTTACTCGACTCGAGAAACAAAATCGAATCTACGTGATGAAAGATCGTAATTGAACTCGAAGTGTTTTTTATCGTGACGATTTAATTTTACAAGAAACAATGAAGAATGTAGAAAATTTGAGAAAAAAAAAACAAAAAAAAAAGATCATTTTGGACGCAAAATGACAAACTTCGAGTTCAAAGCGCGGTTTGTATATTTATATATTTTACAAATATTTGCAGAAGCGAAATATTGTGAGATATTAATGAGGAAGATATGTAAAAATACAGTAGATAAGTGTGAAAGTGTGATTGAACATAATTTTTGGTTTTTTTAAGAATTTGGCGTGAATTATAGAAATAATTGCAGTGAGAGTGACGATAATAATAATAATAAATGAGGTAGCAAAATAGTACAGAATATTCGACGAATAAAATATTGTGTAAAATGTAAAAAAGCTAAGTGTGGAAAAAAAATGAATAATGTAAACGAAAGAAATTGATAAATATTAATAGACGGTACGATATAGTAATTAATAAATAAATTCTACGAAAGATAATGCTGACCTGATTCGATCGCCCGAAGAGTGCACCCTTGAAACTCAAGTGATAGAAATAGGTTCTACACATCGAAGAAATTTCACTATAAGTTCCCTATTTTTTTGATGTAGAATTTTTTAAATAATAAAAAAGATCGAAGATATTGAGATAAAAAAAATGTCTTGTCTGATGATTCGATCGAAGAATCGATTCGAATGAAAAAAAAAGAACAAATTAAAAATCATAATTCGAAGATTGAAAAAGAAAAAAATGTAGCACGTGTGTTATGGATTTGTAAGCAACTCCTTCGCTAACAGGATCGAATTTCAATAATCCCAATTAGACTTACGAGTGCGTGTTTGTGTTAATGTGAATGTTTTTATTCCATCGCACGTGCTTATCTATTCATTTAATACCACTTAATTGCACATTGGGACTTATATTGCGTGTGCACTTTTTACGTAGAGTTCATAGAACGGACAAGAAATGATGCAGTGAAAAAAAAAAAATTTATCGTATTTGCTTGAAAAGTTGTGAAAATATTTGTCTCGAAAAACAGCACAAAATTGATGCTGTCAGTAATCATCTTAGAAATGATTTTTCAACTTTTCTTTCGAATTTTATTTTTCGCCAAAAAATTGCATTTTTTTATGACAAACTTTTCTTTTTCAGTGCAATTGCTCTCGTGTATGAATGTGTACGTGTGACACAACGACATCAACGACAGCGACGATAATTGTGAGTGCACAGACGATCAGTGAGGCAATATGGAACACGATTAAAACCTTTTTTTTTTATTATTCGTACCAACAACATTACTTCAATTATCTTTTTTTTTTTGTTCATGATATTCCAACACGTGGAAATGTACTGTGAGTGGGCGGGATTATCAGCGAATACAGTTTTGTTTTCAGAAATTAAATTCGACACAACAAATGTTAAAGCAAAAAAAAAGTTTAAACAATACGTTTTATTTTCTAGTTTTTCAACGAAAATAATCTCCGAATTGAGTCGTTCAAAGTGTAAACGCCGATAATTCTCAAAAACGTGTTAATGATTATAATTTTTATAGGGAAATTATGAAGTGGAAAGTGATCGGAATTGCACATGCAACAGGAACATATTTTCGTCTGTCGTTGTAGTCGTCGTTGAAATGACGCAGAAAACGTGTATTTTTTGCCCCTTTATATGTCTGTTCCTTCGGCTTGCATTTTTTCACATATTTCCTTTGAATAATTCCTAAATAAAAAGAATTCCTAACCGGGGATAAAGTTAAAAAAAAAAACCGTCCTATTTTTCATCATTTTTTTGCTTTCTCGCTTTTTTTCCTTTTCTCTCTCTCTCTCTCTCTCTCTCTCTCGCTCTCTCTTTTGATCGACGATAATCGTTAAATGGGGGAAAAAGCGTTTCATTTCGGGGCTACTTTCTGCGTATTAAAAATATCGGATCAATTCAAGATGCGGGTAAGAAAGAAAAATGACATACAATTTTTTGTTTTTCTTTTTTTATGGTTCTGGTTACTCTGGTACCAGTAAAACCGATTGATCATCGTAATTTATGTTGAAAAAAGTATTATTCATCTTGCAAACAAATAAAATAACTCACAAACGTTAAATTTCATTCGACCAAATGCGTGTACGAATTTTATTTTTCTCTCACGAATTAAAACGTCATAAATATTCGAAAGATTCAACAAACAAACAAAAAATATGCATAAAAGAGAGAAAAAATAATTCTCTAATATCGTTTAATTGAAATTTTCCAAAAAATCAATTATTTCAAATAAATTTGACAGTTGTATCAACGTAATAATACTTTTTTTCTCGTTACACATACTTTTTTATCTGAAACTACGGGAAGTTTTGTCACAAAACGATTTTTTTTTTGGGTTTATCTCCAAATTTCGTCGAACTACGACAATTACGTATCGAAAAGGTTTTTTTTTTTAAATTATCTTTCAATCCTCTGATTCGTCACATTTCACAGAGACAAATAAAGATTTTTCGGTTCTGTACGATATTAAGTAAAATTAATCCTACGAGGAATAATGAAATATACTTTTGGGAAAATGTTGTAGGGTGTAATTCTTACGTACTACTTTTTACTGCTCATAAAAATAACTACGAGATGCTGCGGCTATCGATTATTCTCTGTCGTTGTTTAGTCTTTTGAGTGTTTTTTTTTTTTTTTTTTTTTTTTCAAATTCAATATTTTTATTATTTTCTTATCATCGTTATTCGTAGCGTATAAGCAAAACATGGCGGATGGATTTAGTGGAGGATCTATCAGTTATTAAGGGTATTTCAACGGGTATCTAGTGACATTATTCCTCTCCCTCTCTGTCGTGAACTGGTTCTCACATATTTCTTCTTTTTTTTTTCTCGTTTTAATTAATTTTTTGTGTTGTTGTTATTCTTCGACAATTTTCGATATCTCCTTCACGCTCGATTGATCAGCGAAACGAGATATCTGCGTTATTGTCGTTCATCACCAACATATATTTACGCTCAACACGGTAAAGAAAAAAAAAAAAAATCTCTATCGATGTATATAAATGGCGACAAACGCGAGATACCTTATCGTAAACACTACAAAGACATTTTTAATCCACTAAATTGACATCAACGACGAAATATTAGAAAAAAAAATCGAAAATTTTTTGCTCGACGAATTGAATTTAAGAAAAAAATTATTTGTTTCACCCAAATAAACATCGACAAACTTTAATTTTTCTAAAGAATTTACGATTTTAACCAAAAGTCTATTGTCAGGAGCAAGAAATATTGAAAATCCTTGACCAGAAGTTTTTTTTTCTTCGTTTTTTTTTTACAGCATCATTAAAAACGTCTTTATGGAATTAGCAAATAATTAAATATGCCAATTGTAGAGCAAAAGCGATATTAAAAAAATAAAAAGAAACGAAGATATTTTTTATGTTCCTACCTTTAACGTCATCGTCCTCGATCGTGGTGCTGCTGTCACTCGATTCTTTGACTTGAGATCCATCCCCCTTCTTCGTAACGATGCTTCGAACTGGAGAGCACGTTAAAAAACATTAATAAGTTCGTTGCATCAATAATTAACTTCGTTTTATTAATATTAATGTATATATGTATATATATTTTTTATTGGAGAATGTGGATGAAGTATACGAGGGCTCTCTTCGAGGGTTGAATAGAAATTTCGTGTTTTCGAGTTGTTACAAGCGTTTAATTACACAGATACGAGAATAAACGATACGTACGTGGTACGAGGACGAATCAAACGATAAATACAGATACTCCAATTATCTCACATAATATACATTATTTATTACGTACGACATTGATAGAGCCAAAGATTTACATACAAACCACAAAATAACCGAGTCAAGATTTATTAAATTTAAGTAAAAATCATTTTTTTTTTTAATACTGCAATTCGAGTTATAATAAAAATAATTTAAAAACCGTATCAGTAGTTCTAATTCATTGAATCACGAAAAATAAGTCAATTTTGTGGACGTTGATTCACCAGCCAGTAGGAAACTTTGAACGATCACCGAACAATAACAAAATTGAGAAAAAAGTTTAAAAAAAACAAAATGCATCGACTTAAGCACCAATAAGCAATAAAATGCATAATTAAGCAGAATTTTGTTGAAAAATGTATGTTTTATTTTGTAAAAAATGGTATAATATCGAATAAAAATTAAACGGAAATGACAATGCATTAGAATAATAAATAAATCAAAAAGCAATGAATTAAACGACGAAATGAAACTACTCGCAAAAATATTCCTTTCTCCAGTAATAATGAAACAAAATTTATCGTTTCGTAACTCCCACGTGACGGTTGAATAAAATTATGACAATTTTAAATTATTATCAAACCACGAGAACTAGCAATTATTGCAAAGTTTATTTTTCACTATAAATAAAAACTGTCACTGCGTGTTCTCAACGACCAACGATGCATGTCTCGTCATATTTGCTGGTTCGATAATCAAGTAGTTACGGTCGTTCTTTAGTCAGACGTTACAAATTATTGCTCCTGGTTTTGTTGCTTCATTCGAATTTTTAAAAATATTCTCGTAACCTCGTGAAAACCACCAAAATTTTTATCGAATAAAACTCTAATTATCAAAAAATATGTTTCGTTTATTCTCATCATCATTTAGCCATTAGTTCAAAAATATCAATGATTATTTATTCGTAGATACAATGTTTTATCAAAAATATATATGCATATATGTAAAATTTAAATATTAATATAAATACGCATTCGTTTATAAATCATTTCGAAAGATTGTATTGAGAGAAAAAAAAACAAAAATGTAGACTCATGTATAATTTCATACGTACGAATTTAATTTCATTAAACTCAGAAAATATTAATTATAAAAACTTTTTTTATCAATTCGAACGATTGTCTGGTTATTTAAAGAAATTTTTGAACTCTTTTTACCAATTAAATTACATAAGTACGAAATTAAGAGTTCAAATAAAGTTTCGAGCAGGAAAAATTTCCGAAAAATTTCAGGAAAAATTTCGAATTTTTAACACAGTCGTGAATGAATATTTTTTCGTGCTCGATTCTTAAATGATTGTGAAAAAATGAAGAAAAATCGTTTCTGCATTTAGAGAAACGTTTGCACATATATTACGAAGAATTAAGTAATTTCGAGTCCGATTTCAGTGCATATAACAATTAGGATACGAATTAGACGAGCATGCTGTATAATCGAACATTCGGAATCACATGTAATAGTAAATTAGACGAGGATAAAGGCGAATTACGTGTATATACGCATACATCACTGGCTAATAGACGATTATGTACATTCACAAAATCAGCCCGAAACATGCAAAGTATATCTTGACACGCAACATTTTTTTTTTTTAAATCGACAATATACAACGAGACAAAGTGTTCCAAGATTGAAAAAAAAAATAAAAAAAAATAAATAAAAAAATCAAAAACGAAGCCTCGTGCACCAAAAAAAAGTTCCAATCGAGCAAGCGACTTTTCTGTAGGTCTCTCGTATTTTTGCATCAGCTTTTATTAGAAAATATTTGTATATTATTTTTTTTTATTATTATTTTTTATTCTTTTTTACACGAAAAAAATTAGATTCACTCTCAATAAAAAAGTGTATTCTCGAGATGAAAAGAAAAATCAGTCAGAGACAAAAAAGTAAAAACGATAAAAGTCAAGAAAATAAAAAAAAAAACGTTTTCGTTCTTGAAGGAACGAGATATTGACCTGACAATTAGTTTGACGTTTTCTTTTGGTTTAAAACAACAACAAAAAACGATCCCATTTATTTGTATGCAGTATAAATAGTGATAGAATTTTTTTTTTGCCTAGTGAAAGAAAATGTAAAAAAATAGATGTGTGTGCGTGTGTGTTTATGTATGTAAACAATATTAAGTGAATAAATAAATGATTGGTGAAGAAAAACAAAAAAAATGTAAATAAACGAATGAATAAAAAGGAAAAAAAATCAATAAAATGAATATATTAGTGAATAAATAAATGAATAAATCATTCAATTAATAAGTAGATAAATAAATAATTAAGTAAATGAATAAATAAATAAATGAAGATTGTGTACAGGGCCTTACCAGATTCTTCGTATCACATCGTGGATGAAAGAGATTTCGTTATCGGTCAGTCAATTCGTATTGGTTCATCGTAATTCGATTATCGTACAATTGACATTTTTTTTTTGTTCGGTTGATTTTTTTTTGTGGTGCAGGGCGGTAACGGGGTCAACCAAAAGAAAACAGACATAAACATCCGGTTAACATCGATTGCGAGCTCGTTAGGCTTTTTTAAAAGAATAAACAAAAATATTAAAACAAAGTGAACAAAATCATACCAATACATGAAAGAAAATATTACTACTACTTATTTTTTTTTTCTTTCTTTCTTTTAATGGCCAAAGTTACTACTTTTTTTTTTTCTAGCTCTCTACAATATGGTTTCAGTTTAATGCATTCGTGTGGGTGGTAAATGTCACTAGGATTTGTGATCTCATTGCAATTTTTTCAATTTATTCTCGTGTCACTAAATGAGCCAAACAAAAGTCAGTTTTTTCATGAATTTTTTTTTTTTTTTTGTCATCCGAGTCTGTTGACATTCAATTTATTCGTAACGAGAATATTGTGTTATTTTCTTGAGAAGTTTGAAGAAGAAAGAGGACAATTAATATTTTCTCTTTTGTTTATTTTCATTGGAATTTATGAACATTTATCGTTACGTTAATAAATAATGAGCCAATAATATCGACAATTTTTTTAATTTATTCATTTCCATTTCCTCATGTGTTAATATTATGAGAAATATAATTAAAGAAAAAAAATTTGTTCAGAAAATCTCAATTGACAAGCTTTTCAACAGCTAAATTTGATCATTTATTTAAATACGAATATAAAACATGTATTGGTAATATGTAATAACGATAACAACATGAGCAGCAGTGCGAATAATTTCGCAGCACCTCCGACCCAATTCGCGTTAATGGCGCTCAGCTTTAATTTTCATATGATGATAATAATGATAATAATAAATCAATCGATGAGATTAGAGTAAGTTTATGATGATGATAATTCATTTTGATTTTTTGTTTTTTTTTTTTTTTACGTCCTGAAGGTCGTGAAAAATGATGAGGGTTCACGATATGATGAATTTTTCATGGCTGTGGTGATTAATTATGATGATATTATTAAAATTTTATCGCATCAATAGAGTTCGTCCCAATGTCCTTGTAAAATTAAATCTTCACGACGATCACTCGATTAATAAATATGCAAATATATAAAACCATATTTTGATACACACATTTGAAAAAAAAAAAAAAAATGTTCGTTTATGTAACAACGGATGTTCTTCGAAAAAGAAAAAGACCAATCGTCAATTTTTTGGAAAATACAAATTCACAACTTCGTTAGTTTCACTTTTTTTTTCAACTATTCTGCTCGAAAATTTGAAATAAACAAACGAAATATTATTTACATCCAGAGACTCGGTAGAGAGTCTCGAGACGAGTTGACACTTTTGACAGTTCTGTCGTCTGCTGGCCCGAGACTCGCCCGAGCATATTATCTCTGAATAAAACTATTCGCGGTCGTGGGGGTAAAAACTGAAAGTCATTTTCTTTAATTACGAAGCTCAGGAGCCACGCGATGATTTGATTTTTATTAATCGATGGTATTCATGATAAAAATGATAGTTTTTCCATTTGACTGCTTGTTAATTTGTTGGAAATAAAAAATGTAAAAAGTTTTGAACTGTAACTTTTTGAATTTTTGTTTACCAGACTCGAGACAGTAAGAGATATAATTTGTAATAATTTCATGAACTTGGCATAATTTTAAATATTTTTCTTCAAATATATAGTTCGAGTTATTTCATAGGAAAGTGGAGAAGAAGGGGTCGAAACTACCCTGACGTGGAAAGAAAATTCATTAGAGTCTCAAAGTTGGGAGCTTCGGATAAAATGAACGGGGCAGTTAATTGTTTTGCAGTTAAACGAGAGGGTGGGTTTTCAAAGTGTAAGATAGATAGAGAGAAAAGTGAAAGAGATAAGCAGCGAGAGGGTGGAAAACTTGGAAGTGTGTTAAAAAAAAAATTAAAGAGAAAAAATAGTCTCCAGTCTTCGGAAGTCTCGTAGCAAAGGCACGAGAGGACCATTCGCTCCAATTAACAATCTAATGATCCCTTTCCTGTCTCTACTATCGTTGGGGGTGAGTTCAAGAGACTCGAGGGACAATTGCACCGAAGGATGTTTCCCTCGTCGACTGGGGCATAATAACTCTTTCGCCCTTTTCTATTCGATCGTTTCCTTGCCTATCGAGAAATTTATCAGTTGCAAAGCATCGAGAAATATTTATGCCCGAAAGACATCGTTTACTCTAAAGTGAGGAAAACATTTCTCACTTCTTCAAATAATCAGTTTAATCGTTCTAACTTTGATTTTCTACAGAGCAATGATTCGAATTTCAACCAAAACTTTTCTTTTTATTAAAGTTATTATAAAAAGATATTTATATAAAAAATTTACTAATTTTAGTGATTCGTTTACCAGACAAAAAATTTTTTTTCCAAGTCAAGAAAACGAGATTTCTGGCATTCCGGAAACTATACACAGAATTTTTCCAATCAGGAGTAAAATATTTGTCGGAAAAATGTGCAAATAATCTAATGGCATATTTGATCTTTTATCGATTCTGAAATTTTTCAAAGCGCTCAATTTATCATTGAATTCCAAAGACTCGAGAGAATAACCAATAAAAATTCCATCAGAAAACAAAATGTCTTACACCCTAGCATAATTTTTTTTCTCGTTTTCATCCCCATCGAGCAAAAATGAAAGAAAAAAAAAAGCTACGAGAAGTAATAAAGAAAATTGATAATCTTGAAAATAACGTTTTGGTTCTCTTTCCGATTGAATAGAAACTCGAAAGTATTCCAAAAAAAAAAAAAAAAAAAAAAAACTATTCCCTCGAAATGACAAAAAAATTGATAGAAAAACATCTCGACATGTTTCAAAACGTTCGAGTAATTTTCACACGTGACTTCCTTCCCAAATACTCGAAATCGTGCATTCTTGATAAACTTTTTTTTATTACGTTTCTTTTTTTTATACTCCTTGAAACAATTTTTATTTTTACGACCCTTGTCAGACTTTGATAGAAAACTATTTGTAAGAATTCATCAAAATTCTGTAAATTTTTGCTTGCCAATTATTTATGTTTTTCTTGATATTTAATCCCATGGTGATAATTTCATTGTTTTTCAAAAATTCATTTAAAAATTCCAAGAAATATATTTTCATTATTGTATTTGTTTATTTTACATCAATGGATTTTTTCAAAATTTTCAAAAAGTTTCATATTTTTATAAATTATCACATAAAATTTGATGTCTTTGGAAAATAGTTTTTATTATTTCATGGAATGCACGTTTCGTAAAAAAAATTTAAAGGACTGACAATATTGAATGACAAATTCCCAAGAAAAATAAAATATCAATCGAAATAAAAAAATTGACGAATTTTTCTCGCTCGAGTAAAACTTCGATGCAGTAAGAAATAGATGTTTTTTTTTTTTTTTTCGGTTTTATGGAGAAATAGGGACGAACGAGCCAAGAATGTTGAATTTCATACTCCATTTATTTGCCCCGTGAGCCTTGAACTGCAGGAGGTACAAAGGGTGAAGAAACATTCACGAGGACGACCCGACCTCGTTGAACCACGACCCTAACCTCGGTCCCTTTCTCTTGCGGGTTTCAACAACAATGTGGCTTCAAATTTAACGTGAAAATTCAATACAATGTGACTTTATGCCACCGTCGTCCATATCCCCGAATTCATCACAAGTTGCAACACCGCAAGTTTTTCCTTTTTTCATTATTTCCCAATAAATCGATGCAACCAGAAAAGGACTTGAAAAAAAAAAAAAAAAACCGACAGAAAACGTCCAGAACAGAGAATTTTTGGAATTAGGAGACTCGAGAAGTAATTGTTTCCTTTTATCTTCGCCGCAGAGGAAAAAAAAAGTAATATTATAATAAACCAAATGAAAAAATATTAATTGGAATAAGAATTAAATTTTTTCTCATCGTTCAATACTTTCTTCTTCCTTCTGATGATCAATTTTGTCGATCGAACCGAAAGACTACGATGTATTTAAAAAAAAGAAACGGCAAAAGCTTGAATAATTAAGTAAAAAAAAAAAGAAGAAAAAAAATGTCGAGACGTAGGCACTTTGCAATACTTTGGATGCCTCATATTTCAGAGGTGAAAAAAAAAAGATGATAATATCGAAAAGGTAGCTCGGCAAGACTTTTCCGATAATTCACGAGTGGTGTGAAAGTATGGAGCGAGTCTTTATGACGGCGAGGACCGTTGAAGGTGTTCTAGAGATTCCATGCTAACAAACGAGTCTCTCCGTCTCTTTTTTCTTTCATACACGAAGAAGGATATTTGCGCTGAATTCGTAGAGAGATTGTGGGGCTTGTTGTGTACAAGAAAGTCAGTGAGAGGTTGAATATGAAAAAAAAGTGTTGAAAGCAAAAAAAAAAAGGGGGGGGGGAAGGGAAGAGGGTTTGGGGGTGATAGAGAAGCAGGTGTATCGTGATTGTGTACGCCATTTGCTACATCGACTATGTGTATAGAAATACGAGCTTCAAGGTCGTCTACAGGGGGTACTCATGGTTTTGACGGAGCGTGAAACACGATGACGCGGATACCTGAGAATCGTGCAACTGTACACAACCGCTGTTGTACCAAGTCTTTATAAACACGAGACGAAAGAGAGAAAGAGAGAGGGAGAGCGAGAGATACAGAAAGGGAGAGAAATTTAAAAATGAAAAAAAAAAAAAATCATCGAAGGGGTCAGGGATGATAACAAAGAAAAGAAAAGTAACAGATAAAAAAAAATGTGTCTCCACACACTTGAAAAAGAGAGAGAGAGAGAGGGAAATAAAAATTAAAAAAAAGAAGCATAGAAAGGGTCAAGAATGATAAGAAAGAAAAAAAAAGTAACAGATCGAAAAAAATGTGTCTCCAAATACGAGAGAAAGAGGGAAAGAGAAATAAAAATTTAATAAAAAAGAATGGAAGAGGTCAGGGGATGATAACAAAGAAAAGAAAAGTAACAGATCGAAATAAATGTGTCTCCACACACTTTAGTACGTTCTAAGATTATTTTTCCATTTTAAACTCGATTACCGTCACTATAAAAAGTATATTGCGACACTGTCAATTCACAAAGAATGGAATTATAGTCTAGGCACCCCAGTGCCAGGGAAACAGGTATAAACATCATTTGTACAACTCGATACTTTATTTTATCATTCTATCTTACTCTTAACCATATTTCTACTTTCTTGTCTATAAAAAAAAAAAGCCTCACAGACCTATTCTAGGGTGTTATGGATTCGGAGCTATAGAAGGCCGGAAATACAAATGTGTTGGACGTCTGTGACTGGCATATCAATGCTTCAAGAAACAAGGCTTTCCATAGACTGCTTGTAAACTCGAGATACAAGTATTCGATTTACTATAATGGAGTTAAATCGAAGAAGACTTGGGCTCTTGGACCTTAAAAACCTTTTTTCGTCACGTTTTTAAATATTAATGAAAATTTTTAAAATTTCGGATTTTTTTTATCTCGATTTAACGTGGCAATGGGACATCTTCTCACGTGTTTAGTTTCAAATGTTCAAACTGATAAATAAAAAATTTGAGCACATAGTTTCGTGACAGTGATTATTGAATTTTTGTGTCTTTTGGATGGGATTTTACCTCCGGAAATGTAATTCGATCGCGTATGGATCGGTAATCGAGTAGCCAGTTCAATTTAAACGTTCAGTTAATTTCTCTAGGTTTGGAGGTGAGTGAGATGAGAAAATTTCTAACATTCGACGGTTATCAAACTCGAGGTTTCTCTAAAATTAACTTTCAGTTCGTTTCACTAATGTCGAGCTGAACGATCGAGTTACAATTGCAAATACAACACATGTTGTTTCGTAATAATGATATTTATATATATACATGTGTGTGAACATGAAAATTCATGGGGTAAGTAATAGCGTGCCATAAAAGGTCATCGAGAAATTTACATATCCACAAAAGTGCACGACAATAATGCATTCTCGTTTATATGTCATTATTATTTTTACAGTGTCTTCATACATTTTTCGAGATAAATGGATTTATCCCCAACCAGAGAAATTTCGTTCCATTGGAGGAAAAAAAAAAAAAAAACATCAAAATAGTTTTTTATTGAGAATTTTTGTTATTAATTTTTACTGTAATAAATATCGAAACTTTGATTCGAACGAATCGTGACCAATGTTCGATTTTTATTGTTGATTTTGACGTTTCTTTTATTTTTACTTTTTATTTTTTCTTCGTTCAAAGTTACTTGTAGTTTTTATGATAAAAATAACGACGAAACTAGAGCCAAGTAGTGACTCTATTAATATTGAAATTTCTATACTTTTCCCACCGGACGTAGTTTAATAAAAAAAAATTTTTAAAACAAAAAAACAAAAAGAAAGAAGTGAAACAAAAAAAAATGGTATCGTTGAAAATTCATTGAGAAAATTCGAGTAAATCCATTTTTCTCATATTGTATGTTGTGGGAAAATATACTCATACATATTTTGGATATTGGGACGAACATACCATGGTACAGTTACGATTCGTGAAAAAAAAAATTGAAAAAAAAAAAGAATTGAAAATTTGAAACAGTGAACAAATACTCGTTAACCTTGACGCAAGATTGACGTATGAAAAATCGATAGTCAGTGAGTCGAAAATTTGTCAATGTTATTATTTTTCTTGTCACCCCCGGAGTTCTTGTTTTTCGATTGTTTTGACGAGAGTTATATTTCGTAAGAATGAATAATTAGTTTATCGTTCGAACGAAGAATGATACGAACGATAAATTGTAACGAAATTTTAACGAGAGTGGTGAGAAGAAAAGAAAATACAGGCAAATTTTCTTTCATTTTCAAACGTTTATAAAAAAATTGTTTCTTAGTTTTTATTTAATTGAAAATTTGTTATTACGTCAAAGTATCAACTATATATTTATAGACAATTTGGGGTTTCTTTTTTTTTTTTCTAGTACAGCGACGAACGCTGATTAAAATTCGTTGATAAACTACAACGTGGTACGTGGTAACGAAAAAATAGACAAACGAAAAGGATTAACATCGATGAAGTGAATAAGTGAATGCTGTGAAAAGGATGAGGGACACGACATTTGATGCAATAATGTGACACGAAGGATTTTTTAATCATGTGCTAGAGGAAACGCGATAATACGTTCCATCAGGACTCATATATGTATAAACATATATATATATATATTTATGTATTTATATACGTAGCGCCGAGAAGAGGGTCGGAGGTACTCACCCTGTGCATCATACTTACTGGAAAAGTTCCTCGTCGCGATCATCGTCGTCAAAATAGCGCCCTGTATAACAGAAACGTTCAAAAATTGAGAAATATCCCATTAAATTATATTTATATATCAATATTTCAAAGTTTTATTACATTTCTTAATGTTGGAACGAAAAAAAAAATGTTTCATATTTAATGAAATTCAAAATTAACAGTGAAAACCCGATTTTCTTTAAAAAATCGATATTTCGTTCTCACGGTCGAATTATTTTGTTAAATACCACCAACAGAATACAATTGTAACGACAAAAAATATTCGTTCATTTTTATGAACGAATATTTCGATAGAACAATAAAAAACGTCGTTAAATTAGAATTATATCCAGGTCTTGTAACAAAATATTTCGAAAATGGAAACGAAAATATCGTAAAAGGCCATAAATATGTCAAAATGGAAACTAAACGATGTCAGTATTATAAAAAAAAATGTTTGTTGACTATTTCAACAGTACATTCTGTTCACTATTTTTTTTCAAATTAAATGCCACAATGAAATAATAATTGGATTGAAAAAAATGGTAAATTACAAAATAAATTTGATTGACTCGGAAAAATCGGTTTCTTAGTAAAATAATTATATCGTCAACGGAATTGTACGATTGAAATTTAGCCACGACTCTTTCCAATTATCTGCGTTTTCTGAACTAAAAAAAAAAAACTATTTGGCTGAAACGTACTTGACAATAAAATCGTTATTTTTGCACAAAAAATAAATTCCTAATTTTGGCAAAAAAAAAACGCACGAAATGATAACAATTTTGTTTCAGCTGATAAAATACGTAATTATTTCACGCACAATAATAGTAATAAATTATTGGAGGTAACGAAGTTGGAGAATAAAACAGAAAAAAGATAACCTCGGATACAGAAGTCTGACGATGTCTACCAAGAGAAAATTTATTGCGAAGTGTTTTCATTACGTTGAACAATAGCAAAGAATAAATGAATAAAATGAATGATTTATAATATTTTAATAAAAACTTTAAGGAGAATTGTTTGGTGATTTTTTGTATCGCGAAACGAAGAGTCGAACTGATCGATATTAAAGTCGTCACGACCGGTTAAGAATCCGCAACCAACTGGCTTGTCTCTCCTTACACGTGTGTACTCTTAGCTGAGCCATGTCCAGCATTGTCAATAATTCCAACGAGTCTACATTCGTGTGTATTTGTGTTATTTGTGTAAGTGTAAGTATCGAAAAGTTCAAACTGTATTACGAAGGCAATAACGGATCTATAGAGATCTATAGTTTAGAACAAGGCCAGCCTTGGCTTATATTAGAGTAAATAATATTCTTTTTTTTTCTCTCTTTCGTTTCGTACTCACCTTTAACTTGCGCCTCGCGTTGAATTTCTTCAAACAATCGACAGTCTCTTGTCTGTGAACGACGGATGCAACACGTTCGCGTTGCTGAAATATTTCAATAAAACAAACAATTTTTTTAATCATCACCTCAAAGTATAAACTTGAAAAATTGGAAAAACGAAAATAAAATCAGTAAATCGATAATCGATCAATAAAAACTGACGATATATCGAATCGATTTTATTGAACGTTTAATTGAAAGAAATTCAGAGATTTTATCCAACGAAATGGATAATTATCGAATGAAAATTAAAACGGTTTGAATATTATTGAATTGGTGCAAAAAAAAAAAACAGTTTCGTTTTGAACTTACGCAGATCCATGGGTGCCTGAGCGCTTCACCTGCGGTTATGCGCTTTCCCGAATTCACCGTCAACATCTGATTAATCAGATTTCGAGCTTCTGGCGTGACTGTGTCCCACTCAGGGCTGGGATACTGAAATAGTCGAATGTACACTTATTTATTTATTCACAAGTTTGATTTTTCATCTGTTTTTTCAATCATTTAATTTTTTAACCAATGTTGACATTTTTTATTTTATTTTTTAATATGATGAATGAATGTTTTTACTGAATGAATAAAAATACTTAACAAAACATATGTTTTTGTTGTTTCTTTTCGTTTTATTACGTTATTTTTTTTTTGTTTGTAAACTTTTTTGTTTTTTTAATGATGAATGAATGTATTTAGTAAATTAATAATAATACTTAACAACACATTTGTTTTTGTTGTTTCTTTTAATTTTATTTCGTTATATTTGGTTTTGTTCGTTGGTTTTTGTTTTTTTTTTTACTCGGACTCACGTCATACGCTCCAGACTTGATTTGTCCGTATAACCGATTTTGATCCTCGTCCCAGAACGGAGGATAACCGACTAGAAGGATGTAGAGTATAACGCCACATGCCCAAATGTCAACGGGTTTGCCGTAAGGCTCTTTCTTGAGAACTTCGGGGCTCAGGTAGCCAGGCGTTCCGGCGAAACCTTTAAATTTACCAATTTTTTTATGTTTCAGTTCCACTTTTCATTTTCCTCAGATCCGCCAATTTCTCAATATTACTTCGATCAACTATTTCATTTTTTTTTCAACTTCAATTTTTTGAACACATGTGTGAGTCATTGTGTAGGAGGTTTCGTGTCCAAAAACATTTAAAAAATTCTTGCATGAATGAAATCATTCAAAACTTCGCGAAAGATGCATATTTTGTCACGTTTATTTTCATTTATTCGAAGATCAAGAGTTTCTAGCAAAAAAAAAGAAAAAGAAAGTGTAGAAATTTCTGATGACACAATTTTCTTTAAGAAAATTCTACTCATTTGTCCCCTCGTGTAGTTTTCGTGTGTAAAAAAGTATTTCAATGTCAAATCCTGAGGAAAAATTTTCTTGTGTTGGTGTATGTTAATAATATATATTATTAATTGCAATAAATAAACAGCTCGCCCGAAGTTGAATGCTCAATGACGTGGATGACAGCAGAATCTTCGAAAATCAAGTTGTATTCGAATTACTCAAAATAACAAAAACTATCAGAGATAGAGAAATACTCCCGGGGACTTTTTTGTAGAAAATTTGATGCTCTACAACTTTGGTCCTATG
Source organism: Campoletis raptor (assembly GCA_948107755.1). Lineage (NCBI taxonomy): Eukaryota > Metazoa > Arthropoda > Insecta > Hymenoptera > Ichneumonidae > Campoletis > Campoletis raptor. The sequence goes on from OX403624.1 coordinate 20,388,599, forward strand.
ACTTATTACTCTATCTCCAACCGTTTCGTGATTACGGACCGTTATATGTTGAGTACTGTTTTTTTTGTCCTTTTTACTGAAATTGACTAAATAATAAGTAATCGGAAAGTAGTCCGTTTAATAAACTGTATTAAACTTTTCAACTTGAAACTCAATTCTAAGACGAAGTCCACATGATTGACCATTTAATCTGGGACAGTCTGTATATTAATGTGAATATAAAAATATATATATATTTTTACATTCATTACGAGTATAAAGTTGTACACATGGGGAAGGGCAATTTCTCGAGTTTCCGCAGGGAAAAACAAGTTTTGAAGAAAAACTCATAAAGGCATCATCGCCGCCCGGACTTGGGCTCGGGCGAGAGAGATCCAGGAGGTCGAAACTTTACCTTCGCGTTACTTTGATAAAGAAAGAATAAAAAAATAATAATAATAATAATAAAAAAAATATAAAAAAATTGTACTTCGCTGCTTTAGCTCAATTTATTTCGTCGTCGCGCGTCTTTTTCCCACCTCATTCCGACTCGTTTTTCACGTCGTGCAAAGTTGTTGGAGTCGACGAAAGAGTTGGGAAAAAAAGAGACGAAACGTGGTGTTAAAAAAAAAAAAGAAAAAAAAACAATGGGGAAAAAAAAATTCGAAAAAAAAGAGGATACGAAGAAAATTGTGGCGAAAAGTTTAAGAACAGGCATTAATCCCGAGGAGTTGAACTTACCGTACCACGCCTGTGCATCGTTCGGCATCTCAATCGCGAGTCCAAAATCCGCGAGCTTAACCGCCGCTCCCTTGACTTTACTTGCCAGTAGCAGATTCTCCGGCTGCCGATAATTTCAATTTAAAAAAAATGTTTTTTTTCTCTCGCGATTGGAGGGCAAAAAAAATTCAAAAATCTCCAAATTCATCGTACGAGGAGATTTTTCAATTTTTTATTTTTATTTTTTTTTTTCGAAATTTGGGTAAAAGTCATAAAGACAATATTTAAATAATTATCCTATAAACAAAAGTGACTTTTTTCATTTCACATTTGAATATTTTTCAACATCATTTTCATTCTAAATATTTTCACGATTTTCCGCTTTAAAAAAAGAAAAGTTTTAAAATTCGTGGTTAGCAAAAAAAATGTATCCGATGAAATGATTTTGATTTTTTTTTTCTTTTCAATTTAATTCCATTTTCACGACCTGCTCCAAGAAGTGTTTATCAAAATGTTAAATTTTTTTTTTTCTGAATGCATGATGAATATGGTTCGTTTGGCACGACGAAGAGACTTAAATGTTCGAGCAAACCTTGAGATCCCTATGCACGACTCCATTGACATGGCAGTGATGAACACTCTCGAGAATTTGTTGTATACAATGGGATGCGTCTGCCTCGCTATAGAATTCACGGGCAACTATGTCCTCGAAAAGTTCACCACCGGTGACTCTATAAATCGTAAGAGAAAAAAAAAAACAAAAAAAAATTAACAAAGTTATTGCAAGTTTTGTCTCTTATTATAATCACGAAAACAAAACAAGAATTTTTTAAAAAATCTCGTTCCTTCAAAGGGACATTTTTGTTACGTGGAAAACGAGATTAAAAAAAAAACTATTATTCATCTTGAAGAAACGATTACGAAAGGTGAAAAAGAATTGAAAATAAAGAAGCGAGTAAGAAACCAACAGAGTTGTGAAATCGATAAATTTACTCGTTGAATAAGAATGGAGAGAAAAGAAGGCAAAAAGAAATCGTTTGAGCACGGTCAACGATTTATCGAATCATTGGATATTGAAATGGAATAAATTGAAAGAGAGAACGAAAAATGAGACAAGAAGGAAGCGAAAGAAAGACAGAGAGAAAATACTATTGGCGTTCGTGATTGACCAGTAATTCCCTCTCAGATTTTTCGTTCTCCCACTGCGTATAATTGTCAAGAATGCAACATGCCACTTGACCAGGAATTACGGCGTGAAAGAAAGAAAAAAGTATTGACATAGCGAACAACTCGTAAGTCGTTACCTTTCACATCCTGTATAAACAAATTGATTGTAAATCGATAATAAAACTCCCATGAAAAAAAAAAAAAAACACGAACAAAAAAATATTTCTAAATTTTCATGGATCCGAGAAACGAAAATCGAACAGCAGACAAATTAAACGTTGATTAACTTCCAATAAATATTTACATCAATATAATTAATATAAAAATAATAATTATTATTATTATTATCATTATATATTATCAAACAAACTGAGCAAGGTCTTATTTCTCGAACGTACGATCGTAATAAGAATTTAACAAAAATAAATATCTTTATCGTCTATAAAATAAAATGAACTGTTGAATTAATTGGGCAGGTTTTAACATTGAATGAAATCTATACTCACAGATCGAAGACGAGGTAGTGGCAGTTTTCTTCTTGTATACTTTCGTGTAATCGTACTGTAACATAAAATGAAAAACAACAATTAGTTAGAAAATGAATGAAAGAAAAAAAAAACAATTATATTTGCATCAAATTTTAAGGGTAATCTCGAATATTTGTAATCCATTTTGAAATTCGATAAATAATGCGATCTGCAGGTAATGTGAGAAGTCGGAGAGAGGCATATAGGGAGAAAGGAAGAGAATAGACATGGAGAATTGTAACAATCCAAGTAGTCGAGTTTCCTCAACGATATTGCGCTTTCCAATTAAATTAGCCGAGTAATTTGCCGGTATACAAGTTACGAGAGAGCCTCGGGGGCTCCGAGGATACACACAGTAATGTAGACCATTTGGCCGTATACTTGTTTAGCTAGATACAATAGTACACGACGCAAACGCAAGTAGTATGCCACAAATCCTGCTATTTCATTCTGCCTCGACCTTGACCCTCATTGCACATGCTTTTCGTCCATTATATTATTACGAATAAATTTGCTTCATCGCTGGCATCAATTTTTCTATATTTTTGATCGAAAGGAAACTTCAGAGTGGCGACCAAAGATTCAGACGTTCCAGGCAACCAGGAACGTTAGAACGTTAACCAAGAGTTTTCAATCCAGGAAAAAAAATTGAATGCTCTCTCAATCTGTATCAGTGCTGAAAGCAGTGATCGCAAAATGAGAGAGAAATTTTTTTTTTTTTTTATAAAATAACAGCAGTGCATTTTTCTTATACTTTTTCTCGTCTTCGGTTCACAAAACCAAAAATTATTATTATTTCGTCTTAATTCTGTTATTAAGTCTTAATTAATTAATTGATTTTTCGTTATTGGAAAAAACTGAAATCAAAATGTGTATGAAATTCGATCTCAATATGCCAAGTGGTTATCGAAATATAAATCTTGGTTGGAAATCTTAAGAGCGAACTTTTGAGAAAACATGTTTGCTGTTATTTATCATTTTATTAAATTTTTTTTTTTTTAATTATGGTCCAGCTTGTAAAAGAAACAAAAAATACAAGAAAATTCGAACACTTTAAAAATGTTTTTATTCGAAAAATCGAAAAATAATTATGGGCAACAGTCCTGTAGGTTCAACAGTTCGAAGAAAGTGTATAACATTTCTCGAGACTGAAAACATTTTTTGCGTGTTTTTTTGTTGCTCTCATCTTGCGATCTACGTCTGCCCACATAAGGGTTCGATCTACTTGACCGTATAAAATTCGTCTCAACAAGATCCCTTCGTCTGCGTGTTCAAGCCCTCGCTTTTTCCGTTAGTGACTGGCACCACATTTTTCATTAATATTCTCTTTTAACAAATTACACGAAAGGGGGAGAAAAATATAACGAGAAAGCCCTTAGTATGATGAAGAGATGAAAAATCTTCATTGCCACTGTCCCCTAATCTCTTTATTGGAAAAACTTCTTTGCATATAAATTGAAAAATTAGTAAATTACGAATATCCATAAAAAAAACACTCATTCGAGGACTGGATAAAAAATTTGAAGCATCAACAAATTGAAATTTATTATAAATTATTTCATAATAAAAGAAACAGGAACTAATTTTAAAAAATCTCAATTTTTTTCATAAAACTCGTTTTTCCCTTGAAATTTTTAAAGCATCCATGAAATAATAAATAAATAAACATCCAAAAAATACTCTAAAAGCCAAAATTTCCACCTGTAAAATAAAGAAAAAATCTTGTAAATAGAAACGCTTGATGAAGGACTTTGTCCCATCAATTTTTTTCATAAAGATTTTTATCCTTTGTGCAAAAGTGCTGATAAAATTAATTTTTCAGCCTTTTTGCAACTCTTCATTGCAAAAGGAGTCTTCGAAATCGATGTTATCTTGAATGTATATGAAATCACGTATGAATCTCAACATCCACATCTGCCATGATCTTTTATGTACATTTTAATATGAATACATGGAGTTTGGATATAAAAATATAAATCACAGAGATAGCATCGTCCCGAAGTATTTATTTAGCATTGAAGAGGATAAAAAAGTGGTGAAAAAAATTGTGCCAATATTATTTATAAATATATATACGTATATGAATACATGAAAGATATATATAAAAGATTTCGACGTCGGTTTTCTTTTGAATCAAAGATAGAATCGTCCCTTTATATTTATATACAAGATATAAAAAAGCGTTGGTTGTCGTTCGTCACCTGATAAGGAGTCGAAAGCACTCGCAAAGACTCTTCGTCTTCTAGATCGAATACATCGAGTCTTGGATCTAGAAGTCCTCTCGAGTTCGAGTCTCTCTCACTCACTTTGATTTGCGAGAAAATCCAGACGCTGTAAAAGCCTCGGGGTCAAGAGGGGGTGTAAACGAAAAAAAAATCGAATCGAAAGAGATAAAGATGAACGAGTGCAAAAAAAATACAGTCAGTCAAGTTTCACGAACTGAACTTATCGAATTAATTTCTTATCGATTCCAAGGCATTTTCCATAGCCAAAGAAAACATTGTATCGAATGAGGTATCGAAGGTCCGCGAGAATAAAATTTTTTTTTTTTTTGAATTGTCTCGATTTTTCTCCCCGATCTTTTTTGTTTTCAGGTCCCAATACAAAATTGTTCAACAAAAATGTACAAACAAAAATAATCCATGTCCATTTTTTCTTTCAAGTCTTTACAAATGTTCTTCAAAACTCGAACTAAATTTTTCGTAATAGAATAATATAGAAAAATAGATTGATAAGTCCATAGAAATAAGAAGAATGAGGAAATGTTGAGAAAAAAGAATTATGAGACTAGAAATGGAATATGGATGTGCACAAAAAAAAAAGAAGAGCGAAAAAAAGAATGACGACGAAGTGAGGGGAAAGTTCGTGAGTCTAGATGCGTTAGAACACGACTGTCTTCGAGTTCTGCCCCAAAGATCGGAGTCTTGAATTAATCCGTCATCGATCAATGTCTGTTCTCACCGCGTGTTTCTTACTCGACAATATATTTTCTCTCTTCGACTCACTGTTTTTCGATTCAAGCCCCTCGATTCTGTGTTTTCCCATCTTTTTTTCTTCTCGTGAATACACGCGCGATTTATGATCGGTAAGTTGCGCGTAATAACGCGTTGTCACGCGACCATCGGAGGGTTGAAAGATCGAGAGAAAACGAGTGGAAGATAAAAAAGAAAAAAAGAGAGTAATAATAGTTCCAGAATATCTCTCGTGACTAGAGCATCGAGTTTCCAACAAAAACACGATACCTACCAATTTGCTTCAACAGAGGACCAAATAATTCGAATCAACGAAACGAAAAGATAAAAAAAAAAAAAAACGCTTGGAAAAATAAAAATTCACCTTTTCCGAGTGTATGTCCAACGTTTGCCTCGTGGGCAGAAGTTTTATTCAAAATAAATAAAAACTCACGTGCCGACAGCGATGGATAAGCGGTTGGTGTGTGGCTCCAGCAATCGACAAAGTTAAGCAGCCTCGAGTGAGGTCAATACTTGGTTGGGTGACCGCTCAGCCACGCATTGACTCGCGTATCAAACGTTGAGCCGAAGGCAGTTTTTCAGAGTTTCTCATCGTACTAAATAACCGAAAATCACTAAAAATATAGAAATCTGCAACGACCAACATTTGCACAGTTTCCCTGCTTGGTCCTCGTGCAATTGCGACACATTTGGGAAGATTGACTGTGGAAAACACTCCTGGAGTGTCTCACAGTAACGAGAACAGAGAATAATAAAAAATAAAAACTTGCCCTCGTGTTTCTCATTATTGCTTTTTGGTAAATCCTTTTCGTTATAAATTACTGAATTTCGTTATTTCTCTTTACTTACTATTGGTTTCTATATTATTTATTTAATAATATATATGAAGAATTTATATTTTAATGCGGATCTCCATTTGTAGAATAAACTTTTGGTACACTGTGAAGAAAGTTGCACGTAATTTAATATATTAATGGAAAAAAAAAAAGATAGGTGAATGGTGACGAATTTCAAGAGGTGAAATTGAGTATCAAATGCGAGATCGACGTGAAGCGAGCTCCAGGAATAGAGGAGAGAAAAAAAAAACTGAAGGATAAAATAAAATAAGAAAAGTAGATGGAAAGAGTTGGTAAGGATAGTTGGTAAAGGTAATACGAGGAGTACGTACATTGGAAGCATTACGTGACGGAAAAAGATCGAGGTAGGAAAGGGCTATAAGTCCCAATAAATCCTGAGCCACCCTTTTCAAAAGCCCTACTTATCATCCCCTGAGGCGAGCTTTCATGTATCAACATATATATATACATTAAGTATTTCACGCCAATTTTACATATAAGGATTTTTCGATTTGGCCATTCTTTTCAATAGTCTCAGCGAATTGAATTTTCAAATTTTTGGCTTTACTTTTCTGGGCTCAGGTTGCTCGAGTCTCTAAGAATAATTATTCCATTTCTCGTAACAAAAAATACACAAATCTCTCTCTCCAAACAGTGCATCATAATTATTTCCTTTCTTTTGAAAAAAGAACAAAAATTCACTAAAACTTTAAACAAAAGTTTAGAGTGAGCCTATTTTTCTTCGCAGCCGCTTGATTGTAGTCTAAATTCGATAAAACATCTGCGTAACTTTTTTAAATTTATCTGTCAAGTTGGAATATATATTTTTTGGTGATTTTACCTACTTTTTGAAGAATGTATAAAAGTTGGACTTTTCGACGAAGATTTTGTTGGTTAAGAACACTTCTGAAGAGCTTTACATTCGAACCAGGTGGAACAAAAGTATCGTAAATCCAATGAAATCTTATAGGAAGCACCTCTTCGTTAAGTTATTTATTTTTTAGGTTATTTTTCATTTGGGTTTCTTTGGATTTTGCTTTAGAAACTACAACAATGATTCAAAGACGAGACCACACGTGGCAATTCTAAAGAATCTGAGCTCGATCTGAGTAAACGTGACGTAAAACGGATTTCGTGTGGCTCAATGATGGAAATGGTAGAATCGTATATTTCCTTATCCCTGTGCGAGGCTTGTCCCTTAAAAATACACATAATAAGATATGTTTGTGGATTCGATGAAAAATTTATCAAGCTGTCCCATCGGATTTGCGATTTCAAATGTTGCCACGACGGGGATTCGATCGGCTACGAGGGGTGACTGGAAAGAAGAATTCATCAGAGGGAAAAAAAAATGTCAAGACGAGGAAAGATGTTAGAAAATGTTCTCGTTGTTCACTTCGGTCGACTGCGATGGTGGCAGTGTGGCAAAGAAGCACCAGGTCACGGAATACGAGGGTAGAGGCAGGGAACTATCGATCGGGCTGTACTGCTACTGCCGCTACTACTGCTGTGGAGCCACACCTTGGCGAGCTCGTCCACCAGCTTTTATCTTCCTCTATCTTATGCAATCCCATCAATAAATATATATATATATATATATATAAATTTTTTCATTTTAATAACCACTTAAAGTTAAGCTAATATTTAAGTCCAAGATGCGAAATGAATTTTTCAAAATTTATCCCAATAGTTAAATACGAAAATTAAAAAAAAAGGATTAATAAAGTTTATAAAAAATGAATAAATGTCTTCATCAAAAAAACGTTATCGGTAGAGACAAATTTCTATTTCAATGAATGGTACAAAATAGTCATGAATTTATATTCTGAGACCTCGAATAAATTAAAAGTGATACGAAGAATTTCTTCTTTCGTAATAAAATTGAATTTACCAATGAATTCTTTTAATCTTCTTCCCGAGTTCTGTTTTATAATCAAATTATTAGAATCCAGGAATTGGTAAGTATTATTTGATTAAAAAAAAAAAGCTTAATACGATTACGCTTGAATTCAACGAAAAATAATGACGAGAAATTTAAATGGAAATAAAATAAAACGAAAATACGAATACTACTGAACCACTTTTCTAAATGAATTTTTTTTTCTCCCAGTAATTCAGATTCCATTTATGGCTTAAAACTGCTTGTTAAATCCCTAAAAAAAAAAAAAAATTAAAAAAAAAACTTCCATCAGGAATCCCATTAGAATGTCGAGAAGAACGAACAATTTTAATTTGGGTCGAAAAATGTATTATTTCCACAAGATCTTCGTGACAAAAAATTAAGATCGAAAACGTCAGAAAATTCAACCGATTTTCAATCGTAAAAAACAAAAAAGTGTAACAAGCAACTTTTCCAACAATAAAAATCGAGCTAGAATTTTTCACAAATGGTTATTTATTTAAAATAACAGTAGAGATGGAATTGCTTGGTTGTTCAAGACTCTCAAGATTAAACAAACTCTTATTGCATTAACTCGTGAAGATGAAATCGTAAAAATCGAGAAGTATGTTAAGAAGTGTGGATACACAAATAAATGTTGCTATGGAAGGTATTTGGACGCTGTTGGAAGGGGGTTGAAAAGGAGAGACTACGTCCCTACAGTGACAGGCATCTTCGCGAGATAAGTGTTGAAATAAAAATAATATGAAGCTGCGGAACGAGGGGTAGAGAATAAAAAAAAAAGGAAGAGACTCATCGCGAGAGAAAGAGACATGTATGGTTAGGGGAAAAACGAGAAGAGCAGAGAGCGTTGGAACGAGAGCAAGGGAAGCATTATCGATCCTCGTGAGACCACACCTCGATGCGTTAAGGTCACGGATATACCACCAGGTATAATCGTACAATATAAATAATAAAATATACATGTGTACACGATATACAAATAGATTAACAAAAAAGATAAAAATCATCGATCGATGTAACGTATTTGATAATATCTCAATCCATAGCACTCATTTTTGTCATAAATTTTTACTCTTACCTCGAAGTTAACGACATACATTTTTGTGACAATGTTTATATTGACACTTTCGATTATTATATTCACAAATGCGTTATTTATCTCAGAATCGTGAAAAAAAATCATCTAAATCATAATTTGAGATTAAAAACCAATTTTTTAAATGTGTTTTATGAATTTTTTCATCGAAGTAATATTCCAAATAATCTTATTCATTATTTTCTAGTTTACATGCGTCAGTAAATTGTCGTTCAAATGAATAATTATCAGTAGTTCGTGAATTGATGAAAAATATTGAGATTCTGCATTAAAAGACAACATTTGATTAATGATGAAAAAAAAAATTTTTTTAGAGTCTCGAAAAGTTTTGATTTGCAGTAATTTGGAGTAAAAACAATCATATAAATCATAATTTACGAATAAAAACATTTTTTTAATGTATTTTATGAATTTTTTGATCAAAGTAATATTCCAAATAATCTCATTCATTATTTTCTAGTTTATATGCGTCAGTAAATTTTTGTTCAAATAAATAATGATTAGTAGCTCGTGAATTGATGAAAAATATTGAGATGATCCATTAAGAGACAACATTTGATTAATGATGAAAAAAAAAAAAAAAATGTTTAGAGTCTCGAAAAGTTTTGATTCGCAGTAATTACATGGAAGCGAAGACGAACAAGATGTACTAGTTGCGTATTTATGGGGCAAAAGTTGTGGGATATATGTTATATCTACAGAATGACGAAGGAGTGTTGTAAGGGGGAAAACACGAATTTAGGGTCAACTCCCACGCGAACGTAACGGCGAGAATATGCTCTCGGGGTCGAGACGTAACTTTTCCTCATCTCCAATCCCCTTTTACCCACAATGTAATAGAACAAGGAACGATCTCGTGTCCGCAAGTTGCACATTAATAATCGAACGGGTATTGGCCTCGTGGGATGTCCTTAAGGCTTATGACTATATAGATATATATTTTTATTTATCTTTTTTTTTCTCTAACCATATACGTATAAATAGACATTAAAGATAATATAATCGGCTTTATATAATATTCAGTATGAGAAAAATGAAACGTTTTATAGAGACGAGTGTATTTATAAGTTTTTTGTCGAAAGTTATAATGCAAAGAGGATTTTCCAAAGTGTCTTAAAAAAAACGAACGAAAACAAACATTTATGAGTATTATAAAAATGAGGAAAAATTATTTTTCCTGTACTTAACTATTCAGTTTATGAAGAAAATGTAAATATTGCAGATTTTTCAAAATTTTTAACACTTTAAATACATTGAGTAATGAAACAAGAGCGATAGGATCGTGGTCGGTATATATATATTCGTGGCTTCGCTAATGACTAATGTTAAGTTGACCTGAGCGAGGTCAATACTTGGTTGGGTGACAGCTTTATAGCTATGCACTGGCTTGTGTATCAATCGCTGGAAAAGGCAGTTTTTTCAAGTTTCTAATGGTCCTAACCAAGTGAAACTTAGTAAAAATATATAAACGATTTGTTTGTGAAAAAATCTAAAGAATCATCCATTTTCAATATATATTTAAAAAAAAAACTGGTAATATTATTTTCTCCAAAAGATGCAAATTCATTTCTAAATTCGTTCCAGAGATATATTGATATCAGAAAATCTCTAGAGTGTTTGAAACATCATTGCTTGTTTGTAAAAGTAACGATTTTGATACAATTTTATCGATTTTTGATGCATTTTTATTTATATTTACATTTTATTTTTTGTAAGTAAACTGAAAAGTGATGTTAAATTGAAAAAGTAGAGAGAAAATGAAATGAACTGGTTAGAGTAGAGGAAAGAAAGAATGGGACAAAAAAAAAAGACTGTCAACGAGTGCGCATAGTGAAATATGTATAGTGAATTCATTGCATGGGAAGAGAGTGTACGTGAAACAACGAGACAGCCGAGACTATTGGGGTAACGAAGAAGAAGGTGGATGGAATGAGAGGCCTCGAGGGATATCTTGGCCTCGATGGTAAGATGATTACTACCCACGTCGACCCTCCACTCTTGTTACTCACCAACTCTATTACCACACGCGAGCGTGCATCACGGACATGTTGCACCGTGAAATTTTCTAACGACAATAACGTCCACGTGTTTCGTGCATACAAAAAAAAAAAAATACATGAGAAAATAAGGAAAAAAATAATTGTAATAATCAAGCATCGAAATTATAATTAACGACGAATAATGACAGTTGAAAAATTACGTAGAAAATTGTGAAAAAAAAAAATAGTCAATCGTCAGTAGGAAAAAAATATAATTCGAGCAAGTTCACAGGTTCATTGAAATATTGAAAAATAATAAATAAAATGATTTAAATGTCGTCGAAATATATTTTATTTTTTAAAGGATGATAAGCAGAGAAAGCAAATCTCAGGTATTGATCTACAGTTGTCTTGGAAAGGCAGACAGACAGAGAAAAGTGTTTCTCTTCCTTAAGGGCATTGTCTTCGTGGTTAAAGAGATTTCGAGACGTGGAGCTTAGTGTGTAGGTGAATGGCTGGATTACTCGTAGAACAGGAGAAACCTATGAAAACGTGAAGTTCCAAGGGGGATCCTCCAAAGAAAATCCACAACAGACAGTGAAAAATATGTACAGATATATGTATTTACGTACACGAGTATTTTCGAAGCTACGTGTCTGTATCTTCCTGCCGTTGGCGTGATTCCCTTGCCTGTCCAAGGTGCTCTATTCTTGATAAATTCAATTGGCACAGGCAATGAATAGAAATTTGTGGGAACCGAAGAAACTCGACCCAAAGAGAATCCATCAATCCCAATAAGGTGAGAAATGGAAGAGAAAAAACTTTCAAAAAAAAGAAAAATTTACACAAACATATTCGAAGGAACTTTCTATTTAATTAACAAAAATATATCAAAAAATTAATTAGCACCAGATTTTTTCATTAAAAATTCCCGCATTTATTGATGAGATTTCAGACTTGAATCTCGATCGAAAACCTCATAAATACTCATCGATAAATCATCGAAATAAATTCATGTGAAGCATATTTGACTTTGAGTAACATTTAAGTAGAAAAACCGTATGTGGTCAGACGACCACATTTTTCTCCGCAACTGTACAAAAGATTGTCCAATCTCTGAGGTAACGTTTTTTTTTTTAAGCCAAAGAAAAAAAAAAGCATTAGTGAAGAGAAAGTAAATGAAAAGAAGTGAGAGAAAAGAAGGAAGACAATGCGGATAGGACAATATCGATTGGCGAGAGTCCAAGTTCGACATCTCCTTCGTGCGAGAGCGGAGAAAGAGAGGAATAAGAGAGACCGAGAAGAGTGACTTCAGCCTCTCGAGAATTCGTGGTGCTCACGATGCGTTTTTCCTCTGCCAGAATTCTCAACGAGCCGGTCAAGGACGACTTTTTACTGCTGCACATGTGAATTTTTCACGATCTTTATCCCTCAAATATACGATAAATGGAGAGCCACGGTTGAAAGGAAAAATAGAGATAATAAAGAAAGATGTTACGAAAAAAAAGAAAAAAAAAAACAACAACAAATACCAATAGAAAAATGAAATGCAATTTATTTTCTTGTCAATTTTGACATCGTCATCATGACGTTGGTTTGAAAAATAATGATAAGATCTTTAGGATTAAACATTAAAACAAAAGTTTCAAATTTCATATAAAGTAGAAAAGTTTATATTGCTCCAAACGTGATAAGCGTTCAAAAGATATATCCACGTGGAAAAAAAAAACTCCGATGAAGGTAATAGGAGCTTCTTCGCTTCAGTGAGAAATGCCAACGTAACGTAAAAAATTCGCTGAAGAATAACATTAATCCAATCACAGATTACAGAGTTGAGCAGAAAAATTAATTACGTTACTAATCAAGACTTTTAATTGAGATCTAATGAAAAACGTCACAGCGACAACAAACGAATGAGCCAATTAAAAATGTTATCCTGTTGAGTTGAATCTGCAAAAAAATATGGCTTATCGTTCAGTGCCAATTATTTAAAAATTTCTGCAACACTTGATTCATATATTTATATAAATTCGATGAAAAATTGAATTGTTTGATTGAGAGAAATTATGCTAATAATTTTATTTTCTGCCTTCTTAACAAATTTTTATGAAAATTATTTCAAAATTTTTTAGACGTTGTTTCGTAAAGAAAATTTGAAGATTTTTCCATCGAACATTTTCGGAAAAATTTATAATAAAATTCTGTTCACGTTTAATGTCAAACTTTGCTTTATTGTTTGAACAAAAATTCTTATTTTTTCGACCAGAAAAACTCTTATTATTTTTCTTTTATTTTTATGGCCAGAACTCGTTCGAATTGTTGTTGTTTGTTTTTTTTTTCTTTTTTTTTTTTTTGAGAGGGAAGACAACGGCGATGTCGATCAAGCGAGGAATCGAATGAGACACGCCATGAAGTCTCCCGAGACCCAATAAAGTGTGCTACGACGATACAATGGCGATTGGAAGAGGCAATTAGAGTTGGGTAAATAAACGTGTAATGAGAGTCTCTTGAGAAACTCTATTTCTGGATTTTTCGATGTTTCAAAAAGTTCATAATGTACCAGTTTCTTTTTTTTTTTTTGTATCATCGTATCGAAGAATTTCTAATTTTATTGCTCGAAACTTTTTGAGGCACAGTAACTTTTTTCTTTATATTTTATTCTTCTAATTTTATTTATATAACAAATTAGTTTCTCGTCCTTCAATTTTCATGAATTTATCAGGAGAAAATAATTGAACAAAATAAAATGATTTCTGATTTTCTCCTTTTTACTAAAAATGTTGAAAAAAATTTCGTAAAATAAAAATACTCAATGAGAATCCAAACAGGGTGGAAAAGTGACGAGTTTAGATGATTGTTCGTGTGAGTAAATCGCTTCATCATCTGTGACAAAGCGTACAGGTGGTCGTTCAGCATATCCAAAATCGTGCTAGTAGGCCAGAACGGTAACTAATCAGGCAATGAGTTACGCTCGCTTAATTTCATCGCTACCCGCAGCAATATTTAGTGTTTGACAATTAGGATTGTCTCTAAGCGACTAAGCCCTTTAGCATAACTTCACAAAAATAAAAAACCATGTAAACAATAATTTTATCTCTTTATCCTCGTGTAAAACATTAAATACTGATCAATAATATGCAAAAGAAATTCTTAATCGCGAGAGATAAACGCCTTGACATAACTTTCGCTGAAACATAATTAAATATTGTTTTTGCATCGATGAAATTGTCATTAATTGCAAAATAGTGAAATAGCACAAAATTTATAAAAAAAATTCAGGATTTTCGATCTTTCGAGACGTTATTAAACAAAAAATTATTCGTTTTTAAGAAACGTTAACTTAGGTGAACCGTCGGAATGCATGTAAAGTTTAATCAAGAAGCTTCGAATGATTGAATCGATTGAAAATTATTCGAGAACGTTGACGAAGAAGACAATGGAAGTTTGGCAATGGACCTTCTCAAGAATCAATCGGAATTCGGTAAGTTTTAACAAGTGTCCATCGTGCTTCATATAAATATATATATATATATATATAGCTCTGTGTATGAAACTACGTATAAAGGACCACGAAAACTTTCTCGACTAGAATCGATCAAGAACTTTTGGCAAGCATCAAAGTTCACAGAGTTTGAGTTGAGTGTATATATGTATATGAAGGACTTGAAAGTTAGCAACGTGAGGGAGAGCACTGCTGCGTGATCAAACTCGAGAATGAGAGCACAGAACGGAGCCACAAAATTTTCTCTCCCTTCCTTACTTCTATATGAGGGTATCGGAAGATTAAAAAAAAAAAAAAAAATGAAAATGAGATTTAGTCACAATATAGGGATCCTCTCGAACGTCAGATAATATTAAGTTTGTTCTTCTCTTCCTCCTTCGTCTCTGTCACAATATTCCTGATTTTTTGTTCCTTTATGAGGGTCCCGAAGGTTTATTCTCGGATCTCTTAACTCTAAATGTCAGGCTCGATGAAGAATATAAAGACGAAGAGGAGACGCGGTTTTCATTATTCAGCAGTTCATGTTATTTCATTGGTTGAGTTAATTCTTCAAAATCGATTAAGTGACAGTCTCTAAGACCTAAAACCTGTATTTTTTTTTATCATAAATAAACAATTAATTTATCCAGATTTTATATAAAATCCAGATTTGTTTATAAAAAAAAATAAAAAATATCTTCCGTTTATTTAATTTTAATTTAATTTTTTAAATTAATTATTCAATTTTTATTAAAATATTTGTCTTTTCTAGATTTGTTTATGAAAAAAAATAATAATAATAATAAAATTATTCTGTTAATTTTAATTTTCCATTGGAATTCATTTGATTTATTTGTTATAACGAAGTAAGTGAAACGCAACTCGATTTATTACGTGTTACGTGTACGATATATAATGACAACGTGACTCAATTCTCCAAAAGGAAAAACTTGGTATCCCGTAAAGGGTGGAAATTTGAAATGAACCCTTAATATTATTATACAAGTTGATATTTCTCGTGCTCGTCCCGCAGGAAATTGGACGGCCTCGATTAGGGCGATTACGAAACGTGCTATTTTCTCTGACGGTAAAGGATGTTCCCGCACGTGCGTCAAAAAGCCACAAGGACACGTTTCAGCCCTCGTGTGTTTAACAGCCTGGAAAAATGTCACCGACGACTAAACTTTACGACGTGAAAAAGATGCATCGTTCTGTTTATACCGCATGTCCTGAATTATATCGATACAAATACGAGACCTTGCAAGACCAAAAATGGCATAAAGTATCGAATTTTTTTATATGACATTTGTTTTCGATAAAAATTTGATAAGAATAAATTTTCGAGTCAATTTCGAGTTTATGTAAAAAAAAAACAAAAAAAATGGTTAATTCTTTCTGTTTTCTTTTTTAATTAACGTTGGATTAATTTCGTTTTGAAATCCCCGAACGAATGTGTTGCTTAAAAAAAAAAAAAAAAAAAAAAAAAAAGCCGAATTAATGTTCCTTTACGAAAAACTCGAAATCCGCACTGCAGGGTTTATAAATACTGCACTCAATATTTTTGACCTAAATATATACTTTTTTATGTATATAAAAAAAAAAAAAAACGTACGATGGAGAGAAAAAAAATTTTGTCGATGACTCTCACTAGTCGTGCAACAAGGGAAAAAGGAGAGAGCAGCCTTTTAATGAGAGTAATGCTGAGTTTACGAGTTTTTCCCTGGAATAATAAAAAGTGGAGCCCAAAATTAGGCTAATTGTGACGTGTGAGATTGTTGGGTGACAGTCATGCACCATCGTATACATTTTTTTTTTCAACATCCACGAAAAAAACCCAAAAATTCTTCCGGGAGGTTTTTTTTGCTGATGCTGAAAATGTTGGATAAAGTCCACGAGTTATAATTGAATGAAATACACGCGACGAAAAAAAACGACGTTAATTCGCCACGATATCGAAAATCAAGTCATGAAAACATCGTCTCTCTTTTAATACGAAGTTAAATTGACTAAACACTGTAATTACTTAACAAACCATTTTTTTTCTTTCTAGTTATTCAAATTTACTTCTGTTTTTATGTAACAAAAAAGTTTTAACATAAATCTAAAGAATTAATTGAGCTCAAAACTCACCGATATTTGGATGTTGCAATTTCCTACATATTCGTGCTTCACGTTCGAGTTTCTGAAAATCTGAAAAGATAAGAAAAACATTTGTATTAAAATTACGAGACAATTCAAGCGTCAGAAAATTTTATAAATTCAAAATTTATCTTTCGATGCAATTAAACAACAAAAATCAACTTTTTTAATTCCCAATTATAACGTTTTGAGTACGTTCGTCAAAAATCTTTTAAAAAATCTTATAATTAGTTCAACATTGACCGAGTTTGGCTCCTGTGAGACAAATGGTCAGTCAATTGTCAATTTTGTTTCAAAAATTGTGTGTTTCGTGTATTTTTATTTTCGAATATTAATAAATTTATGAAAAAAGTTTTTTTGAAAATATGTTTTTTTTTTTTTTAAGTGGTGAATTAAAATGGATGACGATTAATTGTTAATTTTGGTGGACTCCAAAGCAAATTATTTCCAAAAATTTATTGATTCCTGACACGTTCTTGAGGTTGAGACATTTGAATTCAGGACACTCTGGGTGTGGAGTGGGGCTAAAAGCATATTGGATATTCCAATCACAATCTTTCGCAATTACGAGCAAAACTTGGTGAACTTTCTTCGGCTCATTCTATTAGTACGTAGTGAACAATTTGTATGTAAAAGAAGAAAATCTTTGTTACATGGTGAAGTTTTTCGTCGCGGTTCGAGTGTCTTTATCGCGCTATGAAAAATCAATTGTACAACTTTCAGGCACGTGACTTCCTCGATGCGTTGTCACCGGGAATCTATATCTCATTCAACACGATCCATGTATTTTTCTTGGATATTCTATCATCGCGCGTCCTATTTTGCATCATGAATAATTCTATCTAATGGTTTATCGATCATTCGCCGTGTCCATTATCTACCAAATAAAATAAAGTCCCATTTAAATAATTGGTCTTTCAATCATTCAAGTTGAAATTTAATGAATATTTTGTCAGTTGTATTTATTAATCCTAATTCCTTTAATGATCTAATCCGTCTTTTGGGGTCTTTTACACCCCAAACGCATCCTATTTTGCATCATGAATAATTTTATCTAATCGTTTATCGATCATTCTTCGTGTCCATTATCTACCAAATAAAATAAAGTCCCATTTAAATAATTGGTCTTTCAATCATTCAAGTTGAAATTTAATGAATATTTTGTCAGTTGTATTTATTAATCCTAATCACTTCAATAACCTTATCCGTCTTTTAGGGTCTTTTAGACCCGAAAATGTTAACGGACAACGATAGGTGGTTGATTTTCTTATGAAAATGAATCTCCATTTGATTTAAAAGCAATCGATTCCTGAAGAAGTAATTATTGAACGTCTGGCGTCGTATTTGAATCGAAAAAATCTCTTATTAGCTCTTCAATATTCGTGGAAAATTTGTCCACCCGAAAATCATTTGAAAAATACGATAGAAGTGAAAATGCAGAAAACAAAAAGTGTAAAAAAAAGTGCAAGGAGCTTAAAATTGATAAAATCAGTCGCGGAAGAAAAAGAACGAGAACTATAAACAAAAATTATTGCAAAATCATTACAGAAATGAACAACAAAAATCTTACTAACGATAATGATGCTGTTGAACATTTCTGATGGAATAACAGTTAATTAACGATTTCAGGAGTTTATAAATTAACAGAATAGATTTGCACAGCGTGATCGTTAAATTTTTATGCGAATAGAGAATCTGCTATTAAATACAAGAGCCAAACAACGTGTCGATATACAATAACTCGAATAATGTAATAACGTGAAAACACACGTGAGGGTATTTGACAAAGCGATAAATTCACGAACAAAGCGACAGAAATAAGAGTAACATATATGTATATATGAAAAAGTACTTTTAGTCAGTCACGTTTATGGACCGTGTGTATACATCCAAAAGTACCGAACGAGCAAATAAGTTTTCCGGCTCACGACGCAAACACGAGTAGTCCAAACGTCGGGGACATCTAGACACATTTATCCAGCCACCGAATAATCGAAAAATCTCTTAGTTTCTCTTTCTCTCTTTCTCTCTTCTTTTTTCTGAAATTGACTGGACTACGCGAATGTTTTTAATCAAGAAACATTGAAAAATTAAGTATTTCTACATCCTCTGGTATTTGGTTCTTACTAAATGAATAATTAAGACTAGATCAGCATTTTTTTTCTAATTTATACAACTTTTGAGTGAATTATAAATTGACTGTCCATACAAATGGAGCGAATTTAAAGAAGAATTTAAATGAAATAATTTATTGTATGTTTTATGACAATATTAACAAATTTATTCAATTGTTTATTTATCGAACAAGACATTTTTTTTAAATTCTTTTCCAACCAGAAACCAATAATTTCGAAAAAATTCCCAACGAATAAACTTTTCGAAATGAGTGGAAATAATTTCAAGAAACTAGCGTGTAATTTCCATTGAGGTCACGTTTACCCATAAAAAGAGTAAGAAAAAGGGTTGAGTTTGTAAGAAAAAATACAAATTAGAAGCGTTAGAGTCTATAAAACGAGAATGAGAAAATGACAAGCTCCTCTTTTTCGCCGTTGTTCTTTCTCTCTCAAATTTTCTTAGTCTTTTCCTTTGTAGCTGTTGCTGTCCGTCTCTCATTTCGTACCTTCCACTCGTTCTCTATACACAGGAGTCTATTTTTACTAAGTGGCCATTTTCCACAAGGGTTATTTCACCATTCAAAGTTCTATATGTATACTTGTAACTGCATTACTCTACGGTTGAGTTCACTCGATGTGTGAAGTTTCAACCGTGAAGCGATAATTACATTTTCAGGTGTCTGCATCCTCAAGGGCTTTACCTTAGTAACTACAACGATATAGACATATGTATTTACCTTAAATGTACAAAGACATTGTAACACTTCGTGTTTGTGAGTGTCTTCGAACACTAAGATTTCGTAGCAAGGAGTGCACGCAGTTTCGAGAAAAAATACTACACACAAAAGAAGAAGAAGAAAAAAAACGTGAAATGGATGAACTGAAGAGAGTCCCCTCGGAGTAGACTTAGCCAAAAATAAGTATAAAGAAGAGTGACTGAAGACGATGGAAGTTGAAAACGATGAGAGACGATGAAAGATTACGAAGACAGGAAAAAAAAAAGAAAACGCCACATAGAAAGTTTTTTTTTTGGAGAGGTTCGAGTTCCTCGCGGTTGATATTCTTAAATAACGTCTGGGAGAATTTGAGAAAAAGAGAGAGAGTGGAAAAGTATATGAAAGCCCTTGCTGTCAACCTTCGTATTTACGATTAAGAATATATATTTTGTGACAACGAGGGTAATCATTGTATACAAAGAATTTTTCATTTCTGAGAACTTGAAATCTCGATTCTCATTCAGATATAAATATATATATACATATGTATAAAAAATGTTTATAATTTATAATGTCGACAGTTTTATTAAAATAGTAGTCTCGCCAAAGCGTTCGTATAAATCAGATTTTTATTTAAATTCAAGGCCACCCTTCAGGACACCGTTTCGAAGCTACGATCAAAATTTCCAAAGGATTTGCGATCTTGTATTCGAGATTTTGCCAATCAAAGTTTCCACCGTTTTACACACGTTTTTAGAAGAAAAAAATTCACATTCCATCGAAAAACTCCGAAACTTTCCTACACATTTTTGTTCTTTGTTTTTTTTTTTATTACAGAGGAACGTACAAGTGACAAAATTAATCCAAAAAAAAAATCAACAACTTTGTCCAAGATCGTCGAAGATCTTGCTGGTCAAAAAGTAACACAATTACACTGAAAAATTGATAAATAAATAAACAATCATCAATAACTGTTGACGCCCCCGAAAAAGTAATAATTAAACACTCGAATGTCAATAATTTTCTAGTCCAATGTAATTTTTTTTTTTTTTTTTTTTAACTTGAAATTCCTCGTACCAACATATAAATTGACATATGTAAAGCAGCCTGTGGTTGTGCGAAGCCTCTGTATACGCAGAACATTTGCAAACTCTTGGAACTAACTCATAGCTCACAACCTCGTGGCCTTCCTCATGGTATAACCAGTTGGTTTCGCACCCTCTCGGCTAACAAGTGACCCTTGTTTGAGCTAAACTCGTTATCAACCAGCCCCAGCAACCAAACATTGCTGTGCGAAACTAGTGATATACGTTAACATATGTACACGTCCTCATGTGTAATACAAACGTTTGTATATGTCTATGTAGAGTTTTTCAAGTTCTAGCTTTTGCCTTGTGTTACCAAACTTTGCATCGTTTAACGATAACGAATTATTTGTTGATATATTTACCAATTTATCAATTTTTGTGATTACGTAATTACGTGAATTTTTCTTGCATACTTAGTTGTTGAGTCCGTCAAAGAAGATCGGTCGAACTTTCTAAGTTACTTTAATTAAATGTGAAAAAAAATAAAAATAAAAAAAAAACAAATTTCGTTGCAAATGAAAGGTGAAAATTTCTACATTTTTTTGCCTTTTTTTTCTTCAATTTTTATACATTGGAAAACATATATTTTGTATATTTTTATACAGAAGTTTGCGAGCTTTTACGAGTTCATTCCATAACGAAAAACTCACTTCACTAATTACTGTGTTTCTGTAAACGACTCCCCAGGAGTGTTGCCCACAGCCACTCATTCTTAATGTGCCACTGTTTCGCATTTGCACGAGAGCCAAATGGAAATTGTAGAAAAACTCTTTCGATCAGGTGACTATATTTTGACTGAGTTTTAGTTAATCAGCACCGTTGAGAATTCAAAAAAAGTGGCTTTCACTAAGCAATTAAAACGCGAGCCGTTGCATGGCTAAACAGACACCGAACCAAGTATTGACCTCGTCCGAGGCTGTTTAACTTTCGTGATCGCTGAAGCCACAAACAGACCGCTTACCCATCGCTGTCGATCCAATATATCTGTAATTTCCTGTATGAAATCACGTTCGTTACGTTCAGTGGATTGTAATCATGCGTCACCAGGATATTTGACATATATATAGAAATATATTGTCAATAGATAAATAGAATTGTGTTTGTTATTAATTGGCAATTCCTTTAAATAATGTTTTTCAACAAAACCGTTTTATTTTCTTGAAATTTTCAGTTAATTTTATAATTAACAGGATTTTGTATTTTTTTTTTTCTTTGATAAAATTTTTCAAACGTGCAGGTTGAGATGGAAGTTTCAAATTTACATTACAACAAAATCAATTAAACGAAATAGTTATGAACAACTCAATGATTGAAAATTTTGACCTGTAAACAATAATAATCTTGAAATACACAATAAATGAGTGATCCCAAAAAAGAAAAGAGTTTATAAAAATAAAAAAATAAACAGCTGCTCTCTTATCAAGCCCGAAGATTTTCATGTAAGATGTTTTCTCTATTCCTGGCGAGTGCCGGATAAAAAATTGAAGGACGTAACAGCAAAAAATGCTGTACAAGATTGACCTCGAGTATCGAAACCGTAAAATATAAATTACCCGAGGCTGTATGTGACCCTAGGGAGTGAAAAGATGAGACGGGGTCGCTTATGATGGACAATCTGTTCGAAGGATCATAAAAGTAAAAAAGCAGATGTGGAGACCAGAATTTTTTTACTACAAGGGACTTTTTTTGATTTTTCAACCCCCCGAATCGCTCAGAGGGTTCAACGTCAACATTCCATATTTCAAATTCTTTTTTTTGTTTTGGACAACTGGTGCGAGACTGAAAGGTATTAAACAGGCTACGAACGAAGACAGAGAGAAACAGAGAGAGAGAGAGAGAGAGAGAGAGAGAGAGAGAGTTGAATTTATAATTCAAAGGACTGTGAAGACGACCCTTTGGTACAACGCTGAAAAGATCTTTTACTCGATTATTTATTCCGAGTTTGAAAAAAAAAAAAGAAAAAAAATGAGTGTCTCTTTGCACAGTGCTATTTTTTTCGTTTGCAAGTGCTGGTTCAACACTCGCTTCTTTTTTCATCTTTACTCGGTGGCTAAAGTATTATACAGTATAAAAGATCCTTAAGGACGTCCATTAAGGGTCGATGAATGCTCAAAAAAAAAAAAAAGTAAAAAAAAACCAAACGAGCAGAATGAAGAGCACTCAAAAATTTTCGTTACTTTGCATAATGCTGAACCGATGGTTTATTTATGAAAATTATTCATGCTGGTTAACGACGTTTTTTCACCCTCATCTTCGTAACGATGTAAATACTTAAATATTTTGTATTTCTGTGAAAGGAACTTGCATCCCAGTCTACGAGAATTCCCTGCAAATCCATTACTTGGTTTTGTTTTTTTTTTTTTTCGACAAGTGCAACAGAACAGAATATTTTACTACGACTCCTAAAATACTGTGGATCAATGCGAAATTTTGTATATCGGAATAAGACTCGAGTCACTTTCATTGGGAATTTTTTCGAAAAAAATAGAAAAATATCAATTTTGAAGAAAAATAAAAAGTATTTTCGAAAAGTTATATAATTTTTCAAAATTGTCTCACAGAATAGAACAGAATTTTAAAAAAGAAGTCATGTTTTTGAAGTTTCGGAAATAAAACAAATAAGCTTCAAAAAAAAAAAATTGGTTGAAATTTTAAGCCAGTTCGATGGCTTTTACAAAAATATCATTAATGTTTTTATTTTTAAAATTTTTTTACCGAGACGATGAAAGTCAAGAGAGACATTAAATAGTTTACACAATCATCGAATTAAGTCCAAACTGACATTTTACTTCTCAAAATCTGAGAATGGAGTACAAGGTAAAAAAATGTTATAATGAAGAATATCTGTGAAAAGGAATCAATAACTTATTTATTTTCCGAATAAATCTTCTGGATTAAATTTTTTCGGCCTATTTTCTGGACAACGGTTTATTAATGCGTGTTGTACAGAGGGGAATGCTACACTGTATGGTGAGGCAGGGTGCCGAGGGTAATTTAACGCGGACAGCGTACAAGGTAATGGTGAGAAGGGGATGAGGAGGAGGAGGAGGAGGAGAGGGAGGGGTGAGGAAAAGGTCGAACTAGGGTGAGGGGTGAGTGAGACTCACCCAGGTCGAACGGGCATTGGGGCAAGGTCGTCTAGCGATGAGAGGGATGAAACAACGAGTTCTCGTCTGCAGGCTGAAGAGCTCGAGAGAATAACTCGGATATGTGGGAGGAGAGGAAAATAGTGTTAGAAAGAGAGAGAGAGAGAGAGAGAGAGAGAGCGCGAGGAGGGGAGACGACAAAGCGAGGAGAAAGAACAAAAAAGTGAGAGTGTGAGCAAGCAAAAAAAAAACGAGTGAATAAATATATGTAAGTTTTAAAATAGGTTATCAAGACAATAAAAAAAACAAACGGAAGCTACAGAGAAAAAGAACAATTATGACAGACGTTAAACAGCATTTGCTAAAAGTTTCAGCCACGACAATTTTTTGAAATTCAAAAGAGTTGAATTATTTTATATCTCTTGTATTCGGTGGTGAAAAAAAAAATTTTACATTTTGGGTTACCCTTCAACCTCCTGAATAATTAAAAAAAAAAAAAAACGAGCATATCGACGTAATTGAATTAACAGAATCCAGTAATTAAAAAAAATTGATGAAAAACGGAGAGATCGAGAGAGAAGAAAATAAAAGTGAAGAAAATCGTCAGTGGAAATTGCTCCAAATCAGAGCAAGAAAAGACCGTGGAAAATCGTTTTACAATTCTCATTCCTGATGCGAAGATGTAGAAACGGTAAAAAAAGGAAAAAAATTCATGGCGCTTGTCGTTTCGTTGAATTTCCGGTTCTCTC
The DNA here is from genome assembly GCA_948107755.1 of Campoletis raptor. Classification (NCBI taxonomy): domain Eukaryota; kingdom Metazoa; phylum Arthropoda; class Insecta; order Hymenoptera; family Ichneumonidae; genus Campoletis; species Campoletis raptor. The sequence continues at coordinate 20,413,151 of OX403624.1, forward strand.
TTACGTAGTCATTACTTCCTTTATTTTTCTTGCCTGTTTTCAGTTTTCCTCATTCTTGCGCTTTGACCATTATTATGCAATTTACGTTCTCTCGTGTTTTTGTTCTTCGTACATGACATTAAAGCGCATAGAGAAGCATTGAAACAAAGGAAGAATGAGAAAGAGGCAATGAGGAGAAGTTTAGACAAAAGAAAAAGGATGGAGAGAAGAAAGGACGCAAGGAAAACGAAGAAAGAAATATAACGAAAAAAAAGCAGCGGAACAAGAAACAAGAGAGAAGGAAAGACAGAAAGAAATAAAGGAAAGCACGAGGCTCTTGGAGACTCCCGTGGCGCTTTCGCACGCTCGTGGGTCACGTGACCCCGAGGTCGACACCAGAAATTCCAGACGACATCGCGAGAGTCTCTCTCTCTCTCTCTCTCTTTCTCTCTCTCTAGATACTCTGGATTGTGTGACTTTGTACCCGCAAAAGCTTCCGACACGCCAACCAACCCCGCGACTGACCCAAGCACACACGAGTCTCCACCGACCACAACGAATCCTGTTCCATTCACCCTCTTAAAGAATTGCAAAAACCAACTGCTAACAAAACGCACTCATTATAAATCCGAGTCAAATATTAATCCTTCAATTAACGGCAGACTTAGAAAAAAAAAGAGTTTCCTTGCTTGATAAAAGCGATGTGAACAAAAAGAAAAAAAAAATTGATTTTATTGAAAAATTTTTTTATTGAGAACGAGCAACAATCGATATATTTTTTATCTGAAACATTTTTATATCAAAATAAAGAAAAAAAATTATCATTCACTATCAGAATTTACAGCATTCTGTTGTAATTTTGTATATATATATATTTTTCTATTTTTTCTGCATAAATCTAGGAAATTTCGTCCCCAGGAAATCCGCCTCTGGAAAAATTCAACCGATAGCGTGAAGGATAATCGGGAGGTGCATGTAATGAGCGCTAAATATTTTGGAGAGTGTACAGAGACGAATTTTGGAGAGACAAATTTTCTTGTTGCCGCTGGACCCACACTATCGATTTCCGTTTATTTTTCAATCGATATTTGGCGATAATGAAAAATTTCCAATATTTTATTCGATTAAATCGTACGAAAATAGGTAAATAAAATAAAACAATGTTATTTATATTTATTTATGAATTAAAACAAAAAAAAGAACAAGGAAAGCCTCGTACGTGAGTGAAAAATAATGGAGACACATGAAATTTATTGTAGTTTCGCCTCGTTCGTTCGGATCGGAAATTCTCGATGACTATAGTCGGCTAACTCGATTAATTTGGTAACTTGATGCCGTTTATCGGATAAGCTACTCTTTCTTTGCGCCTGTTTCTCTCTCGCTCTCGCTTTCTTTGCGTCACTTATTCGTTACAGGATGAACAAGAGGTTGAAGAGTATTTTAATTGATGCGATTATAACGCTACTCAGGCTTCTTTTGGTCATTCTAACGATATCATTTTATTTTTGACTATCGTTTAACCTTCTTCACTGAAATCCATCTACGAGTACCAATAATTTTCTTAACATTCTACAGAAAAGGAAACAAGACTTAGAAAAATCAAATTTTAAATGCTTCAAGCAAAATATTTTCGTTGAGCGAACAAAATCCATTTTCTTGGACGAAAATATGGTCGATTCAACTATTTTTTTATTGAATCGAATGACGTCGATCCGCGATTCAACAAAAAAATTGTTCGATTGCCCATTTTTTCGTCCAACAAAATGAATTTTGTTTGTACAACGAAATTTTTTTTTCTCAGTATGATTTCAAGATATTTTCAGTTATTATAGATCGAAAAACCAAAAAAAAAAATTAATACTAAAGACTTGACTGTGAATTCATAAACGAATGAATTTTATTAAATAAATAAAACTATTAAAAATTCATTTTTGTTGTAAAATGAATTTTCTTCTTGTCAAAATTTGACGAAAAAAATCTGGTGGTTTATCGATTTTGTACTTAAATGTGTATGAACACATAAGCACGCGACTTTAGAAACATTTACCCGGCAAGAAACGCGAGCAACTCGGTGACCGGGCGCGGGTCAGGCTTTTTTGTTACAATGGAATTTTGGCATTTTGACAACCGCGCCTCGAGGTGCTTCCCTCGATGTTTTTAGACGCTCACAAACGGCATGGGATATGCGCGTCGTCGACGACAAGAGAGACAAAGAGAGAGGGCGGATAAAAAAATTTCTCGCGGCGTATGTTGCACTAAAATTTCTATTTGTTCTTCATTTTTTTTTTCAGTTTTTTCTCCATTCCACTTGCTCTCTTTCACTCTCTCTCTCTCTCGTCTTTCTTATAAAGTTTGTTAATCTGATTCTTTCAATATTTTGGTTCTTGACAAAAAACTTTTCAAATCGTGCCTTGAGCTGTTTTTCGATATTTTTGGAATTTTGGCAAATCGAGACGAAACAATTTTTTTTCCTATTCCCGAAGCATGACAGACGTTCATATTTAATTTGAAAAAAAAAATAATTATCTTTAAAATTATCCCTTTCAAAAAATTTTCGAAAGGTTTCCACGCCATTTCTCATCATTTTGGAACGAAAAATAATTCGAACCACCCATTTTCAATTTTATTGAAGGATCAAAAATTTGGAAAATATGAATTCCATAAAAGAGTAACCTCTCGAGCTTCAGGAGCAAAAAAAAACATCGATTTCAAGTCATAATTAAGAAGAATATGGAAAAATGAGTTTCGATGAAGTCAAAATTTTTTTCAAAGTACTCAAAACGTGTAAACATTGTCTTCTCATTGAAAACACCAACATTTTTGGCTTCAAGATTGCAAATATTTAGCTTAATAAAAATATGAGATAATAAATGTCGAACTAACCTCTCTGCGTGAGTTTTTTCGTATTGATGATCTTGGCCGCGAATTCGAGGCCCGTGCTTTTTTGGACGCATCGACGTACAACGGAGAAGGCACCCCTGAAAAAGATGCAAAAAAAGTTGTATTAAAAAAATGATTTTCCATTCAATATTCGATACTTTAGCAAAAATTCTTCTCTTTTCTTTAATTATTTTTATTTGCCTTCACTTTATCGTGAAAAACAAAAAAGATCAAAGCGAAGAAATTTCTCTCAAATTTTTTTTTTTCATCCTTACAAATTTTTGCTCCCATTTGTTTGTTTTTATGCATATATTTTTGGTGCTTTAAACCTGTTCGAAAGATGTCTAGTCAGAAAGACGCGCGTGAAAAGCTTCCAGTACATTGGTTTCTCGACTCGTGGATGACACGGTGATAGTGAAACTCGTAATAGTACAACCTCGAGGGTACGTGCTCGTTATATAACTATGACAAAAGTGTCGACTCCAAAGTGCATTGCCTGCAGTCATCCGGAAACTCAACTTTCTCGATTATCCGGCACGAATATTTGAATCGATATGTACATATATATATATATATAAATATATATATATATTTATATAGAAAGCTTGAAAATTTAGATAGAGAAGTGATTATTGGACAAAAGGGCTGAACTCATTGAAAATTACGTATTGAGTAATTCGAACTAAATCCTTTTGTTTCCCACCAATCATCGTAATAGTACGTTGGACCGTTCCACGTTACAATTGACTCCAATTTCGTATACATACCGGGTCCTCCATTTAAAACTCAACTATCTTTTGTTTCCGTCCTTTTAAAGGTCAAGAAAATCGATTTTTCCTTTTTTATAAAATTTACTCAATATTAAAACGCGTTTATAAAAATCATTTCAAAAAGTTTCCAGGAATCGATGACATATTGCAGTTGTGGGACAAAAAAAAATTTCATTTAACTTGACAGATGTTTCGACATCTAAATGCTTTTATCAAAAATGGTAACCATTTTTATAAGACTTCTGAAGAATGAAAAAAAAAAAAAGCAGCTTCAACTTTGACTCTCGAAGCAATGTCTCGTAAGTACGAAATGTTTGTTATAAAGTTTGTCAATTTAAATCGATAGCTTCATCGATAATAGTCTGTCAGACTTTATGTGGACCACCCTGTATATTTGTGCAGTTAGATATATAACAAGAAGGACTTTGAAACGTGCAGGAAGCCTCAAGTAAGATGCAAACGGTGTGACGAATAGTTTGCACCGATTTTACTCTCTCGACAGAAAGATAGAAAGAGAGAGAGAGAGAGAGAGAGAGAGAAATGGAGAGCATCGAACCTCATACTGCGGCAAACGTGCGAAACCACTCGACGAAACTTTCAAACACGATCGGGTGAGAGAAGGAGAGTGCAAAATCACACATTGAGATCCACTCGGTTTGCCTGTTAATTGCGGCGTTTGTTCGTTAATTATACGATCAATACAATTTAATTGATTCCTGTCGTGTTTGGAAGATAATTAATTTCGTTGCTATCCGCCATTTCGACTTTTGTGCATCATTCTATGGGTGAAGAATGCCTCGAATTCTTAATCTAATAGCAAATAAAATGGTACAACGAGAAAATCAAGGGAATCAAATATACAATTAGCATTTTTTAATTAGTCCAATGAGCGTAGGTTTTATGATACAATTTAGTATAATCAACGATTCATTCGTATAATAATTGTGTTAATTAAAATCAATCGTATCAAATAAAATCTTCGAAATATTTCAAATGAAAAGCTTAGTTTTATTTTCAATCAATTCAATCAACGAAAAAAGTTTAAAACAATTAAAGAAAACAATCAAAACAAGAGTTCACGAGTGTTCCCATATCGCTGATTACGATTATGAACTCGAAATTCGATAAATCAAAATCAATCATTTCTTCATTTTTCAAATAAAAACCTGCGTATGAAATTTTTTGAAAAAATTCTGCAAAATTCTTTGCAACATATTGTGTTCGTGAAAAAATTGCCATTCCGATGTTCATAATAGTTCAAAAGAAAATAATCGTTTTTTTTTCGTAAAAAAAGTACAAATAATCGTCAATTTATTTCCATGTGGCAATTAAAAAATAATGATTTTTTCATTTTTTCCTTTACATTCATGAACGTCACAGAGACCATGAGGAACAAAAATTCAATTTATGAAAAATTCGATCTATAATTTAAAAAACTGGATAAAAAAATCTAAGTTGACTAAAGCGAGTGCGATTATTGGCTCAAAGGGTTAATGTAATCATTGAAATAATAAACGAAATAATGTTTAAACTTTTCAATCTCGAGGAAAGATTAATCCTATAGAAATACAAGTTGTCCCGATATAACGTGTACGTCCTTCGATCATAACTTGTCGGATGGTCACGAAGATATGAATAACTTGATCAATCAAGCATACGAGAATTGTATGGATAAGTGTATAAGTGAACATTGATAATGGAGCTTATCAGGGGTGATAAAAATAGTATACCACTGACGAAGCGTTAATAATTCGATTCTTTTCATGCCCCGAGGCCTGCTCCTTCTTGGTGAACAATATCGTACGGAGACGAAAAAAAAATAGAGTGCAACCCTGACTACGGTTAAACAGTTCGAACCCCACAGTGCCTCGGTCCGAAGTGAAAAGAAGGTCGAGAATAATGAAATTTTATCAGCATCATTTTCATATATCGATTAATCCACGAAGCAGTTTAATGAAATTACACATTTTTACGGTGACTGAGTGATAGCAAGGTCTATGTTTGTACGATAAGAAAATCATCGATTAAATATGTGATCTAAAGAGTTAGATTGAAAAAAAGAGGAAAAAAAAATTAATTGAAAAGATGATTAAATACGAGAAGATATCTGATAAAGAAATAAAGATGAATAACGTGTTTTTCAAATTTCGATAAATAAATAAACCAGAAAATATAATTGCAAGAAAGTAATTGGACGAGCTGGAGTTTATTTAGCCAAAAAAAATGTTAATCTTAGTGAAAAATTATTTTTAATGATCCTTTGGATCCTTAAGGAATGGAAAGTATAGGACGACCCTTAGCTCGGATTCTTCAATGAGTCTTCATAGCCTTTCAACCCTTCTTTATCTCCGGTATCCAGACTTTCTGGAACTTTAACAAGTGTACGAAAGGAGAAGGAAAAAAAAATAGACCCTAATGACGCAAACATCCCTCTCGTAATTCCTTAGCAATGCAGTGACGTCAGCGACTATTCTGACGCAGTTCTCATGCCTGTGGTGGTGTGGCTATAACTCACTTTTCACTTTTTTTTATCCCTTTCCTTCCCCTCTTTTTCAACCTATTTTTTTCTTATTCTCTTGAGCGAATGCACGGATTTATTTCCATTTCAACTTGTCGACAGAGACAAAAAGAGAAAGATTTTAAAAAAAGAAAGAAAAAAAAACACACACATACAGAGAAAGATTGCATTCTGTTTTTAGCGGAGAACGTAAGAGAGAAAATATATTCAACCCGAAACTTTCGCTCTCCAAGACTGCAGACAATCGTTTTTTTTTTAGCCTTCTTTCATTTTCCTTACGTTGTTCTTATTATTTTTTTCCCGGTGACAGCAAAGACGAAGAAAGGAAAGAAAAAAATAAAGTGTAAAAAAAAATAAAAAGTTTCAGCACGAAGTAGACAAATTGGAAAAATAAGCGGAGGAAAGAATCTTCGAAAAATGCGAGATTAACGGGGAAAAAACGAAAAAATACAAAAATTTCGACGAAGAAACAAACAAAACTTACAAATTACAACTAAATTCGAATTTTCTTTTTTTTTTTATCCGGGAAAATTTTTTTTTCTAAATGGGGCATGCGGTCATGTGTATTTTTCCTTAGAAAATGAATAAAAGTCGCACGATGCTTGTCGTAGAGTTTCAATTTGTTCGGTGATTCGTTAGAGGGTGAAGAAAAATAATGGGGACGAGACGAGAGAACAAAAGAAAGGGGAGAAAAGAGTAAAGACCTAGGGAGGAAAATGGACGATATTAAAACACAAAAAATTGGGTGGTAAAGGGTAGAAAATAATGGAAGCGATAGAGAGCGAGAAAAAAGGGAAAAAATTTGAAAGAATACTAAAAACATGAAGGGAGTAAAATGAGATAAGTCGAGAGAATAAAAAGTGAATAATTAAAACGACAAAATAAATGCAGAAAAAAAAACGGAGACACATGGAAGTAAATAACCGAAAACGATAGAATATAAAAACAAAAAATCAAAAGTGCAGAGAAAAAGATCCAAAAATAAGAAACAAATGAAAAGATAAAAAGAAACTCTAAAAAAAAAATTGAAAAAAAAAAAAAACAAACGTCAAAACTAAAACAAACAGATAACAAAAGTAGAAGACGAAGACGAGAGCGAGATTAAAAAAGAAGCGATCCTCGAAAATTTAACGTCCTGGGGGCAACGGCCGAGATTTTTATTTTTTATTGTTTTATTTCATTTTGTATCCAAGGGGCACAGCCGGGTTGGTGGATGAATGAGGGAGTTTTTTAGGGGCAAGAAGCAAGAACGTGTGTTTGTATAGAGCAACGAAAGTTAGGGGTGAAAGCTAAAAAGACCGAAGGAAGGTACGAAGAATGGAGGAGTTTGGGTGGGGGGGTCAAAGGGGTTCAGAAGAGCCGAGAACGTGAGAGGATTACGTGAATCGTTGGAGAGTCAGGAAAATCCAAGTCGGCACATAATATCGATTTGTAAAATACCGAAGGGCGTAACTTTTCATCTTTAACCAGCAAAATAATGAAATTCAAGCCCGTTCGTTTCCAAGCAACAAAATTTATACGTGAACCACACATTCGTGACGTAAAGGACGTAATTCCATTGCTGGGTTCGAAACATATGTCTTTTTGACTCTAAGCAAACAATAGACATGTGTGTTGGAAAACGAAATGTCCTTCCATCGTAAACTTTAGAAACCCTTACTTTTTCGTATCTCTTCATCTTGCCACGTACGTATATATATATCTAAAAAGTGGATACGATAAGACTTCGATGTACGAGCACGTGTGCCTATGTTTTTCGGAAGCAACATATGGGAGGGTCATATATTTTCTTCTTGAGTTCGACCTCATTCGCTTGGTTCTTAAAAATCGTTCTCAAAAAGAACAAACTTCATTGACTTCGTGAAAATCGATAAAAAATTTTTTTAAATAATAATACTAATGATTAATCGAAAATTGCAAAAACAGACTTTTCTGATCGTTTCTTTTTTTTTTCACCTGAAACATAAGTGTCAAATGATTCAAAAACTTCGTTCACCTCATATTTTTGACGTCTGAACTTTTGACACAAACTTTTTCATTAATCGCCTGCTCGTTCGATCAAATTTTCAAATTTCAAAAATGTACAAAAAAGAATAACAATTCACTGTAAACAATATATAAAAATGTTGAAGCCATGAAAATAAATGTTGTCAATGTGTCGAGAGAGCAAAAAGACACGTGCAACGAAATGCTTCACTGTTCATAGTACGTGACTATTTTGTCAATTTTCGAGACCCTTTTTTCACTGCCTGTGCAGTAACGCTCTCTTACTACTGGCAATAATACAAGTGTGACAAGAGAGGCTGCAATAGAGTGAGCCAATTTCGTAAGTCACGTGTCGCACGCGGTGCTTCGGCAAGAGTAACCCCTGAAACCAAATTTACGTGACAAAACACGTGAATTGCGGATTTTTCTATAATAATAATAAAAGAAATAATAATAACAATGATAATAATAATGATAATAATAATAATCATAAAGAATGACTGAGAAGTTCGTGAAACTCGTTACTTTGGCAACACGCGATAATTTTGAGAAAAATTCATTTTTATTTAAATTTGAATGATAAAATTTTGTTTCACGGTTTAAAAATTCAATCATAATAATTCAGTTTAACTTTTAATACAACTATTAAGTGAGAAAATGGTTGAAAATACTCGAAAAAAAAGTAAAAACTCATTTTGACAAGAATATGTTGAAAAAACAAGAAACTCACATAATTTGGAGGAGGTAATTTAAAAAATGATGGTTTTTGTTATAAACTTATTCTCTTAACTTGTTTCCATTTGGAAAGTAAAATGAAATTTTGTAGTTTAAAACGTAAGAGTTGAAAAAGTAAGGGAGAGAGGGAGAGAGAGAAGGAGAAATAAAATTTTGTGAGTATAAATAATATGTCCGTGTGTGGGAACGGATTAGAGGAAAGTTGAGAATGTGTTGGTAAATAAAATCATGTGAAAAAGGTGTTTCTCGAAGTAGAGGATAATAAAGATGATAATAATGTCAGGATGAGGTTGCACAGAGAGAATAATAATACGTGCAACTGCTATACGTATTTAGAGTCGAGGGACGAGTGGATTCGTAGACGTGACACAGTGGTGGAGCAGTTTCCGAGGAAACGTTCACCGTAAATGGGATAGTGTAGAGACTCGAGACAGAATGAAATTGGAAATTATACGAGGAGGAAAAGGAGGAGGTGGAAAAGAGAGAGAAAGAGAGGGAGATGTTTCTCGTGGACCTTCGAGAGTAATTTACTATGTAGCATAACAACGTTCATGGTAGATGAACAAATATTCCTCTGGTTCATCGTATCGAGAGCGCCTGGAACTTATCCCCATTCCACGAAAACTAAAAATTCCATTCGAGAATCTCGCTCGTTGAGATACATGGAAAATTTTATCCCCAACTGTTTTCCAACGACTCACAATTTCACGATTACATCTACGAGATTTCGCCTCGAAATAAAGGTGATGAAATTTGAAGAAAAAAAAAGAAACGAGATTGAGAATGAAAAATGAAGAACTTCTTTATGGCGTTCGAGCATTAAAGTCATGAACGGCACGAGCACTTTATTTTTTTCAAACACAAAAAAAATATCGCCACGATTGCAAAATTTTCGAGAGTCCAAAACTAATTTTCAAAAATATCATAATTTATTTATGAAAAATAATTAATAATAAAAAAAAATGTAAGTTCGTGTCACTAAAAAGCGAAAGTGCAGTCGAAAAAATATCAAACATTTCATCCGAATACCCTAAAACAAATAAATTCAAACGACTTTGTTTTTCGCAGAGGTAAATCGTGAGTTCAATCAGAAAATAAGGGAAGAATTGTTAGTGGTGGTGAGTGTTCGAGTAAAGAGGAAGAGAATAAAAATAAAGTGGAGAAACAGTGCAAGGGTTTCTTTGTGCGTTGTAACAAAAGTGAATACAACGGGCAATCTCGTGTTTTACAAGTATGTTTACATATAGAAGTTTACAGGGTGTCCAAAAAGTCATATGTCAAATTGTGTATATAAAGAAAGATAAAAAAATTTCAAGAAAAAAAGTCCCTAGAAACTTTATTCTGCGATTCATCGTTCATGAGATATTATTTAATTCAGTAAAGACTGTAAACAATAAAAAAAAATGAAGAAAAAAAACAGACAAAAGCTATATGTAGCTCTTGATAATGTCGTGATCCAGCAAAACCAGAATATTCCGAGTTGAAAAATGGGTCCACGTTGTACAGTACGTAATTCAAGCGTACATACAAAAGTACATTGTAAGAATAAAGGAAGTTGGGACAGAGAAAATTCATTCGCGACCCAAATTCTCGGAGTTGGCCACTCTTCCTCTTTCCTCTATTTTTCCAGCGAGTACGATTGCGCGTTGAGAAAATTCTTGGGGAGAAGCTTGAAAACGACTGGAGAATGCAGCATCAACGAGTAGTAGGTTCTTCCTCCCTTTTTCGTCGTATAACCAGTAGCGCTATCTAAAAAGGGCGTAAAACAAGAGCGTAAACGAGATACTACGTCCTTCTGAGATTGCTCCCTCGACAAACGTACAAGTGTACGTATCTACGTATCTCCAGGAGCTTTTACTACGCGGTATGCGTTATTGTAGCCTCGTAAAGAGTATAGTGCTCTCATGTGGAAATCTACGAAATACCCGGAGATACGAGTAAAAGGAAAAGAGAGGAAGAGGGAGGGAGGGAGGGAGGGAGGGAGGGAGGAATAACGACTTGGAGGAAAGCTCGAACCGAGGAAAGATATACTTTGGGTTAGCATCAAGACTTTTCGTAGTAACCATTGATGGAGGATAAAAAACCTAAAAAATGAATAAGAGGAAAGAAACTCATGCAAAGTGGCATGTAAATAAATTCAAAGACCAAAAAATAACACTTTTTGGTATACTTTGTTGATATTTTTTTCATATTTATAGATATTATTTTGGAAATTGTACGATATTCGTTTTGAAAGTTGATCGTAAAAGATTAAACCATAACAAAAATGTCTTTGAAGTATATTTTTAATCGAGATACTTTGCTTGCCATACGAATCCAAGAAAATTAAAGAGGTTGAAACGAAGCTCGATTTATGTGGGCACGAAAAGGGAGGTGAAGAAGAAGAAGGAGGAAAAAAAAGATTTTTATTGTTCTTTTGTGTTTCTCGCTTATCTCGATTCTCGTTCAATCTTCTTTGAAGCGATAAAGTAAACGTTTCTGTCCACCAAGTGGTAAAGGTCCGTGGGCCACGGACAAACTGGCTCTCCCATTTCTTATATATACATATATATATATATGTTAACTCTAGTGGTAGACGCATAAATTCTCTAACTGGGCGCAAATCAAGCGCACTTAATGCATTCAGGCCAAAACGATAAACTCAAAGCGACGTCGACGTCGACGTCGACGTTTTTCCTTGTCGTTGTGTCCGCGATATTCTCATACAATCATAGTCGCGTGTGTTGTTCCGTTGTTTTCACTTGTCCTCTTTTCCTTTTCTCCTCTCGTTCCATTATTCTTTTCCAATCTTTTTCCCTTCGTCCTACATAAACTGTTTATATCTATATATTTTTTTTTCTTCAATATATTGCTACATCAGAGAATTCACATTTAAAGGTTGATCCAGTCAACTATTTTTTGTGAGATGGGCATAAAATCTTTGAAGCTGCAAAACGAATGACAATGTCTTGCAAATGAGCACTAAAGATCGCAAAAAAGACCAAATAGAGATAAATATAGACATGGAATACCATAGAAAGAGAGAGAGGAAAATTAGTGAGATCGTCATTGTAGTCCAGCGAGACGATTCACCCTCTCGCTGCTTCAGTGTTACAGATATTATAGCTCATATGTTGCAATGCGTTACGTGTATATATACAGAGTCTCTGCAAATCGATACTAACGTCCTTCCGGCTTTGCGGAGCGCGTACTCAAGTGTAAAGAGGCCACAGGTAAGAAAATTCTACAGTAGAATTCCCAGTTAGAAATTTATTTCAAATAAATTTCCAAATAAATAAACAAAATCGTGTAAATAACAGACGTTTGGCCGAAATCAATTGTCAAATATTTCCTTCCTTCACAAATCTCATCACTTCGTCGTCTCTATATATTCATTTTTTTTTTTTTTGACATTTCGATAAGAACTCAAAACTCAAAGCAGAAAAACTTCTATAAATACTTCGAAAAACTAAGAAAACGTTCGTGCGAATGATATAAATAAATATTTGATAAAAATTTATAAAATTTCAATCAGTCAGTTAATAATAAATGGAAATTTTGACAACCTACTAAATTTTCTCAAAATTAATGATCTCATTATAATAAGGTTATAATTCAACCCGAATGATCGAAACTTTGACTCGATTTTCTTAGAACATGTACAATCATTAAAATGTAGCTTCACCTGTTCCAAGTTGTTTGCTCAATTACCTGGTAACGACTGACGTCAAAAGCCTTTTTTGGCCTCTCTCTCTCTCTCTCTCTCTCTTTCTCTTCTTCTTCTTCTCTTTCTTGCTTAATATCCTCACGTTTACCTTGGAGTAGATCGTATGCTTATATACATATAAAAGTATATGATTACATATATATTTATATATAAACTGGAGCTCCTGAACTGGATCAGCCCCGTCTATAAATAGCTCGGGATAATAGACTAAGTTATACGTACACATAGTAGAAAAGCTGGGATATTCCAGCTTGGGTTTAAACGACGTTCCTTCCCACCCCCTTTTCTCTTTACCTCGCTTCACTATCACTTTGCAAATGCAAAGTTATGCAGAAACAACTTCATTTGGTTCAACATATCCTCAGAAATGAATACAATCGTTCAATCTATATTATACCAAAGTTATCAAACTTAATAACACACTGCCAATTCTATCAACTCATGGGGTCTCTTATGGGGTCGACATATTCGTAGTAAGAAAAAATAAATAAACACTTCCCTCGAATCACAGTAATTTGAGATTCCATCACCACATTTTTCACATTCAAACCATCGTTAACTACTTTTATGAAAATATATTTTTTCTCTCTCATGGTGTCGACTTAATCGTAGTAAGAAAAAATAAATAAACACTTCCCTCGAATCACAGTAATTTGAGATTCCATCACCACATTTTTCACATTCAAACCATCGTTAACTACTTTTATGAAAATATATTTTTTCTCTCTCATGGGGTCGACTTAATCGTAGTAAGAAAAATACATAAACACTTCCCTCGAATCCCAAGAATTTAAGATTCTATCACCGCATTTTTGACATTTAAACCATTGTTAATTACTTATATGAAAAATTATGTTTTCTGTACAAAATTTGACTGTTATTAAGTTGAGTATCGTTGACGAGCAACAAATCATATTTAAATCATTCATAAATGTCATATTTATCGAAATTGTTAAAATTTTTAATGCAAATTAAGTTGTTGGCACGCAAATAAATGATTGTATAATTTTCATGAACTAAATGCTGACAAATAAATGTTTGATGACAAGAGAGAAAAGAATACGAATTTGGGTGCATGCACATCAGAAACGGTGAAAACTTTGACATCGTAAATTTGACGAAAATTCCAATAAATGTCGTGCGTGAAATTAACTTAGTTTATTTATTTTTACGATCCAAGTTTCTCAATTTGTATGTACTCAAGTTTTTATTTGTTTTTTTTATAAATTATGTCACATGGTTTGGAAGATTAAAAAAAAGAAAACAGAGATTTGAAGGGCAAATATATTATTTACGGCAAACATTACGAACGGCAAATTGGCCGGAGATTTATGAATATGGAGTGAGAAAAGAAAGTCTTCTCAGCATTTTACAGGTTTAAACAAGGGTAGGTCGCGAGACCGGAGATAAAGGAAGTCACAAAGGCTTTCTTAGCCATGCACACCCTCCCTCCTGGCGTTCTCCCCTTTTGGTGGAATAACGAGAACAGAGCGTCCTTATTGGAGAACACTGAACGACTTTAAAGAAGGATGAAGAGAAGAGAGAAAATATGCTCGCGGATGACCTAATTTCTCGGCCTACTCCGTTCGTTCGGTGCTTACCACCATGAAAGTGGGGTGAAAAGAAAAAAAAAGAGAGAAGGAGATAATGAAACACAACGTGGATACTGTTTTTCAAACGCCTCCTATGACAGGCTCATGGAAAAAGTAAAAAATTTATGACAAAATCGAGTTCAAATGTTTCAATTCAGTAAAAAATCTTTTAAATCGATAATTTGTTGTTTGGAAACATATGAACTGCAAATAGTTCAATGACTACGATATTTTTCTTATTCTATTCTCGAGAATATTATATTTTTACCATGTGCACAAATAAGGGGTAAATATACATGGAAGAAACGCCCACCCTTGAACGCGAGGGTGGTTTTCTTGCCTGATATTGATAAAAAAGTATAAAAAAACGATAAGTGTATGCAAGGAATAACGAGATTGCGTTTCACCGGGGAAATTCAAGAAATCTTCTACCACAATAGTTTTCCTATAGATGCACAGTGTACGAATTGAAGGAGACAAGTGAAAGACGTGTCTAGTGGAAAGCCGAAGACGAGCTTACATCTCCGACAGCCTTTCGAACTCGAGATTATCCATCGTGCATTATTCTGACAGTCACTGAGATATTAAAAATCCTTGATACACACGTACGAAAAAGTTGAAAAAATCTAATCAAATATTTTATTTTGATATTATTATTTTTATATTAATCAATAATACGCAACTAAAATAATGAATGAAACTAATAAAAATTGTGAAAATTCTCTCTTTTGTTACACGATACTAAAAAGAGTCGAAATGTCAAAAAATTTCATTTCAAATTTCTACTCTAAATTATAATTTTATTCTGTAGCAAATATTTACGACGAAAAATCGTTTTTGCAACAGTTTTCATATAATTTCATTGCAATGTACGAACAGGGTGAAAAAAAAATGGAGTACGTTTTGCCTTCGTCTAATAAGCAGCCGTGTGCGCGTTCTTTGTCTTGGAAATTTTTTTTCCATACACTTTTTAACGATTCTATCTTGATTTTTTTTGTTTTGTTTTTTCTTTCCATTATTTGCCTCACACTGTTCGTATAGCCACTGGGGGGATGTCATTCTATTCGGCTCATTCTTTACTCGTATTCTTTTTCTTGAAAAAAAAAAAGAGGGACAATAAAAAAAAAGGAAACTGTTGGGCTTTGTCAACGGGGCATTGCAGTCTCGACCACGTCACGAAAAGCCAACGTGTATGGATATACACGTTTATAAACTAAATATACATATATATATATATATAGATGTATTCGTAAATAAAACAATGCTCGTAAAGCAACAAAACAAGACGATATAAAAAGGAACGAATGTTCGCAAGCAAACGCCAGTTTACCGGTGGTCCACGAGTGTATACCTGAGTGTAACGTCGGCACAAAGTGAATCAGCCACGAAAAAAAGCAACAACAACTAGAAAAAACGATAAAAACGAGAGCAGGAGAAATGGTGGTTTATGACATGAACAAAAAAATGTATAAAAGGCTCGTTCTGACGAATGTGAAGGGTGGTTTTGTCCCCTGTACGATGGAGGGTGGAAGTGAAAGAAAGAAAAAAAGACGAAAAAAAAAAAAAAAACGTTCTCTTCAAGCAGATATTTCTCACTCTTTCTATTTTCAACAAGAAAAAAATCTAAAAACAATTCGTATTTTTTACATTTTTAATAATAATCTCGGACAAAACTTCGTAATTAAGAAATACAAGAGTAAAGATTAATATTCGATGTGTTTCTTTGTCATCAAATTTCTCTACGATCAGTCACGAGAATGTATAGAAAAAATAAAATAAACGAGTGACAATGTTTTTTTCACTTTTACTGGAACGTCGGCTCTATAAATTCTTGTTGAAATAACACAACGTGTACATAAATACATATATCGTACTTCCCCTAAACCGAGAACTTACGCTCGTAGCAATCAATTAGTCTCTTGCGACTTATTTTACCGCAATATATATAAAAGAGTGTATATATTTGTGCCTTTTATTTTCCATTAAATAAAAGCAAGAGGGAGAAGCACCACTAAAGCAGCAGACAAGATGAATTTCCTGAAATATAACGCTTTCGTAACATAAACGTGGCGAAACGTCGTAAAGACACTGTTTAATATATATACACATCGAAATATATCCAAACGTGATTTAGTGAACGGTAGATAAAAATTAAAAGCAAAAGGACTTCGCTTTTGCAATCACTCAATTAAATTTCTGCGATTTTTTATATTTTATTCCATCCTGAAAACAGAGATCAAAAATTATGTCGAAATTCGCTCGGTTGGAACGCTCCAAAGTTTTTTTTTCCCTCATTCAAAATTTAAGTGCATCGAAAACGAAAAAAATGCACTTTCGAACCAATCATTGGTCCCCATGATAAACAAAAGTCAAAATTTTGTTACAAAGAGTCACAAAGTCAACAAAGTGTCAAAAAAAAAAAAATGGAAAAATAAGTTGAAAAGTTTTTTATTCCGATGTCAAGAAATGTTAATTCCCAACATTCGAAAAACTGCAATCATTCTTTCTATATAATTAAAACAGTGAAACGTGATTGAAAATTGAAAAAGAAAACCGTCCTGACAATAGAATTTTTAATGTTTTTTTATTTTTCACAGTGGAAAATTCAAGGCTATTGTTCGTTTTTATTGACGTAACGGTAACTGATCCATTTCAATTTTCTGCGTAAAAATAAAATTTCTATTATTGTCATCATTAATATTATTTTTATTATTACAGTTACCGTTACAGTGACTATTTTTCTGATTTTCATTGTTAAATTTATTCAATTTGTATAGTATTTTATGATTATTTTTCTGAATGCAAGACCGGAAGAAAAGAAAAAGCGTAACAAAAAAGAAAAAAAGAATCTAAAGAAAATACGAGCTCGGAACGAACAAGAAAAGTCAGGATGAAAAATTGAAAGAAAATAAGAAAAAAAATATATATATATATGGTGAAAAGAGGAAGAGCGAGATTGAGAGTTGAAGGGGTTGCTTTTAACCGAGGATTGCGGAAGATGAAGGAAAAAGAAAAGGAGGAGAAAATAGTAGAGGAAAAGGAAAATAAAGAGAATGAGAATAAAAGAGAGAACGAAGTGCAGTGGAGGGGGAGGAGAAGGGAGAGGATTGGGAGTAGCGGAGCAATGCGCCGATCGATATTTCTCCGCAACCACTTCCCCTTCTGTAACACAACCGCACAGAGAAATAGAGGGAGAGAGAAGGACCGAGAAAGAGAAAGAGAGAGAGAGAGAGGGAGGAGAAGAATATGTTAGTAGCGCACGGTGCGCAATCCTGATCTGCCTTTAACCGGAAGTGCGACGTTTTTGTCCTGAAGCTCTCGCGCGAAAATTTCGAAGCAGGGAAGGACGATGAAAGGAGCAGGAAACCGATCATCGACGCTCGTACAACATGAAAATCTCTCCTCACGTTTGTTCCTCCATTATACGATTCCTTTTACGACATTTTATTCTGCATACACTACGAGATCGGAAATAGGTTGGAAAATGAGATTTTCCATATAAATTTCAATCGGAAGAGATGCTCACGACAACGGAAGATTTGATCGTTAACATCGTTCTCTTTATCATTCTTTAGCCTCATTTTATTTTTATAATTCAATCAAAACTGTGATTTATGTTTCATATCACTCTATGAAAATAAACGAACATAATTTCGATGAGAAATCATGTGAAAAGAGAAAAATGAATGAAAATCGTATGCTCGAGTATTCGATTACGTAGGAATTTGCATCGATCAATGGATACAATTTGTTTTTTCACCTTTTTCTTCAAATAACTTGACGATTTGCCAGATTTTTAATTTTCATACCTGACGCAATGACATCCGATAACCTTAACAAGAAAATTGGACGAAATCGAAGTTAAAATGTTAGTTCAACTTCGAACGAGGACAATATTTGGTTGGGTGACCGCTTAGTCATGCACCGGATTCCCTATAATCAATATCTCTACCGAGCAGAAGGTATAATTTCCAAGTTTTTCATCGTGTCAACAAGCTGTGGATTTTCCACGCAGTTTCCTTTGACCCTCGTACAAACGCAATACAATTAAGTGCATAAGAAAATAATGCTTTGGGGCAAAACTCCGAAGGGTCACGAAGGAACATTGAAATGGGGGAAAAAAAAATGGGATCAAAGTGATGGAATAGGCTCGTAAACCATCGCAGGGACAATAGAATTAAATAAAAATAATAAAAAAGTTGAATTAATGACAAAAAATAATGATACACTTCGTTAATTTCGTAGCAACTATTTTTAATTAATTTGTTAGTGGTTTTGTGTTTTTTTTTGTCTGTTATTTTTCTAGTTGGGTGAGCTTTAGCATTGAATTTCTTATGTATGTCAAAGAGAGTAGAGAAAAGAAGACGAGCAACAGACGACCGTGACTCGGGCGGTTGTCCCTTATCTGCAACGTACGTTTCCCTTTGTTCCAGCAGTTGCTTTGTTTTCTCTTCAGAGTTGGCCAAAGTGTGGAACATACAAATATAAGGAAATACCGTATAGGAAAATGTAAAAGCTCCGAGTGCTCCTGTTTGTGCAAACCAACAGAACGCGTATGTGTTCATGTGCATAAGTATTTGTATATTAAACCCATGGATACGTATTCATATGGACGTACCAACACATGAATTCGTTTATATATCGCTATGTTGGTATATAAATACAAATATATATATATATATATATGTATATAATTGAGTTTCCGTGCTAATGCGGAACGTCACTTGTTGGTAATCCAATATGTGCAGCAGCCCACTAATTAGTCACGTATGGAAGGGGAGAAAGTATATAGCAGGGGACGAAAGTCTTGTCATTTCGTTAGTGGGTCGAGTTTTCTCGCCCTTTTTCATTCAATTGTAGTTCCTTTTGTTTATACAAGTTTTCTCTGTATAAAAAAAATACGCGTCGAATATACACACTGTTTTGAAAGATTTGAAAAACTAGCAACTTTTTACTTTTAACTAGAGACTAGTAACTTTTTACACAAAATATTTCATTTTGCATCAAAATTCACGTTTGTCAATCCATCAATATTCGATGACAAAGTCGAGAAAAAAAAAAAATCTCATCGTGGTCAATCAAATCGTTACTGAACGAAACTTCAGTTTTCGAGATGAGTTGAGAAATTGTTTGTTCATGAATATCCTACGGACTTCATCGTGATAAAAAAAAGAGTTAAATGATCAAGAAAACTGTCAAAAAAAAAAAAACTGGGACAACGTGTCTCCAAACATGGCTGAAAGGTTTGAAACAGAGAAAAAAAAGAGATAACGAATTCAGATTTCTCAAAAAAAAAACAGAAATTAAGATATACGTGACCAGTTTAAATTAAAGACGTCCTTGATTTATTACTTGGTTGGATGGCGTCTAGTTTTTTCACGAGAACGATAAAGACCACTTTGGTCTTGGGACGAAGTCACGAGAGCCTAATTTCTAAAAATTCGGTGATCTTTATGCTCGGGAAATAATCTCGAAAACGTTATGTCGTAAACATAATCATAACGTAACTTGAAATCTTAATAATCTTATAGTAGCTGAATGTTTTAATTTAAATTTGAATTTTTCTGGAAAAAATATCCTCTGGCTACGAGGAAACATTAAAATTGTGTCTCCTGGAACGTAGCAATTTTCCATAGATCGCTAGATCGAAAAGAGTTTAAAAAAAAGGAAAATTTACAAAAGAAAAATGAAAAGATTTCTGATCTCTTTTATTCTCGTAAGGGTTATTAGAGCAATATAAAAGGGCAAGAAGGAGAAAGAAAATAAGAGAGTCAGATAAGAAGAGAAAGGTCGTTACGATAACCGTAACCGAATGAGGAAACAAATCGTTTCATTCTCGAAGCGGGTGGCGAGATGGTTTTTGTTCCCAGGAGGAGATGAAAGCCAGAGGTGAGCAAGACTCGACCAATAATAGATCCAATAATCGTTAACGTTCAACGTGATTTGCCTCTTTTCTTTCTGCTCGTTTGACAGAGAGAGAGAGAGAGAGAGAGAAAACTTAAGCGATCGTCTTCAGTTCCTTCTTTACCGACTGTGGGTAATGGAGATATTTACAGTATTTTTCGATTTCCTATTCAAATAGCAAGGGAAGAGAAGAATAAATTTCTAGTAAATCCTGCTCCTTTTTTTCACCTTTTCTATCGTCTTCCACTATTATCTCTTTATCACTACGATCGATAATAAAAAACGACAGCATCGCGAGAGTCACTTGCAAAATTACCTTCGTATCCACTCTTCGCAAGAGTATCGTAATAGCAATAATTTCACGATTGTTTTCCATAAACCTCGAGATATAAGGACTCGTGACTGGTGACCATAAAAAAAAATTGTAACAGCATACACCGGTTGTGTGAAAATTCTTATCCACTATTCACAGAAACAAAATTGTTTGGCTGAAAATAAATGGTACTGGAGACAGAAGAGATCGACTTTTTTTTTTCGAAAATTTTGAGATCGAATTTCTAAAATTTGTTAAGAATTCAAATAAACTTGTAAAATTTTAGATACAAATTTTATTTTTTGTAATAAAAACAGTCAGAAAGTTTCTTTTCATCGGCGAACTAAGTTAAGAACTAAATAAAAATCCATTTCGGAGAATATCCGATTCAAGTATTTTCTCATTTTTTGCTAAATGACAAATGATGAAATTTATCAAAAAAATGTATAAAAATTTCAACTCCATAAGTTCAATATTTGTTGAAAATACACGAATTAATTCGACAAAACGGTATCATAGGAAAAAATAAATAAATTAAAAAAACGTATTTTCAACAAAATTTCCCCCTTATTGAGTCGTCGAAGAAATTTAATTGTCGAAATAAGAAAAGAAAAAAAAAAGGAAAAAAAAAATAAAAATAAACGTGCTGCCGATACTTACGAGGTGAGAAAATAAAAATAAAGAAAAGAAGTCGGCGCAGCATAGAGGCGATTAAGAGAGTCTTCGTTAGAACTGGAAAAACGGGATAAATTTGAAGTGGCCTGGATGAAATGGGATTTGGAGGGATGTTTCGACCCTCTCGGGTGACTAAACGAGTCCAGCACTCGATTCAAGTATCCGGAGGGTTGAAGGGGGCGGTGGAGCAATGGGAAAGAGAATCTATCGCTACGTAGATATATATTCGTAGGAAAACTTCATCTTCACACATACACGCACATACGTATACGTATAACGAATAAATGAACGTGAGAGCGAAAAGCGAGAGAGAGAGAGAGAAGGAGGATGGGAAAAGGCATTTAATTATTTATCGTTAGAGCTGGGTTGGGAGTTTTCGAGCTCTTTTCTCTCTCGTCGTTGCTTGTGGGGACTTATTTCGTCCGGCTCGGGGCGAAAGCCCGAGTTCCAATTTTCTAGACTACGAAACTCGATATCCGGTGAGGAGGAAATAGCGACTGTACCTTCAAACTCGTACACACACACACACACACACACACACACTATATTCTATCGATTATCCAACAATGTGTATAACGACGTTTTACATATGGGCCATTTCTCATCAAGTAGGAAGTGCTTTTATATCCGGGCTTTCGGTAGGCATTCAAATTCTTCTCGTTTCAAATTTATTTCGTAATTTCGTATTAAATTGAAAAAAAAAACGTCTTTAATGGGACTCTTTCAACAGCTTGGAATAAAACATTTCGATCGGTCGATTAATATCAAAGATTTTACACTTTTTTTCAATATTACTTTACCATTTTCAAAAATATGTCAAGTTTATCCAGAATATTGTAAATTTATGGTATGAAAAAAAATTGTGAATAATATGTCAAACGACGAAGCTCAAGTGACATTTAAATTTTGTATTTTTTTCTCTGGGTAAAAACGCGAGAAGGTATTTCACTTAAAGTTTTATGAAATAATGCAATTTATTGCATTATTAAAGAAAAAAAAAAAGAAAAACTCGCGTTAACATAGACGGGTTAATATTAAAATATACAAAAAAAAAAAAAAAAAAACGAAGGTGCACATGAAATACGTTTTCTCTATATAAAAAATCAGGTCATAGTGAGCTCGCACGAGCGCTCGAATGCTCATTTATGCACGGGTAGTTTAGTTGCCTCGAAAGGGTGCGTTCTCTTGCCTACATCATCGTTTCGTGTTTTTTTTTTCTTCTTCCCTCTTTTTTTTAAACCCTCTTCTCAGCGCTGTGCTTTGCTCCAGTGTCGTTTCTATCTTAATATCCGTAAACTAGCCTACGAGACTTTTCATTCCGCTTGAATCTCCGACAACGAGAGAGCAAACTCCAAACGAAATATAAACGGTAGTTGGATACGAAAAGAAAAAAAAATTGAAAAAAACAAAAAAAAACGTTCTCTCCAACCAGTTGACAGTTATTTATTTTCTCAAAGATAATCCAAGTTGCAAAGAATAGAATTTGAAAAATAAAATCAA
This sequence comes from Campoletis raptor, assembly GCA_948107755.1. NCBI lineage: Eukaryota > Metazoa > Arthropoda > Insecta > Hymenoptera > Ichneumonidae > Campoletis > Campoletis raptor. The sequence continues at coordinate 20,435,709 of OX403624.1, forward strand.
ACTTCAATGCAATTATTATTCACATTTTTCTGTACAAATTGAAAAATATCCAGAAATTTAATTAGAGTCCAAAAATCCATAGTTCAAAAATAAAAATTCATCTATGTGAAAAGCTGGGACGATTTGACACGAAAACAAGAACAAATTAAAAAAAAAAAAAAATTCAAACGAAATGCAGGCGTCAATGGGATCCATTGATTTGTTTACAAATAAGAAACTTTTTTGAGTCTTTATATTTATGTCAACGTATCTTTGCTGTTGAAAAAAAGAATTTCCTTAGCGCCAGATTAGCAAAAAAAAAAAAAAAAAAGGTTGTGTGAGAATAAATTTGACAGAATTCATTGCCTGAATTTGGAATTTTCTCGTTCACGTAAGAAATTCTTTAAAAGCCGAATGAGGAAGTAAAGCTTGAGGGGGAAAAAAAAGCAACGGGAATGGAGCATGCAGGAAGAAAAGAATGGAAAGAGGGTTGAAAAAAAAGATTGAGGGTGGAGAGAGGAGGGGATGGAGGTCACGGTACGAGAGGGATTCCCAAACGTTGCGTGTGTCGTTAGTTTCTCTCTCTCTTTCTCAAGCACGGTGTGCTCGAGAAACCGGCGCATAGTTTCGGGGCCTATTCTCGTCTCGCGGTTAGCTCTATTTTTGTCCGGGCCACGTTAGTATCACCGATAAATATCCGTACGGGCGTCTGCCGTCGCGGCCAAACTGTTTGTTGATTATCCTCACAGCCGAAGGAGGTGAGTAAAAGGAGAGAATGAAGTTAAGAAACAAGAGAAAGAAACAAAACTAACATTTTTTCTCCTCCATATAATGGATAATAAAATAATCAATAAATGAATGAAAACAAAAACTCGAGGATGCGTCAAATTATAATTAAAAAATCAAATAAAAAAAAATACTAAAAATAATAATAACAATGGAGGAAGGAGGACGACTTTTTTTGTGCAAATTATAAATTGCAATGAATTGAAATAAAATGACGAATAGAGAATAAGAAAAATGATAAAATTGTTGGAAACGAGAGAACGAATATGAGAATTTAAAAAGTGGGAAAAGGACGATAATGAATCTCTGAAGAAAGGAGAGAAAAAGAGAGTTTTTTGAATACATCGCTTCTCGTCCACTAAATTTCTGGCAGGGTTTTCTGGCCATCGTCCAGCCCATTTCACTCAGATCCTGTTGGAACTTCTCTTTTCATTTTTTTTCTCCTTTTTACCCTACATTTTATATACTTATATATATTAAATATATATCTGTAGAAAATGTTGCACTTTGCTGCAACGTCGAGTTTCCGGAATTGTGATTTATAGTATTTTGCTGGTGCGGTAATAAAAAGGGATAATAGCCAGAATCCTTCTCCTCATCGTAATTCCGCGAGCCACAACAACAAAAAACACGATTTCAAACTGTAAAATTATTTCGAGAGTATCGAAATCAACGAATCAATTTTTTTTTCTTTTTTTTTCAGATCAATTAATTAATTAATTCTTTTTAATTTGTAAATTTTTCGGATTATGTTGTCGAGTTTGATTTAACGAATGAAAAAAATGATATATTTTTCGTTAAAATTGAAAAAGTCACGTGAAGAAAAAAAAATGCAACTCCGTAACGAGAAAATTGACGAGGAAAAAAAAATCAGACCAAATTCAATCATAAAAAATTTCGAGCTCCATTTTCTTCGCTCGCATGTTTTATCGTAGCGAGTGTGGTGATCGGTCGAATGTAACACCCCGTCGGTTCTTATCACGACAATAAAATACGAGAGCCATAAAACGTCAACATACGTGGCTACTTATTTTTTTTTTTCTTTCTTTTTCTTTTTTAACGATATCGAATGTCAATATATATCTATACAATGTGAAATACATTTTTGAAAATAGGTCGTTTCTCGTTATTGGGATCGATTCGACCACGGTCATTCAACGCTCGTTACCTTCCACGGAGAAGTGATTCGTTTCGAGTAGAAACACATAGGGCGTTCAATGCAAAATGGAACCACTTATAAATTTCCATTTTTATTCCAAATTTTCCGATTAAAAATTGAAAAAAAAAAAACAAAAACAAAAGTATAACAAATTGTCAAAAGCCTAAAACGATCGAAAATCAAAAGAATCAAAAAATTTTAAGAATCGAATATTTACGAGAAAAACATCTTGAGCTCCACTGAAAAAAAAAAAAATCAAAGTAACGAAACTACAATATGAAAAAAACGACACAATAAAATGTAAAAAAAAAAAATACGAAAAGATTTATAAATTAGAAAACGTAAATATATAAAAACATTTTCGTGTGTTAAAATAGTCGAACGAAATGTCAATGGACATAAAAGATAGAGAAATGAGAGAATGAAAAACGATTGGCCGTAGATCGATCGGTTCTCGCGTTCACTCACCCGTACCCTTTTTGGGGTTTGGCAGGGGGAGGGGGTGGGTGGGAAGAGAGAAGGCAAACGGTGGTATACGGCGTGAAAATCGCATCTGCCTTGCAAATTTAATTAAGGCTGAGGGAGCCATAATTAAATCGACGATAGACGCCAAGTGAGATGGACCGGATCACGAAATTCTCTGCGGGAAACGGGGCAACCCGATCGAAAAGATACAGAGACGTCAGAACCACGAAACTGATAGCATCTCCGCACGTTCAACGCATATATAAACGTCGATAAAATACATGCTCGTGTAGTTACCTCTGGAAACACTAAATTTGTCGAAAAATAATTCGACTAATTATTCCGCATTAAAATATACCAATTTGTCCATTTTTTTTTTTTTTTTTTTTTTTTTTCAAATAAACGAAACAATGTGGTATTTTTTTTTCTCTTTTTCCTGGCGAAATAAATGGCGTGTCAGTGCATCGACCCTGAGTTGTTACAATCTTAGAATTTCCCATAGCGTGCGGTACGAGCATGATGGCAGAATTTTCAATCGTTTATGACTCCTTGGAGCCAATCTAATCGATTTAAACTCGTTCTGTTTATAAACTTTACGTTTTAAATCACGACGAAAAGCCAGAAAGTTATTAGTTTTTTTTTTTTTTCATTTTTTTTATAACTCTGTCGAAAGGTTTTTGAAGGTAAATTATTTGACGTTCATTTATTTTGAAAAACCAATAAAATTCAATTTATAAGTTTTGGCGAATCGATAACTAATAATTATTATTTAAATAAAATTGAATACATTTTTTTTTTTTTTTTGGCGTTCTTGGCCACACGAGTACGGCACGAAATAACCACGAAAACCTGAAACTGAGACTTCAGCCCTCGCTTCAGGTTCGTATTATTCTTTACATTATTTCAACGCACGTTTTCCACTGGGCGGTTCACCCTACAGACGAAAAATCGATGAAAATTTCGTGTAGGGTGCCCGCAGGCAAAGGCCAGAATTATCGATGCAACGATGGTTGAAAAAGAAAATTGGAAGTAACAAAAAATAAGGAAAGAATTTATTTCCAAACGTAGGAAAAATCCTGATAGAAAGTATAGCTTTATATTCGCTGGGGGGCTGAAAGCTTTCGCTACGAATTGATAATTTACTGCAAAAGTCGTAAACTCGCCTGGCTAGCTTGAGAGAACGTGGTAAAATCGCCAAAAAGAAAAGGTTGAAAAAAGGAAATAGGGAAAGAGAGAGAGAGAGAGAGAGAGAGAGAGAGAGAGAGAGAGAGAGAGAGAGAGAGAGAGAGAGAGAGAGAGAGAGAGAGAGAGAGAGAGAGAGAGAGAGAGAGAGAGAGAGAGAGAGAGAGAGAGACAAAGAGTTGGGTCCATTATCACAAAAGCATGACCGCGTCTTGTAAGACGTACGATTCGGTTCGTGATTCCTCTCAGAATTCAATCTCTCTGTATCTTTTTCTCTTTCCCTCGCGTAGACGTTTGAAAGCATTTTAAATTTCGAAAAGATCACTCTCTATAAATATAATTCCCAAAAACTAACATCTGTTTATACTGTAGATTTACACAAAGTCAAACTCCAAAATTTCGTCATCGATCTAAAGTAAAATATCGCAAAGAAAAAGCGTAGAAAATTTTTTTCTCAATTTTTCAATTTTCAATTTCGAAAACGTCACTCTCTATAAATATAATCCCAAAAAACTAACATCTGTTTATATTGTAGATTTACAGAGTCAAACTCCAAAATTTCGTCATCGATCTAAAGTAAAATACTGCAAAGAAAAAGCGAAAAAAAAAACATTCATTACGAGTGAAAATTGTTCAACAATATTTCCAATTTATCTACGACTGATTTTTTCTATTACAAAATAAATTTACATATAAATATACAGCGTTGCCAATGAGACTTTAGAAAAATTCCCAAAAAAAAAAAAGGAAAAAAAAAAAGAAAAAACGTTTAACGGCGCAATAATTGTTTTATATGGAATTTTTATATACTTTCACTCGAAATATGATTATGTAGAGAGAAAAAAAAAGGCTCAATCAATAAATTCTTGTGTGCTCATCTCGTTCTCTATTGATACATTCTGTCGAGGACTGGTGTATGTCTCTTTGTATGCAAATATTATCGGAAATATTGTTTTTCTCGTCACGTCTCGTATTCTCATCGTCACATATCTGTATACATAAATGATCTATATATCGATGAATGTGTGCATACATATAAATAGGAAACTAGCTGAACCGTCATCGCACAATATCATGGTTTACATTCATGCTCTCTCCTTGTACATTTTTTTCAATCCATAGATCTCTCGGAGCATAAAAAATAAAATGTTGTTCATTGTATCATTTTTATTGTTATTTTTTTCCCCAACAAGTCGTGAATATTCAATTTTTTAAATGTCAATCTCTGATATTTTTCCTCAGATTTTTTTTTTTCATTTCTAAAGTTATGAGAAACGTATTTTGTTGACAGCCAACGAAATTTTTTCCCTGTAAACGCTGTTTACATTTTTTATCTGATCCGTGCTACGAAATAAGTGAAAAAAATTTGACAAAAGTGTTGAAAAGATAAATTTAGAGAATGACATTGACGTTGCTTCGATCTTCAGTTCAATCGACACTTGACTAAAGTCATAAAAAATACGAAACAAAATATTAACCATAAAAAACATCCAACCATTTGTTCATCAGCCACTGACTATAAACTTGCAATTGCAATTCATTTAATCACTGTTAGAATAATTTCTATATAATGAATTCTAGATTAAGCTGCAAAGGCTCCTCCCTTAGTATGCATTTTAAATGGACATCGAGGGACACTTTGAAAGCGTTTGGACATACAATATCTTTGTTAGCGATGTATATATATATATATATATATGTGTGTGTATATATGAGATCCAACAACCGAGAAGCTTGAACTAGAATAGTCTCAATATATATATGTTTATACATACCGCACACACACACATTTGAACTCATATCTATAAATATAAATGTGTAAATTCACATACAGCTTCATTCAAACTATATATATGTATATGTATAAATACATATATGCAATTAATTTTCGATACATATATAGAAACGCCTAAAGGCATATCGGTACAGGGACAGCACCGAGACACCTCGTTCCGTCACCCCTTTGACGTTTACCCGATGCCCCTAATACAATTCCCTGCCTGTTTCAAAGCCACATGATAGTGAAGCCCAACCATGTCTTCTACAAGCCTTTGCACTCACACACACACACACACACACATGCGCGAGTACAGACTTACTATGTATGTAACTATTATAATTGTATGAATACCGCATGAACCACGAGAAGGATTAAATGATAATATGAATAATAATAATTATTGTTATTATTATTTATTATAATCAGAAACCAACAGAAATGGGTTTGGGTTTGTTAGGGTTTGTGGCTCAAGCAATTAGCAAAGTTGAGCAACCTCAGACGAGGTCAATACTTAGTTGGATTCGTAAAAAATGTAAAAAGGAGAAAAACACTATGAGAAATATATATGGGATGGTAATTATTGAGGGTAAGTTTTGAAAAAACTGTATAGATCTGCGTTTGGGAATAATATTTTAACGAAGTGAGAAAGTTAAACTTTGAATGCATTTTTCTTCAGTGGAAAAATCTGTCTACTCGCTTTTTTTACACTCTATCTCTCCGCTGTCTCTTTTGCTCGTTATCCCTCTCTCTCTCTCTCTCTCTCTCTCTTTATATTTTGTCTTTTTTTTTTTTAAATTTTTAACAAATCCATAAGGCACTATCTGTCTTGCCCAAAGTGGCCAAAGTCAGCAATGCGTCTAGCTCGAGAGTTGAAAAGTTTGAAAAAATTTTGCAAGTTTCTTCAAACTTGGAAAGGGGTGAGATATACAAAGAATGAAAGAAAGTGAAGGAAATATAGAGTTTGAAAACTTTTGGAACACACACATCAAGTTATTCGCATAATGCATAAAACGGTGGGGAGAAAGTAGGGAAAATGAGATGAAGTATATCAAAAAATTAACAAAAATCAACCATTCGTCTCTCAAGACAAAAAATATTTCATAAAATACATTTTTTTTTTTTTTTTTAAGATATTAATGTATATGTAGGGGAAAAAGGAGAAACCGAGAGAAAGAAAGAAAATCTTGTGACTCGTGATAGAGAAGTAATTGCCCTATAAACTCAAGATTAAAAGCTTTTCCCAGGCAAAAATGTCTCGTCATTGTTACTTCACTATTTTCCTCTTTCAACTTCACAGTCTCGTGGCTTTTTCCAGTGTTCTCTTTCCCTCATTATTATTCACATTGTCACATTTTTCTCTGTTTGTTAAAAGTACTGTCAAATTTACGTCCATTCTGTGTAACACTCGATTTTATTAGTGTTAACAAATCATTTTATTTGTCTGCATGAAAGAAATCGACGAAATTTTTATAACGAGAGAAAAAAAAAGTAGTGATTTATCATATTTATTGGAAAAATAGCTCTTGGGAAGGAATTGAACGATAATTACAAATATTAATTAACAACGAAACTCTGATAAACTGCTGAAGGTCTAAAAAATTATGAACCCTCCACAAACAATCGTATTTTTGAGAGTTTCCAACAGTACAATAGGAATTTTAAGTTTAATCTCATTTTATCGTGTGTGTTTCAAGCTTTGACAAAATTCGAAAAAAATCAGCTTTCGAGCAAGAAAAACGAACTTTAAAATCTTTTTTTATTCGACTAAATGTCAAAAATGTTAAGATCTCGACTGTGCCTTCAAATCCTCTGGATGCTGTCGAATATTTGACAGGTTTGGAGCATATTTTCAATGATCAAAAAAATCTTTGTATCGAAAATTATTCTCCATTTTAATGGATAGGCAATCATCAATTACAGTGGAATGGAAACAGAGAATTCATTTTGTATTTTAACGAGAGTTTGCAAGGTGTTTATCGATCCTAAAATATGCTGTATAACGATTTAGTAGTATATGTACTAGATTCCATAAAATTTATAACTCTTCGGTAAGAGCTTCCGACTGTAATGTCAGGAATATATAAAAAGAGGTACAGAGGAAGTAAACGGAAGTTGGAGCAGCTTATGAATCCTCGTACACATATCCACGTGTATATGTATGCAACAAATGTGTACGTAATAACTTTGAAAGGTCATGTATACGTTTTTCCCCATCTAAGAAGTCTCTTGAGGACTCGAAAGTACCGGCTACGACACTTTATGGTCGGAAGTAGTATAAATGTTCTCGAATACGAAAATTGCTGTAGAGCTATCTCTCTTCGAATACGAGATACGTTGCAAGAGAGTAAAGGAGAAAAAAAAAATACGAAAAAATCGCAGAGGAAGAGGACTGTAAAACAGCAAAACGTTTCGTTCGAAAAAAGTACGATAATAAATTATAAATTATTGCTTTGCAGAATAATAAAGATGTATATCTACTAATAATTTTCAAATCAAAATTATTATTCGTAATATGGACAAATAAAACTTCGATTGTTAATGCAAAATAAAAATTAATGAAAGAGAAATATTTTTATTTGAGAAATATACCATTTTGAGAATTATTTTCAAAACAATTCATTTACGAGATTAAATTCATTCGCGTGCTTTGAGTTTTATTGATGAGAACGTACGATTTTTTTTTTAATTCTTTGTATTTATTGATAACGTCGATTATAAATTTCAAAAATTCCTTTAATTAATTTATTTTTAATCTCGATTCAATAAAAATGAATAAAACATTCGACAATTTCGTTTTTTTTTTCTAATCTCACACTTTTGTTTCTGTTACGATTCTTTTTCTGGTATTATCGTTTCCATAGTAAGTAAAAAAAAATCGAAAGATAAAAAATCGTAAAAAATTATAATTTGTCGGTGAGAACGATTGGAAAACTTTGTGACGTCATAAAACCGTAATATTGGAAAATATAAGAGTGCGGCAGTTCTCACGCTCGCTTTTTTGTTCAAATTCATTTAATCGTTTAAATACTTATTTTTTTTTTTTTTTTTAATACTTTGGCGTGGAGCCGCTACCGCGTCTCTTGACATTTGTCAGCGACGTATCTCTTCTCGATATATTTTGTTTCGTAGTTTCTAATATATCGCCGAGTTCAACGAATAAATATCGATATGAAAAAACAAAAAAAAAAAACGGAAATTTTTCATTACACATTCGTAGGGTGAAAACTTGAATATACGATTTAATTGAAGAATCGACATGTCGAGTACAATCGATTTATCCTCAAGTGCACGTATTGCTTACCAAGTGCACGAACTCCTCGACGTTATGACGACGCCCCATGGGCGCTCAAAAAAAAAAAAAAACAAACAAAAAACCCACACGATACGCGATATGTGCAGAGTTAAAAAAATTAAATGAATATTTCCATGGCAATGAAAGGAGAAGAATAAGAAGAAAAAAGTTCATTTGTAATTTCAGTAAAACTGGGAAGCAAATGAATTTTTTAAAAAATTCATGCACCCAAAGGGATGAAAAATTCTTCATGGCAAAAGCTTGAAATTGAAAACTTTAGTTTTTTCTTTTTTTTTTTTTTTCGTGAACAAAGTTCGATGAGGTCGACAAAACTATACACATATCGAATGAAGCAGTCCAATATTTACTTCGCTCTTAAATGTGAGGGAGAATAGTTCGCTCGGACGATTCGCTCTGGCCAAAGCCAACATTCGAAAACTGTTTGGCGATAATCCTGAGGGTGCAAATGGACGGGGAGGTTTAGTGGCCTTTAGGTGGCACTGCACTCGAGAGACAGCGTCATGCACTTTCCAGAGAAAAGCATAAAAGTACCAAAAAAAAAAAAAAAAAAGAAAAAAATTTGGAAACGTATTTGAAGAAAGAAAAAAAAAGAAACGAACGAGAATCAATCGAAACAATTTATTTCAAGATATTCCTTTCACGAGCCTGAATATTCTACAAAAAAAAAAAAAAAAAAGAAATATTTTTCGCTACATGACGTAAAAATACGTCCAATTTTACTAAAAAAAAAAAAAAAAAATATCAATTTAGATTCCCGAAGATCCAGCAAACAAATACAACTTCAAAAATCCTTCAGTTCCTACAATCTGCTCTGCAAATTTTTATTAAAAAATTCACAAATAAAATAAAATGCTAAATACTCGTTTCAAACGATATTATTCAATAATAATAATTATTTTTTTCAATGTTTCAATTAACAAAACAAACACATAAATGGTGCAAGTGACTCCAGAGGTAATAACGTACAAGGGTGTTGTAGAAGCACAGGTGGTTGGTGTTCATATTCATGAGTATCTCGATCGATTCTTCATCAAAATATTGACAACTTGAATATTGGTTGATAGTGCACAAGGAATTCTATGCCAAATCGGTCAACGTGTGCAACTAAACTATTTATTCAGTCGTCTCTAAAATGAAACGAAAAATCAAAAAAATTAAAATAAAAAAAACCTGAACATGAGTTTGAAATAAAAATACAAATCGATTCGTCTTCGAAATCCATATTTTGAGAAACATCAACACAAAATTGGAAAATTGAGAGAAAAAAAAAAGAAAAAAAAATTACTAACGTGAGTTTGAAGTAAAAAAATACAAATCGATTCGTCTCGTGTCGATGTTTTGAGAAATCTCCCGTATACGGTACGATTACGTGTACACTGTAGTGTGATGAATCACAAGTCAGTTTGTTACCGATATATATATATATATATATATATATAAATCGTTATATACATATGTATAAGACAAACCGAGTCGATATCAGTGCCCTCGTCAATGAATAATTCAGTTTCATGGTCTACGCGATGCTGACAGCTCTTCTTTCGCTAATTTGTTTTCTTTGCCTCTTTTTCCCAGTCTTCTTTTTCCACGTGTTCTTCATTCGACACTTGAAATACGTTTGATAAAAATATTATTGCGTTCTTACCGAAGAATTAACAACGAATGATCAAAAAAAAAATGTATAAATAAAATATGAATAATAATAAAAAATAAAAAGCAATAAAAATAATAATTGCTGATTATTTATTGCAACATCGAAATGTTTAATGCAACGAAATAAATGGACGACGCGAGTTTTCGAAACTGACAACCACCTGCAGGGCTGACGAAAAAAAAATTAAAGTAGTGACGAAAAAAAAAAGCAACAAAACGTTGCCAACGTCGTGTCGATTCGGTGACAAATCCCAAGAGTTTCGAACCTCTTACTCGTACAAAAAAAAGGGAGAAAGATAGAGAAGCAAAACGAGATGAAAAAATAGAGAAAAAGCAGAGACGACAAAGACGGAGAATCCGAACAGCGACCGAGAACTTACTCTACCGGTAGTAGCCACGAAAAGAGAGAGAATGTTACAGCAGAGACGACACAAGCTTTATATATAGAACGCTGTGGTTCGGCTCGAAAGCACAGAGGTGTGCGTATATAAAAGCGGGCCTCGCGAGCCTTAAAATATAAACGGAGAACTGAATAGTCTACGGGTACATTCTCTTGTCACCCGAAAACGCCACCAAACCTCTTTCTTGAAATATCATTTTTATAAGTTTAAAAAAAAAAAAAAAAAAAAAAAAATTATATTCGTCGAACTGTCAAAAGGATTGTGTATATTTTATGATTTTTATTTAAACATCATGTTTTTTATTATTTTGTCATTTTTAATCGTTAAACAAAAACAAAAATTATTCGTTCGAAAGCATTTAAAAATATTTATGAAAAAGAGAAAATAAAAATTCTAGGGCTTCCATTTATCACCACATTTTGTGAGACGTATCCGCTCAACGCATCGACATCTGTAGCGTCCAAAAAGAAAGAGAGAGATACCTATATATTTATATAGAGCGAGAAAATCATGGCCGAAGGAAATATCGCACAGCACAGCAGTTCGTTATCGTTTGCTGAGGTCTGACCAAAACAGGCATTATCTCCTCCCAATTGCTCTGTGCAAACGCCGCGTCGTGTGCCGTACACGCGAGTCGAGCAAAAATATCATAAAAAAGCAGCAGACCCAGCTAAACAAACTCACGAAACGTCTAACATCAAAACCTGAGCCTCCGAATAGGATAAATAAAAAAATAAGTGTCGCCATTGGATATAATGAACGAAACAGATGAAATAAAAACATCATCGAAGCATACATTTTCTTATTTTTCTTCTATTAACCAAAAAAAAAACGAAATATAACCTAATGATATTTTTTTTTCGTCGACTTTGGTGCTTCGTCAAAAACAGCATTAGAATGTGTCCATAATACAAGATTAATACTTAGGGGCTTCCGAAAAAATGACGTTTTTCTCGAAATAAAAAAATTTCCGACAAAAAAAAGTTTTTTCAATGCTCGAATTCCATTTTCAAGAAAAAATGATCAGATGACAGAAAAACGAATAACTTTTTAAAACGAAAATCATCGTTAATATACACCGAAATTTTTTGTGCTGTATTCGTTATTTTATCCATTTCTCCAATCGTTTTATTTTTTTTTTCAGAAGTCAAAAAAGCTTGTTCAATTATCACAGACAATAATTGTATGTAAATTTTAAACTGTGTTATGAAAAACGACGAATTTCGTTACATCAAAAGGCTACAAACTTAAACATCGTTTTTCTGCATGGTCGGAAGTAAATTATATCTATATCTAGATGATTATAGCGTCCACCTTGGCTGTAGTGTTCTTTGCGGCTGTTACACGTCCGCGATATGCGATAATCATTCGTGTCGCGTTTTTGCGTGCATTGCAAATTCTTTAACAGTACTTAGAAATGTTTTTACCTCGTTTCGTCAAACGTTAGACGCGGGTGGTAAACACACGTGTTTACAAATCGATTTGATGTCGTAAATATACGAATATAAAACGAATTTTACAAGTCCACAGGTTTATACATATAAAGTACGTTTGGTAAACTTACTTTCCGAGTTCCTCCTTGACTTCGTAATTGTCACTGAACCGCGTGGACGCGACTGGAACAGCCATACCGACGACACTACGAGGACTGTCTCTGTCGCTCTCTCAACTTCTACTTCTCACACCCCGTCACTCTTCGTTGACGCCGTCGCGAAATGTTAATTGTTGTTGTTTTTGTTTTTTTTTGTGTGTGTTCTTTTTCTTTTTTATAAATATTTTCCCAAATGTTGTATTTTTATTCCTCGAACGACGAGTTACGAAAGGAATCACTCTAAAGATATTTGAAACGTTGAATTATCTAAGATTTTCGTAAACACATAATTTCGAAGGTTGGCTGCGAGGGTGAAAAGGCCGAGGGAGGGGGAAAAAAGCCCGGAGATTAGAGAAGATTCGTGGTTTTGTTTTTCCGTGGCAAAAACGGTCGAGGCAACACAAACACACTTTGGAACAAGAAATAGAGAGAGAGAGACAAAGAATACTGATCACATCACACAGCGGGACGAACAGTAGGAGGGGCAATACCGGAGGGAGAAAGAGGGATGAAGCGAGAGAGAGAAAGAGAGAGAGACAGCCAGTTAGCGGGTCAAATACGATCAATAAGAGAGAGCGTCGTCGCGACGCGGATAGAAGAGAGAGATGCTCGTGAATCTTTCTTTCTCGCTCTTTCTCTCCTTCCTTCTCTCGGTCGCACAGAAAATAGCGGGAGGAGGGAGGAGGAAGACACAGAGAAAGAGAAAAAGAGAGATCGAGGCAAAGTAGGGGTTATGGCGGCTTTATTTTCCGCGCGCTTTAAACTACGCCGCCTCGAACCACACGACCGGCAAAATACACCAATATTTCCTGGAAGTGACGTATTTTAATTGAAAATGAAGGACAAGGGTTTGCAGCAGGATAGAATTAAAAGTAACGATGAAACGATTGTTATTAAAGAATACCGACACGTCCGCTCGTCTCGCCGGCAGACCGTCAACTGACTACCGTCGTCCGACTCTCCGACCTCCGTCTTCGTCACGCTCGCTCACTCGCTTCCTCTCTTTCGCGTTAGAGTGGGAGCTCAGTTGCGTGCGCGCCGCGAGGCCGCTACCCTCTCTACTTGTCGCGTGCCTCGTTCTCTCCGTCTCACTTACTCGCACTCCCTCTCTCTCTCTCTCTTTCTACTATTTTCCGCCACGCAGCAAGTGGTGGGGAAAGTGACACCTTTGTGTATTTTTTGTTACTCTGAAAAGACCATCAGCTTTTTTTTTCAAATTAAAAACTACTACTCTTTCGTAGGAATTTGGACTGCTCCTATAGGAATTTTATTTTTATGCACGAAACAATATGATTGAAATATTGTTCTTATTTTTCGGGGAAGCGCACGAAAGAACTGTTTCTACGAAATGAAGAGAACTTCAAAGTGCTTGAAAGTTAAATATACTCCTAGTCTTTGATAGCATTACTGACAAACAATAAACCGAACGAGCAAACGATAGAAGCCGAAAAGCACGCTAATTTAAAAACAAGAGGAACCAATCACCGGTGTCGCAAACTTTCTTTGCGCATAGGGTTGAGGGTGAAAATGGACACAAAGTGGGGATAATTTTCGTCCAATTGGTTTTTGCTGGTGCCGTTAGAGGCAGCACCTCGTACCGCGGACTAAACAGGTTGGATTTACTTCTAATCAATCGACTAAGTAGGAACGACGCTGTACACACACTATGTTTATTTGTATGCGAGGGGGTAAATATAAGCACTAACGGAGTTTTCACTGTACGCGATTTTTACCTCGTTCGTTTCGTGTCATTCGGGACGTTCGCGCACACGTCTACGACTCTTTTCGCGTACTGTATAGCACACGTTTTGTACGAGTACACCGCTGCTCTGCCTATCAACGTCAGGAGGGGGCGAGTGGGAGAGGTGCGGAGAGGAAGAGTCGACCGCGCAGCAAACCTACGCCGAATAACCCGAGGGGATATATTTCCCTTTTGCCTCTCAGCTCTCTTTCTCTCTCTCTTTCTCTTTCTCTCTTTCTCTCGATTCCTCTTACCGTTTAAATTTAGAAGCAAGACACACGGCGCTCCTTCTTACAACCAACCTCTTTCTTTTTTTATTTTTTCTATATTATTATTATATCTGTGCGTTTCCACGTAAACTTTATGTTACAATAACCGTAAAAGCATAGAGCGACATTTTTTCTCGGTTTTCGTCAACCGCGCGTAGTATTTATATACTTGTTAACAGGAAATTGCGCTTCCCGAATGTTTTTTTTATTTTATTTTTTTTTCTTTATTTTTCACAATTATTGGCCATATCCGCTTTTATTTGCAAGATTAATCCGGAATAATTTTTTTTCGTAAACGACGGATCGGAAAAGTCTTTTTTCAATGTATTATTTTTTTATCACGTCGTTCACGTTTTTTTTCTTTCGGGAGGACAGGAAGGCGAGAGCTTTAAAACTCTGTGGACGCGTCTCACGAACGAACTGTGTTTTGTTCGAGCGACACGCATGTACCGGGCCAAACCGTCACACCGCGTTTGTAACCACGCTCGATCCTGGGGATACTCTCAGTCCGTTCTGATTCTGATAACGCTGCTCAACACCGACCCCCCTGACTCTTCTTTCTTTCCCTCACTCTACTACCCCTTCTGTCACTATCCCAACGCTAGCTATCAGCGACCATAGCGCCACCCTCTCTGACGCGTGGCCATTTCCGTCAACGCTGTCGAGCCGCAAGCGCACTCAAAGTTTTTTCCAGCCCCTCAATCCCCGATTCTCCTCGGTCTGACGCACCCACCCCCGCTCCATTTCACCCTCTGTAACCCAACCTTACGTCGACGGTTGCACGCGCGTTATTCGTTTTCTCTCTATTTATCTTTTCAATTCCCTCACTCCGGCACAAGTGGATTCTATCTTGTTCAACGAATTCTCGCTCGATAGAGAATTCAAATGTTTTGGTGTACATGTGTAAAATAAACTTGAAAGAAAAAGTAAAATTCTTTTGACTGAAATTCTTTTCGGAAAATTGAATAGGAGCGTTCGTGAATTTTATTTTCCCTCGACATTTTCAACGAGCTTTCATTTTTTATCAAACCTTCATCTCGATCTCCAACAAAATTCGTACTGCCATAACCTCACTTTATTCTCACGATCCCAATCGAAATCGACGACTACGCGAGTCAGTCGAGACGGGAGGTCCTTACACTTTGATGTTCGTACGGCCAGTTATTGACTCGTATCACTACATGAAGGCGCGTTAAATTACTCCGTACTACTGAAAAATCATTTAATGCAATATGCGCCGAAAGAAAAAGTGTTTATACGATTGAAAATGAAATCGTGACGAGTGTCAAATTTGTGTTCGAAGAATTTAAAAACTGTCGTTATTTTTCGATCGTTCAATGAAGCTTTTGTTTCGAGTGACACGTTCAGAAAAGTGTAAGTCAAAACAATGTTCAAACGTGCTTTTAATCGTAATATTCATCGTAATATTATTGTGAAACGAGAACATCGTAAGATCGAAAAATAATAAACGATTTTACAGAACGGAAGTGATCTTTGTGGGAAATAAAAGAAAAATACGACAATATTGAAGTATCAATTTATTTCTCAATCAATTTCAATGTCAATTAAAAATACATGAAATTTCGAATTATTATATGATTATTGTTATCTACTGGAAAAATATACGGCAGAACCTTGAAAATATTTACAATCTTTTCGGTAGAATTTCGAAAAAAACTTCTTGTCTACTCATCATCAGACTGTGTGTTCAGTTATTTCACGAATATGAATATTGCACTATTTTTTGTTGTCACTAAGATTTCGTACGCACGATAAAGTTTTCTATAACTTCCCGCTGCATCAATATTTCGTAATACAAATATCATGGTCCATTAGTTATGTGCTAAAGATAAACATTTAATGAATAATTATACGGGAATATATTTCTCAGTGGAATTTATCGTCGAAAATCAACGAAAGTATTCGTAAAAAAAAAAAAAAAGTTGTGTCAACTGTAAACATTTGTGGCCTGGTTTTTTTTTTCGATTTTTCTTTTTAATCATCAATAAAACGGAATTTTTTAATATACATATATCTCTTATATAATATATCTCACTCTTATAAACTGTCAAAGTTGGAATAGTCTTTTAAAATAAATGATATAAATGATAATAAAAAAATGGCAGAAGTTTCGTCCGCCACCGAAGCGTTGAAGAAAAAAATCATCTTAAAACTACATCGTCGAAGAATCGTCGTTTTTTGTTTCGTTCTTCTTTATGACGAAATCGATTGTTGTTGTTGATCGAATTGAATTGAGTGCCAAATGTATGATCGTCATTATTTTTTTTCATTATTAGGCTGTGGTTTAGGCGAATAAATGCATCGTTATTTTTGTGCCAGTCTCGACGTTAGTCAACACACAAAAAAATACAGATAATAAACATTTTTTTTAACGTTCTTTTCAGGAACGAAAACGTACCAATTTGCTCGAATTATTTAACAAATTACTCGTTTCCGATTAAATTCTCATTTCGAATTCTTTGAACGTACGGAATAATTGGCATTTTGTTTTTTGTTTTCCTTTACTTCATTTTTTGTTTAATACAAATTTGAGTAATTTTGACATATTATTTTACAACGAACCATTACGATTTTTGGACATTTGACGTTCAACTAATTTTGGTAATTTATCAACATATTTTTCAACAATACGACATAATATTGATTTATATAATTTTTTGTTGCCTTGAACTTTATAAGGAATGAGGCAACTCTTGAAATTCTCAATGAAATATTCTGGAGAGCTCGTTTGTTGAATTGTGTTTGGATTTTCAAGTCCGTCTAAAGTTTATTCCACTGGTCCGAGGTTTCGTGAGTCATGGAAGAAAATAATGGACTCTAGTTTTTATTGATTTTTTGATCGATCTCAACGAGATCAATAGTTTTAGCAGGCTTTTCGTTTAATTTTTTTAGAACATCGCTGCAAAAAACAATGATTTTAGGGAATGGATGCTCCGCAAATTTTTCGTTTCATTTATTTTTCTCTCCGTCTTTCTCTCTTTCTCTCGCAATCGTAGAATTCAGGAAAACTCTGCTGTTTACTGTATTCGATTGGTTTTTTTCTTTTTTTTACTCGACCGTCACAGACTTGGCGAGATTTCTCGGACAATCGACGTTGCAGCCTCGCAGAACGGCGATGTGGAACGAGAGCAATTGCATCGGAATAACGGTCAATACTCCTTGGAGGCAATCGACCGTTCTTGGCACCTCCAGACAACGAGCGGCCAATGCTTTTGTTTCCTCGTCACCGTCCTCGCATATCACGATTGGCCTACCCTCTCGGGCTGTCACTTGTTGCAGGGCGTTCATGCATTTCTAAAACAACAAAAAAAACAAATTAAATCAGAGAATTTATTATAATCAATAAAAAAATCGTCAAATTTCGAAAAATCATAGTGTCATTTTTTTTTTGTAACTTACGTTGTAAACCGGATCTCTCATAACGATCATAATAACCGGCATCGAGTCGTCAACCAACGCGAGAGGTCCATGCTTCAGTTCTCCAGCCATTATACCTTCGCTGTGCATGTACGTCAACTCTTTAACTTTCTATAAACAATAAAAACATAAAATTTTATTTTTTGTTACTACAAAAATATTTATCTTTAATTTTCATTTGTTGACTGAACATTTTCCTATTTAGTAAAAGATCTGTAAATAAAATCTTAATTATCCCCTGCATTTTATCTTCTGTGAACTTTTTTTTTCAAATAATCAAGAACATAATGTTTTATTGACAGGAAAAGAAAATATTTTTGAGATAAAACAATGGAAACTCGAAATTTGGAGGTGAGAGAAAGTAAAAGAAAAATCTTACCAATGCTCCTTCCATGCAGGTAGCAAAGTTGTAACCTCTGCCCATAATGAGAAGTGATTTGTGCTGATAAAGAGATTTTGCTAACTCTTTAACTTTGTTGTCCAGTTTAAGTACTTCACGAATTTGGTTGTCCAGATTTTTCAGGGCTTCGATTATCTGAGAAAAATAAAATAATAAATGAAAGCTTCTGTGTGATTAAGAGATTATGGAAAGGTACGAAAAAATGAATTTTTTTTCGTTTTATACGTTACCTGCATTCTTCGTGTTCCCAGAGAAATTCTGTCCTCGCTCATTACAAGAGCGAACATAACGAGAGAAATGAACTGAGAGGTGTAGGCTTTGGTACTTGCGACACCAATTTCAGGTCCTGCGTTTATGTGAACTCCGCAATGGGATTCTCGACAAATGCTGCTGCCAACGGTATTCGTTATTCCAACTATCAGAGCTCCACGACTTCTGCAGTAACGAAGGGCCATCAAAGTATCGGCGGTCTCACCTGCGATCATTTTATTTTTTCAAAATCAAGTTAAAACAATCATTTATATATTTATATATTAATATTTATTTTCCAGATTATTACGATTTCTGTTTTTTTTTTTTTTTTTTTCAAATACAAGTAATTATTGAATTTAATATTTGATGTTTAGGAATTTTCGTGACTAAGTTAAATTCTCGATGGCTATGGAAGTCAATTTATTTACTATGGGTCTCTATGACCCAGATAACTCACAGCCATTGCTGTTTTGACGAATTCTTTGAATTCCAATTTCAAAGTGCATTTAAATTCAGTAAAAAAATGATTTCTGACTGGGCCAACGTGACCTAATCGTAGAGATTTTGAATTAAAACTATTTTTTTACAATTACGTCAAGAAATTCTTTTATTACCGGATTGCGAGATGAAAAAGCAAACGTCGTCCCTAAAAACGGGAGTATTTCGGTCCAAAAAGTCTGACGCCAATTCTACCATAACCGGGAGTTCGGTCAATTCCTCGAGGAGCTGTCTCGTTGCAACCGCCGAATGATAACTCGTTCCACACCCGATCAGCATCAAACGTCTGCATCTTTTGATCTCAGGAATATAATCCTAAAATGGACAATTTGAATATTGAATAAAATTCATTTCGAAATATTCTACTGTGCGATGTATCAGAAAATTTTATTGAAGGTCTGCGATAAGAATATTTCAAAATTCTTTTTGAACCAAAGATAATTATGTAAAAAAAATGTGCTTACGGTGATTCCACCGAGTGTCACAGAATTATTTTGGAAATTGAGACGTCCTCTCATCGTGTTGACGACGGATTCTGGTTGTTCGAAAATTTCCTTCTGCATGAAATACTCGTAATTTCCTTTCATGATCTGCTGTATTTCCATCTTAAGAGTTATGATCTCACGACCATGAGGATCGTCCATGCAACGACGAAGACGATGAATGCTCAAAATACCTTCTTTCACAGCTGCTACATCGTCATCCTGCAAAAAAAAAAAAAAATATGACACAACAACTCAATCTTTTCATACGGTTTCGTCGAGGAAGGTTAGAGAAATATTACGAATTCTTCATCGTCGTTTCCTTCATATTTTAACTATTCACAACCATTTACTCCATTTACTTGAAAATCCAAATAAAAATAAAACGTTACAAATCAAAAGAACATCAAAAAACCGTTTTTTTTTTTCACTAATCTGGACTAACTGACGACAAAAAATAAAAATAAGAACTAGAATAATAAACGAATATTTTTTTCTATAATTATTGAAATCGATTTTAAAATCATAGCTGTGCAAAAACTTCATGTTTATTTTTATTTTTAATGAACAAATTGTCTGTAGTTATTTATTTGCTTGAAAAATATATTTAAAGAGATTTTTTCATCTATAAATTTGAAAAAAAATATAAATTCATGAAAATAAGTTTGAAAAATATTTTGCAAATTTGTTTTTTTTTTTTTTTTTTTTTTATGAATGAGAGAATGAATGAAATACCTCAAGGAAAATGACACGATCGGTATGCTCGATGACAGCACTGGCATCAGAAGCGAAGAAATATTCGACCTCCTTTTCAACGAGTGGTTGGAACTCGGCGGTGCTGTCGGTTCTCGGTATGACTGGAACGTCAGCAGGTCTTCCGTGGGGACGATGATCTGTTCATGAAAAAAAAAATCACACATTCTCATCACGGCTATAATAAATAATGATACAAGTGATAAACCGTTTCAAGTGTGAGATAAAATATAAAGTGACAATTGTAGTTATTGAGCTCTATTATTTTTTGCTTCCTGTCACCTCGATCAATAAAAAATTCGTAAAAGTACAAATGAAAAATGAAAACGGATGGTCGAACAAGAGATCAAATAAATTGATTATCGATATAGACTCGTTCATTCTATTACAAATCACATTTTTACTCCACACTCAGAAAAACCACGAAGAAAAATGATTTTATCAAAATTAATTCAAAGAAGTGTCGATCTAAACAATATTTTAACATTTTTCGTTTTTTCATTTCTTTCTTTCCAGAAATATTTATCCATAGAAACGTCAAAATGATGAATTATTTATTAAGTGAGTCCGAATGCAGTTAAAATTGGTTAGAAAAATTAAAATATTGACGTATAGTTAATTCATTATTTAAAAAAATTAAAAATGATAGTTTTCGAAGCTTTTGTAGAAAAAAAAACATATATTCCTTGAAAAGGTGTAAATAACATAATAAATAAATCATAAATCTCTATACCAAAGCCCCATAAGAGAGTGGCGTGACAGACGCTGCAACTTTTTTTACTTTTTAGGATAAATAAATAGTATAGATATATACAGAAAGGAAAAATAAATACACGACGAGTCGTTGGTTCCTCCGCGCGTCCTCTGAAACGTGTATTTCGTTATTCGAAACTAAATGGCATTAGTAGAAAAAATGCTGAAATTAAAGCAGGTTAAAAGAAAATTAATAAATTTCAGTGCCTGAATTTTTTTCCCAGCTCCTTGTGGACCGAATCCTGGAAAAATTCCATGTGAATATATATACAGTTTGTATTTTTGGGTAGAATAATTCAGAGGCCTGTAAATATATTAGCAAAGCTCAAACATTTATCATTTTCATTAAATTTTCTTACAAATTATATTTTAATCCTCTTTTCACCATTTCTTATTCATCAGAACTTACGTCCTCCTCATTTCCGTACATCCAACACCAAGAAACGCGAATTCGTTAAGACGAGAGTTAAGCGAACGAAAGCTACTTGCAAAACATAAATATTTAACATGCAAAAGCTTTTTTTTCGTTTGCAAGCAAAAAATTGTAAAATCAGTACCTGGTGTCGATGCTTCGCTCTCGGCTGAGTGGACCGGGTCGAAAAAAAAGACATAATTCATTAAAAAAAACCATGCTTAACAACTATAAATAAAAAATAATGAATGTTGCAAAAAAAAGCATCAACGACATGAAAATCAATCAAAATCAACGTAAAATGAAATCGACAATCACGACGTTCGAGAAATTTCATAAAATATCATTTTGGAAGGACCGTATGATTTTTTTGTGTATATATTTTTTTTTAATCTTCTATATATATCGTTCACGTTTTTCTTCTTTGACAGTGAAAAACAAAGATTTCTCTAATATCGTAAATGTCGACAAGTGCGTTGACAGACAAGAAAAAAACAAATTTTGACAATCACATTCAACGACGATGACAATTGTACACAAATATAGAAACTTAAAAACGAATTAAGTTATTGGGTTAAATGTTAAAATGAAATTGAGAAAACTGTAGAAAAAAAAAACTTTTTTTTTACAAACGGATATGGACGACACACGAAAGGCCTGATCGATCGCATTCATGTAGATTCAAGCAAAGGTCAGATACGCCACTACGTTGGATCATTTTCAAAAAACAATTTATATTTCAAAAAAAAAAAATTATCAAAGACAATTATGATTGAAATATGTTATTTAAATTTTTTTCCAAAAACTACAAATCATGAATAACCCAAAAAAAACTAGCTTATCATTACATTTAGAGAAAAAAAAATATTTTTCATTATTTAAAACATTCTACGAAATGTTAAAATCATTCTTTTTTTTCAATTTTATCGTCTGGAATGATTGTCGTGATTCAATTTACAGCAAGAATCGATAGTTGACATTTTTCTTAGGCAATTAGTGATTTCGATGAAGAAAATGCTTATAAAATGAATAAAAATGAACGGAGGAATTTGTCACGATTAGAAAAATAGAAAATTGGGTGAAAAATGATCCAAGATGGTGGTTACGATCGAAGGTGAGTTTTATTAATAGTGTGAATACCTTTGGTCGCGTGCGGAAGATCGTCTGTTCAGGGGTGACAGTTGTATAGCCGGGTTCATGCAAAAGAAACACTCGTGTAGTATCCACATAACACGCAGATTCGGAATTCTCGCTTCCGGTTCACCGAGGACATCCTCATTGTATTTTTTTTTTTTTTTTTTTCATTTACGATTTCGATGACGATAAATATTGTTCTTTTTGTCTTTTGTTTTATACAAAACTACAATGATACTTTTTGATTAATTTCAAATGATAAGGATCTCGACGAGCTAAGAAATATTTTTTAATTTATTACAAGCAAATTTAAGCTACGTGCTTTTTTTTTGTGAATCTCAATTTCTACAAGCGAATAAAATGAAATATTATGAAATAATGGGATGAGATCGCAGATTTAATAAATAAATAAATGAAATCTATTAAAAAAATATACTGCAATTGGTCACGTCAACTTTTTACTGGTTTTGATACACAAACTCGATTCATATTTTATTTTTCATCCTTCTACGTGTTCACGTTCATTTTCTCTTCTTATTTAATTGAATTTTTGTGTTTTAATCTTTTGTTATTCAACTTTTTGATTTTTTTTTCTTAACAAAAACATGAACCAAAGTTGTATAATTCGTAATAGGAGCTGATGTGACCATAAAAAATCTGTGTGGCGATGGATGTGATCGTGACATGGATACTAACCGATTTGCTACTTCACCATTACTCCCATCTCTTGAACTAAACTTTTTTTAATAGTTTTACAAGAAGAAGAAAAAAAGGAAGGAAACGACATACACTAGAGAGGATTAAATAGTTTTTCGACTACTTTGGTGCATCGATAATGGACTTGCATTTTTTGTTAGTACTATTAGAGAGGCTTCTCACCGTACCAAAGACGATGGTTTTCTGGTCCGAAACACCATCGTCCAAAAGACACTTTTGGATCGTAGGGTTTGACGAAAATTGTCTTAATTTGTTAATCAACGAAAACAAGCAAAGTTATTCATTAGTTTTGATTCATTAGTCAAGATCATATTTTCCCATCTATCATTTCTTTTGTCAGTCTAGAGAAAAATAATATTGAATATTAGAAAATGATTTTTTTCTGTTGATTTGGTTTCGACGAAACTGAGCGATCTGGTCGCTAAAATTTCATTCTTGTTTCGCGCTCCTCTTTGGCGCTTTCTCTTTTCTTCGTTTCTCTCTCTTTCTCTCTCGTGCTTCTCAACGTTTATTCGTTTTTCTCTTTCTTTTCGCTCGAACAACCATTCACCACAACGTGAATTTTAGGCTGTCCCCGATCGTTTTAAAGTTCCTCCAATCGACTCACCTTTTCCGTACAAAATTGGCACGTGATCGGTTATCAAACGTGTCTTCGTCTTGATTCCAACAAGGAGAGGAGATCCTCGGCGTGTCGCGACACATTCTCGAGGAAAATGCTTGCTCTTGAAACACAGCGCGAATGCACCTTCCTAAAAATACAATTTTCATTGTTTTTCAATTATTTCTATGCTTTTTATTCAATTTTGAAGGTTTTTTTTCCAAAAAAATCAATCTTTTTGATTTTTTTATCAAATTATGATGCTTGGGAAACGTACCAATTGTTGGACAACTTGCTCGACGAGTTCGCGGAACGAATAAGTTGGATGTTGGGTCCACAAATGATGGATCAACTTGGCAATCACTTCGGTATCAGTTTCGCTCTCGAAAACGTATCCACGTTGTTGCAAAAGAGTCTTGACTTCCTTATAGTTCGTAACGATACCTAAAAACCGATGAAAAAAGTTTGATTAAGCAAATAAAAAAGAAAATCAAATACTGAAACATCAATAAATAAAAAAACACAAAAGTTAATGATTTTATTTATTTTTTTCTCATTTTTTCTTTCACATAAATAAAATGTCTCATAAAAAAAATAAAAATAAAAATAAATTTCTCATAAATAAAATCATAAGCATGCGTAAAAAATCGTAAAGTTGTAATTAAAAACGAATAAATACGTTCTCATTGAGACAAATGCAATTTTGATGGATTTTTTAGTACCGTTGTGAACGACGACAAAAGCGTTATCAGGATCGGACCTTTGAGGATGAGAATTAACCTCGGACGGCACACCATGAGTCGCCCAACGAGTGTGAGCAATTCCACAGTGACTATCCGTTTTTCCATCGAACTCAAGATTATGCCCTAAAAAAATGTTTAAAAGTAAATCATCGTTTACGTAAATATATTTCAAATATTTTATCAACAACGATAAGCAACGAATGAACAATAAAATTCTTACCATTGAATATTTCATCTTGTAGAGCCTGCACTTTTCCTTGCTTCCTTATTATCGAAATTTCCTTGCCATTCGGACAGTCAACCGCAACTCCTGTAAATTTTTTTTTTGTCGCTCATTAATCAATTAAAGACAATCAGTGTCAAATATGAAACTGTTTTTTGAACTGACAAAGTGTAAATTTGTTAAAAATTGAAATAAAAAAAAACTCTTAAACATCTTAGTATTTTTGTACGAATGTACGAATGATTTGTAAAAAATTCATTAACTTAACAGCCTTTTTAATACGAGTCTCGAACATTCTTAAACAAAATTAAATTATTGATTATATGACTAAAAAAAAGTGCTTTAATCTAAATAAATAAACTATATTGATCAACTACAAAATTTTATAAATAATGTTAATTGGAGTACACAGACAGCGATGAGTATTTAAGGGGTGTGTGGTTTTAGCAATTTTACGATTTAAACTGCTGAAGGCAAAGTCACTTGAATGGGTGAGTGCTCAGCGATGCACGAGCTCGTCCATCGATCGCTGTGTGCGAAGCATTTTTTCAGACTTTCTGGGTGGCATTGAAATTCAGTAAAAAAAAAATAGTCACTCGAACTGGCAAAGTTTTTCACATTTTCCTTGGGTCCCAAAAAATATATATCGAGAAATAAAAATTCTAAAAATTGTTTAAATAACGAGACAATAAAATCGAATGAACTTATTTTTTGTACGTAAACAAAACAGTGAATTAAATAAATGTCAAGAAATTCAGAGAATTTGTTTCCAAAAGTTACATGGAATATTTACTTCGTAAAAATAGTACGTGACAATGGAATTTGAATGCTCTTCACGTCGAGCCCAACGGGACATGCATTTTTGTTCCCTTCATTCGTGAATATAAAATAGTTCAAACGCTATAAATATTGTCCAACAGCTAAATTCATTCCTTTCCTTTTTTCTTTTATTTTCAAAACAAAAAATCTTACAATTTTGTTGAATTTCTTACTTTCTGAATTGATAATTCATTCAAAGAAATAAAATAAGAAAGATCAAAATAAATCAAGAAAGAAATAAAAACAATTGATTTTTTCCAAAAGCTGTTAGTTTTTTTCTTTGCGAAAATGTATAAATTCGTTAAGTCGATGAATGAAGTGATATTTTATTGTCTCGTTAATTAGCATGATTTTTTTTTTTTTATATTATAACAAAGTTCTTAATAAATTAAAAATATGCTTTTTTTTGTTAGAAATATTCCGAAGAATCATACCGGCAGAGTCGTATCCACGATATTCGAGTCTCTTGAGACCACCAACAAGAAGGTTGAGAATCTCGCGTCTTGACTTTGGGGTCAAATGGTTCAGGTATGCAAAAATTCCTGAAATGCGAAAAAAGTCGAAATAAATTAAGTGACAAAACAAAAATGAGAAAGAATTCGATTAGATTTTTCATCCGGTTTGTTCGGATGGTGGGTCCAGAAAGCTTTTTTCCCTAAAAAACAGAAAAAAAAATTATCTGCAAGTTACGAGTTTCCAGTTTTTTGTTTTCTTCCATTTTTAAATGTTTTCGAGAATGACTCGCAACTGAAAATAATAAAAATCGACCTTGGCGAGGTAGTTGGGAAAACGAGAAATTGTCGTTTGTGAAAAAGGAGAAAAAAATAATAAAAATAAGGAGAGAGAGAGAGAGAGGGAGACAGGGCGGAAAGGAGAGATCGTTGGACCTTCACAGAAATCGAAAGGCTTTCGGTATTTCTTGCCCTCGGCTATATACACGATTATAAATACAGTTATATCTTTCACTTTTCTCCTCTTTAGCGTCAAACACATCAAGGTCTTTAGTCGATATCAAGTTCTTGAAAAATTCGAACTTGTATACATTGAAAAACATTGAAATTTTCATTTTCCAGTCACATTACTTTTTTTCAAATATAAAACGACTCTACATTTTTTCTATTTTTTTTCTTTTTTTCCTAATTTTAACGTTCAATCTAAAAAATTAAAATATATAATTCAATTTTTTTTTTCGTTACGTATTTCTATCGAGTTCATTTGTTGCATTAAATCATTTGCATATCTAACGGAAACCAAGAGTAAAAAATACGATTGTTGGCAACTCGTATAGGAATGTAAATAAAAAATAAATAAAAACAAGGCACGATACCAGTTCCGGGGAATCAATAAATGCAACGAATATTCGAGAAAAGTCAGGTTTGTTGAGAAATTATAAGCGTTATAATATCTTAACGTGGCGAAAAAGATAAAACATGAAAAATTCCGGTTCGTCGTTATTTTTATAACAAATTATATATTTTAATGTTTTTTTCAGAAAAAAAAAACTAGTTTTTTGTTCAATAGATCGAAAAAATTGTTGAGTTTGTTAATCAGCGAGATTTTTCATTAACAAACAATTCGAGGAAAGACTAATTTGAATAAAAAATATTGTGGGCAACATTTACTTTGGGCTTTGTCTTCGGACGTTGGATTGTTGTTCAAAATTGTTTTTCTTCATTATCGCAGATAATAACGTCATCGAGTTAATCCCCATTTGCCGTTTGCCTGACGAGCACGTCCATTAAACAAACAATTTTTTTTCGACCTATGTTTGACGCTTTAACTTTTTTTTCTCCACTAATGCAGGTGGTAATGTGTGAATGATGTTTGTCGAAGCTTTTATCACTATTCTTATCAACTGCACTTGTAATCTTAATTTTTCTCCTTTTATTTATTACCCTGTTCATCGAGCTCTTAAACTCTTAACCGAAGATGCTCGTCGATAAATAAAAACTGAAATATGAAAAACTACAACGTAGTGAATTTTCGTTATATTCTCTATAGATATATCCTCACACCGATGTATTTCGAGGCTTAAAAAACAAAGAAAAAAGAACATTCATTTTTCCAAAAATTCAAATTTTTATGTCAAAATTCCAAAGAAGAAAACATTTTTTGGTTAATGTTTGACTTTATTTCTTCGAAATTCTACCAAAATAAAGATTTTTGTAAAAAAAAATGTTCTGAAAAAACCTTAAAATACGAAACATTAAAAAATGTGAGGGCAATTCCAGTTTAAAAAAATATATATTTCAAAAAATCCATAAATCTATAAATTCAATATCGTCGTATTTCCTTCCACTTGGATCTACTTCCGGCAGTTATTTTTATCTGGATAAATATTATCATTTATCTCTGCACGTTAACTGATAAGATCGAAATATATGTTTTTATTTAACTCGACGATTTCAAGATCAAGGGCGGAGCGATTAAGAGAAAGAAAGAGAGAGAGAGAGAGAGAGATTTGTTATAATTATTTTAGTAGAAAAGAGAAAATATCGATTGGCTAAGTGATTGTCTGGAAATTTGTCTGGTTCGTTCAATCGATTGGATCAATCCTCGATTATTTAGTATTTTTTCAAAGAACAAAACGTATACAAATTCAAACCCATTGGACATTCGACTCTCGGATTTCGCAACAAGAACCAGCAAAGCTGAGACACAAAGAAGAATAATAATAAAAAAAATGAGGATTGGAAAGTACTCGTTCGACGAGCTCGACACACACGTGGGCTCCCAACATTTTCGATCCCACACTTCTCCCTCTTCTTTTTCTAACTTTGTTTTATTTAAAAATGCATTTATCAAAATTTCATCTCAATAGTCAATTTTTAATGAATTTATTGCAAAACCATATTTTTAATTTCACTTTAAATAACGTTGTACCATTTATTACGAAAATATATCTGATCTTACAACATTGCACGAAACCAGTGTCTTAAATGTCAACTACCTCGTATTTACATTCGTCCGTTTCAATCACTATCCATAAATATTAAGTGTGTAAACTTTGTATTATTTATTTTCCGCTGCGATACGAAATTGATTGAAAAAATGTGTCAATAGTTGTGATCTTATTCATCGAAGTTCACTAGTTTACGAATCTTTTTGTTTAATTCATAATTTCGTACGAAAATTTTACCATCAATAGGAATAAAATAAATTCAACGTTTATTTCGTACGAAAATTTGTATTTTGTCGTATAAAAACCTGCTTTTTATATGAAAAATACATTTTTCAATGATAATAAATACATAATTGTTGAATCTGACATTTAGTCACATTTGTCTAGAAAAAATCCTCTAATAATAACTTCCCGAGTCACAGGACTTTGTAACGTGTTATTGTGGTGTAATTTATATCGAGGCTCACATTGATATTTGCATGGAGAATAAAAAAGATCGATCTTTCACTACCGGAGAGAAAAAAGGTGTGCACAGTACGCCTTTCGTACAAGATAACTTTCACTCGGGCATAATATATCGAGTGGGGGCGCCGGTTGTTATGCCAGTTTAAATTTATTTGTATATATCTATATCGATAGAAAAATACGTTTTTATCTAAACGTATTTATATATATATATATATTGATTTCACAAATTCATAAGAGTTTAATCATTGCCAGTCCACAATCGATACGTCCTTACAATGAATATACGCTATAGATATGTATAGATTTTTAGTGGTTATGGAAAGGCACCAAAAGTTATTTCGCAATGGAATCTCGTTCGTGCACAGCAGCAACGAACGATCACTATGAAAGTGCCTTCTCTGTCGAGACGAGGGTTGACATAGGTCGTTGCCCGAATGCCACCTTTTACTCTTTCGAAATGTCAAAAAATATATTTTTCGTCAATCAGTTTTATCGTAAATTTGTAGTGACAGACTAATTTTTATTTGATATCGAACATAATTCGACGAGGAAATCGTCGGAACGTGGGGGAAAAAAAAATTGTTTTAGGAGGAAAATCACTTGGAATACGTAAGTCGAATTTTCATTTTTTCATGGTTTTCTACCCTGAATACGCAAAATTTTTCTCTCATCTTTTTCGTATCAAGTTTCAATGGAGTGCGTCACAAAAACTTTGAGAGATAAACAATCTGTTTAGGTTACTATGATTTCTGCATTGGACCGGAAGTTGATCATTATTATAAGAAGAGAAACGTGAGATTAGAATTTTATCTCGCAGAGCCGGTTGTACTCATTTGCGATCAGTACGATCAAAAATAAACTTGCGATCTTTTCCCGCCAATTTGTTTAGTACCTGTTAGGTATAGAGGACAATTTTTCCAAATTTTATTCAATTAGTAACTTTAATATAAGTTTTGACGCGATTCGATCGTATCTTTGTAAATAAAAATAATCAATAACTCGTAAAAACAAAAACGAAAAACATCGATCGAGTTAATTTGGTGAATTACCGCCACAGTCTGTAGAGCAAGCAATTTTTGACGCGTGATGATGTCACATTTGGTTAAATTTCGAAGTCTTATCCTCGAAGTTCTGGACATTTATTAATCAAATAATTAGTACAAAATAATTTTACACATATCAGTATCTTGAGAAGATATTTTATTGCTCTACTTATTCGCTGGCCTTGGCGAGCACATGAAATGTCAGGTGTGAAGTGTATGAAAGTAAATATTTACATGCACAGCGTGGACGTTATCGAAATAAATGGAAATGATGAAAAAATTTTTTTTTTTTATAACTCACCGCACATTTTATCCTTATTTGATGTTCAAACACGATCGGAAAAATACGTCTGTATTTAATAACTGGAGTTTACGATATCACTTCGAACACGACTCGAAGCCGTCTGAGCCGTGAAACTTCACTTGCTACGGTTTTTATTAGACCCACGTCTATTGTCCACCAATGAGACACGTCGAGA
This sequence comes from Campoletis raptor, assembly GCA_948107755.1. Lineage (NCBI taxonomy): Eukaryota > Metazoa > Arthropoda > Insecta > Hymenoptera > Ichneumonidae > Campoletis > Campoletis raptor. The sequence continues at coordinate 20,466,142 of OX403624.1, forward strand.
ATCACACACACGCACAAATTTTCACTCTGACAGCTGCTCAACGTCGGCTGCTCCGTGGATGTTTTATAATTACGATATCTGCGTGTATTACAACACAACAATCATCTATTTAGCGTAAATATCATTTATTTAATGCGGTAAAACAACCTTAATGTCATAGTTGATTGTAATCGTGTACCACTCTTATCGGCATAAGTTGACGACTGTCGTGGAGTGTTTTTTCCCCGATAACCTCGTTTGATTCGCGTAGTGAGCGGAATACAACTTCGTGAATTCGACGCGTGGCAGCACCGGCCGTTACCACTCGTCCATTTGGCCTATTCAAATATTTTTAAATGAAACTTCAAAAAGTATTGCCGTTTCTATTTTAAATTCTTAAGAATCATGTACTTCATGCTTTATACTCGAATATAAATACTCTCCGTTTTATTTGTAAAAGTGATATTAAATAGCGAGCCATTTAAATGTCAAATTTCAAAGAACGTTTGAAGTTTTCTCGTTAAATTATTCCATGAAATATTTCCACAAAGTATCGTGATTCATTTTCAATTTTTTTATTTTTATTTTCAATAACGGAAATTATTTTACATTTGAAACACGATGCATAAGTGACGGTTAACGGTTTTTAAAAGTTGTAAGCACGAACTAAACTTCCTAATGAAATTGAAATGAAAAAATTGACGTGAAAGTATTAGTTATAGCCACGATCTTGTGATGTAACTCATTGTGACGATCGGAACGTTCGTTTTTTCTCTTTTCGTATGTCTAGGCTTGGAATTATAAATATATACGTATATATATGTCTCGAAATTAAAATACACTAAGGGCACCTCCTGCCTTTCACTTTTCTTCCAATACATATGAGCCATAAAGCGTGCCCATCTATTTGCAAAATATTTGTAGAGGTCAATTTTGTTTTTCGATTCATTAATCGATTACATAAGACACTCATATACTATGAGATATGGTAATTTATGTTTGCCATGAATAAACTAGTTTTTTAATCGATGGAAGAAAATAAAAACAAAAATAGCACAAGGGACATGTATATTAAATGTGATTAAGCCATATTTTGACGCCAATTTTCTAATCACCGATTATGTTTATACTGTTTACCCGGAATCTCAAAAATATTCAATACGTAAATAAACAATCGATCCAATTGTAATCGAATTCCCAAAAAAAAAAGTTGACTACTCATTTCGTATCAAATTTCCCCAAGACGAGTGTATCGTAGTGCTAGTAGAATAGTGAATAGTGAACGATAATTTTACAACTTCGATTCAATAGTGAAAATAGTGAAGGCGGATGAAAAAAAAATAAAACAAGGTGAACGCTTCATTGACTAAAGTAGTTTTTCTAGCGGCACCTGTGGGTGTTAATATGCGATCGAAAATATAACCTAAAAATGAGTATTATTATTAATTACGAAACAGCTGTAATTTCCAAGATAATTGGCAATTCATGACTTTTCGATTCACTACTTGGACAATAATCTTGAGATATTTTCGTGTTTTCCAAGTTCGTAAAAAGACTGTATTTCCAATGAATTTTTGTTGTGGTTGTTTGACAAGTCGAATCTTCAGAAAGTGACCACCAGTGTCGCTAGTTATGGCGTCTCCGTACAACTTCGGGATTATCGAAATGACACACGACTTGAAATAAACAATATCAGATCAGAATTATACATTGCTTTTATTGTTTTCGATAAATCTTGTTCTTAAACTGCTTTATTCACATTTTCTACTCATTTACAGGCTACTGAGTTGCTAATAATTAACAAGATTATTAGGCTATTGATAATCGTATATTTAGAGAAAAAAAAATGATGATAATAATCAAGTGGTTACAGGGATCTCGTCTGGGACCCTCGTGATGCATCGAAATTGTTTTTAATCCTGCATAAAAATATTACGATAGACCTCAATATAATTTTCCATTTGACGTCTGTTCTACGGATGTACAAATTTTAAGTGCAGACGATATTTCGTCAGAGACAATAAAATATGAAGTAACTAATGTGATGAGTAATGAAAAATCAAATAATTATGTGAAGATTGGACGATTCAGATCGCAGCAATTTGGCTCGAATTCAAATCAGCCAAAAACGATCATTTAGATCGAATAATTGATATGAAAGTGTTAAATAATGCGATTTACTCGATTCGAAGATAGACTTTACACCGTGAATATTCACGAATCAATTACATGAATAATAAATCTGTGGTACTTGTTCTTTTTTTTATTCTTCCATCGGGATATTGCCCCGATTCGTGATTTTGTGTGTCACTAAAAATCTGAGGATTACGAAATAAATAGTGTCCGTGATTTATTTATTTACCGTAGAAAAAATTGTTTAATTTACGAGGTAAAAGCTTATACGTTAGTAATACCGGAAGAAACAAAATGCTTACAACATTTATAATAAAGAGAACATGTTTATAACATTCAATTACATTAAATAACAAATTATAAAAGATTCGTGAATTTTTTCGTATTTTTTTTCTTTTTCATCATATTGTTGTTGTTTTTTTTCATTCGAATTTCGTCATTTTGGCACAATTAATCGACGAAGAAAGAAAATTTTGAATAAAATCATTTTCATGAATTAAACACGCGTTTTCAACGATTGCTAAAGAAAAGAAAAAAAGAAGAAATGATCGACGAGTTCTCGCGCCAATATGACAAAATTCAAAATCTCATTACAAAGTAGAAATAATAAATATATACAATGACGGGACATAAGCATACAAAAAATCCTGGTCAGCTGAAAAAAAAAAAAAAAAAAAAAATTACGTTGCGCGATCATTCGATAAGCAACTCTCTTACTTTTCAGTTGATTTTCTCTTCACTTTTTTCCCCAATAAATAAGTCTCGAAACAGAAAGATAGAGAGAGATAGAGATAGAGAGAGAGAGAGAAAGAGAGAGAGAGAGGGAAATGAAAATAAACAGTTCCTAATCCTCATCGTTTCAACAAATACATAAATAGCGCTATTTATACAAAGCAATTTTCCCATGGTCTAATAATTTAAAAAAATTAACGGGATGGGATGAAGAAAATTTACTAATTACGTTCGAGCGAATCGATTGACAAAGCTGCGCTATTCGCAATCGAGATAATTTTTGGGATTCACTTATAGTATTTCATGACGAAATATCTTTCTTTTTTCTCTCCCTTTTTCCTGTTTAATCTAAGGATTATTTTAGTACGCAAAATTGATCGTGTCTATAATCTAGTAATCTCACCATTTTCAACCCTCCTGAAAGTGCGAAAAAAAGAGAGAAAAAAGAAAGTATGATCGCTTCATTTTTGTTATTTTTTTTTTTTTTCATCGAATTAAGAATTCAATAGAGAAATGCTCGCACTTTTCTTCGTTCCTTCTCTCTCTCCTTTTTTTACACGTATTTAAACGCTTGTACACGCGTTGTTTATTCCCTACGAGGAAATTTCTAAGCAAAAGAGAAACGATTTTTCTTTTTCATTCATTTTTTCATTCCCGTACGAGGATCATCGTAATGGAAAAAAAAAAAAAAAAAATCGCTTTTACAATTACGAATTTTGTAAATCGTCTATCACTATTTCGTCACACCATTCATCATCATCTTCATCATCAATATAAAAATAAACACGCAATGCGAAGCTATCCAGCATTGCTTTGTACATTCGCCTGTGCTCCAATGAAAACAAACAATCAAATTAATGAATTATTTGATCATTGCCAAACCATATCCAAACCTAACCACTGTGTTTACGTGCTTGTGTACATAAAAAAAAAAAAATAAACAAAAAAAAAGAAGAAAATTATATATATTTTAAATATATATATTAGCGATTGGAAGATTCTACGAATTTCAAAAGAAAAATCTACTGAGATGGCCCGAAACTAACTACAACTTTCACCGTTATGTTCCAGAGGCTGATAGTTATACATGTATATATAAAAAAGAAAAGAAAAGAAAAGAAAATAATAATAGAAATAGAATAAAGAAAAATTACTAAAAATTGATTATTACATAGTGACAGTAATATGTGAAAAATTAATTTAAATCCTTTCCTGTATGACCATCACGGGTCCTTCAGTGCACTCTACGGTTAACATACACATAATTGAGATCGCATTTAACGTGGGCAAAAATTCATTTTTGTCCGATTTTAACGCCCCTTCCTTTTTATACATATAATAATAGTTATATTAATAGTAAATACATACATATGTTTAGACATACGTATATAATATATATATTTATATGTATATTTACTATATTACGCGTTACGATTTATATCTTTTGTCCTAACCGTATCGAAGTATTGAAAAAGAGGGGAGGGGTAGACGATTGCTCGTTATTTTTCGAGAGTTTTTCCAAAAGCAAATCTTGTCCCAATAAATTCGTGTCCTTTGATCATTGATTTTAATATTTGTTGGTTTTTTTTTTGTTTTCTTTCAATTCTCGTACTCGAGCGACAAATGATCGTGGCTCGAGAATTCATCAGCACAGGAATTCATTTTCGATTAACGCTTTTGTTTGGTTTGACTAAAAATTTAGCTCGAGCGGAGCAAAGTTGATTACCGAATTAACTCGCGCTCTAGCATCCCTCAAGTTTATCCGCGTTTTCTCTTCTTCATTTATGAATTTTTGCACGATTGACCTTATTCGTGTCTATCGTGCAAAAAATTATCTCGAGTAAAACGTCAAAATAAAACGAGGACACATTCAACTCGGTTTGTCACCACGCGCACGTGTTTCGACGATATTATTTACAAGTAATTTATCTAAAGATGGATTTAAAAAACCTTTTCTTTCTTTAATTTGTTTTCTTATCAATTCGGGACACCCATCGCGCCTTCCGCTCCCCTCTTTTTTTCTTAATATTTAATACGTGCTTACCACTTAACGAATAAAAGACCTGTCAGCAAATCTATTATTTACAAATATGGATAAATGAACAACAATGAAAGGGGAAAAGCCCGAATACACGATCGTGCGCGGAAATACGAGAGTCTTTAGTTCGCTTGTTTTTTCACAAATGTTTGAATTTCGGTTGCGAAGCTATTTATCGAAAATCAAACGAGAGAAAAGAAAAAAGACAGAGAGAAAGAGATATTCGAATCGGTTATCGATTGAAAAATAACTCGACAACTTGAGAGAAAATTTTCGATCGAATTTTCGATTCGAAAGACGATGATTGTGGGATTTGGTGGAAGACTGTGTTGAGCGTCAATTACTTAATCATCGAGTAATTTTCTCTTTCTCTCTCTCTCTCTAACTTTTCTCGTTTTGTTGCTCGACCGTCGAACTAGAATTTCGTACAATTTCCGCGAATCGAACTTCGTGAAGCTGCACATGAAAATTTTCGATCAAGAATAAAGAGCGACATTACGATCATGAAAGTAATTAAAAAAACTAAAAAATTCTCCTCGGGAGTATTGCTATTCGCGCTAAATTGCACGATTACGTAAGCCCGAAATTTTTCTTGCGACTGCAAGCCGCTTTTGGGTGTTTTTTTCTTTTTTTTCATGTTTAAATGTAAATGTGCTTCTATTTTACCAATTGCACAGCGACGAAATATCTTAGAGAAATTTCTTCAGATATTCGTAGAGCTCGACTCTGCTCCCGCGTTGTTTCGCATCCACTTCCGATTCGTTTTCAACTTCAATCCCTTCCGAAAAATCGTTATCCGCACCTGCAAAATGTCTTATTTTTAATTTCTGCCTTCCAATCCCGTAGCATTTAATTTTTCTCGAATTTCACTTTAGGTTTCATCGAACCATTTCGAACTATTTCTTTTTTAATTAGATCACTTTTTTCAATCGATACTTACAAGTCTCTTCTTCGCCCGAAGATGAAGATGACGAATCGCTCTCGCTGCTCGAACTTTCCGAGTTTGCAGACAACGAACAACGATCGTATTCTTCAGGTTCCAAGTATACTTCCGCACCAGGAAATATGTATTTTCCCGGAGATATTTGATAGTATGAGTTTTCTGTAAATTTTCAGAAATTCTTATTTAATCAAATGAAACGAATCAGTGAAACCAAATAATTTGATTAAATCGATAAAGTTTGTTAGAAACAATAATTCGTCAGATTTTTTTAGCAGCGATCAGAATTCAGAGTTTCGAACATAAGTTGCAAAAAGTTTCAATCAGTGAAAGCAAAGATCATTTTATCGAAACAGAATAAACGAAAAAAATTGTTAAATTACCAGGTAATCGTGCAGCAAGGCTTTCTTTGATTTTGGGTTGCCAGCATCGTCTCTCGAGTTGATCGATCTTAGTTTCGTTGTTATCAACAACAAGATTATTGGCTTCGGTGCTATCGACGCTATTGCAGCTGTCACCGATGCCGGAATCGATGGCAGAATCGATGGAAGCGTGTCTAGCTTTGGTGGAGAGTTTTTCGAGATCAAGAAGATCTTCGTCGGGGATAATATCGATATCTCTTCTGGGATCGATGACTTGATCGATGTTGATGGCGGTAGATTCGTTGGAGGAATTGTTTGACGGATTTTCATCAAAGTTTTCCATTATCCTTGGAACAACGTGACACTCTTCGAGATTAAATATTTGTCCGTTGTTTTCGGAGGTTGATTCGACCGATATAACACGATTGTACCGACCGACAGCGAATTTCTTTTCGTCCTCGGAAACAGACGAAACAACCGGTGTTTCCGTACAACAAACGGCTGTTTCGTCCTTTCTCGTACATCCAAGATGAATCCTTTTCGGACTGCTCTCCGCGCTCGAATCTCCGAGTCGCCTCTTCGGACTCTCGCCCAACAACGCGAAACTAGCCTCTGTATTTTCCATGTGACCAGCGTGGAACGGAGATATACAAATTTCCGTATTCTCCAAACATCTCGGCATCGTGTTCGCGTTGATCGTTAAACTGTCCTGACTCTCCGACGATGTGTTGTGCTGCGGTTTTAAATCTACAACCGCCTCACTGTCCTGTGACAATTCGTGAATCGTCTCTGTATCCTGCGATCGTTCCCACGGATCGCCCGCCGGGAATATCGATGGGGCTGTTAATTGTGGCGCTTCCTTCAACAGATCGGTCCTCCAACAAACTTCTTCGAAGTCGCTCCCCATTCTTTATCAAAAACAATCAATTACCATCAGAATTTTCGTTTATTTGCAAACAAAAAAAGGAGTAAAAGCATTTTTCAATGGATATTCGACGTTAAAGAGACGAGAATTTTCAGAAAATATGAGAAAAAAAAGATACAATTAATTAGGAAAAATACTTACAAATGACACAACTGGTTAATTATGACATCACCGTCCCCCAATAGCTCAACATCAAATTTGAGATGAGGCAACGATTCCCGATTGATGAGAATCTGGGGAACGTCTGAGGGGATCGAGGAAGGTATAAGAGCGACGGGACGAACTTTGAGCGACGAGCCAATGACGATAAGGAGATCGCAAACGTCCTTGTCTTGAGCCATCGCATCGTGGAACGCGTCGGGCAATCCTTCCCCGAAGAATACGATATCCGGTTTCATTATTCCTTGCGAAACTAAGTCTGAAAGAAAAAAATCGTCAAGTATGTTGATGTTTTCGTAGAAGAGCAATATTTCATGATTTACGATGTAAAATATTCTCGAATTATTTTAGTTATGAATTTTTTAGTGAAAAAAACATTAAACTTTGGTTGAAAGAATTGAAAACAGAAGAATTTTTTTGCAACGAATGGCTTACCTCTGAAATTGTCGTTCGGGCTAACGTCAGCCAACGATGGTAGAGCGTTGGCTCTGCATTTTTGACAAATAGGAATTCTCTGAGCGAATATATCTTCCCGTATATCTTCGGCACGGACCTGATATTTGCATTTTGTACAAGAAGCTGTGGCGAAAGATCCATGACATTCAATGACGTTTTCAATGCCAGCGACTTGTTCGAGGGTGTCAATATTTTGTGAATAATTTCTCAATAGTTTCTTGTGCTTTTCCAACATTTTAATGAACCTGTGACAGGGACTGGGCTTGAATTGTCCAGGGTAAATTTCCCGGGCGAATTTGAAGAAAGGACGAGGATCTTGACCGAAATAATTGATGTCAAACATCGCCTGAAATTAAATCGTATTTGTTATCTTCTACGATCGTTCGGAATTGTAAAAAACTTGAAAAATAAGAACAACAAAAATCATATTTTTTACCTGTGGGTCTGGTAAATCGGGAAAATCTTGAGCAAGTCTCGAATAAATGCCATCACGACTACGGAAATCTGGTATTCCACAACTCACGCTCACACCAGCTCCTGTCAAAACTATTATTTTTTTGCTGCTTTTTATTAGTCTCACGACGTCCGTCAGAGTGTTTATGTGACGAAGTTTTTGACGACGTGGTGGTTCCGACATTATGTTGAGGACGAGCTGTAAGTCGAAATGATAATCAAAGTTATTCAGTGCTCAATGGAATTCGATGTATCGTGAATGAGAGAAAAAACCAAATTTAAGAATTTTTATATTAATTTGTATGTGATCGTGTATTTTGTATGGAAAATGAATAATGAGAACGAACCTTCCACAACGTAATGTCGTCGACCTGATCAGGAATCTGTGAGGGATCCATGAGGAGATGTTGTAAAAGGTCACGAGGGTTGGTACCGGTCAACATTTGTTTCTGGACCCAGGACGATGCGTTACGCCAAAGATGACTCGAGCCTCCCGAAAGATCGGAGAGTCCCGACAAATCCGACAAATTTGATACGGTTGATGATACTTCGTCTTTTTCATCAGCTGTGTCAAGCCTGAAAAAAGCATAAAAAACCATTGAAAAAACGATATTTTCAATTAGTTCACTTCGATTATGACGTTTTATTAATTATTTTCAATGATTTTTTATATTTCGATTAAAATGACAATTTGTTGCAATTTGGAAATTTTATTTTTTCTCTAGAATAGTAATAACTTTTGATTCATTGTAACAAAATTGAAAAATCTGTATCAAAATGGCAGCAATTTTGTAAAACGATTGAGAGAACAAAAAAAAACTAAAAATTAAAATTGCGATTTGATAAATTAAAATTGTTATTATTTATTAAAAGCGAAACAACTGGATGGAATTTATGGACGACCGATGTAGAAATGCTCAAATTTACACATGTTTCATTTTGTTTTCCCCAAAAAAAACTTACTTTCAAGGTATAAGCAGCCATTTGTTTCTTGAAAAAGTGAACTAAGCCGTTATAACTAAGTGACTAAGCCGTTATAACTTAAAGTTCGAGATGAATTCTTTAATATTGTTTTTTTTGTGCTCATTTTCAAACTCACGGGCAACCAGTGTCGTCGCTCGTAGAGTCTGTCCGCGAGGACGTTGAATTCAAATGATTCAGATCCGGAGTTGTAGAAATGGATTTTGAGCCATCGCTAAGTTCCGTGAATCCACTGTCACCTCCGAGCGTTTCTGTAATTCATTTAACCGCCAATAAATAATCCATTGTTTCTAGACAGTGTTAACAAAATGTTGGCAAAAATGAAAAACTCTTATCGAATAAATAATCAGAATTGAATACATTTTTTTTTTTTTTTTTTTAAAACCGAATTAATCTCTCGTTTTGAACGGTCCAATTTTCCGAACTCAAAAGATATTGGTTGGAAAATAATTATTTCACGAAATATTGTCTTATATTGTCGAGTAGTGGTCGACTAGAAAAAAAAGTGACATATAACCTAAAATGCGTCGTCGATTGTATCAGAGACTTTTGGAAAATAAGAATAAAAGTTCTTACTAAAAAATATCAAACATTGGCGGCAAGTGATTTGAAAAATAAGTAAATAGTATTAGAAGACGTTTAAATGATATTAACTACGAGGCAAGAGAACCGTGACAGTTGTCGAATGACAGCGCAGCGGTAACGTCATAATTCGCGCGTGTTTGCCCGGCCGCCAAACGTCAAAAATACGCACTGGCTGTTATTGTTTGTGAAAATCGTGCCATCTGTGAACGCGCAAGAGCCGCAACACTCGTCTATCTCGCTCTCTCTCTCGTTTTCTCTTTGTCTCACTCACTGTCACTGACCCCCGTATTCCCGCGTTAAATATCGCCGCAGTAAAATAATTTCAACCGATTTTCCCCATTCAGACAATTAACAAACGCGAAAAATTTCGTCACAAAATATCATTGAAACTTGATTAAATGATGCCTAGTAGCTGAGGTAATGATCGAACAATGATTGAAAAAAAGGCATCGAAATGTTCGAGACGCGCCCAAGAAACGATAATGGCGGCCAGGACCCCCTCCGTCGAGCGTCAGAGGTCGCAAACTACGCATCACGTTTATAATGGGCGTCATCGTTGCGTCGACGCCATCTTGAAATAAAGAAAATTTTACGACAAAATTTGACATATTTTGCGTGAAATACCTTCAAGATCTTCCTGTGAGGTCCCGCGAGTCTCTTTGCAATCGCGAAAATTGAGTTCAGAGCTTGCGGCTGTTTCGTATTCCTCGAGCTCAACCTTCCGACGTTTTGCTGGAGACGAATATTCTGGCAGCTCCGCGCCCGACGCCATTTTCGACAGCAATGCAAAAATGTTTCTAGTTACGAGCTACTCCGCCCCGTCCCGGAGTCTCTTGAGATTTCCGCTCGATGTCGCCCCTCCTGCGCTTTTTCACCCCCTCTTTTACGCCAACTGAGATCCTCCAATCAGCGATTAGAATTTTCTCCTCCCACGCTCAGTCAACCAATGGCCACCCACGCTCACGATGTTTCGTTTCTTTCTCGAAAGACATATCTATGATTTGACAACAGCGCTCTCCTCAACGGGCGATACCATTATTTCGGGGGTGGTAGTCAGAAAGTTCCTACTATTATTAAAATATAATAAAAAAATTGATTTCTCATATATGAGAAAGTCAATATTTCATTGATTCCCGAGCGTTTCGATCACACATCAGAATTTTCATTTTATCTCGAAGTATTAATTCAGAAAAAATGGCATTTTCCCTAAGTATTAAGAACCAGAGGGCAGACTTTAGTATTGGGCTCGTCGAAGTACAGGGGTTTTATGATTATACGGTTTGGGTTGGAAACATCGAACGGGCTGGACATTTCGAGCGAATACCTGATTTTTCTTCTCCTTCTTACACGTTTGTCCTAAGCTGAGTTAAAGAGAGAGAGGAATAGCTGAAAGCGAATTCGGAACGCCAGCCAATGTCTTTCTGAGCTCGTCCAAGCTGTAACAGCTGATTTCCGGAAGTTCCTTCGTTATTAAACCGGTCTGGCAACCCCGGAATATTAGTTGAATCTCCAACCGCGGTGCAGCGCTACATGACGCTCTTCCGGTAAAGTCTTTTCCGAGTGGTACGATAATCGGGCAAGATGGTATGTATTTTGGATCCGAATAATAATTACGAATCGTTGATTAAAATTAACGTCAATTCGCGTTTTATTAATGTCGGATATTCAAAGTGAACGCTGTTGGCAACATTTTCGTCCAGTGAATTATATTTGGCGAAATAACATCATTCTATTTCGGCGGTGATCTCCGATCGAATGAGCATGGATAAACACAGCTACGAGTTTGAAACTTTGATGAAAATCTATGTTTTTTATTCTCAATTTCATTGACACGACACTTATCGTGATAACAAGCGAAAGTCATTTCTCTCCGTTCCAAGTGTTGTCGATCTCTAGAAATAGCTGATTCTGTCAATCGGCAAGAAAACTTAACCTCTAAATAATCGCGCTCGATTTTTCATGTTTCAGACTGAAGGAACCGCCACGATCAGAACGCGAAAGTTCATGTCGAACCGGCTATTATGCCGCAAGCAAATGGTAAGTACTTCAAATCATAATTATCATAATTTTGCCAATTTTAAACAACTCTGTGAAGGAACTTACTTTTCTTTCTCAACCGGTATAACAATTGTTGCAAACAACATAACCTCTTTTGTTTACTTCGTGTGTAATTTTTACACTCGATCAGTCCATTGACTTTCATGATTTTCGGCTCAAAGTTTGAGTCCACAAAAATCATACGTGCATTTTTTTCGATTATCGCTAATTATTATTATTTTTTATCGTTCTTAAATATACATTTAAGTGTTAATTAGGTTAAAAAAATCTAAAACAATGTTGACATTGTCAAAACGTCCAGTATATTTCTTTTATTAAATCAACAACTTTATTTAAAAAAAGAAACAAATTTTCATTAATTGTGCAGAACAAATCGTAGACAAAATGGATAAAAAATTTTCTCAAATTTTTCTAACTATATGGTTGTATTTTTGATTTCCACTTCAATGATTAGGATGTAAATTAATTCTGAATTAATTCAAGGTCGTCGACGTCCTCCACCCGGGTCAGCCGTCGGTGCGCAAGACGGAAATACGTGAAAAGCTGGCAAAGATGTACAAAGTAACGCCAGACGTAGTCTTTGTTTTTGGATTCCAAACAAATTTCGGCGGTGGTAAATCTACTGGTTTTGCTTTGATCTACGAGACTCTTGATTTTGCCAAAAAGTTTGAGCCCAAACACAGGCTCGCAAGGCACGGCCTTTACGAGAAGCAAAAACAGACAAGAAAACAGAGAAAGGAACGTAAGAACAGAATGAAGAAGGTCAGAGGAACCAAGAAGAGCAAGGTCGGAGCAGCCGCTAAGAAGGTAAACAAATTCATTCAAACCTACAATTTCATTATCAAATTATTCACAAATTGGGAACAAAATTCACATTCGGCTTTGGGTGCTTTAAAAAATAAAGAACCGCTCAAATTGAGCAAGTTCTTGCTTATCTGCATGAAAATCATTATTTAAGAGTTCCTTTCAAAATTCCAGATTGGCACGGGTTCAGGTGTACATTAAATTTCTAGGGCATGAGACAAAACCTTTTTAGATTTTTCAAATGGTTTTTTTCATGTTTAATTTTTTTTGTTCCAAGGTCGTTACTCTTATTTTTTAACAAAAATAGTGCAATCGTCAATTTGTTTTACTAAATTTTATTAAATTATTATCATTTTGGAAATCAATGATTTAACTCTGATCAAACTTTGACTAAAAATGTCCAAATTATGAGTTGATTGTTTCTCCACAAAAATATATCAAGTCAAATTTCAAAGCAGTAGAAAAAATTGAAAAATTAAATTAAAATTTTTGCTTATTTTCATTCCTATATTTGAATTTCTATAATATTTTTATTCGACATTTTAATCATTTTTCGGTCCTAGGACCTTGGAACAAAGTAGACATTTATTTGTGCATGCTTCGGTGGTTTTATCGATCTTATGTTCACATTCTAGGCAAGAAAGTAGACGAAATGTTTATTTGTACTCTACCGACTTCGGGAGATGGATGGTCTCATATTTATGATGTATTATACTCAATCAGCATGTCGACGCAACTCTGCCTCTTACTTTCTGGGATTACAAAATATCACACAAATCTTCTGCAGCTTACAACAAAAAAAAAACAAAAAAAAAGCGCAATAAGTCTTGTAAATTCGTCGTTCTCTTCAAACTATCGCGATCCGATGGCTGCTTACATCATCATTTGACTAAAAAAACAAAGAATACTTCATTCATAATCTTTTAATCGTCATTCATCAGCATTTAATGAAATTCTGCTTTTTTTTTCTCAATATAATCACTCATCACAAAAATCGAGTTACTAAAACGTTCAGAAAAAACAAACACTTTTGGTGATTTAACAAAAAACGCAACAGGTGAAGGGCTAATTCTTAAGCGTCGATAATCTTCTGGTCAAAGGGATTTTTAATTTTTTTTTTCGTATCTATTTACGAACGCATGATGGGCTCACGAAAAATGTTAATTTTAATAATCGGTGTCGTATTTTCGTAGTTTGGATGTATTATTATTTTGTTGTTTTCATTCATCATCGTTTATGCGCTTCTTTCGGTGTCGGCAATCATCATTTTCATCATTTTTCTTCATGTGGTATCGATGCAAAATTATTCAAGCCTCTCACGAGGCGACACCAAAACATTTGGCACAATATCGAAATTTTTTTTCTTCTTCTCTATTACAGTAATTCCACAACATCATATGAAGACCACGAATTTGTACAACATCGGCGTAAAAATTATTGTAAGGTATTGCACGATAATACCACGATCGACGATAATTTATAATAAATTTTACGCAATTTAAGTCCAACTCTGAGTGATGATTTCGTGTCTCCAACGATCTTTTTCTCTTCTTTTTTATTTTATTTTTTTATTACGTAAGGATCATTATTATCGGAAAATTGGAGATTTTTATCTGCCTGAACTCGATTACGTCAGACCGGACAATTTTCCCGGTACATTTCGTGTACGAATCCAAACATTTCATATATCTTCATAGTGAGTCACGGATATTATTTCAACAACAACAAAAACTCATTCCGAGAATGCAATACTAGCATTAAAATCAATCTCTTCAGCTGAAAAAAAAATCAAAATTAAAAATTTTCCTCTTAGACAAAATGTTGATATATTTTTTCGAATTTCCTGAGACTGAGCGCAACACAAACTTTTCAAATTTCAATAAAAATTTATTGATTTTTTAATTTTTTTCAACATATCAAAATTATCAATTATTATAATATTGTTTCGTACAATAATTGTTTAAACACAATTTAAACTAAGTTATTAAAATACAGACATTTCTGTATTCTTTCAACTATTATTATTTTCATTATTTTTTATCCTTTATGGGGTTCTAATTTTTTGTGTTCATTGCATTGTAGAATAGTCGTACTAAATGTTCAAAACTTCCTCATCCATAGATTGCTGATTTTTCGAAAAAAAGCCAAGAAAAGTGATCAAATGAACTTTTTTTTTTTCTTGAAAAAAATCATTTAGACGGAAACGAGTTTTTCTTTTTAATTTCATTCCGACGGCATCAAAACTTCCGTCGACCGATTTTTGTCCGACGAATAACGAGTTTCGTTGTCCTCTTCTTTTTTATCCGGAATTTGGGGTGTTTCTTCGCTGAGTGTTGAAGTTTCCAAGGTGGTGACATCATGATCGGGTTTCCTGGTTATCAACGAGGGTTCCACGACATGATCAGTGTTCTCATCGCTCGTCGGCCATTCCGAGTTATCTGGTGGTTGCAACGATTTCCAATCGTCGGTGCTGGGATCTTCAGATATTTTAATAAAATACCATCGACCCAAACGGAAGCCCCAATCAGTCTCAGGGTTGAAGGACAACTTGGCTGCGCGAGTAATTTATACGTGTGACAAGTTTAATAACGACAGAAAAAAAATTGAATAAAAATCCAACACGTGCAACAATTCAAGGAGCAAAATATTACAATTGTAACAACTTCAAATGTATTAAATCGACGAAAAGGGACGATGGAAATTCGATTCACTGCTCCACATATATTTCTAAATATCTCGAGCAAAAATAAAATAATTTAGAACAAATTCAATCATTTGAAAACCACAGAATCAGAGCTATAATTAAAAAAGCAAAAATTTCTACCTGCTGAAATTAGAAGCATCGTGTTCAAAATTTACTCGGAAAAAGTCTTGTCTTAGGCTTAAAAAAAAAAAAAAATCAATCGGGAAACAAATACTTACAAATGTCCAGGAAGAAGCCACCGGGATAATTGCGTTTCCTATCCTGAGGGTCTTGGTTCTCCAACTCTAACATCATATTCCCAGCCTCCGACGGTGGTAAACTTTGTTGATCGTTGCCCGACTTCCCGAAAAAACGATTTCTAAGATTTCTGAACCAGTCGCGAATGCTCTCACCAAATTCTGCATGTTGTTCGTGGCGATTTGATCCGAAAGAAGTGACACCGCCTGAGACTTGAAGTTGAAAATAAAAACATATTTTAAAGCACATTGATTCCTTCTTAATGTCTAATTATTGGGAAAAGAAAAAAAAATACCGAAAGCAGAGGGAGCGGATTCGATCAATAAGATCGAATTTCCCAGCAGCGAAAAATACGTTATTCCGATAATCCACCACTGCATTTTATTATTTACAAAACTTTTCAAGCAAATAAACGCGAGACCGAGTGGTCGAGATCTTTTTATAACTCTTGCTACCGGAAGTGCATGATCGTTTCTCGTTAACCTATTGTTATTACCTTTTCTATCTGGGGAATCAATTCTCCGCTATTATGTGACCATTTGACATTGAATATTACAATGTTTGTACAATCGCCGAGCAACACATCTGTCCAATATCCGAAATGACGAATGTTCAAAAATTGGCTTTTATGTCCAGCAATCATCTTTATTTATTTCTTAATTCCCTCAAAATTCAAATATAAATTTGTCTGTTATGAAATTTTTGTATATTAAGTATTTAAGTATTTACTCATTATCACGCGTATGCAAAATCTCTGAAAATCCTGTTCGCATAACACTCATTTAGAAATGAAACATTTTCTGACAATGGTGTTGAATAAACACTTATTTTTTGAAAGTACCGCTATTTTGATGGTGAGTTCTTCACCTACTTTGCGGCAGCAGAAATGTATCACATAAAACAGATATTCAATGAATATTCAATGCGCAATCTATTTTAACATTATCGATGTGTTTCCCGAATGATCTTCAGTGGATTGAAAAAAAACGTTTGAATTGCGTTCTGCTAATTATGCTCCCAACTCTTTTTTAAATTAATCAAAAAAAATCAATAATAAACTATTATTTCAAATACTATATGATGATATCGTCTCTGCCAAGCGTACATAATCGTCAGTTATTTGTGAAATTTTTTAAAACAATTTTTGAGTCATTAGAGAAAGGACAGCTTCCCCTTCGTATTTTCCACGGTGCAAACGTTTTTCATCTGTAAAAGCGATGTGCTCTGAACAGTATATTCCCGAATTCAAGGAAATTTTAAATCGTGAAAAAATGCCATTCACTATGAAGATAGCCGTTGAAAAAACATATGTGCCATGAACATTGCTTTTTAGAATGAGGGAAGGGATGTAGAAAGCTCAGCGCGGTAAATGTAAACTGACCAATGTACGAGCAGCGTCGATCGTGCGTGTTGCAACTGAAAGCAAGATGTCCGCACACCTGATGCCCAGCCGAATAACATAACGCTTTCGGTGGATGGGCGACTGGTTGAAAAAAAACAACAAAGAATTATAACAATCGTAATTATCAGTGCACGAGTGCACAATTGACAATGTCGAGTTCGTCGTCATATCGTAGTGTCGATAGCGAGGACGACACCACAAGTTGGTTGGTGTCCTCCGAAGATTCGATAGACGATGAAGATGAGCTTACACTTCTGAATGGTGACGAGGAAAATGACGAAAATTCCACGACATTCGTGAGTATTTTTCTTCTAACGAAACTATTAAAAATCGCCATTAAATTTACCAAAAATTACAACCAAGGTCTTTCTTCAAATTTACTTGATTTTTCGTTTTCTGCTGCTTTACGATTAAGCTGCCATAATAACTTTCCCGCTCATACCATGCGACGTTTCCATTCTCTAGTATAACCTGTTCAACCACTGTGTTATTGACAACGACCTAAATTCCAATCTCCCGATTATCTTGACTGATATATTCCTTCAAACATCGCAACTAACGCGATAATAATTTTCCTATCTTTTTACGAGTTTGATATGTTTATTTGCGTGAGTCGAACTTATTATTCTTTCAAACCAAGAAACATTGGCATCAGTAATTCATTTTTTGATATAATCATATTTTCGATCAACCTTTTAAGTTACAAATAAAATTTTGATTGGATTTCTCATAAATTACGCAAAAATATCGAAAATACGTTTCACAGCTGTTTTTGAAGGTTCAGACAACGATTTTCATAACTTGCTAACCAACTTGAATTTAATTTTCACCGCCTGTCATATCTAAACATATGTAAAGCAAAAAAAAATAACAATTCAAGTGAATTATACAAGAAAAAAAATCCACCCGTTGAAACATACTCTGCAGCTACGCTTCACTATCTTTTTTACTTAAAAAATCATATGAAACTGCAAACGCTTTTTTCTGAAATTCGAGCCAACCTTTTTTGTCAGCCATATGGCAGGCCTGGCGCCAACTAGGATGATCTTGAAGTTCACATTGCTGACAAGCACCAAAAAGTTCTTTAATATTTTAAAGCTATGCCCAAAATTACATTAGTGGTTTGAAAAACTAAAAAATTGATAATTGAAAGGAAATAACTTTTCTTGCATTCCAACAACCTGGAAGCTTGGAAAAAAATTGATTTCAGCAAAACAGAATTTGAGTTAAAAACAAAGTTGAATAAATTTGACCAAATAATAAACAATAAAAGGTCATTCAAAAAAGAGACAATTAAAATTGCAAAGAAAACAGCAAAGAAATATGAGTCTGAGGCACGAATTTGCAAAACAAAAGTTATGAAGATTTTTTTATGACAAGAAATCAACAATGCAGTCTTTACAAACAAAAAATGATAAGGAATGAAATTTAATTTGTCAGGAATGTTTCATAAGATTGTCAGTTGAATACAAGGTTGAATACATATGGCTAAACAATAAGAAGCAAAAAGTAAATAAAAAAAGAGACAACTCAAATTGTAACAGAAACAATGAGAAAGGTAATGCCTGTTCTTACAAAAATTGTCAACAAAATAAAGTTATTAATATTTTTTGAACTCGAAATAATAAATTATGCGATCTGTATAAACAAAAAAGCGATAAGAAATAAAATTTATATGTTCAGGAAGCTTTCATACGATTGTCAATGCGTTTGAAGAAGCAGTACAATCTGCGAGAGGCAAGCGTATCACTGGAACGCTGTGACAAAATATGGGACACGATGCAACTTTTGAAAAGTGCTCAGTCAGCTTTCAAGGTCGAGGAGGAGGTAGATGAGACGGACGAAGAGAACAATCGGTCGAAAAGTTGTGGGAGTGATTCAATATCTTCATCTGTATCGACAGGTGCAATTCCTTACATAAAGTACCAACCGACTCAAGGCAACGGAAACAACGCATTGCCAAATTTTTATTTATCGGTTAAGAAGCAAACAAAAATATACAACTGTGGGACATGTGGTAAAATTTACAACGAAAAACGTGCATTAAAAATTCACATGAAAAGAGATCACGGCATAGCATTGTCAGGATCACCACAGAATCGTAAACGTTCGAACAATTCAGAAACGCGACCAAAAACCCCTCAGACTACAGACACGAGTTCCGTCGATGGGGATAAAACTTCTCGGTCGGGTTTCTTGAAGACCCAGTATCCGTGTCCGGTATGCGGAAATTTATATGCCTATATGAGAAGTTTGCGAACACACGCGCAGAACGTTCACGGGGTTGACGTACCGATGGATTCCATAGGGAAACTGAAGAACGAAGAGCAAACGAAGAAATCTGAGGCTTCAACGGCGTCGAGGAAAGTAACATCAATGAACAATGAGAACAAACGAGCAACAAAGACTGATCCTACGGATATTAGCTATGTATATACTTACGCGGTAATAAATAATTGTAAGAGTTATCGTTATTTTTGTATAATTTGTCACAAGCAGTGTCATCAAAAGCGAGAATTGCGAAGTCATATGAGAGTACGACATGAAATCGACGTACCAAAAGGTCCAGAAGGGACTCTTTATGGACTTTTCATCAAAGACGTTGACACTACTCGAGAATATTTGCGGCGGTTACAGCAAAATGAAGCGATCGACGAAAACTCTTCACAGTTGCAAACGCAACGCGCTGACCCGAAATCTTCGAGAACGCTGGACAGACCAAAACGAGCCTGTACCGCAAATACGTCTTATGAGGAGCAATCGAAAGAGGAGGAAGAATTTTGGAGACATGACCAAGTTTCGAGCAAGTCGAGCAGCCAGTCGCCCTCATCGGGTCAAACAACTAAATGTTTCTTATGCAAAAGGTCATGTGTCGATATGATACGTCACTTGAGAGATTATCATCGCATAAGTAAACCTGATAGCGTTCTACCATTGAACGAACATGTTTCGAACAATCCAATTTCTGAAGAAAATTACGTTAAAGTTGAAAGAATTGAAACTAAGGAGAGCGAGGAGGAGAAAGAATCGTCGAACCAAAAGAAAATAACGAGCGAGCTAAAATCTCCGAGCCAAAAGAAGTCAAACGGTACGATCCCTCCTCAGATATTACCATTACTAAATGCACAAATCGAAGGTCTTTATAGAAAAACATCAAAAAACCGAAAAGATCGTAAGACATTCCAATGTCTAATGTGTATGGCAAAATATAGTCATTTGTGGAGTCTGAAATGCCATCTTTCAACTAAAATGAAGGACGGTGTAGTCCAAATGCACGAATCTTCTAGACGTCTGTTTAAATCGCCATTATCGAAAAACAGAATTCAGGAAAAAGAGGAAACGGCGCAAGATCCTCTAAAATTAGACGATACGTCGACTATCGATAGCGAGAGTAGTTCAGTGAAACGTCGATCGAGTTGTTCGGACGAAAGTTCGTCAACGAGTGAAGTTATTCCGTCTAAGAGAAAAAAAATCGAGTTTGCGAAAGATATTGACAAATCGAGCGATACTGGGAGCGACGAAAGCGAGGTCGAAACTACGTCGAGAAAATCGAAGAAAAATTCTCGATATAATCGAGATGAAGAGAAGACCGGAGACCGCGGCGAGGACAAAAGTCCTGGTCAACGTGATACTAGAGATAGCAGCGATCGTGATTCAGGTATTGGTATAAGTATAACCATTAAAAAACGTAACAATTCTTACGAGGTCGTCGAGAAGGATAATTATTGCGAGGAAGCTCAAGCAGTTGAGTCGCGTCCCCGAGCCATTTCTGACGCGTTGGATTGCCCTGAGGAACGAAGTAGCAATAAATCAACGACCATATCTACTCGAGACCAAGAAGATGACGATGTTACCATCGTCGAGTGTACAGATAGTACTTTCATGAGGACCATCGAACAGATGAGCAGGCAGGAGAACGTGCGATCCAGCCATAAGGCAAGCAGGAAGATTCCCGGTAAAGTCTCTTTGAAAGTTTTGTGCAGAAATTTATTAAAACGGCATCGCGTCTCACGCTTTACGAAAAATCATGTAAATTCTCATCAATGTCCGGTCTGCTGTAGGTTCTATGCAACGGAGAGAGACGTGACTGTTCACATGATAGATCACAAGGTAATTATCAACATTTAAACTTCTATTTTATCGCTCATTCGATGATAAATTGTCATAAGTCTAAATTGACTGATTGTACTATTGTAATTCAGAAATTTCGATCGTATAATTGACTACACCATTCTAACAAAAAAATCTGATATTTTCCGAATTACTGTCCTCGAGAAGTAAATTAAATTTTGGAGAAATTGAGACAGCATGACGTCAGTTTTTGTGGATTTTTTATTATTTGAATAATAAAGCATCTCTTTTATTGAAGTAAATACATTTTATTGCGTAAAGATCGTAGAATTTTTCAGTTACCGTTGAGTACTTGGACTATTTATTTATTCCAGACTTCTCCCATACGAGACACTCTTTCGATTTTTTTATCAAATTAATCATCCCATCGGATATAAAAGTATTGAAAAAGAAACTAAATTTTGAATAATTTTACAGATGTCCAAGACCACGTTTCGTTGTGCCGGAATGTTCGGTATTCCTAGATCATCGCTACGTCGTTATGGGAAAAGAAAAACGTTGCCAGTGATCCAAGATGCTTGGCGATGAAATTGCTGATCCGCAAAATTTCATCGATTTATTAGTTTTTATAAATTCTACTTCTCTCTCATTCTCTCTATCCTGTGGAATAATTGTTGAATCTCAAAAAGGCTAAAAAGCGGATCACAAGTTATGAGCCATTTTAAACGGGTTTTTTTGCTGTTTTCGAGTAAAAAGTACCTTGTAAATATTTTCGTTTGGAGGGTATTTTTTTTTTTTTTTTTTTTTTTAATGAGACAAACGGGCATTTTCACTGAGGCGAATTCTTCGGACAGAAAAAGTAAAAATACGAGATTGTTTGCGACGTCAGTGCATGGTACAGAAAGAACAAAAAATCGATTACATTTTAAAGTTGCCTTTTTTATTTCACTCGAAACTACCATTTTCTTTATTTCAGTCTCCCTGGATAATATTTTCCAAAGACTCGTTTCTGAAGATTCGAAAAACTCAAGGACACAACGCAGGTGTTTAAACAATGAAATTATGAAGTTCCTTTTTTGTTTTGTTTTAATTCTTCATTTTTATTGAGTATAAGATTCGTATTAGACGTAAGTTAAGTTTACTGATGCACGAGCGGCGATTCGATGTACCTGGATTAGCTATTGCGATCACCCACGATCACGAATTTTTTTCCGTTATTTTTTTTTTTGTTTAGCTTTCAGTTCTTTCTGAATCACGTTCACGTGTTTTTTTCCTCTTGCTTTTTATTTTTTTATTTTCATATACAAAAAAAATCCCGATTTTTTTTAAACAAACCTCGATTACAAAATCAATAATAACATCGAGTAAATAAGTTGATATAAATTTTTGGTCAATTTTTCAAGCATTTTTTAGGTGCCGATTCTTAATCAAGTTGAAAAATTATAAAAA
Source organism: Campoletis raptor (assembly GCA_948107755.1). Lineage (NCBI taxonomy): Eukaryota > Metazoa > Arthropoda > Insecta > Hymenoptera > Ichneumonidae > Campoletis > Campoletis raptor. The sequence goes on from OX403624.1 coordinate 20,488,610, forward strand.
TGGATCTTGAAGCTTGTTTTAACAAAAAAATGTAATTTTTTGGGGTTAAGATGCTCCTCCTTAAAATCAAACTGCGTTTCGCACGACGACGATAAAAAATCGAACGAAACTTAGTCTACTCTGATGTTGGCACGTTTTCTTTTTTTACAAATCGTGTAAAGAACGTAATTAAAGAATTTTGGGATCCAAGATAAAAAAATCTTCATTGTTCGAAATCCAGCCTGCTGGAGTCGCGCACGTCTTAAGACGAAAAAAAAAACATTTTTTTTTTAACAATATTTTCTACATTTCAAGTTTTTTTTGGTTTTGTAAGGATAATAAAATAAAGTTATATTCGAACAAAGAAAGAGAGAAGGGAGAATTTTGTTGCGAGGTTTACATACATGTACATAAGAAAAACACAAATTCATAATTGATTAAAAAACAAACAAAAAGTATATTTCGTTTCTTTAAAAACGATGTGGAACAAAAACCATAAAACACACTTGTATTATTATTTAATTGCAATAAATCTTTAGCAAAGTTTAATATAAAATGGCAACAATTATTTATGTTTATAAAGGAATGAAAAAATATATTTTTCCTTGAGTCTAATCGTTAGAAAACAATGAAAAAAAATGATGGCCTTTGATTTCAGTTTTTCAAAGACTTTACTGTTGCATGTTTCAAAAGCAGAAGGTGACCATTTACATCAATGGTTCCGCCGCTGATGCTCGCTTCCTCAAAGGCTTTTTTCGCCCCGGCAGCGGTTTGAAAGTTGACGAAACAGTACGTACCACTTGGTGCTCTCCAGACGGAAGTTACTTTACCGAACCTGCAAGAAACAATTCGGTAATTTTTTTCTTTACATTTTAATTCATCAGTTCTGGGTTCCTCCAAAATAACCCGATGGCATTGATCTCATCGTTAGAATGCGATGAAAAATACATTTTTCTAATTAATTTTTTAAATCTCCCAAGTTTCCTTACAAATTTTGATTCAGACGGAAACACTTAGCATTAATTGTGTCAAAAACGAAAAAATCGCTGCATTCCAACGATGAGAACTTTGATTTCGTACAATTATAAAAAATAGTGGTTTTCGTACTTTCCAAATCTTTTAATCATCATATTCTCTGTTACGAATGGCGTCACGTTTCCAACCCATATTGCCAATTCGTTCACTGATGGGTCCGGTTTTACCACTGGATTTATCGTTTTTATTACTCTCAATTCACGGTCCGCGGACTCTGATCTTGCAGGCTTCTTAAAAGTACTGAAAATATGGTAAAAATCATCGTTACGTGTGTTGAATACTATGATGAAAATCGTCAATTGTCTCGCTTTCAAACATCGTCCTTTAATTATTCTTCAACCATTTTTATATCATATCTTTTTGTTCTAATTTGTTTCTCAGTTTTCATGCACATTTTCTTATTGATTGCAAATCAAAATGATTCCTTGTATAATATGAGGACGTAAAATACAGAATTTTTTGAATCTCTGAAATAATTTTAAAAGATGAATAATCTGAAATAATTTTAAAAGATGAAATTAAAATATAGAGAAGTGTCTCGAGCTTAAAATTTCTTTAAAAATCGAATTCAATTTTGTTACCGAGTTATTTTAGAGGCCATTGTTTCTGGAATGCGTGCTTGATCGTCCGGAAGGTTTGGATGGTAATTAAGTGTTCTGGATAAAAGTTTTTCGTTGCTCGATTCTTCCTCTTCGTCGGATTGATAAATCTCGTCATCCGTCGCACTTTCTGTACTGTCATATGAATTTTCATTTGTTGACATTGTCGATGATAGTGAAATGATCGCATTCTTTAAAAAAATGAAACAATACATAAAATTAATAAATAATTGTTTAGGACGTGGCAATCAAAATATTAATTCGTCCAAGAAAAAATAAAATGTTGATCACAAAATATAATCCGAGAGATTTTTCCCAATTACGTTTTTTGCTAAATTCGTTTTTCGAAGTGACAATTTCATTGCACTCTTTTCACCTAAATTTCTGTATTCAAAATACTTGTGAGAGGCTTCAAGTCAATTAAATGCATTATTTGCAGTATTCTGTTTACAAAAATTTCGGCATTATAATATAACAAGTCAACGAAGTAAATCTTTTACCGTTGTATCGGAGTGTTTCTGGAGAGCCAAAATCGCGTCACGCTCTTTGAATCCCATGCTGATCATTTGGCACACTTGCATGCGTCTTAATTCTCGTTTAGCATACGGACAACGCGGCGTGAGCTTCAAGCAGGTTTTGAAGGCGAGTTCCGCAGCTTCGTAATTCTGTATAATTGAAATCGTGAATATAAAAAAAAAAATTGAGAAAAACTTTATATTTTCGATATTTGGAGCTCCCTGAGCACAATTAGCAACAAAAATTTCGTTTTTAAGGCTTATCGAATATATTACAACTCCTTTTATTTTTTTCCAATACATTTCTTAGCAGAAACTTATCAACTCGAAATGGATTGTCAAAGGCGCAAATGCTGCTGATGGAGGATCGATTCAATTGACGAAATAAGAAAATTTGTCCAATTTGTTTTCTTTGTACATTACAGGTAAAAATATAAATTTTTGTTTTTTTACCTGCAAACCACAAAATGCTTGTCCTTCTCTGCACTTGGCTTTGGCCAATTCCGTCACATCGGTGAAATGTTCGCTGGCGAATTTGATGTCTGCCAAAGCACTGAAAAGCCCGATCGAGTTAAGGAATTAATAGTTTTTCAGTTATTAAAATTTTTTAAAATATTTCATGTCGCATAATTTACAGACAATTAGACGCACTTGGCATAATCACCGCAACGGAGATAGCAAAAACTGCGATTTATGTAATGACGAGTATCTGTGGGATCCAGGTTCATAGCCCTCGTCAAATAATTAATAGCCAATGGAAAGTTGCCAATTCCAATCATTTTCAAGGCCTGAATGCCAAATCCTTCCGGTGTTTTATTAAATTTCACCGGAGCTTGTTTTGTACCCTGTTGAACATTTATTTGATATTCTTGTCATTTTTTAAATACGAAATTTTTAAATCTTAATTTTACAACAATTCGAATAATAACTAATTTATCGTTAAAAAATAATGATAATCACCATACTACAAGATTTTATTCAACTGTCTTTTCATTTCAAATTCTGTCGAAATTCAAATGAATTGCCAAAAAATATACGAAAAGAACATTCTTTCAATTATTTATGCATTCGAAAATTCGTCAAATTCTTTTGTTATGAAAATTTAAAATTCAATAAAATTCAAACGAAATTTGAAGATTTGTGTTTAACATTCTCGAATCTGCGAACGACAAAATGACTGTATAACCACGAAACAAAGGAAGGATGTCAATGCAATGTTGATAATTTTTTTTACGTCACCTTTTTGACACTTGTGAATCCATCATTGTCGTCAAGAACACTTTGTTCGAAAACATGACTCGTTGTATCTTTGCTCTTACTGTTTTCATTAGTTTTTTTCATCATTTTGATAGTATTATTTTTTCCAAGAATAGTCGACTGGACGAAAGCGGGTACTTCCGTGGCGTCGATCGAAAAGTTTATGTCGTCATCGTTTTCAGTGTCGTTATCGTTATTCTCGCGGTTCTCGGTATCTGAATTATGATTATTATCGTCAGCAGCAGATTCATGTTCATTTTCTTTCGTATTTGTCGTGGTAGTAGTGACAGTGGGGGCGGTTGTTGTGGTCGTAGTAATCGTTGTTTTTAGTGTTGCCGGTTCACAATGATCCTCATTGTTTTTATCTGAAGTGCCATTCGTGTCATTCGTAGGCTGGTCCATAACTTGCTTAGCGCTGTTTTTTTTTTCCTTCTGTCTCTCTTTTTTGAGCTTCTTTCTTAGTGCCTTGTTCTCATCGTTTTTTGAAGGGGTTGAGGGTTCGGACTTTTTGACGGACGTGACAACAGTTGATTGTCCTTTGTTATTTAGGGCCTGGGTAATTTCCTCTTCTTCTTGTCTTATGCTGATAAAAGACTCGGGGTCTGACATGCTGCAGCAACAATCGCAATCGTCTGGACTGTCTTGATTCTCAAACTGATATCCGAGGTGCTCAAAAAAGTCTTGGAACCCGAACATATCAAGATCAATATCGCTTTTGTGAGATTTACGGTTCATTGTTAAAGAATCGAGCGCGACTGTTGAGATCTATAACGATATTTTTAGATTTTTATTCTTAAATCGCGTCGATTTTCACGGACTAGAACGACTGGGAAGAAATTAGCTGGAAAAGTCGGACTCGCGTTGTTCGACTCGTGAACTTATGTTTACTGAGAATCGCGGGAACCCCTCTTATTTCGATGTCGCCTTTGCATTTGTATGTTCTAAGAAAAATCCACGAACCGACGACGAGAATTTCAATCCACTGACAGACATGTGAGTTACGTAGTCGCACATGTGTTTGTCGTTGGCACTGGCTCTGGTCTGCGCCCTCTGACTTGGATTACGTAGTCGCGGTCGCGATAATTCGAACCGAAAAATTGCACAAATGCAACCCGCAAGACACATAAAACCGAAATGATCCAAATTCGATATGTTTTTTGAATTTCCAGATTCGACGCTGACGATCACGATTTATCAAAAAATAAAAATAAAACCCGTGTGCTTAGGTTTAGCTGGCAACTAATCACGCCTCACAATTATGATGTTCAGCACGAATGAGTCATCGAGATAACCCGATTCGTATTATTAAAAAAAGGGGTTTAGTAACAAGTTCCTTTTTGTCGATACATACGCTTTTATCGCGGCTCATCAAGATAACGTAGCGAACGTTTCGAAAATCGTGAATCTTTCATCTCCCCTCGTTGGTTCGCTCGAGACAAATAAATAGATTTTATTTTTATTTTTATAATCTCTCGGGGGTCGTTCAGTGGTGAACCACTTTAAAAAAAAAAAGGATTTCAAAATTTAGCCCCCAAGACAGCCCTCTCCACGCAAATACATTGACTTTTTTTTACAAATCTCTCGTGGGTCGTTCAGTGGCTTCCATCTTAGTAGCAATTTGAACGTTCAGTGGTGTACCGTGTTTTCGACTACTGTAGTTACTGCTAATAACCATCTCCAAGGCGAATTCTAATTTTCACTTTCCAATGTAAATATCACCTGGAAAACGGTTCCGCGTCGATTGACCTCTGGTAAACCGTGCTAGCATGAAAATTTGATTTTTTCGGTGCTAACTTTCTGAAAAATCTCAAGGGTGATGAGCAGTAACTACACAAGTCAAATGGTTGTTAAATCTTCACAATAGTTGTATGCAACGTTCAACACATAATTAAATCGAAAATCAAATTTTTCTTTTCAATTTTTGGACAAGTATTTTTATTTTTATTTTACATTTCCATAAAAAACAATTTATTTGTATATTATCCAGTCTAGAACCGACGGAAAATCGTGAGTTTTTTATTGTGAAAGATCCTTAAAAAAATGATTCAAACAATTAGTAACATCGTTGATTATTTTAGTTTTGTCTGTTCTTCGGATTTCGATATTTCCTCAAACAGTGAGATAATCGGACGGAACGAAATCCCACGATTCGGTTGTTTCTTCGAGAATGGTCGAGGAAATAACGTCCTGATGTGGATAACACGGATGCCACCAGTCCAAAACTTTAAGATCAACCACGCCGTTTAAAACGATAACCTGGGTTGGAGTTTTGGGAATGTAACTCGTTCCAAAACTCAATTGGATTCGATGGTGATCGAAACCTGGGGATAACGTCACTTTCACTGTTTGTAGTGTCAGTCCCATTACCAATGGAACCATACCGTATTTTAAACAAGAAACCTGCAATTTTTAATCACATTTTTATCGAATAATCGGTTATACAAATATAGCGAATACATTAAATGATCCAATAAATCAATTTTGTAAGAGTCAACAAAACAAATCGTTCGGAAAAAGACTTTAATTATAATTTTCAATCACTAATCCCGTAGGAACGAATTTTTCGAAAACAAATTAGATAAAATAATCGATTTTTCATGCACGAACATTAATTTTATAATCTTAATGGATATCGTATGTAAAATCAATTTTACCCGTAAAATTCGACAACCGTCTTCCGCGTTTGCTGACACATTTTCCGAAACGTTAAGACAATCTGATTTTCTATCGTCCCAATTAGTTTCTCCTCGATTCACAGTGTGCCGACTTTTCTTCACCTCTTTTAGTTTGAAATAAAAATACCAGCGCGTTTCTCCCTTCTGTGTGATATTAAAATGAAAAATATTATTGAGTAATGTGCTTTTTGCTTTGAGAATTGAAGAAATAAATAAAAACTCGTTTTCGATAAATATTTGACATTACCTTGTGCCACATGAGGCAACATCGCCTACTAACCAGTGAATGAGGCTCGTCCTGTTGAGAAATAAACCTAGAGCCAACTTTTTCTCCTAATGAAAAATACATGAAGTGTAAAGCTCTGATAACACAGGCTCGCAAACCTTCAAGCCGGACCATACTATCAGGACGCAGTCGAGGCGGTAAAGGAGTATCTTGTCTGTAATATCTGAACCAGATAAATATTTGAACCAACAATCAGAGCGTGTTTTTTGAAATTTTCATTAGATCAAGATAATGAATTTCCATAAACCTAATTATATGTCAAATGAACATTTTTCTATTGACACAAAAACAATAAAAATAATAAATTATTTTACTCAGTTTACCTTTTGTAAATGTGGAACCAAAATTTTGCTGTTTTTACAACGTGATACGAGCCTTTACAAATGCTGGCAAATTTACCAACAGCTTCTGGTTCGACATATTCTGATATGAGGAACCACAAATCAAGCGGATAATCTGTACCTGGAAAGAATGAAAATTGACATTTTTTTCAAAAAAATTTTGTATCAAGAGCCATGGAAGCAGCAAAGCACAGAGTTTGATAAAAAAGAAAAAAAAAAGCTGTCATAATCGAGCACTGTCCCACTCTCACATATTCAAAAAAGATATTTTTTAAATGATTGTTTCATTTTTGAATTGTTCTTAGAGAGAAAAGGATTAAGTAAAAAAACGGATTGTTTTTCCAATATAATATTTTTTCACCATATTTGTGTTGCTGTGTTATCAGGAGTTGAAATTAGACGTGTTGGTTATTTAGTAGGACAAAAAGTCTAATAATTAAATTTCCAATTCTCCTGCAAAGGAATCTTTCCGAATGCACAAATTTTAACTTTTGGACTAACCTTGTTCCTCTTGGGACGAACTCTTCAATTTTGATTTTCTTCTCGATTTTGTCTCCTTGATTTTTGAGTCTTCCTCGAGTTTCGTTATTTCGTCGTTGGTAAGATGTACACCTGATGGATTGTGTAATTAAGAATAAAGGAATTATACAGAATTAACGTGAATTTTACTTTTATGGAGTAACGATCGAATACATTAAAACTAACCTTCGCAACTGGTCACATTCGTTCTGGAGGTCGAGGCTTTCGTTAATCGGCCGTGAAGTCCCGATGACGAATTGGCGAAATCGTTGATTGTAACTTTATAGTTTTATCATCAACAATACACTCGTTATTACATCAGATAAATGGTGACAAAATAGAAGGAAAAAATAATTTCTTTTTGGCTACGAACCATCGGAATTCTTGCTTTCGACCATCTTCTTCGGGGTCACCTTCTTCCCTCGCTTCTTACCCGATCCAGGCATTTTGAATATTTCATCGACGAAATCTCCAGTTTGATCACGCACATTTTTGGATTTTCGTTACATAGCACACGAATATTGGACGTTCTTTGAACGCAGCTGACATTCGAGTCGCCGCTCGACGAGTCGCCATTACTGCAAGTTCCCGACTGAACCACGTGACACATATGAAAAATCAAGAGCAATCAAGAGTTGCTGATGAGGGTGGGGGGAGGCAAGTAAAACAACGACACCAGTCAATTGAGATGGGAGTCAAATGTCAAATGTTGAACGAAAACCGTGTGTATTTGGCTACGTTACTGGGTAGAACTGAGTGCATACGATGTTCGTGAATTTAAAGGATTCTCTATTGATAATTTGTCACAATTAATTGCCAATGAAAAATTCATCAATTTATGTTGAATCCTGCCGGTGGTCAACCGGTAAAACAGAGGAAGAGTACCACTCAGTACTCATCACACGTGATGAAAATATCGACCGGAGACCAGTAGGCGACGTTGGCGACGTCACGGCGACGACGTACTCATTATCCGGCGTGATTGTAGTTGAATCGAATTTTCCGTCCCCTCCTGCCCCGTCTATCGGCAATAATGTCTAGGCTCACTGACAGTTCGTACGGTTCGTACGCTCTCGCGTAGAGTTGTCTTTGATGTGAGAAAAAAATAAAATGAAAGAGGAATAAAAAATGTAGTAGATTATCCGGTTTTCCGCAAACGAACGTCGAGGACATTGCGCGTGCAATAAACTCTCAAGTTTCTTTTATATCGCCGTTTCGTTGAATAGTTATTATTAAATCCCTGTGTTTTTCATTCTCTCTTCTTTTAATCCGCAACGTAAAACTCATACAGCAACAATAAATCGGTGTGCGTGGTCTGCTAGAAAGATTCGTGGGCGGTTTCTCCGGAGTGATTTTTTTTTTCACGAATGACAGTTCCGCGTTTGACAGGAGAGCGCCGGAGATCGCGACGTAAATAACGCGCTCTGTCGATCTCTTTCTCTCTCTCTCTCTTTCTCCTCTCTTATCTCGAAACGTCACCTATCGTTGAGATATCCATTTTTATCTTGTGCTAGGATAATGATCTTCAATCGCACGTTCTATCACACTGGCGAGCTTGGCTTCGCGATAAAAAACATCCTTGTCAAGATCTGAGACGGATCTAAGGTTGTCAGACATTTTTCTTATCGATATATCTGTCCTTTTTTTTTTATTATTTTCGATCGAAATTTCGCCGAATACGACGCAGATTGATTTGCTTTGCGCGAGCAACACATCAAAGTGTTGAATTCTCGCATCGCGACCGCATATATTTTTATCCTCTTCAGAATCAATGAACTTTTTTTTCGGATATAATATACAAACGTCAAACTGACAACACTCCAATTTGCATGTTTTTATACTACTAACTCGTTCATTGTTGCGATCGCTCAATTGGAACAGTATGGGCAACAACAATGTTGTGCAATCGTGCGATTTTATTATTTTTCATTTTCATAGATTTCTAAGATGACAATTAATATTTTTTCATACTTTTGCTGAAAAAAAAAATTTATAGTACAAACTTAATGGTAAAATCAGTTTTTTTACATGACATTTCGTATTTCGTGGACTGAATAGTGAAACATTTTCGATAATTCAATTAGCTAATTATAAATAGTACATTACCAAATAATTTACTCGACCATTTAACAAGAGCAGTTTTCTTAATAATTTTTTGACAACTGATGCCTGAACTTTTTTAAACAGTTTAGTACCTACCAAAATTAATTATTCCCATTTAATTGATAATAATGGAAATTAATTATTAAAAACAACTCTTACATCGTTCTTCTAAATATTTTTGATATGACAATAAATCGACTAATTCAGCAACAAATTACCAGTAAAACAATATAAATTTAAACATAAATATTAAACGTTTTTTATTTGTAACTAAAGATTGTTGTGGTTGCAGAATAAACGGCCAAAGCATGAACATAATGCGGAAACTACGCATGGGGAGCGCGGTGGGAGGGATGGGCTCCAGTACAGCTGGAAGCATAGACGAAGGCGCCGGAGGAGCAAATCCACAACATACTGCTCTGGGTCTTATGCACTTGAAAAAACTCTTCTCCGAATACACTCATCCACCCCATGAACTTTCCGAGGCCGAAAGGGATGATAAACTGTATAATATGTTGCCTCTTTTCTGCAAGGTGAATATTCTTGGCTTTAGAATAAAATTCCTTTGGAAATGGGTAAAAAAAAATGATGTATTTTTTACTCGATTTCTGGAATTAAACAAATACCTTGGAGAAATTGCATTCATTTAAAAATTTCAAGAAACTGTAACCTGCTCTTTCTCGAAAGTGATTTGAAATATAATGAGAAATCTTCCTTGACAACAAGAATTCCAAAATCCAATCACAAGCTTTTGATTGACTTGAACTTTGAATTTTTAGGTTTTTGGAACAAGTCCATCTGGGGACATGAATGAAAAGTTTTGGGATATCCTGGCATTCGCGCAACAAGTTTCCAAGTTAATGGTTGCAGAAATACGAAGAAGGGCCAGTAATCAGAGCACAGAAACAGCCAGTTGCGCCATAGTGAAATTCTTGGAAATTGAGAATAGCGAAGAGTCGAGTAATGGATGGATGTTGTTGTCGGCGCTTAACCTTTTGGCTGCCGGTGATACTACTCTGATACAGGTGAATTATCATTTTTTGGCAATTCAACAAAAACGGACTCTCAAACAAAATACATGAACCTATCTGAATGTCTGATTATTTATTTATTACTAAATTTTGAATACGAAAATGATTGTCAGAAAAACAATTCAAATTGTATTCCTCGATTCATGTAAATGTTTATTCAATTCTTGACAATTAAAGAATCGTTAAAAAATGTTTTATTACGAATGTTAAACATGTATTTAAAAATATAATGTACAGGCAATGACGAGCGCATCGGTACCATCGACTTTGGTAAAGTGTCTCTATCTGTTTTTCGATTTGCCGGAAATGAGCGAAAGTGAGGCTGACGAAACGGATGTGAACAGTGAATTTACACCCAGGGAACGACGAATATTGTTGCAAAAGATTTTCGTGCAGGTAATAATCTTAGTGCCAAAAATACTTATATTTTGTGATTTTTCGTCTATTTATTATTCCTGGCAACGATTTTTGTTTGTTAATGTTAATTTTTACTTTATTTCAAGGTACTCGTGCGGCTTTGCAGTCATCCATATCCTGCGGACGAACTTGCACGAAAAGATGATTTGACATTGTTATTTTCGGCAATCACGAGCTGGTGTCCTCAGTACAATGTGATGTGGCGAAAAAGCGCAGCTGAAGTTCTCATGACACTTTCTCGACACGGACTTACGACAAACGTCGTTTCGTACATCCACGGTATTTATTCTACTTTGTAAAATTTCAATCTCCTGACCTTGAAATAAAAAAATATCTAATTTTTTCATTTCCATGCTTTTCAAAATTTCAGACAAAGGTTGCATTGCCCTTTGCATCGACAATATGCAACGTGTTCCAGGATTAGCACCCCTCGAAGTCGTCGAAATGTTCGTGACGGTGTTTTGCTTTCTCAAGGACTCGAGCGAAGTTTCGCAAACTCTGTTGGACGATTTTCGAGTATGCCAGGGTTATACTTTTCTCTCGGAATTTTTGTTAAAGTAAGTTTGTCAGATTTTCAGCCACAGAGCCCAGAATGCCAATGATTAAACTCTTATTTTTCTATCCCGAGTCTAACTCCAAAAAATTTTTTTCCGTTGAACGATATAATTTCCTGTCTCATCTGACACTGCTGTTTTTGCAATACGCTTATTTATTGGCGCGAGATTCAACATTACGAAAAATTGAGAACAAAGTAACGTTGTGGGTGAAAAAATTGTTAATAACAAAAAAAACACAAATTTCAGGCATGCACCGTCAAAACTGGAGCAGGATGAGAGAGGAGAGGCACAAGATGCTATTAGAAATTTGGTTTTGATGCTCGCCTCGTTAACTATGTGCGGTCATATCGAATTGAAACCGACACAAGCGAGTATGGGTTCGTTGTTTCAAATGCTTGGTTTTTCGCTTCCTCAGCCAAGCAACAGAGGTAAAAATAATACATTTTTCGAAATTAATTGCTTCAAATTATCCTATGAATATTTGAAAAGATTTTTTATAATTTATTTACGTCATAATGACAAAAATAAATTTTTCGAATTTTTATTTGCTTTTTCGCCTCATGGGACGTTTTTTTGTCTTTTTTCAGGCGGTAGCGTTCGAAATATCCAGGCTTTCACAGTATTACAATCAGTATTTGTCAAGTCAAATTCACCGTTGCTATGTTGCACGATTCTCGACGCAATATCCAGCGTATATCACAGCGACAATGCCAATTACTTTATACTCGAGGGTGAAAATACACTATCACAATTCGCAGAAAAAATCCACTTGAAGAATCCAGAGATACAAGAAAAGTTCTTCCAACTGCTGGAATTCATTGTTTTCCAGTTAAACTTTGTGCCTTGCAAAGAACTCATATCTCTCTCGATTTTACTCAAATCTAACAATTCGGTCAATTGCAGCATCATGTGTATGGAAACATTGCTTAATATACTGAGGTAAAAATCATAAATAATAAAGACAATGTGATTCGTTTATTTTCATCGATCAAAAAATTGACCAAACAATAATTTTTTAGGCACAATATTATATTCAAGGACGTGTACAGAGAGGTCGGTATGTTGGAAGTTTTCGTAACGTGCCTTCATCGGTATGCTACTTTGCTAAAAGACAAACAAGCTGCAAATGATCAAGGATTGGGTAAATCTTATTTTATAAAAATAAACCTCATGAAGATTTTTTTTCATCGTCTCTCGAATCAATTTCAATCAAATAAAAATAAATCTGATTCATAAAAACATATTGTTAAAGTATTTTGCGAACTATTTAATTTTTATGTGCAGCACTGACATCAATTTCTAAAGAATTATAATCGCTTTACGCGATATTACCACATTTTCCTCGACGGGACATTTGAAGAATATTTAGAGAAAATTATAAGAGTAATTTTTTTTTCTTAATGCTTGAAAAATCCTGGTGTACGTTTGCCAAAAGTTGGTAAATGAAAAAGTGGAGTAGGACATGAAGAAATGATTCAAGAAAATGGCAACTTGTCAATTAGAGTTTTTTGTTTTCCTGCAAAGAACGAAATTGTTGCTTATAAACTTTGTTCAATTTTTAACCGTAGAGTACAAAATGTGTCCGGAGCAAGAACGTCTTGGAGGCCTCGTGATGGAAGCACTGACGACTTTGTTGGCTGGTAACGTTCAGAACGCGAAAGTCTTCAGGGAATGTGGAGGTGCTCGATGCGCTCACAATTTGGTACCTTACATGGACTGTAGATTCCCAGCACTTGGAATTGTTCGTGAGCTTATTTTGAGCGCGGGTGGTGACGACGATATGGCAACTTTGTTGGGTGTGATGCATTCCGCTCCGTCGAATGCTTTGCTCCTTAAAACTCATATTCTCAAGGTATTCATCGAAAAATTTGTAATAAAAATCGAAAAAAAATAAGATGAAAACAATTTAGAGGAGAAAAAATGGAAAAAACATCGTCTTATTGTAAATTTTGTTTAAAAAAAAGTCCCTGCTCGCCTGCTTGAGAGAATCGCATCGTACGCGCACTGTGTTTCGGAAAGTCGGTGGATTCGTATACGTCATGTCAGTTTTGGTATCGCTCGAGGCACAATTGGGACCGCATCCGCCGAAAAACATGAACGAGCCTTGCAACGACGTTGTCCAACGTAGTCCCCAAGACGAGGCCCAATTATTGACGCTCTTGCACGTTGTTTTTCACACGATAAGTACAGCGATGAGATTCGAGCCAGCCAATGCGAAATTCTTTCATCTCGAGGTAATTCAAATCGCTAAATTACATTATATTGAAATATTATCATGTAAAGAATTCCTCTTCATAATTATTCTTTCTACAGATTTGCCAATCGAGTTTGTGTGACACTTTGCGTCTTCTCGGCTGTTTTTCAAGCAACACGAAACTTCTAGAGTCCCATGTTTTGCCCTCGATGAATTATCACACGTCTCTACTAGGACTCTTCACCGGAAGTGTCCTCGATCCTGTTTTCCCCAGCGATATCCCAGCTACTCTGTGTTACGCTTGCCTTCTGTTACGTTTGCTCTACGATGTTGCTCTCGACGCCTTCGACAAACCCAATTTGGCTGCCGTTGGCATGCGATCTCCTTGTCATAAACAGACGAGTGTCGAGGTAAATGTTCAGCCATATGTTCATTCATAAAATTTGCGATCTTTGTTTTGTTTACGTTTTTCTTTACCATCGAAATATTGGAAAACAAAGTCAACAACTACTTTCTTTCGTTTTTTAAGTTGTTTCCTTTTTTACTGCAAATTCGTTGATTCCGTAAGTGATTGATTATTCATTTATGTTCATTGTAGCAACAAAAATCACTGGATTCGCCAGGCAGTGGTAAACGTTCGTCTGTGAATTCATTGAATTTGAATCCCCCGACACCTGAGCCAGTAATCGTTCATCCAGGGATCGTCGTTGGAATGTTGCATCTTTTACCATCGATAAATTATCAGAAAAATCCAGAGGTTGCTCTCGCTTTGCAAATTTACGTCGCCGAAGTGATCAAGAGCTTGGTACGGTCCGAGAGAAATCAACAGGTCATGTGTGATTCTGGTATGGCTGGTGAATTGTTGGCGGTTGGGAGAATCGCCCTTCAGGACGAGACTCACCCGCTTCATCAACCTCTACAATATATTATCGAACGACTGGCAGCTCAGTCTTTGGAACCACGGGATTTGAGGTGAATACAAATTATTCATAAAGTTCAATACATTTTTCACCTTCTAATTTATTTCTTTATCATAATATTTTTGTCGTGTACTTTCAACCCTTTGATGGGCATATTTTAAAAAGTTTTTTACACTGAGTTTTCACGTATTTTTTGTTTATTAATGTTGTTTCTACCTTCACATTCTTGTAGAGAATTCTTGCGACTCGGAGATCCCCTCTGTTGCATCTCATTGGATGATATCGAAGCCAACAAACCTCGAGGTGGTCCTGTGCCATTGACTCGCATAAAAACCCTCGTCTCGATGACAACACCCAAAGATTTTCGAGCTCACGGCTCTTGTACTTTGCCACCTTTTGTCGAATTGGACATGAGTGCCGAGGGCTTCGCCTGTCTTTACTTGCCTAGCGTCGCACCTCAGAGCACAACACCACCGACTGTCGTTGCCGCTGACAACAGCGTTCTCGGTGGAATAGGATCCGGTAAATATTTTTACGAATTTGAAATAAACATCGGGCGAGGTTGATATTATTTATCGCTATCCGATTAAAAAAAATTCTTTTTCAATGATTTGACCTCCTGTTCCCGAAAAATTATCAAATTTTTTAGTTTTCTAGTGTTTCAAAAAATTCAGAAAATAAATTCGTGTTTGGGAACGCAATCTGGAAAAATTCTTGCAAATTAAGGAACATTCTTCCTTCAGCTGAGATTTTGGCCTGTCTTCTTTATGTTTATACAAATTTATAGAATCAGTCACTTGACAAGTTCCAAAATTTTTGCCAAAATCCATTCATATCTGTAAACAGTGTAGGAAAATTCGTTCAACTTTGCAATTTGTTCTCGACAATTTCATTTTTTGTAAGCAATGTCTTTGAATTTAAAGGTTTTTGATTCTAATAGTATAACAATTCGAAATTTAAATAAATAAAAAAATTTCGAAATGATAATGCAAAAGTGCAAAAAATAATGTTGAAATTATTACAAAACTTTTTTATTTACAGGTGACCGACTTTTTCCACCACAAACGGGTTTAACATACAGCACGTGGATATGTGTTGACAAGTTCAGCGATCCAAGGACAGATCCTCACTGCGTCCGATTGTTGACTCTGGTTCGAAGTCCTCCGTCATCCCGTGATCTCATTTGTTTCGCAGCCGTATTGAGCGCACGTGACAAAGCGATTATCGTCTCGACGCAGGAAACTCCGTTGCCACAGAGTCAGTTGATTAAATCGAGTAATGAGAATTTTGAGTCGCTGAATGTTTCAACGTGTTTATATCGTAGATCATTTATGTCGGCAAAATGTTTTTTATTTATTTCTCCAATTGAATAATGATGAACAAAACAATTGCAGACATTGGTGAGTGGGAGCCCGAGGGAACTGGGGAGAGTGGTGCGAGAGTTTGGTGTCCGGATCTTCTTCACGAAGGACAATGGCATCACATCGCAATTGTTTTGAATCGCGCTGTTCTGAAAAATTCAAGTTTTTCACTTTATTTGGATGGTCAACATATTCAAAGTCAAAAGGTATTTTTTTTTAATCAATTGATCAATTAAAAACGGAGCAATTTTATTTTTTCGTCTATCGTCAAAATCGACGATTTTAAAGGGATGTGAAATAATAATTTTTTTTATATTTCTTCAGTTGCATTACATTACTCAAACCCCCGGTGGAGCAGCAACCAATTTAACCGTAGCATCGCCGGTGTACGGGTACGTCGGTACACCGCCATGCTGGAGACGTTACTCGAGGCTCGCTTGGAAACAAGGACCTTGTCATCTCGTTGAGGAAGTATTTAATTCTCAAAACATATCGTCCCTCTTCAAGCTCGGGCCCCACTACATGGGCAGCTTACAAGCGCCTCAATATATTGGTAAGTTCGAATAAATTTGACACGGTGAAATATAAAAAGCAGAAAAAATAATGATATGCTTTACATACTTTTTCGAAGGATGATTTGAATTCTCATTTTCCGGTTAATTTTAAATGCTTTTTACAGGCCCAGAACCTTTGCCCGCTCTTTTGTCCGAGGAGAAAGTAGTTTTTGGTTTAAACGCCAAAGCAATGTCGCAGCTAACACTTGCAAAAATACGCAAGGTTTACAGCCGGGCTGACAACAGATCGATAGCGAAACAGGTAAATCGAGAATTCCTGGTTTCCAATGAAATTTTCAATTTAATGTATCCTTTGAAACGATTTCATGGAGAATAAATGATTTTTGCAGCTTGGTATGTCGTCGCACGAGAATGCGACGCCTATTAGAGTCCTGCACAATTCTGCTGGACATTTGAGCGGACCAGCAAGAGCTTTGGGAGGGGTAGTCGTGGGTTATCTCGGAGTTCGTGTTTTTGGACCTCGCCCTGTTGCCACAATGATTGACAACGTTGGTGGATGTTCCGTTCTGCTCGGTAAAACAAAGAAATTCACATAAATATTCTCAATTCGAGAAACTTTTGTCAAAAATGTCGGATCAAGATTTTCATTTTCGAATTCCTAATTTTCACTATTTCTAGTAATTTTCTATAAATCCTAACGATATTAAAATGTTTCACGAAAAAAATCAAACCAGTCCTCAAACAAAAATATGTAAATAAACGTTGTCAAAGAAGCTACTACTTTTTCTACTTTTTGCTGCAAAAAAAAATGTATTATTTACTTTTTTTAATAACAGGCTTAATCGCAATGGCTCAGGACGTCGAGTCCTTGTACGCTGCCGTGAAAGCTCTCGTTTGCGTGGTGAGATCGAATCAAGCTGCGCAATTAGAAATGGATCGACGACGGGGATATCAAACGTTAGCGATGTTGTTGCGCCGGAAATGTCCTCTTTTGAACAGTCACATACTTCATCTGACGTTCAGTCTCGTTGGAACGGTTGATAGCGGACGAGAAACGAGTGCGATACCGAACGTCACCGCGTTTCAAGATCTTCTCTGCGATTTGCAGGTTCGTCATCGTCGGGAAAGTCACTTTTATGATACTTTGTCAAACGTCCAAATTTTCTGTACCCGAAGATTTCCACATGTCACATTTTTTACCTCAGGTTTGGCACGAAGCACCCGGAGAACTTTTGCGCTCATTGCTCGAACATTTGTACGAGCTTATCGCTGAATGCAACGAGAAACGTACGAATTTACGATTGATGAGAGACTTGCAATTGGTTCATAAGTTGTTGCATATATTGGGTGACGTTAAACAAAACTCAACGAGGCAAGTTCTTCTGGCGTTACTGAATATTCTTCTGGGACAACCTCGACAAGCTGACCTTTTATGGTATGTTCATTTGTTTATATTCTTATTATTGTAACATTCCTTGAATTGTGTTAAAATTTGGTTTCTTGATCCAATAGGTTTGGACAATTCATTGTGGCTACTTTGCCACTCAGTCCCGAAAGACATTTGGTCTTACGTGAAAGTGAAGGAGTAAAAGAGGGCGAGGGCGAAAGTATTCTTCTACGAAATCGATGCTTACAGCTTTTGCATTCCTTGCTTTTCAACGGCTCGAAAGTTAACGCTAGGTAAACACTTTACATCTGACATTAAAAGAGCTTTTTTTTCATTTGTTATTGATTTGACCTTTTTTTCCTGTCCTTCAACAGTATGTGCGACGAACTAGCGAAAGTTCTCGGCCTTGATTGGGTCCTTTTGTTCCTGCAACCTGGTCTGCACAGTACAACTGTCGTATGGGGGCTGAGAATACTCGTCGCTGTTTGCTCTGTTCAACCGATATTACAAAAGTTTAAGGAAGGCACTAGTAACGGTGGATGGCTGCGTCACACCGATCATAACAAAATGGCTATGGCACTTGGTAAATCAATTCATTTATAAACAACTTCGTTATAGAGATATTTCATTTTCCTTTATAATGTTTTCTCTAATCTTTCATGAAATAGTTAAATCTACAGCGTAACTCATAATTATACAAATAATACTTTGTTATTTTAACAGATATTCGATATGTCAATTTATTTCAATAGTTTTAACGTAATTGTAAATAATTTACAACCGATGGACACTTATTCCCATAGCTAAATAATTCGTGACACAATATGATAAATTTTTGATTAATTTAGAATGAATAAATTAAATTGTTCATAGGCTGTCATCAACAAATACCTGGTGGTGATATAAAAACGCCAGAATTTCACGTACCGGGTTTTCAACATCTCGGTTGGCTGCTCCCTCAACACGTTGACCTTGTGCCGGAGTTGTACTTTTTGTTTATCGCTTTAATGATGGGCCAGCCTATAAAATTGTTGCCTGCAGATTCCAAAGTAAGAATAATTTTACAAGGCATTTTCAGTTTAAAAGTTGCTGATAAGAAAATGGTCCGATTGTGTCATATTATTTTATTATTTTAGTTGGATCTCGACAACGTGTGGAACTTTATGTTTGGCGTTCCGGCGAATCATTTGCCCTCTTCCTTCGCCGGTAAAATAAATCTTTGTCCTGACGCGGTGGTAACACTTTTGGCGATGGTTCGGACGATGCTGAATACTCACGCAAACAAGTAAATACAATAAATAATTCACCAAGTTATAGTACTTTTGATGGAATGGTTTAATGAAACATTTTTGACATTATTTATTAAAAGCATGAAAAACAGTGAAACATTCATTTATTTCTTTAAATATTTGTAATATTTATTTATTTAATTTTGTTAATTCAATTGTTTGTTTAATTTCAGCCCGGACGCTTTGGCGGATTGGTTAAACAATTATCCAGTCACGATAATCCAATTTCTTTTCTTCCTGTACCACAATTTCACAGATTTCATGCAAGTATTTATGTCTGCGGAAGTTTTGGGTGCGCTTGCTGGAAGTCTTTTTCCAAAACCTGCGAGTGGTAGTCAAGACAGTAGTGGAGCAAGCACGCCTGCGGATGAGGTACAAAAATCACAGCATGGACAAAAAAAACTGCAAAATATTGTGAAAATTCTTGAAATAGTTAATATAAAAGAATACAACAAAATTTCAGGAACCTGTGTTGGTCCGATCACCTTCGAAGGACATTGGTCTAACGAATCATCCGGCAAGGAAATTCGTAATGGATTTTCTACGAGTCATCGTTGTGGATTCTCTTTCATTGCCGGTCACTGCAAAATCTCCGCCGGCGATTGATCTCGTTTTGGAAGCTTGGCCCGAGCATGCCTCAACTTCTCAACAAACGCGCTATCAAACTGAAGTTTTATCTATTCTTATGGAACACCTCTTGGCTGCGGATGTTCTCATTGGAGAACAAGCAGCTTTGCCCGTTGTTCCAGGCGGCTCGGCCAATAATATTCCTAATAATGTTTGCTACGTTACTGCACGAATCGTCGACAAATTGTGGCAGGGTAATTTAATGATTGATATATTAATTGAGTATGGACTTCAAACCTCTTTCAATCAATAGAGAAAAGAAACATTGAAATTCTCATCCTTCAGCGAAAATATTCTATATTTATTAATTCACTCTTAATCCTCTCGAAATCTGTAGTTAATTACGTAGTTAATTGTTGATATTTTGGGACGTTTAATTTTTCAGGTGCTCTCACTAAAGATCCTCACGAGGTTTTCGATTTTATCGTAAAACTAATTGGCCAAGCAAAACGTCGACCAGGTGCAGTGAGCATCGAAGGACTTCATCATTGTCTAAATCGAACTATTCTGTTTTTACTGTCGCGATCGACAGATTCCATAACTGATCAAACCGCTGTGCTAGACGCTTTGCACAAACTAACGACTCACAGGTTCGTAGTTGATTTTTGTCATTTATTTTTTTATTTATTTTTTATATTTTTCAAATTAAATGAGTTTTTAATAATGGAAATCGTTTTTTTTGCACATCGCAGACTACTCGTTTTCGGTCTTGGTAATCACGAGCTCGAATTCATCAGCTGCCTGACTTACTGCCTCCTTCAATTGACTGCCGATATAAAAGTGATGCTGGATTCAAACATGAAAACTACGTGGCACGTTAATCCGCAAGTGGAAGCGAGCGATGATCGTTTGACGTCGCATCAGGGCCACAAATTGATGGCCGGTGCGGCAACCAGGGTTTGGGAGGAACTTTACGTTCGTAAAAAGCCTGCTATTGAGGAAGTTTTCAAAATAAGTCTTCCAGCACCGGTCGGTAACGAACGAGCTCCCGATCTTATGGTCGTTCGCGAACAAGTTCACGAAGCTGCTACGAAACTCTGGCTCAATTATGTTGTGCTCGAGAGAAAAGCATCTTATCGAGTTCCCTGGGAACTTCACAATCAGATACAATCGGTAAGTTGAAAAATCGGTCCAATTTTCTTGTCACGTGTCATTCTTATTATTTCTTACCTTTAATCAATTCTTAATTTATATTTTCTTTGTAATTACAGAAAATACAAAAAGTCACCGGTGGTTTAACGAGACTCGCGAGCCGCACGAAAGTCCGCAAAGAGGAATCTGTTCGAGTAAGACTGCGACTTCATCACAGCACCGTTGCTCAAGGCACCGAGCAACATGTTGCCCTTGTTCGCGAATTAGCAGCTGCTCGAAGATTGCAACAACAACAAACCTATCAGCATACGCAACGTTATGTTTATCAGGTAAAAAAAACTTCGCCCGAGACATCTAACTTGAGAGATCGTCAAAGCCACATACTAACTCGTCGCTCGCGATCGAAAAAATCATTTTTATACATTTTTTTTTCGTAGGAATGGCTCCAAACAGAAACGGAATTGACTCGTGAACGTGGATTATGGGGTCCTCCCACGCCTACGAAACTTGACAAGTGGATGTTAGACATGACGGAAGGGCCTTGTCGAATGCGCAAGAAAATGATGAAGAACGACTTGTTCTACATTCATTATCCTTACAGGCCTGAACTAGATCATCCCGATAATGTAAATGCATAAAAAATCCTAACTTCACACTTTAAGATTCAAAAAACAATTTTTTAGATGAAAAAAATGTATAGTTTTAAATTCACTTTGATTCGACGGGTTTCCGAATATTTTATAGAATCATTTCGTCTTAATTTTCGTGAAATTCTTTCCCTTGGAAATACTATTTTCATTTTCCAGAAACAATTAAAGTACAAAGTAGCCACGAGCATGGACAGTAAAGAATACTATCTGAAGCAATTGGGAAATTGTTCGGGTATGTTCGAACGTGAGCGTGATCCCGTAATCGACGATACTCCGTTAAACGTAAACGACACGTCAACCGAAAGCGAACCCCCAATGGTGCCCTGTACCCTGGAGCGTCACGCGAGCGAGCCTGATGAACCACCCGAGGATAACGAACAAGAGGAAGAAAACAATCAGACCGTGCCGGATAATCAAACTCTCCTCAGATTGTTGGAAGAACACGAAAAAGTAAGTAAAAATGTTTTATTTCATTCGCTTTCTACGATGGAGTTTTTCAAGTTTCACAAATTTTATTAACAAGTTTTACAATTTTATTAACTATCAATCATCATGTTTTCCTTGCAGATAAGTCACATGTTCAGATGCGCGAGAATTCAAGGACTCGATACAACCGAAGGACTTTTGTTATTTGGCAAAGAGCACTTTTACGTCATTGACGGTTTCACTCGCCTGAAATCGCGCGAAATTCGAGATATTGAGAGTTTGCCCGAGGCCTATGAGCCCATTTTACCATCCCCAGGATCACCCAGACGTTCGAGAGCTATGAGACAATGTTCTAAATTCAATTACGAGGACATTAGGTAACGAAAGTTTTTACACTACACAAACCTCTAGTCGAACAGACTTTTTTTTAATTGTGACTCCAAAAGGCTTTTGTCCCACGTTTTTTAAAAATAATATTGTGCGATCAATAATATTACGAAGAGTTCTCTGTGAAATTTTTCAAGTCTTTGAACTAAGTTCCAAACCATCACCGGAAACTGTAATTTTTCACTACGATAAATGCCATTTTTAATTCCAGGGAAGTACACAAACGAAGATATCTTCTCCAGCCAATGGCACTTGAAGTTTTCAGCGGCGATGGTCGCAATTACCTGCTCGCCTTTCAACAGAAAGTGCGAAACAAGGTTTATCAGAGATTCATGACATTTGCAACGGCGATTGCCGACAGTGCGCATCAATCTGTAGCTGGACAAAAACGAACGGCAAACGTGGAACAAGCGACTGGCCTGCTGTCAAATCTTATTGGGGAAACTTCCGTGACTCAGCGATGGGTGGTTCGTATTTTCCATTATGTTTTTTTTTTTTTGTTTTTTCAATACAACGACCCATTGCTGTGATGAATTTGCTAATTTTCATATTTGTGTTCTGTTGGAATATTTTTATACTTAAAAGTAAACGAACGATCGAAATTTTAATTGATTATTTGCATGAATATTCTCTTCGTATTTCCGTTGGTATTCACCCGAAAATTTGCCTATTTTTAGAGAGGCGAAATATCCAATTTCCAATATTTGATGCATCTGAACACCTTGGCTGGTCGAAGTTACAACGATCTCATGCAGTACCCGATATTCCCTTGGATATTGGCAGATTATGACAGTGAAGAGATCGACTTGAACGATCCTGCGACATTCCGAGATTTCAGTAAACCGATGGGAGCTCAGAGTCCTGATCGACTGCTGCAGTTTAAAAAGAGGTAAAGCTTGCTCAACGAAATGAACAACGAATTATTTTCTGTGAATTTATTAAAGAAATTATCTCATTAATCCTGTTGATTATATAACTCTTTGAATTGTTTTTTTTAAATTCTTTTCAATAAACTTTTTCAGGTACAAAGAATGGGACGATCCACACGGAGAAACACCGCCTTATCATTATGGAACACATTATTCCTCGGCCATGATTGTTTGCTCTTATTTAGTCCGCATGGAACCATTCACACAACATTTTCTCAGACTACAGGTTCGTTCTCAATCTATATTCAACATATAGTTTGACATAAACAAACCGAAAGAAATTTTTCTTTGGACCCAAAGGATCAGTTGACAGTCTTTGATCAACATTTTGTTGTAGATTTTTCAATTGACCTGAATAACTCAAGTTTTTTCGGGCGTTAGACGTCAGAAATTATTTCGACTGTGTTTTTTTGAATTTTAGGGTGGACACTTCGATTTGGCTGACCGAATGTTCAACAGCGTAAAAGAAGCTTGGCTTTCGGCTTCGAAACACAACATGGCGGATGTCAAAGAACTTATACCAGAATTCTTTTATCTGCCTGAATTTCTTGTAAACTCGAATCATTTCGATCTCGGTGATTAAAAATTTTATTCTCTCACAAAACCCTATTTTGAGGGATTTTGCTTTTGCTTTCTAGAATATAACATTTTCCTTGATATTTTCACAGGCTCGAAACAAAGTGGCGTTCAGCTTGGTGACATAGTTCTTCCACCCTGGGCAAAACAGGATCCACGTGAATTTATACGAGCTCACAGACTCGCCTTGGAGTGCGACTACGTATCTCAACATTTGCATCATTGGATCGATCTCATATTCGGCTGCAAACAAAACGGTCCAGCAGCTGTCGACGCTGTCAATGTTTTTCATCATTTATTTTACGAGGGAAATGTTGATATTTACAAGTAAGCCGAAAAAGTTGAATCAAACATTGTCCAGCACATCGAATGGAATTCTGCGATTCATTTTCCTCTTTTTAATCCATAGCATCGATGACCCTCTCAAGAAAAATGCCACAATCGGATTTATTAACAATTTTGGTCAGATACCGAAGCAATTATTCAAAAAACCTCATCCCTCGAAGAAAATGACTCAAAGGACGAGCGTTATCGATCCAGGCCCGATCACTCCGGGCCTCAGTATCACAACCTCTGATCGACTTTTCTTTCACAACTTGGACAATTTGAAGCCATCGCTTCAACCAATCAAGGGTAATTTATAATCTGGTTATACAAAGTTACAGCAAATTACTTGAAAAAAATTATTATCATGATTTATCGAAGGACTACTCCATTTTTTCAATCAATATTTTTGTTTTTACAGAATTGAAAGGTCCCGTGGGACAAATTCTTCACGTGGACAAAGCCGTGCTTGCGGTTGAACAGAATAAAACCCTAATACCCCCGTCTTTCAATAAATACGTCGCTTGGGGTTTTGCCGATCATTCGCTAAGAATAGGAAATTACGACAGCGACAGAGCGATTTTTGTTTGCGAAGCTATGATGCAGAGCAGTGGGGAAATTGTCGCGTGCGTTTGTCCATCGTCAAAACTGATCGTAACTGCTGGGACGAGCTCGGTAAATTTTCGCTATTTTAATCATTAAATCTGAATAAAGAAATGATCGGAAGTGTTTAACTATTGCCTCGAATTTTCATCTACAAATAAACTGTTCGTCAAAAATAAAAAATTCAATTAGAACTTCAGTTTATATTTTCTATCATTGATTATTCGCCATGAAATAATAATTACAATGTATTTTTGACAGGTGGTGACTGTTTGGGAGTACGCAAAACGACAGTTGTCAATAAAGCAATCGCTTTACGGTCATATTGACGCTGTGACATGTTTGTCATCGAGTCCCGCGTATAACGTTATTGTGTCTGGTTCACGAGACGGTACAGCAATTATATGGGATTTGTCAAGATGTTTATTCGTACGTCAATTACGTGGGCACGCTGGACCCGTGGCCGCAGTTGCTATAAACGATTTAACGGTAATTTTTCCAGTATTGTTCATCATTTCAACAATTCAACTCAACAATAAGCGACACATGAATTGCAAAAATCAGATATCGTTGACTTTATAACTAAATGATTTTTTTTCCTCCTCAGGGTGACATTGCAACGTGCGCAGCAACTTGGTTGCACGTTTGGAGTATCAATGGCGAAGAATTGGCGAGCGTAAATACTTGCGTTGGCCGAGCTGACAGAATGCAACAAATTCTTTGCGTAGCATTCAGTCAAACTCACGAATGGGACTCTCAGAACGTAGTTATGACCGGCTCGACCGATGGTGTCGTTCGAGTAAGTTTTTGCTACTAAAAAATAATTTCTCGTTCTAAAAACCACTAAAACGTTAAATCCAATTGTTTTAAAACGATTTCCCCTCAATTAGCGAAAGACAAAAAGTTTTTCAATCACAAGCTAAGAATAGATTGAACTATTTTTATGAAATAATTGAAACTAAATGACGTTTCACTGATACAAAAAGAAGGGAACATTTTGTATATCAAAAGACTTTGAATAATTAAATGAATAATTTTGCAGATGTGGTCGATGGACTACGTTCAAGTACCTGCCGACGATGAGGAAACTCACGAAGCTCCAGTTGAAAACGGACGCAAACAGCAGCCGAGCACTGAGCAGGACAGACACGAGAGCACGAAAAAGAGAGTTCACGAGTTGGTGAAACAAATGAGCATATCTGCTGAAGGTTCAGGTGTGTTAGTGATTCAAATACAAAGTGAAAACGTATTTAAAATATCGTTACGTTTTCTGAGTCACAAAAAACAGCAATTGTTTAATCGTTTTCATTTATTCTATTAATGAAATCATCAATCAATTAAAAACAATGTTACGAAATATATGTAAGAATTTGAATTGAGATTCAATGTTTTTAGGAATGTTGGCTAAAAGTGGTTCCGAGAGCAGTCTCTCAGAAGCTGAAAACGCGAAAGAGGCGTCTCGTCTCCACGAGGAAAAAGAAGAATGTTCGGATAACGAGGAATCGAGCAATGGTTCTGGTGCTCGAAATTGTACTCGAAATGGGCAATCGCCGACGGTTGTTTTGAGACGAAAGAGTCGTGGTAATCCAATGTTCCGAAAAAGTGAAGGAGGAGGTCGTGCTGACAGCGAAGGAACACAGACAACGTAACATTTTTTTCATTATTTTTCTCACATCATTCTCAATGGAATTCAATAAAATTTTAATAGAATTGAATTTTTTTTCTAGTGAATCGGTGAACACTAGTACTGCTGGAGTGGATTCCGAGGGTGCCTTGAGAACTAGCAAAAGCGACACGAGCTTGACCGACAGTTTCGTTATGGTCAATGAGGCTGACACGAAACCCCGAAGAATAAATCCACAAAATGTTCTTCGCGACGGTTTCAAGTGGCAACGACAACTTGTTTTTCGCAGTAAACTGACAATGCATACCGCTTATGACAGAAAAGACAATGCCGAGCCAGCTTCGATCACGGCTCTCGCGGTTTCTCGGTAACATTTTTGGTTTTTGTCCTGATAAAATCATTTTTGACGAAATTATCATGCAAAATATTGAATTCTCGAAAAAATATTCAAAGAACAGTTCCTATTAATAGCAAAATAATGAAACCTTTCCATTGCCAACTTTCATCGTTCGTTAAGTATTTAATTCACGAAGAAAAGTCGCTCTTTAATTGCAAATCATAACTGATAATGATTTAATTACAAATATAAATTTGAAATTCGAAATATTGCAGCGATCACCGAACCGTTTACGTTGGCGATACAAGAGGTCGTGTCTTTTCGTGGAGCGTTTGCGAACAACCAGGTCGGACAGTCGCCGATCATTGGTTGAAGGACGAAGGTGCTGATTCTTGCGTAGCTTGCTCCGTGAGATTTAATATCTACGAGAGAAAACACCACTGTCGCAATTGTGGACAAGTCTTCTGTTGGAGGTACGTTTATGTTCAAAATAAAAAAGTCATCAGTGACCAAAAGATTGTTAAAATTATGACAATTATGTTGTAGAAGGAAAACGAATAGTTTTGTGTTAAAAAAATTATCTTTTTTCTGCCGAGTAAAAAAAAAGCGACATAAATTTTCAGATGCAGCAGATTCGAGTCGAAAATATCGCGGCTCGGTATTCTGAAGCCAGTGCGAGTATGTCAAGGTTGTTACTCGACGTTACGAAACCAAAGCTCGACGGAGAGTAACACTTAATCGAAGTGTAGGAAGCTCCCGTGAAATTCTCGTCGCTGGAAATAATGCTTTATTGACGTGACGCTGAAATCCCACGTGCGAACAGCAGCGTAAGCCAATGGGAAGAAGCAAGGAAAAAAAATAAGAGCGTATTCGCTACAGGATTTTTTTCCTCCCAGTGATAACTGCCCCCTCCTAAAAAAAGACCTCCCGAACAAAGATAAATCAATATACTGTAACTCATTCTGTATACGAAATATGGAGAATGCGATCCACCCAGGCAGGATTCATCGGTAAATTTCGCAGGAATAGTACTTTTCCCGCCGGGATATTTTTTTTAGTTTTTTTTTCTAATTTTTTTTTTCTTATTCAGAAAAGACAAGTCGTGTGAATTGAAATAGCGGGCATTCTCCTGTAATTGGGTCGAGTACCTTCTGTACAATGAACGTACTAACAATTTGAGGCGAGATTTACAATGTCAGGGAGCTCGTGAACAAAATTCGATGAGCTTCATCGAACGAATGTCGAATATCGATATTTCGTTGTATTATACAGTTAGACAAAAAAAAAACAAAAGAAATTATTTAGACGACGTGACAAAATAGCAGAATATGAAGACAGGAGAAATCGGGGACCTCGCGAGTCATATATACGATCCTTCAGCCTTGTTTATAAGACCCGCTACATTTATCTATACAATCTGTGATCTGTTTTTACTTTATCGTACATTAATCATACATCGATTTGTGTATATTATTATTATTATTTATTTAATTTGTTGATTTTACCTTCGATCATTTTTATTTGTTTTTTTTTTTGCAACTTCGTCGGGATGCAAAGTCAAAGTCTTTCCAGATTCGGTTTTTTTTTAAATCATTGTTTTATCTTTTTTTTTTCATTTTATTGTTTAACTGAGATTTATCCATGAAGAAATTAGGTTTCGCTAGCCAACCAAATGTCATCGTACGATAATATTTATAGTGCTAGGATTTTTTGCCCTTTCGAACAGGCCTTTAGTGTGCCATGATTTATCAAATATTTCTTTCTGAAAACTCGGCCATCAAAAACACGTAATGCTCCATCATCAAACGAGTGAATACGTGTGAATGAATTTTTTTTTCTCCCCACCACGAAACTGCAGTGATCTGAGAATTCGAATGATTAATTATTTGCGATTGTAAATGAACTGTGTGTCTCAATCGATTTGATTATTTCGACGATACTTTCATGTGGATCGAGCTTTGAGGATGCACTGGTCGTACAAGCCAAAAAATGGTGGAAAAAAAGTGAGATTCGTTTGTAGTCACATTCGTCTCGATTTAAATGTGGACAAAAGTGACTACTCTGGTTCTTTTTATTATTTTTTTTTAAATTACAAAACCGGTGAGATTTGTAACAGATTTTTTGGCTTTTTGGAGCCACACTATTTTTTGAAAGTGACTGTAAGGCCAGCACACCCTGAAGCTTAAAAAAATGGTTCCACAAATTGCCCGAATGAATTTACTGCGACTCGAGGCAAAGACCAAAGAACGTCGAAATAAAAAGAACAAAAATTATGTATCAGAAGAGGAAGAACAAAATTTTGTGCCAATAATCCATAAGGCACGGTTTTTTGCTTGGATAAAAAGAAAACTAAAATTTTTCACGAGCACTTGTTGATTCGATCGATCGACGGATCTATTAATCAGTCTGCTAAAATTTACAATGTCAATTCTTGATGCAGCTGCGGTCATTTTTTTTACTCTATCAAAAGAACAAATATTTCCCTGTAGATTAATATCGGAGGAATTTTACATTTTACCTAAAAAAAAGAAACAGCACAAAAAATAATTCAATAAAAAAGAAACTCGATCCTATTTATAACTCAAGAAAAATTTATAATTCTCATAGGTTGCGAAACGAATGATTCCAGTTTTTTAATACGTTTACCCCTGAAATTAATTGTTGTTTTTTTTTTTTTTTTTTTTTCAAATCAATGTCTCGTAAAACTCGAATCATTTGATCGATCGTTGTTCACTTTTTACTCCAGCCATTTTATTGTTACCGTTTGTTAATAATATTTTTTCTCCAATTCATGCCTACGATCGATTATTTTCACCATAAGGCTACTGAAAATTAAGGGTATAGTTGTTTATTATTGAAACGGGTCGAGGGTCAAGCGTTGCTCTTTGTCGATAAATCGCAATCTTGGCCTAAACTCTCTCGTTTATTAGCTTATTGATGTTTGTACCACACTACAGCGCTATTAAAACATAGAGACAATACCATTATTTATAGCGTACAATACGTGACCGAAAGTGTGAAAAAAGCCACGTAGAGTCACGATATTCTAGTAGAGAGAGAAAAAAAATTATGTTAGAAGATTAAAAAAAAAAAAAAAAAAAACCAACAGAACCACATTGGCCAAAGACGAAAAATGGTTTTGAGAAAATTGGGGAGATGGACACGTTTAATTATTTTCCAAAATGATTGATTTATCGTTTGAACAATTTTGTTTTAAACTTGATTTTTCATCGACACAACTTTTTCCTCTTTTGGTTTAAATAAAAACAATCTTTCGATACGAAGAATCATTATCAAACATTGGAGAGTAATTAAACGACAATTTAAAAAAAATGACTGTCTATCTCTGGGCAAATTGCAATGGGTCAATGAGATTTCCTTTGTTGTTTAAATTAAGAGACAAAAATGATGTGGATATGTGTGTATGCCTGTCTGTATGTATTATACGACTGGATAAAAAAATTTGTTAGTATAAAAAAAGATTGTCAAAATGCTGTGTTTCGTGCTCTATATATTTTGAATTATCGTAAAGTATCAAACTCTTGCCTTTCCAGAATCACAATTTTAGGGCCAGTAGTTTCTTTACGCATTTTTTGTTGTTGCAATTCGTTGCGAAACTTGTGTCTTTAAAAAACCTGGAGAAATCGATCATTACGAACATGTTCCAAAACGTGAGACAAATAAAATTTTGGCTTAATCGTAATTGAGTTATTTCTCGTACAATTAAAAAATTAGACACATGCAAAAGCATCGAGTCTAAGGAAACTCCAATAATTATAAATTAGCCAAATAAAATGAGTTCAACTAACCATCAGTAATTTTATTGTTTCTCTGAAAATATATTTTCAATCTCGATTTTATACACCAATATAATTTTATGTATTGTTGTTAGAAGCTTTTAATGACTTGGCATTATTGATAATCGAATCCAATTGACTTTTTGTTTTAAACGTGGATGATATTTTGTCAAATTTGAATTTCTTGGCGTAGTTATAAAAATGATCACCGAATCACAGTATTGTTGTAAAAGAGAGTGTAAAAGCTGGATAAATGTTGTACAAAATCTGTACGAAACAATATTATCGCGTAGTCATATGTAGAAATAATAAAAGACAACAACAAAAATATAATGTTACAAATAGAAATAACATTCTAAGAGTGATGGCAGAGTTTTTTCAAAGTCGTTGGAATAGTACAGAATAAGGTGGTGCGCGCCTCTCGAATTTATTAATCCTTTCGAAATTCCATTTGCTAGAGATTTTTCATTTCTGGAGTCAGAAATATATAGTGCGATTAAACAAGAAGGAAAAAAAATAGTAAACAGCTACATTGCAAAAAGCACATCCCATTTATCATTAAAAAAAAATTACACTCAGTATAAATGCTTTATTTTGGAATTTTGATTATTGGAAAGTTGACAATTAATTGACAAAAAAATTAGACATTTCGAAATTCTCCAAATGATTAAAATGCCTCGATTTTGTCTCATCTCCGAAAGTTGAAGATCGTAATTTTGCCCAAATTAATTATTTCCCAGTTTTCTCCAATTTGAACATTTTTTTGCGTTTCTTTTTTTTTTCAATCATAAATAATGTTCAATTTCGTGAGTTTTAAATCGTTAAAAATTTCCATCATTACAAATAAAATGTGAAACTGCCACAAAATGAAGAGTAAAAAAGCGCACTTGTAAAATAATTTTATTTTATTTAGTTTCTAGTCAAAATGTTTGCGTATTTGGTGCCAGTTTGTTGAAAAAAAAAAATTGATTTATACAATTTTATACTACAATGAAGGAATATTATTTCTTTGCAATACTTTTTATTATTTTTATTTAACCAGTATTACGATGATTTGAAAATACTAATATTGAATTGTACATAATGTTTGAGATACTACACATGATTTCTAATAAATATACGAATAAATATCTATGAGAACGAGAAATCATGGTATATTCTGTCAACAGAATAAACATAGATTTTCTAAAAGGGAAAAGAACTAAATAACCGAATGAACCAAGTATAGAAAAATCGGCGAAGAATCAAGGTCCAAACTGATTAGTAAAAAAATAAAAAATAAAAACCGAAGTAAAAACAATTGTTCGTCTGTGCGAGGCCGAAAGAAGAATCGCTGTAACGCTACAACTTTAATTTTCACTTATGTATCTTTTGTTAGTTTGTTTTTCAACGCGATCCCGAGTATTCCAAAAGTATTAGACAACAAAAAATGAGTCGAGAAGATTTGTGAGGAAGTGGAAAGAGAAAATAAGATAAATAATGAATAATTTAGTCTATAAAACAATCACTGATATGATAATAATCTTGAATGCCTACACGAGTTTATAGAATCATAATATTTCAACGAGACGATTGAAGAAAAAAAATCACTTCAACTAGAGCCGCTTATAAAACCAAAAGTGTGTATTAAGTGATGGAATCAATGGCGTTGAGTAAAAGGAAAAAAACAGCAAACAAAAATCAATACTTTTGTTAATCCGCACCAATCGTCTCGTTGAAAGAAGAATTTATTGTAAAATGCAAACCGAAAGAGAATTCAGAAATAAAGAAGCAAAAAAATAAGAAGAAATGAACCACGCGAGAATTATCGATAACGGTCAGACCTCAAATTGTAAATACTGTAGTACGAGAAAGAGGAAAGTGAAAAACAACAAAAAAAAACATCATTGAAATTAGCACCTGGAGCTTGAGTCATTTAGCGACGCCGGCAGGATAATCTTAGGAAATGTAAACGTAGAGATTATACGGAAAATATGTAGTACAACCCATGTCTACATTATAAAATATTATATAAATATATAAATATATATATATATGAAATAAATAAAAAACATCTAATGAAAAAGTTTTAAAATCCAATGGCTGGATCTGCGTTTGACACGACGAAGACTGTGAGAATGTTTATGTGATCAGGCAAAAAAAAAAAGAAAAAGATCTTCGATAAATTACACGTTCAAATATAAAGATGAAGATAAAGAATTATTAATCTGTTCATCATACACATGAAACAAATTGAGTCATTATTTACACTGTACGTAGAATACAAAACGTGGTATTGTTAGTTGGTACATTAAAAAAACAAAAAACAAAAAAAAACACATGTATATTAGGTCGTGGTCGAAATAATATTCAAGTGAATGGGCTATAACGAATGTTGTTTTTCATTACTTTTATTTCCTGTCCCAATAAGAAAATTCTTTACATTGTAAAAAAGATCACAGGTCTTTAAATCTCTTATTTTTTCGAAATGTCAGTCGCAACATTTAAAAAATGCATTTTGCCATAGAGATTCTGAATAACGAAAGATATTAATTGTTGATTAGTACATATTATAACAATTAGTAAAAAAAAAAGAAAACGTTCATTAGCTCTTGATCGATATAACATTATTGAATAGGCCATAACTGTTGTTTTGTCTCTTTAACTATGAACTTATTTTTCTCGTGAATATTCTTTTTTGTCAATTATTGTATTTCCGTAATAATGATCGCTTATGGTTTTAAAAAATTACAAATTCAATAATCCTGCATAAAAAGTTCATAAGTCGCAAGGTTAAAAAAATGATTTTGGGCTCCAGTTAATTTTTATTTTACAGTGGAAAGATCATTTCGAAAACAACGGTCGTTATAGTCTATTCGATCATTTCTATTGACAACGTTGAGCGAAAAACGTTGCAATATAATATTTCGAGATTAAGGACGTGGAAACGAAACAGAGTCGAATCTCGTATTATATTCAAAAAATTATGAAAATAGAGATTGGTCGGCTCTTCAAACTTTCTTACAAGATGCTTCGTGTTTTTTTAAACGGTATGGATAAAATCCACGTTTACATTTAGAACAATATACGCGTTCCTTTTGGTGTTTGTCCCAATCGACGATAACGCAGTTCAGTTCTGCAAATTGTGGTAATACGTGTTTTAGATTAGAAGAAACAAAAGATATTTTCATTCTAATAATTATATCGATTCATTTTGATTTTTTACCATCCGGTGGCGGAAGTTCCTCGACTGCCTCTTCCACAGGAGGCGCCAATGGTCGTTCCGATACGTCCAAAAACGTTTGATGATTGATCCGCAGACCCAGGGGACTTCGTGATAAATTGTGCCTCGGTTTCATGGGATCGAAATTCGGATCCTGCGGTTGAGAGAAAAAAAAATTGTTTATTGAATTTTAATAACTCATAATAACTAGTAAAAAATTCAAGTTTCTTAATTTATTTCGTTTTTCTTGGAAGTTCCAGCAGTCTCGAAAAATTTGAATCAAAATTCACATTTATTTCTATTTCATTTTACATTTTATGTGTCATTGATTTAATTATTGATTTAATTATCCATTTACTTACGTCTATCGATAAGAGATGACTTTGTGAACCAGAATCATAAGAGGGGCTCGAGTTATCGGCTTGGGATTGATCACTACTGAACGAATTGCTGCTCAAAGATTGTTTATCGTTTTCTGAAACACCTTCTACATGGACATGTTCATCTGGTTGTTCTATTTTTACGTCATTAGTTAGAGTGTTTTCATCAGATTGTTTTTCGGCCTCCGTCTCGAAATTTTCGAGTGTGTCCGGTGTTGTCTTTTCATTTTGTGGCTCGATTTGCATTTCTTCTTGCACAGCCAATTGAATATTACTCGCAGCCTCTTGCAATAATTCTGTGACTTCGGCTCGTTCTTCATCCGTTGGATTTGGATTTTTTTTGGCTCTGGTTTTTGATTTGGCTTTCTCTGTTTTCTTACTTTTTTTATTTCGTTCTTCGACCTTTTCGTTATTCAATTCTTGATCTTCAATGTTGCCATGATCGTTTGACGATCCTTCGCCAAGTTTTGCAGCGGCTCCTCTTCGAAGTGGCTTTCTACCGTTTATCAAACCAGCTAAAGTTTTAGTGTGCGTTTCTTTCGAGGCCTTTCCATCACCATTTCCACCCAACGATGTTGATCGCTTATTGCGCACTTTTTTTGCTTGTGTGGTCGATTCATCGTCTTGCTCTTTGCTCGAAGATGATCTTGACTTTTCTTGAGGTTCCACTGGCGCCAGGTTTTGTCGTCTGGAACGCCCTGGCATTTTTTTTGCTTTGTTAACTTTACCGTTTTCCGGAACAGCGCGGTTCTCGAAAATCTCATCTTCTTCGTTATTTTCCGATGTTTCACTGTTTGAGCCGTTTCCAAATCTTAACGATTCGGTCATCGGCTGTTGAATGTTTACATCGGAGCCTGTGGTTGTCGAAAGGGGACTGAATAGACCTCGCGTTTTGTTCACGTTCTCTACTCGTTTATTCGATCTCCGAGAATTCCCTTCCTTTGGTTCCTTCGTATCTTTTATAGATAGTCTCGCTAATTTTCTTAAATTCTCCTGACCCTCTTGAGAAAGTTCAACCTGATTTGCTGAGTCTCCGATATTTTCTTTATCCGGCTCCTTTTTACATAATAAAAATCGTGTTAGATTTTTTTTGCTATTCTATTCTCATAAAGTTCATTATAATAATGAAAATAAAATCATTTGCTCATACTTTTGCAACCCGGAATTAAAAAAAATAAAAACATTGAAATTCGCAATTGAAATCCATAAACAAACCAAGTATCAGGCACTTAGGTAAATTTATTTAAAAATTCAATATCTTGCTGGATATTCGTTACACTTCAACAAATTTGGAAAAATCATCCAACAAAACTTTCATTATTCAAAATATGAACAAAAAAATTAAAAAATCAAACAAAACATTTTTTGAAAACTAATAAATTCGTTATTTCTTCTAATTACAGCTCTTGTGAAAGTGAAAATAATTAATAATCTCACTACGAAAAAAACTAATATCGATTATGTTCTTTATTTATAATTGTTTACTTTATGATTTGATTGAGAACGAAAACTAAAAAATACCTGATTTTGGCATTGTTCGTCAGCACACCTGCAGAATTCTGCACAGGGAATTTGTTTTTTCACACAGCCGCAGATGCGTGTGGAACAGTTTCCCCGACATGAACAACCTTTTCTTTTCGGTGTGCCTGGAGTTACTGTTTCAACATTCGAGGCTTTCGGAGATGGAGAAGAAGTCGCTGAATTTTTGACATTTCGTTGATTTGGTATTCTTTCTTCTGTTAGCACATGTGACAGACCGTGTTGAGTGATTATCGCTTTGAGACGATCGACCTCTGACGTTAGAGTGTCAACTTGATCCTGCAAGTTCGGTTCTCTGGAAAGAATGAAAATTCATGAAAAAAAAAACCCAATAATAACAATTGTTTTCAGTCGATTCTGGTAGCATTGCTAAAAAAAAGTTTGGTAACAACGTGCACCAATTGGCAGCTTAGACAGTCAACTGGTTATCGATACATCGCGATTGCTGATTAAATAACCATTTTTTTGGAGAGAAATCACAATCCCATACGTTGTTTTTCCAACAGCTGAACGCCCGAAAGTCAAATAACCTACTTTTATTTTGGTTTAAAGCAAAAACTTACGTGGTTGGAAGTTTTTGTCGCGAGCTTCTGCCAGTCATCTTTCCAACGGAGAAATTGTAACAATATTTTGTATCTTTTTCACGGTTGCTGCCAAAACGAAAAATATTCTATCAATTCGATCGGAGCAGCAGCGAAGAGCAAAGAATTTTTCACCGGTTTTTCGTTTGGTCAACGGTTTAAGTTTAAAAATCGCGAAATAGATCGCAGCGCCACCTTTACAAAACAACTACAGTCGATCCTCTCATCTGACTACCCGATCGAGCCAAATCCGGTCCTTTGTGTCAACTTTGCCTCCATCCCCACTTTTCAAACTGCTGTTAATTAAAGAGCGAACGTTGCATAGAAAGAGAGAAATGCAAAACGAACAAGAAAGTGAAAAGTGAATATTCCAAATCTCGGAGGTGTGGGCGGGAAAGTTGACATGAGTTGACACAAGGGCTGGCTGATTATTGGGTTCGTTACATGGGAGTAATTCGACTCTATCATTCTGTTTTAGCATTCAATAATTTTTTATTCATATTCAAATAAATGAAAGATGAAAAATATATTTAAAAAAAGGTTCGAAAAATATCTACGAGAGTATTTCTAAAATCGAAGACCTCTCATCCTATACTGCAAAATTTGCCTATATGCAAACGCTGTAAAATATAAAAGTGCAGTTGCATCTTCTATATTCAACGTGCATTCGTTGAATTGTATCAAAATTGATTCATCAATTCTCTACTTCATGCTTTCCTGGGTTGAATTCCTTGTAACAGATCAACAAATGATATGCGTCAATTCACGCGGGAAATCCCCGCGCGTAAGGTGATGGAGGAAAAATTTTATTTACGAAAAGGCTGATCGTCTGATCGTCTCTCGTGAATTTTGCAATCAGTTGAACAGCGGAGCTTGTTGAGTAAAGACAATCATAGTGTAACAAAAATTTTTTAAAAATTGTGGTGAATTGTTACAAATAAAAACGAAGCCGTAATGTTCAGACCTTTAAGCTGCATAGTCGTAACTTTTATTTTAACAGAATCAGCTGTTTTGTCGTACGAAATTCCAAGGCCAAAACTTGAACGATTACCACATGGAGGAATTCGAGTATCCATTCCTGGTAATTTTTATTTGAAACCATACAAATTTTTTCCTTTTTTGGAAATGAATAGAATCGTAGAAGTTTCAAATTCCAAATCCTTCAATCGTAGAAATTCCAATGAATAGACAACTCTTGATAGTGAAATAATAAATTGATGTAAAAAATTATGATTGTTGTCGATGTGGTTTTAAAAAAAATTCACGTGACAAAAATTATTTTCATTTGAAATGAAATTGAACGTTTAATCAAAAATATTGAATCATTATGAGAATTAATTGCTGTATCATTATTATCGCGCAATATTTCGAATGACGAAATTGTTTATCGTTTAAGTAATCATCAGGCCAACGGTCAATCGAGTTAAATAGTTGCAAATAACTTGCTCATTTAGTGAAAAAAAAAAATCGAAAAAATCATGACTTTCATTGCAGACGAGCCGGGCGTGCAGTTTTTTGCTTTTCACGCGAATGTCAACAATCCTATCAAAATAAACGATGTGGGTGCCGTCACAGGTGAAGTGATCGGCCCGCGAAACAGTCGGTGGATATTTGAAGACAACAATGTTGTATTTCGGAATGCAGATGTTTTGCATTATTGGATTTACGTCCAGGCGAATAGCTCGTCGTACACGAGACTTGGCAACGAATCCTTTGACAATGGTTAAGAATTATCAATCATAAAACTGTACAAAATGATATTGGGATTAAGATTCATTGAAATTTTCATCCAATCTGTGAAATATCGTGATTTATTAAAATTTATTCTAAAACTTTTTGACTAAAATTAATATTGTGAAGAACTTTGAAAAATAATCTCAGAATTAGCAAAATATTGAATTTCTTTCAATCTGTCAAATACTATTGCAAAATTTATTCAAAAAATATTTCAATATTTTCCAATAAAAATTCATATTCTATCAAATTTGGAGTCATAAAGTGACAATTTTTCGATTGACTTCAAAGTAAATGCTTTCACCTTGAAAGCAGATTAGATTTGCAATACACAATGTAGAATTTAGGAAATTCAGAACTTAGTAAATTATACGTAAAAAAAAAATTCTAATTCTGCATGGATTTATTTTATTTTTGCAAAAATTTAGATGATACGTCGGAGGAAAGAACAACAGATTGTAAAAAAAGTGTTACTACTGTCCACGGTAAATTATCAAACTGTCGAGATCATTTGGTATTCGAGGAAACTTTTGACACCGAAATTCATTCAAGTCAACATACCATGGGAAAGAATTCATCTTTTTCACGAGAAATAATCCTGCCTCTAGATCCGGTAAATATTATTCGAAAGTTGAATATTTAAAAAAATTGTCCAACTCGTAACTAAGTAATTATTCTGACTTTCTGCCCAAGGGACCCAATTTTTTATTTATTTCACAAAAATCGTCATGTTGAATCTAATTTTCGTATATTCTCTTATTTTTCATTCACTTGGACATCCACGTTTTGTTATTCTTTTTTTAAATTACAACAAAGAGTCAAAAAATTCAACAATTTTGGAGATTAATAAATTTTGATAATTTGTGCAGAATTTTGAAAATAAAAAATTGTATTTGAATGATAAAAAATAATATTTTCATTCGAAAACGTTAATTTTTCATTTTAATTTACAGGACTATGAATTTTGTACGTATCGAGAATTACCAAATAGTTTAGAATTTAAAAATGGCACGATGTCGATTGTTCCATTGATATTGGACGAGGTTTACGGTGACAATACAACATTGTACGGTCGTTTAGATCTCTCGGAGTGAGTCAATCATGGATCATCAATTTTCCTTATTTTATCGAAATTCTGAAATATTCTTTTTTTTTCCCAATTTCGTTTAAGATCGTGCACCGGCTCGGTGCCCTTAGAGTGTAATCGTCGTGCAATAGGCTCCAGCATTCTTCCACCAATAATATCAGCTCGTCTGACGACAAAAAAATCCTTTCACTTTCGTTACGGAAAAGTCGAAATACGAGCCAAATTTCCTAAGGGCGATTGGCTTTATCCAGGTACATGAAAATTAAACAAAAAAGAACATTTAATTTAGTCAAAAATTCGAAATTATTAGTCCTCAAAAAAAGTGATCAATAAATTGTTCTTTTTTATTTAAATTTAAATTTCTCTTCTACATTCATGTCTGTATTTTTTCATCATTGTAGTCCATCACAGAAAAAAAAACATGTATAAAAATTTGAAATGGAATAGAATAATTTTCGAGAAACCGTCCCTAGATTTTGAAATTCAAGAATAAAACCACAGATTTATAAACAATGTAAATATTCATAAATCCAAGTTTTTGGCTCTTCTGGAAAAATGGAATAATTTGTTAATTTTTTTGTTTCTATAGAACTTTGGTTACAACCGAAACGACAAATTTATGGAGTAGGTTATTCAAGTGGGCGAGTAAATTTAGGTTTGGTACGTGGAAACGAGTATTTATCGAAAACGTCAAGCTCGGGAAGCGTTCAATACGGTTCGTCATTGCTGGAGTTTGGTTTGCGTCTAGGACCGAAGGAAAATGTGCATGAAGAAAAAGTTACTAAGAGACAATTTGCGAGCACGTGGAACGAGGACTTTCACGTTTACACAACAATTTGGAACGAAGAAGGTTTTCGTTTTGAAGTCGATGGGGAAGAAGTTGGAAGAATTGAGTCAGGGCGATGGTTGAATTCCAATAACCGTGGGCAATATTCTCCTCAAGGAACCAACAGCATGACGCCTTTTGACAATGAGGTGAATTTATAAGAAAAAATAAAAATACGAATCGAGTAATTTTATAATTATTTAAAAAATTTATCCATTTTACAGTTTTACATTACGATTGGGTTGGGGGTTGGAGGCGTTCGCGTTTTTCCCGATGGAACCACGAGTGGAAGAATCGCAAAACCTTGGAGAAACCTCGAGGCAAAGGTAAAAAAAAAAAAATGATTGATCGCATAATCGAATAATAAAAATTGATTAAAAATCAAGAACCGAGTCATTAGAAAATAAAATCGATTAAAAATGACTGAATTCAATTAATTCGATTTGACACAATTAGATTTTCAATTTAATTGAATTGAGTCAAAGATTCGAAGCATCACGCACGAAAAAAATGTAAAAAAAAGGCAAATGTCGAATCTGTCGAAACGTTTCAGGCAATGCTGAACTTTTGGCGTGCCAAGGACACATGGATGCAAAGCTGGGGGATGAGAAACGAGGTCACAGATTCGCACTTTAAACTGGACTACGTGCGAGTCTGGACAGTTTGACATTTAATAGTTATTTCAGTGAAGCGATTGATCGATAATATGTTTTGGATGAAATTGTGGAGAGATGCGAGTGTTAGATGGCTTTTGTGTATTTTTATTTATTTTTATATTCACGTGCCACTCGGTAGAACCGGTTCTGAGATCCTTCGAGTAGAATGAGCCGCGTTATGATGATTTATCGTCGTTTATTTTTGACTTATTTTATTTTATTTTTATTTCGCTTGGCGAAGGCGCCGCAGGAATCGTGCGAGGGCACGGCTCTTAGACTTCGTTTTATTCTCATCAGGACTCTCCCGACTAAAACACTTCGGACCCTTATCCATAGAAAAAAGTCGTTCACGGGCGCGTTTACCTTGCTCGCCCAGACCTTGACCTTGTAAATCCAAATGCAACATCCACTTCGAAATTTCATCGTTCTTCTCAACATTTCGTTTTTACTTTTCTCAGTACAGTTAACGCGTGTCTGTCCTCGAAGCTCAACGTCCATCCATCCTCGCTTTATAATTCTCTTGAAAAATCGCCTGAGGAGTGAAAATGTATCGTAATCAAATTATTAAAAATCAATTATTTTTCCTCATTATTTTAATCGGTATTCAAATTGCAATTCGTGCTTCAGATGCTTCAGAATTCGCTCCACCCAGTAAGTTTGTACAATTTCTCTATAGTTCAGTATTTTTTTTACTTTCATTCCTTTTAATCAGTTTTTATATGAATTAAACGTCAATTTTTTTTGTCTTCCGGCATCTATTTGTTGTCACAAAGCATTCAAATCTATTGAGCTCTCCGGTTATTTGAGAAATCGACCAATGTATTTCGTATTGAAAGAAAAAAGTTGTGTAACTTGATATTTTTTTGACAATTCGTTTATAATCGATTAATTAAGAGACAATTAATCATAATTAGAGATTTTTTGATCGATGTAAATATTGAAAAGTATTGAATAAAAAATCAAATTACCCAAAGAAACTAATAACAGTGGAAATCACCTTTTTTTTAAATATTTTATAGCAAATGATTACGTTCTAAGGAGTTGTATGTCGAGCGTTGAACTTAACAGACGCAACATTGGGTCGCCGGTACGAGAATCGCCGGTAGCTTTGGAGCGTCCTCGTGGTCGGATCGCAACATCAACGGTGACGCAATTACCGTTATCACGGGATCGCGCTAAATCCGTGGAAACGAAAACGCGGGAAAAATCTCGACGAAAATTCATTCAGCAACGTTCCGTAATGAGAGGACGTCCATCAAGGGTCATGATCCCTGATACACCCTTAAGAACCTTGTCACTGCAGCGTAAAGGTCGTAATGAGGGACCTCAATTGTTTGTGAGAAAGGATCATTTGCCGGAAGTTCGAAAATCTCAACTCGTTGGCGAAAGTAATAAAAACGAAGCGTCGATTATTTTGATCCAATCAGCCTGATGACTTTCTTTCTTTTTTCTCTGAATTCTCTAAATAGTTATAACATTGCGTAAAAATATTTCAAATTTGTAGATAATTTATATATAATTATATATAAATGCGGAATATTATCGAAAAAGACCTCTGGTAATATTTCGAAATATACAATTTGCTCATTTAGAAAAAGAAATCTCTTCTATTTATAAATAGAATCAAAATAATATCGAGATCTTCGTGGATTCGTTGCAAAATTACGAAAATTTGTACGTATTTTCATACAGGGCTAAAGTTACACTGAAATTTCAATGATTTCGATTGAAGAAAATGTCAATCGTGTTTATGTCGTATATGTACAGTTTATTGAACGAGCTCACGCTGTTTTTTTAATCAATAAGTTCTTGAAAAATGCTAAATCGTAAATAGAACTTCTGACTTATGCGTTAGACGCCTTCACTGCCTCTGGTAACCTCTGTATTTCCACCTGTAATCAATAAAGTTATTAGCAAAAATGAATTATCTCTTTTGCACGATATTTTTTTCATTTTCGCAATTCTTCGAAATTTTTTCTAGGTCGATGTTACTTCATGAAGGCAATTAAAAAAATTTCCGTAATTTAAATGATTTAAATAGTAATTTGAGAAAATTTTTAAACACAGTTAAAAATTCACCTTCGTGACTTTCATGGCAACTCCTTCGGGCAAATTTCTTTGCAGATATTCAAGAAACGTGTCAGCCGTTGATCCGGTAAGATTAATTGCATTTATGTGACGAAAATACGTTCTTGTTTCGTACTGAACTCTGTGCTTTTTGAAAACATGTACACATTTGAGAACCGTCCAACGTTCATTCACCGGCTTCGTGATTCCAGAGCTGTGAAGTATTCAAACATTGAAATTATTTCATGAAACAAATTTGAAACAATGAAATTAATGCTTTTCTACTGAATAAAAAGTACTTACTTCCTCACTACATTGATCCCTAAATGTTCAGCAGCCATTTGTACAAATTGTCCATAACTCGTCAATACCGCTCGCTCGTTGCCTCTTAATTCCATATTAATGTTACTATAAAGCTTATCCAGCTGCGGTGGCTAAAACAATGTTAAAATTGATACGTTATTAGTAAAAAAAATACTAAGGTTCAATTTTTCAATTGTAGGAGGGCAAGAGATCAATTAATTAAGGGAAGTCGACAGGTATAGTTCTCATTGTCAGGATACTTTTGCCAAGTGT
Source organism: Campoletis raptor (assembly GCA_948107755.1). NCBI lineage: Eukaryota > Metazoa > Arthropoda > Insecta > Hymenoptera > Ichneumonidae > Campoletis > Campoletis raptor. Next base: position 20,531,610 of record OX403624.1, read on the forward strand.
TTACATTATCTCAAAATTCAGAAAAAGTTGCAAGAAATGTAACAAAGGCAAAAAGATAAAAGTTGAATTTACTTTCGGAATTTTTGAAATATAATAAAAATGTAACAATACCTTTTGCACAGACTCTTGAAGAGCAGATGTAACAGCAGATGATAATGTCAAAGGCCCTAAATTCGTGGACAATAATTTTGGCACGACGTTCGTGAACAAATATCCCTGTCGTAAGAACAAGAACATTTTTATTATCAATTGAAATACAGTGCTCGTAAACATTTATCTATTCTTCGAGTTCGTACCTTTGATCGAAACATCTTGAATGCACGATAACTGTCACCAAAAACGGATAAATCGTTTTGTTGTGCGCTGCGTTGATGGTTGTAAATATGATTATAGATTTTCAAGAACGAAGTTGAATAGGAAATTTGATAAATAAAATAAGGGAATAATTGCGATCCCGGAATTGTAGGTTACGATCCGCTGTTGCCGGAGCTCCGCCGACGACCAATTATATATATATATTTATTTATTATGATTATTATAGGTCGATATTTGAAATTTCGATTCTTTTCGATCAATCGATTATTCGATTGTTCGAGATTCGTCTTTGAGGTTAGTTTATGTCGCACACAAAAATCAATTATTGTTTATCCTTATCTTTAATTTTTATGGCGTAAAGGCGTAAACCTTAATATTTAATAGCGTGAAATCGGATTTGCAGTTTCTAAATTTGTAATTACATTAAGTACGCCACAGTAGTGTTTACTGTCAGTGGTCAGATGCAATGTTCGACAAGCATAAAGGGTTCACGAAATGTCTACGTATTTTGACGCTTTCCACTGGTGATCTGTCACATTAGTGTGAAATTCCGTGAAAAAAGTTGCATTAGTAAGACAATCGGTAAGATATCTTCAGTCGTAATAAAATCTGATAATCGTGTCCAGAGTAAACTTATCAGAAAGTCCTAAGAGCAGATAAACAATATTTCACACGAGTTTCAATAAGATGTCATGTTTGTGAGGTTATTTTTAAAATCGAAGATCATCGGCTTTTCATCGGGTCATACAATGAACTATCCGCAAAGCGTTGATGTTTCAGTGATTAATGCTCGATAATGGCTGTTTTACACTCTTTAAACATGGGAGATATAGTTCATCTTAATGTTGGAGGGACAAGGTAAGTTAAAAATAACAATGTATTAAAATCAACAATAATCAATAATAATTTCATTGTTTACTGGATTCGTTTAGCAATATTTCATTTAAAAAAAAAAGAAATTTGAACACTGAGCGTTTCATAGAAAATTTCTCGTACAAACAGAATACTCTTTAAAATTAAATTATTAATTTTTATTGACAATTATCGGAATAAATGAATTTTTTATAAATACAGATTTTCCACGTCTCGTCAAACATTGACATGGATACCTGACTCATTTTTTACCGCATTGCTGAGCAATCGAATAACTTCAAGGAGAGATGAAAATGGAGCGCTGTTTATTGACAGAGATCCAAAAATATTTGCAATCATTCTCAATTATTTGCGCACTCGAGACATTGATTTAAAACATGTAGATATACGTGCGCTGAGGCACGAAGCTGAGTATTACGGTATTACTCCGCTCGTTAAAAGACTGATGCTATGCGAGGATTTGTCACAATCTTCCTGCGGAGATGTCTTGTTCTACGGTTATTTGCCACCACCTTGTAAGTTCCATGAACGAGTTTTGAGCTTTGAAGCAGTCTATTGGTCGGACGATTTCTAAAAATCTAGCTGCACATTTTGTCCAGGAAAGTTTCATCTTCCAAGAAAAGAAAAAAATAATACATTGTTCTCGTCTTGTTGGAGAACAAGGTGAAACTTTTCTTTTCTCAAGAACTCAAGAATTTCTGAGAAAAATATGTATCTACTTTTTAGTTATTTCTCTCGTAATCTCGCAACTGATAGACGCTCTGAACTTTTAATCATAATGGAGGTGCGTTTATTCATTTTTTTTTCATGTATTTAAGGCATTCCGTTGCATGAACCTGCAGCTGTTTCTCCTATTATTAGTGACGTTTCCGTCCATGGGCGACTCGCCGGAGCACAAAGCTCCTCCAGAGCCGAGACTCCTAGTACTTCCTATTCGAGTTCTCAAGCAGCCGGACCTTCTAATCAATCCAATAATAGCAATGGTGAGAATTTGTTTGAATTGTTCCAGATTTTTTGGTAACAAATGATTTAATCATTTTTTTCAAACCTTGCAACAATTTATTAAAAATCAAGCACAATGATCAACGTTTACGTTTGAACATGATGCATATATACAATTTAGTAAATGATTAATCATTGTAATAAAAAAAAAAATCAAAAACTATCGTAGTCTTTTGCATTTACAGGTCAACAAAACCCAAAAGCATCGACTTCTTCTCACGCACGAAATTCTTCGTTGGATTACCGAGTTTCCCAAAGAGGTTTACCACATTCGAGAAACTCGTCGTTAGATCTGCGACACGTGAGGAACAGTTCCGCGGATATGAACAAAATGTTCAAGAACGACGTTAGTCTGGTTTTTGGACCTCAACAAGGTATTTGGACCCAACACAATTTCGGGATATTATAAAGGAATCGAATTCTTTTCTCTCCATTGTAACATTAAAAAAAAAAACTATGGTGTTGGAGCAAACTCCTGTGACAAGGATCAGAAAAATGCATAAAGGTTTTCTTTGTCAGATTGCCTCCAATTCGCTCGTTTGAATGCGAAAAAAGAAGATGTAACTTTTTGTTTCCTCGAAATGACAAGCATCTCCGAAAAAACTTTGATCTCCAGCGCACACTCCCAAATTCATTAAATTTTTGACGTCTCAGAATGTATTAACAGAAAATAATTAACATTTTCAGGCTGGTACGATCCGCTACGAGTTCACATAATAAAGGCTCATCACAATTGGATAGTAATAGCATACGCTCACTTTATAACGTGTTATCGTTTGAAAGACTCGTCCGGTTGGCAACATGCGTTTACGAGTCCGCACATTGAATCAATAATCGAGAGAGTAGCGATAAATGCAAAAATGGGTAGCGGCGCTGACGGAAAAATGGTAGCGATTTCGTACGCGAGTCAAGTCCGATTATGGAGCGTTGCAGAGGACGGTATCAAGGCGAATATCGGCACTTTTAATTTGAACGTACGTGTCGAATATTTGTTTTTTATCGGAAGTCAATTGGTCGCACTTTCGTCAACCGGTAAAATCGGTGTTTGGCACGCGATGTCCCAACACTGGCAAATTCAGGACGTCGTACCGATCTCCTCGTTCGATACTGCCGGCTCTTTTTTATTGCTTGGCTGCAACAACGGTTCCATTTATTATATCGGTATTTACAATTCTTTATTTCTTTGACACTTCGTCACTCCAAGTCCCGTTTTTCCTTAACACTTTATTTTTCTTCGTATTTTATTACCTTTTTTCAGACATGCAAAAGTTTCCTTTACGAATGAAAGACAACGATTTACTCGTTACGGAATTGTACAGAGACCCGAGCCTCGATCCCATTACCGCAATTTCTGTTTACTTGACACCAAAAACAAGTAAGTTTCTAAAATTATTTTACAATTCGTGAACACTCTGACAAATCACGATCGAGGGTTTACGTATTCATTTCATTCAAATTAAACTTTTTATGAACAATTTTCCATTTTTTTTTTACGAAATTCCGTCAATTTTTGAAATTTTAGCGAAAATTTTATTTCTCGCGGATAATTATTCGTGTACGTTACCCCTCGCGAGTTTTCATGTATGTGTCAACGCAGCACAAAGTTTTTTTCGAAATAAAATCCTTCAAAATCATTATCGTCTTTTAAAAGTTGAAAAAAATAACACTCAATGTAACTTTATGCTGCGAACGATTTATAAAATACATTTAAACTCATTCGATCATGTTTCCAAATCATAATTAATAGATAATTAAATACAAGAAAAAATATATCAGTTTCATCAAACCAATTTCATCGTATATCATTTTTCTTTTTTTTTTTTTTTTTAATTCCAAATATCGTACGTTAACTCACCGAGTACGTTTTTCTTTGCCACATGATTTCGTACCGTACAACTGGAAACGTAGCGCAAGGCAAGTATGGGTCGTAATCGCAGTACAGTCGAGGGAGTCACACAGTTGCATTTTATTTGTCACAAAAAAAAAACTGCATCTCTCGCATATAAACACATTTCCATAAGTGTACGTGGAGTTGTAGTGAACCTGCCATTTACCATTTTGTTTTCATATGTACGACTATAATTATCCACATAAATTATGATTGATTCACCTTTTTTTGTAATTTATAAAGAATTAATGTTTTTACTTAATTGTCCATGTAAATTATCATTTATTTCATCGTATTGTTTTAAATACGTTCGTGCATAAAATTCGTTTTTTTGATTCTATGAATTAATTGTTTATTATTGTCTTGCAAAGATACGTTCATTGGCTCAAACCCTTGCTGTCCTTATGCGTCCAGTTGTACTTGTGCAGATCGTAATTTGCGCGATTCTGATCGGTTGACATTTTTTTTTTAACCGTGCGAACGATACTAGCGTTTTACAAGTATTTAATTAATTTTTTTTATATTTTTTTTTTATTTTCAATAAAAATGCGCTATTATCGATGTACCGGTTTGTATTTCGAAGCTAGAGCTTCCAAGCTTGCTCTCCCTATTCACATAGTATTATGTTCCATGCCAGCATCTGAGAGGGGGAGGGAAGGTAATGGAAACTAAAAATTAACAAAAAAAACCAAAAAAAAACAATAATTGATACGAAATTTTGGAGAGTTTTTTTATACGTTTTTTCAAATACTACGAAAGAGCAATTTTTATTGTGTGAGAATGATTGATCCACTTGTTTATTTCTTTGCATGTTTCTTCGTCCGTGTGTATTTCATTAATTCTTCACTCATTCGTTCCCCTTTGAGCATGAATATTCGTCAATGTTGAGTATTGCAATTTTTTTCAATTTTTTTTTATTCATTCATCATTTAAAAAAAATGTTGGACCTTAGAACTAGTTCAATTTTGAATTTTCAATACATTATCGACACATCGATCACACAAGGAAACAAATCTTTCGCACAGATTTTACAAGTCCCCTGTTTTTCGATTTTTTTTTCACACACACGTACACGTTTTGTTTTTCGTTCAACTTTTCTATTTATTCGGGCTCTTTTTAATGATTATATCGTTACCGGAAGATATTCTATCCCTCCTCACAGGTCTCTGTGGCAATTGGATCGAAATCGCTTATGGCACAAAATCTGGGAGTGTAAGAGTCATTGTACAGCATCCGGAAACAGCTGGTCATGGACCTCAACTTTTTCAAACCTTTACGGTTCATCAAAGCAGTGTTACAAAGGTATGATTTTATTTATTTATTTTTTTCAATTTTTTTATTTTTCATTGTTTTTTAATAAACAAATAAGTTAATATTTAAGAATTATTTTGACCAAGCTCTACGATTTTTTAAAAACTAAAATGTCACCAGGTTACTTTGTCGGAAAAATATTTGGTGTCGGTTTGCTCGGAATATAATCACGTAAGAAGTTGGGCCGTGACGAGATTTCGAGGAATGATTTCGACGCAGCCGGGCTCGACACCAGAAGCAAGTTTTAAAATCGTGTCTTTGGATTCCGTAGATTCGTGTATCAGTTACCCAGCGGGCAATGATTTTGGTAAAATTAAAAAAAAAACAAACAAAATATATATTTTTAAAAAAAATTATTAATCATTAGCAGTAAATTGATTGAAGAATAAAATTTTCATTCGTAGGACCGTTTGGCGAACAGGACGACGAACAAGTATTCGTGCAAAAAGTCGTTCCCGAAACCGATCAATTGTTCGTTCGGCTGGCATCGAACGGCAAAAGAGTTTGCGTCATACAATCTGTCGATAGTACCACCATAACTTCATTTTGCGTTCATGAGTGTGAAGGATCCAGCAGAATGGGTTCTCGACCAAGGAGATTTATATTTACAGGTCATTCTAACGGCACTATTCAAATGTGGGATTTAACAACCGCTCTGGATCCTTCTTTTGACTGTGGTCAAGGTAATGCAACGTTTTTTAAATCAATAAAACTCCATTTTATTCAATCGTTCGAACAGTTTTGAAATATTATGTTTTTTCAATGATCTCAAGCCTATAATATCTTTATATAAATTATTATTTATAATAATTTAAATTAATTAGAGAAAGAAGGATATTGAACGAAAAAAGTAAATCAACCATTGATCGTTAATCGTTAATATTTGAATGAATTGTAGCGAAAAATGTAGCTGGTGGGCCAACACCGGAGGAGCTTTGGAAATTATTGGACCAATGTGATTTGAGCAACAGTCATTGTTCAACACCTTGTATTAGCCCGTGTCCGTCGCTCGTTGCAACTGGACCGAGGTTGAAAGCGAGCAACGTTTTGTTTCTCAATCAATCCCAAAATCTCGAGACCAGCCCGAGTTCTAGCCAGCTGTAGAAAATCCTTCCGGAGAGAGCAAAGACTGTCGCCACAAAATGGATAAAGAAAAGTCGAATGATTATTATTCGAATGTTGGAGAGAAGAAAAAAGGTAGATCGCGCGAATGGAAATTTATCAGCTGATTCGTCAGACAGATTCGTTTTAGCTCAAACAATGACGAATCAGTTCGAATGTATTTAAAAATGAATTTATTATGATTGAATAATATTAACAGTGGACGAATCTTGAAAATGAGTTTCACGAATTACTCGTATTTTGTTACGTTTGTGCGATATTTAAATATTTAACTGTTCGAAATAACGTAAAAATAATCGTTGTCACTGTTTTTTCTCGCTGTCCCTTTCTCTGTGATAAAATTAAGAAAATTAATGAAAGAAAAACTCGTTGGAATCATTGGTTTCAAGATTTGTACATAATAATGTTTTATTGAGAACAAAACAGAAAAAATATATTGTCATGTCGTACAGACTACAATGTATCATTTCACTGGATCATAGTCGTTGTTATGTCATCGTATTATTTCCTATTTAGTCATAGTTTTACTGCACATGTTTACAGTACGATTATTACAAATGAATATAATGTACGAGATATAAAAATGCAAACCTTCAATTCACAAAATTGAATATTAAAATCATGGAAAAAAAAAAGCAAAGCGCGGCGTCCCTGCAGTCTCTGAATCAATGTACGTTGTGTATTTCGTTGAATAATAATGATAATATTATTCAAAAGTTAAGTCTAATTGTGATAACGTAATCCTTGGCCCTGAATGAAAAAACTGTTGACGTTGTTTATTAGAGAAAATGGATTTACTCGTTTGCCAAGTGGTTGTAAACGTTTTTTTTTTTGGCACCCTATCGATTTCTGCGCAATGAAAATTTGTTTATGAACTTACAGCGAAAGTTTTGCAACCGTTTTTTAAGTTTTATTGCTAATGAGGTACCGTCTTCTAGAAAATCTCTTTTACTTGTTATAAATATTTTATATTATAACAATTTATAGTTTTATAATTATTATATATGAAAAATTGTGTCTTTAAATATAAGATTCTCAAGCAAGTTATTTTTTTTCATTGAAAATTTAAAAGTTTGGAATTCCAAGATCGCGTTGATCTGGTTTCTCTTAAATTTTTAATGCAAATATCGAATTATTTAATCGAGAGAAAAACGGAACGTTGACGTTAAAATCGTTTTTTTTTGTTAAATTTAGCGAATATAGTGAATTCACTTTATTTTCAGAATTTAAATTCCTTCGTCAACTTAATGAACAATTTTTTTTAATACATTGAGAGATTTCCGACGATACCTGGTCTTTATTATTTGGCGTCAAAGATAATGTCGCTTTGTCATTAAAACACACTCACACACACCCTCACAAAACACTCACACTGTACAAGTAAAGTATTTGACAAGATCGAATAATGAATATAAAATTCATTGAGGCACTATGGTGATATTTATAATTTCGATCTAAAAACTCGAATATACGAATTTGACTGATTCATTAAAAATGTTTGTGCCAAAACAAATTATTACTGAACCAGGCAGGATTTGTTAATGGATTCAACAAAAAACACCAGGCTACGAGGCCAATTACAAATAAGCAAAGTAAACCTGCCCTTTTCAAAGGGTCTTTGCAGTCAGTGACCTCCGAGAGATCAGGCAATCCCATGTGATTGCAAAAAGAATGAGCTGCGAATGGCGCAACAAAGTGTCCTGAAAAATCATTGAAATTTTCATCTGTTTCTCACTCTAAATATTAAAATACATTAATTTTAATTTATTTTTTACTCAAATTTCACTCTTACCGGTTTTTGCGAATAAAAAAGCAGCGTATGCTCCGAATAATGTTGTATACGTGGCATGAAAACCTGGAATTGAAAAAAAAAACGTCAGAAAACAACTTTTTTAAAATAATTTGAACGTTGATTGTAAATTTTTGCATTTTTTCCAAATTTCTCTATTTTAACATAAAAAATGAAGGAATTTTTTTCGAAAATTGGACACAAAACAGATAAAGGACAAAGCAGCGAACAACCATTGTAACTTTACGAATTATTCACAAAACTGCTTTAGAAAGAATTTGAATATAAAAACAATTCATTGCTAAACTTTTGAATTACAATTTGTATGATTTTTCGTGTTGCCGATTTTGAACTATTTATACAAAAGCTTGTTCCAGAATTTCTATAAATCCGAAAAAATAATGAAAGCTTACACGAAACTACAAGAGCGAGTTTGAAATCCATGCCCAATCTTGTTCTTTCGACAAAGTGATGAAAGTGAGCAACGCCGAAAAACAATGGGCATATAAAAATGGCAGTGGTTGGTTTGAAACATTGCAAAAGCAACGGCAGCATACAAGCCCTGAATGTCCATTCTTCGGAGAGTGGAGCCACCACTTGGTTTCTCCACCAAATTAAAGTTTTGGCGCTTCCCACCCAGTACATGGGTTCTGCAATACAAAGAAAACGAAAAAAAAAACAGAAAATTCATTAATAAAATTTCGAAATCTATGGCAAAATTTCTCAGGATGAATAGATCGCGAAATTCCTTGGAGAAAAGTCCTTAACAATTTTTCTCTGCAATGCACGGTTGATGAGAAATTGATGAATTAGTGAGTTAGCCAATCAGATGCGCCGTTCAGTTGACATGTCGATAGTGAGAGGGGAACGGGTCCCGCCGACTCTTTATCAACGCGCGCGAATCGTTGTCCTTTATTTATTAATTTCTCATGAATCGTTGGAAAAAGGACATAAAAACGTTTCGCTTCAAAATTTCGCGATCTAACAATTGACAACTCATTATTTCTCGTCGTATATACTGACCAGTGTATAATCGCCACAATCCATTGACAACTTGTACACTGAGGGGTCCCAAGAAAAGAATCATGGTAAGGGAAAGTGATACGAAAGCTGCCTGAATAAATCCCGGCCATCGCAGACCCATCAATTCCCATATGGTTGCCTGCGATCATGGAATTTTATACGTTTCGAATAAAAATTTAAAAAATCCGAATTTGAAGACAACTTTTAACCATTCGATGGAAAATATTGATGTTTTTCGTGTTTATGGTGAAAATATGAATACAGAATGAAATTTGAATTGTCGATGTAAAAAAAGGGTCGGAATGGTGTTAAAGGTTAAACACGAGACATTTACAAATGGACGTACTTTTTGAAACACTTGTTCACTCATGCCAAAGTAAAGGGACGCTGGTGAGACTAGAGTCATGATGAATACGCTGAGAAATCGTTTTTTTATCGTACTGGAATGTTCTCTGAAAAAGAAGGAAAGAAAAATATGAATTTTCCACATGAAGAACGTTCAAATATTCTCGCGGGCTCTGAGTCGTTCGTAAGTGGAGTTTGCATTGGCGGCGCACGGTAGTTCGGCGGCGTTGCTTATCGCGATCGCGTATTGACTCGTGGGGTGGTGGGGGCAGATACGGCCAAGTAAGTACGCGTTCTGAAAGTAACGCGTATGATTGTGACAGAAGTCCAAAATTGTTTATTATTGTTGTTTATAAATAGAAAGACTTTTGATCGATTCGGAGGTAAAATGTTTTTTAACAATGGCGAATGAAGAGAGAGTAAAAAGACACGACGAGCAAACGATGATGTGGGTACGATAAACATGCGGAGGGACTCCATCTTGTCGTGAATTTGATATTGCGTTAGTTCGTGGTTGTCACATTTTAATATATCGAAGAGAGCTCCAGAGCTCGCTTTCGCACGCGTTTTCTCCCACAAAACATAAGGGTTCGAAGATCGGGATCGTGTGAACTTTGTGTATATATACATGAGTGCGAATGTAGGTGTGTCTGTGTATCGGAGAAAAGTGTCTTAAAACTGTAGGATTCGGATAATAAAAAAACAAAGTGTAAAAAATAGTCGAAAATTCGTAGAATTTGGGATCCTTGTGACTTCTTTAAAATCGTAAACATGCTCGTACAAAAAAGTGTTGGTCATATTTCGTGATTGTAATTTTCTGGATTGAGTAAAAAAGAACAATAAGAAAAAAGGGGGAAGAAGGAACGAGGGAGATGGAAATAAACAAAATGGAGGATCGCGTGTGATTGGGATCCGCACAGCCGGTAATATTTCAATGGTGTATAAATACGTGTGGACAAATACGCGATATATGCGAAGAGAAAGAAAGCGTGATGTACCTGGGGTGCGGTGATTTCCACACGTAGAGACTCGCGACGTAAACGATCGAGAGTACGAGGCACGTGAGAATTGCTGATAAGCAAAGAGAATCATCTCTCGTAACGGCAGTCTCCATAGCTCCATTACTTGAACACCTCGAATTTCATACACTGTATTGTCCTGTTTTTTATCGTGTGCTCTCCTTATAATTTTCTCGTTCGGGGGCGCTTCGGGGCGAGTTATGTTGCGAAGTTTTTGTGTGTCAACGTTAAACGGGCTTGCCGGAATAAATTCCGAAGTATAAAAATCTCCCGATCTCTCTCTCTCTTTTTCTCTGCCTGTCTTTCTCTTTTTATTGTAAAATACGCGATTGTACTAACCCTGGAGGATTTTCGAGACATTGACTGCAGTGGTGGGGGGTTAGTGGTGCGCGGCGAAAGAGGAGGGAGGAAAAGATCAAGAACGAGAAGAGGGGAAATACCGAAAATACCAACGCAAATTATTGTTGTACATTATCGGCGTTATTTTTCTCTCTGGCGCAAAAAAATTTAACAATATAGTTTATGGGATTGTGTGAAACGTAAAAATTCAAGGAAAACCGTGAGTTTACGAAGAAATCTGTACAAAAAACCGGATGCAAAAGTGTTAAAACAGTGAGCATTTCGACCGACAGAGGCGCGCGCAAGAGTGGGGGGGTCCAGAGAGAGAGGAGAAGTAGGAAAACGCGTAAAATTCATGCAATTGGCGCTCGAGTCGGACGGGCAATTTTCTTCTCTCTCTTTTCTCCCTTGGTACGAATTACATACAACCGGGTCAAAAGTGTGTGTCTGGCAGTTCTCGTACTACCGTCAACGAGAAGATGGCCGCTGGGCTCGGTGGATGTGTCGCCATTGTTTAGTGTTTTAGTTTGTTGTTAATATATATATATATACATACATATATATATATATATAGGATAACTCTATAATATATATATATTTATAGTTTTTTTTTAACGGGCGTTATTAAGAGTTTTACGCCGTGAAAATGCCGAGTGCCTCGTTCACATCGTCCCGAAGTTACGTAAGGAGATCGAGGAGAAAAGGTGCCAACAGGATTCCCCTGCCATCGAGAACTACCTCGGGTAAGAAGAATAGACGTAAAAAAAAAAACAAAAAAAATGGGATAAAAACGAACAATTTCGTCCGGATCGTTCCCCGGAGCTCGGCTCACTCCTCACCTGCTTTGCTTCATTTTTTTTTTTCATGCCTATATATACATTCATACGTTCATATATGCATACACTTGATCATAAATACATATTTCAACAAATTTAACCCCGAAGTGAATTTCCCAATTTGTTCGACTCTCTTCAAAAGCCATTTCATCGCGAACGTACGACTATCGTCACTGATGTTCTACTCGCGATAAATACGAAAGAATTTCTTGTCTGACAATAATCGAACATTTCGTATTATCGAGGATACGTATTCGTATATATATTATTTGCGCTACAACGAATAGTGAAGTTTATTTTTTAATTAACTAATGAATTTTTTTCATCCCTCTTTTTTTAACTTTTTATCCTCGTTCATTTTTATCCCCTCCCAGCCCCTGAATTCCCGTTACCCTTTGTCCCTTTATTCCCGTGGCACATCGTTCTCTCTCTCTCTCTCTCTCTCTCTCTGTCCCTTCGAACTCTAACGCACACGCACACATACGTACGAAATACCCGATACGTCCGTTCCATTCTCGCTCATTCTTTCTCTCTCGGTCTCCCTCTGTCTCGCTCGCTTCACGTACGTTCGTTTCGTTCTTTCTCTTCCTGCCCACGTATTCATGGATTCTCGTCCGTCCCACTAAACGCGCCCCCTTTCGTACGCAGGAAATAATCGAATTTTTGTTATTTTTTTTTAAATTTTTTGCCGTTTTTTCCATATTTTTTTCGCTTAAAATTCGTACCGGATCAATTTTGCCTTTAATTGGTGGGGGAAATCTATAGATCTATAGATATATCCTTGACTGTATTTATGACGTGCATATATATGTTGCTGCTGCTGCCACTCTGCTGCTTCTCTCTTTCTTCCCTTTTTCTCCTCTTTCTCCCCCCCCCCCTTTTCCCCTTTATGCCACCAAACTCGATCCCTGCCTCGCTATTTCGGTGAACTCATTCATCGTTCCCCAAATCACACCAATTTTTACCACCCAATACTCGAAATTTTCATTTTTTCAAATAACACTTTCATCCATTATCGACGTTTGACATCTCCGCGATCTCTTCACTTAATCCAGCTCCCACTCGTATTTTCGTAATCACGTGACTCATCGGAGAATAAAAATGTTGCATTTTCGTCTCTAGAGTTCATTCCATATACGGTTTCATAGATACTTCACATTTTTCTTCAACTGTCACCTTTTCTCCAAATTCCTTCTCTGTAATGTTTTCAAGTGTTTGACAGATCGAGAATCTGAGCTTCGCCATTTTCGGGACTGCACATGTTTTTTATTTATTGTTCAACAAATTTTCCATAATCGTTATTCGTTGAGGTTGACAGGTCGTTTTTTTCGTGAATTATCGTATTATTGATTTTGAATTAATCAAATACCTCTTTTTTGAGGCTTTTCAGTACACAGTGATCGATTCTTTGGCGAAAATGACAATTTCCCAATTCCCAAAAGTCAAACGTCAGAGTAATTTTCGTAATATTTACTGTTTAAAATTGATAAACATTGAGAACAAATTTTGGGGTTAGAATTGTACAATTCTGCTCACTGTAAATTTTATGTGCAAGTGTAAAATTTTCATTCTTATTGATTAACAAATCAATGTTATATTTTCGAACCCTTCAAAATTTGTCTTGAAAGTTTTGACAGATTATCTCAATCATCTTGATGGATTCGTTTCTTCTGAGATCACATTCATCCTTGGTCTAGAATTCAACATTCAAATCTTGATTTCCAAATGAAATGCAGTTCTTAGAATTGTATAATATGAGTCAGCAGTAGCATGAACGAAACTTTTATTATTTGAGTGATGAATTCTTGCATTCGTAAATTTTAAATGGTAAATTTGGTACACTGCGTTTGTAATGAATAATAATCGTAAAAAAAAATACAATAAATTTCATTGAAATCACTGGCTAAAATGTTCGAGTGAATTATCAAAACATTAGCATGAAATGAAGTAAAAAAAAAAAAACAAAAATCGTTGAATAACATCCCTCAGAAATATTAAATTCCTAAATTAATAATCGAGGGGACAAAATTGTCTCTAAGTACATTCCATTAGTTCATAATCAATAAATGGCAAAGAAATTAGTGAAAATATCGCAATGAGTTATCAATAATGTTATTACATTATATAGTGCAAATATTAACAAAATATTGACCCCAAATTTTAATCGATTTCGTTCAAATCAACAAGAAGCATTTCAACCAGAAACTTTACTGATAATACAGATTTCGTAATGAAATTATGGAAACGAGAATTTTTTTTGTGTAATTATAATAATTGTTTGTCAAAATGATTTTTTTTTTTTTTTAAGAGTAAGAAAAATAAATAATGACCGATTGAAATATTTCAGCAGAGCCATGCGATCTGCCCTGTCCAGCTTCAAATCAGATTCCTCCGGGTGCAGGAGTTGGAGGTGGGGGAGGAGGTGGAGGAGGAGGAGGCGGAGGTGGTAGTGGAGGAAGAGGTTCGTCGCCGAGCGTTTCCGGGGTTGCCGCACCGTCACCATCTCCGTCGCCCTCGCACTCGTCGCCCTACGATCTCAGACGAAAAAGTCCACCACATCCTGATCCAGCACCAGGAACCAGTTCAGCATTACCACCTCCCGGTGGTAGCAGCATCGCTGCATCGCTTGGCACATCCTCACTCCCGGCGAGGAAACGACCGAGAAGGACGTGTTCCATGTCGACGGATGGTGAATATATTTTTTGTTATATTTTCCCTGCTGGTCACATTCATATCGTCAATTTCCCGGATAAACATCTTTCCACAAATTTTATTTCAAAATGATTGTAAACAAGTTTGAATAATCGCTATTAAAAAAAAAAAAGAATAATTAGTAATTCATAGAAGAAGCAGATCGTTTTTGAAGCCGATGACAGGGTAAACTGAACGAAAGTTTTTTTTTTTGCTGAATTAGTAAATCGCCATAATCGTTTTTGTATTTTTTATATATTGAGGTTAATAAAATGTGATTTTAATTAACTAAATAATTGAAACGCAGGTACAAACACAAACACAGCGGCGCATTACCTCCAGTACGAATTACCGGACGAAGTATTGCTCACGATATTCAACTATTTGATGGAATTGGATCTTTGTCGAGTGTCGCAAGTGTGCAAACGTTTCCAGGCGATCGCGAATGACACGGAACTGTGGAAATCGCTTTATCAGCAAGTTTACGAGTACGATTTGCCACTGTTTAATCCAACAGCGTGTAAATTTGAGTTTGTATCACCGGACGAGTCGGATTATCCGAATCCTTGGAAAGAAAGTTTTCGTCAATTGTATCGTGGAGTCCACGTTAGACCAGGATTTCAAGATCTTAAATTCAAAGGAAGAAATTTGCCATATTTCAATACGGTACAAACCGCGTTGGATTATATCGAGGAATATAGAAGTAGCGGGGCGACATCGACGAGCACAAACTCGACCACAACTACGCCCAGTAGTCAGGGCAATTGTTGCGCTAATAATAATCAATCCACCGAAGTACAGCCTCAACATTTGGTATTTCTTCACGCGGGCACCTATCGCGGCGAATTTCTCGTTATTGACAGCGATGTTGCGCTCATTGGTGCCGCACCTGGTAACGTCGCCGAATCTGTTATTCTCGAACGGGAAAGCGAATCTACCGTCATGTTCGTCGAAGGCGCTAAACAAGCCTACGCCGGCCATCTCACCCTCAAATTCACCCCCGACGTCACTAGTACCGTTCCACATCACAAACACTATTGTCTGGAGGTCGGTGAAAATTGCAGCCCAACCATCGATCATTGCATCATCAGAAGTTCCAGCGTTGGTTAGTATTTTGGTCACTAAAATCGTACGCAGACGGTATTCTTTTTTCCAACTTGAGTTCCAACAAAGTTTGTAACTTTTTCAAGTTTTCTTTCGTTTACAAGATTTACTTTCATCCCAAAATTGAATTAAATCTGCATTTTTATGAAATTTTGATATTTCATCATTCTTTTTTCTTTTTTTGTAAAATTAACATGAGACGAATAATTCGATAATTTTCTAAAAAATTAATGGAACGAGGAGTTTCGAAATAATGAAATAAAATTTATATGATTTGGGAATCTGAAGAAAAATCGTTTTTCCTTGTTAAATGGGAAAAAAGTTATTAGATTGGACAGAGTCCCTATTTAGTGAGAATAACGCAGGATATTTGAGTAACGAAAAAAAAACTTGCAGTGGGTGCGGCCGTTTGCGTATCCGGAGGTGGAGCGAATCCTGTGGTAAAGAACTGTGACATCTCGGATTGCGAGAACGTGGGATTGTACGTAACCGATTACGCGCAAGGTACGTACGAGGACAACGAGATATCGCGAAACGCATTGGCGGGTATATGGGTGAAGAATTACGCGAACCCAATAATGCGACGAAATCACATACACCATGGACGCGACGTGGGAATATTTACGTTTGACAATGGCCTTGGATACTTTGAGGCGAATGACATTCACAATAATCGTATTGCGGGTTTCGAGGTTAAAGCGGGAGCAAATCCGACGGTAGTGCATTGCGAAATTCACCATGGACAAACAGGTGGAATTTATGTCCACGAAAATGGGCTTGGACAGTTTATAGACAACAAAATTCACTCAAACAATTTTGCTGGGGTTTGGATAACTTCTAATTCAAATCCAACGATCCGTCGTAACGAAATTTACAACGGTCATCAGGGTGGTGTTTATATATTTGGCGAAGGTAGAGGACTGATAGAGCACAACAATATTTATGGAAACGCCCTCGCCGGTATACAAATACGAACGAATTCGGATCCCATTGTTAGACACAATAAAATACACCATGGACAACACGGTGGTATATATGTTCATGAAAAAGGTCAAGGATTAATCGAGGAAAATGAAGTTTACGCTAATACCCTGGCCGGCGTTTGGATTACGACCGGCTCGACCCCAGTACTCAGGAGAAATCGTATTCACAGTGGCAAACAAGTCGGTGTCTATTTTTACGACAACGGACATGGAAAATTAGAAGATAATGATATTTTCAATCATCTCTACTCGGGGGTACAAATAAGGTGAGTTATGATTTTTTTTTTTTAGTCTTTGTGAGGGACACGAACAAGAATATTTCTGATCAGCTGCATCCAAAATGGAGCGAAGCAATTTTTTTGAAAAATTAAAAAAATGAAAAGCAACATTTTCGTTAGCTGTCAATGACGCAAAGTTCGAATTCATAAAATTTCAATTCGACAAATATTCGTGACCCTTTGTACTTGAATTATAATTATTTTAAGATCTAATTAACGTGGATATTTGACTTTGATTTCATAAAAAATGGACACAAGCAGTTTTTTGAGAAATAACGAAACTGAAAAGTCGACATTTTCGGTAGCTGTCAATGATGCAAAGTTCAAATTCATAAAATTTCAATCCGACTAATATTCGTGACCCTTTTTACTGGTTTTATAATTATTTCAAGATGTAATTAATGGGGATATATGATTTTGGTAAATTTCAGAACCGGTAGTAATCCGGTAATCCGTGGCAACAAAATTTGGGGCGGCCAAAATGGTGGCGTTCTCGTTTACAACAGCGGCCTTGGACTGCTCGAACAGAATGAAATTTTTGATAATGCCATGGCCGGCGTTTGGATTAAGACCGACTCCAATCCTACATTGAAAAGAAATAAAATCTTTGATGGACGAGACGGTGGAATATGTATATTCAATGGTGGAAAAGGTAAGAATTGGAATTATCATTCGTCCGCTCGTTCGAGTTATCCCAGAACTCATGACCGGGTGAATGTCGAAAAATAGAGTTTTTATTGATGTTTTTGAAGCCTCCAGTTTTTAAATCACTTTTTTGTAACCTCAACCTGTTCATACAACTGAATTGACCGTATAATATTCCATTCTTTATTAAAAAACGAAGAGATTCATGTGTTGGCAAATCTCTTTATCTCTAAAGACGTTATTATGGCTAAAAATGCCATGGGGTTGAAAACGATGCCTGGACATAGGTTGGAACATAAAATAATGAAGTTCTAGACTCACTTTTTATGAAAATAATATTTAAAAAAACCATTTTCCAATGTGCTATGTAAGAAAAAAATCCTTAAAACGGATTTCATTTATTTATTTATTTATTTATTTCATGTCACGCAAATACAATTCAGCAACAAATTAGAATAGGAATTTTTGTTGCATTTTTTCCTGGTTTTATCGTAATTCTTTTTTACTTTACAATGGTCTATTCGCCTTGCAGGAGTTTTAGAAGAAAACGATATATTCCGAAATGCTCAGGCCGGAGTATTGATATCGACGCAATCGCATCCGGTATTGAGGCGAAATCGTATTTTCGATGGTTTGGCAGCAGGTGTTGAAATAACCAATAATGCAACGGCAACATTGGAATTTAATCAAATATTTAACAACCGTTTCGGCGGATTGTGTTTAGCCAGCGGCGTACAACCCACTACTAGAGGTGAAATTAAAATAATCTGACGTTTATGAATAAATGAACGAAGATCAATAATTGTTCGATTTTTTGTTGAGATTTTTTTTCTATTAGAGTGTTTTTGAACGATTTTATTTCATTTTTTCAGGCAATAAAATATTCAACAATCAAGACGCCATCGAAAAGGCTGTGGGAAATGGACAGTGTTTGTACAAAATTTCCTCCTACACGTCCTTCCCGATGCACGATTTTTACCGATGTCAAACTTGCAACACGACCGACAGAAATGCTATTTGCGTCAACTGCATAAAAACTTGTCACGCCGGACACGACGTGGAATTCATAAGACACGACAGGTATGGATACAATAATAATCTTTATTTTTTGTTGGTCATGATTCAATGATCATCAAATGACGATCGATTTATTTGGTTTTCATTTAAACACAGACAAAAAAACAATTCATTTACAAATTCGTAATTCAGAATTTCAAAAATAGTTCTTCATTCAGAATTTACCGGTTCGATTATTTCTAACACTTGATCTTTCTGTTGAAAAAGTAGACAATCGAGTATTCGAACTTTCAAACTTTTTTTTCAATAAATAAAACAAACATTTTTGAAAACAGCGTTGAATTAACAGCGTTTCCTTGAGATTTTCGATCATTTTCTTCCCTGTTCTTGAGGCGATTTATCAGCCGTTCAGTCAGTTAAAATTCTGATAGACGTTTTATGCAAAGAAGTTTGATATTTCAAGAAAAATTAAAGTTACACGTTGTTTTCCTTTCGTTAGAGAATAGTTTGGAACTTTCATTTTTCTCAAAGTATCAAAGACATCTGAGAACAACGTGAATTTACATATTAGTTGTCTCTCTCGCACTTACGTACCTGGTACATCAAATCGGGTGTCAGTCGCCCATCCCCTTAAACGTTCGGAAGTGATATTTTTCCACAAATTTCTTTCGATCTGGATAAAAAAAAGTTACAGCCCATTTTGACTATATTTAGCGTGGGTTGAATTTTCTATTACATTTTTTTTATTAAAAATTTCAAATTAAATTAATTTAAATTAAATTGCCTTTAAAATTAGCAGTTATCTCTGTCGCACTCACGGTGGCTCGATCGATACGACACATTGTTATAATTCATAAGAAAAAAACGAGCTGGATCAGAGTAGATTTGTAAAACTAATAGAAATGTGTCAGAACAGAGTTGATTGAAAATAGAACAATAACAAAAATAAAGAAAAATAGTACTAGCCCCAAATGCTGGAACTTTTCCGAAACTAAATGAGAAATGTAACCATCCGAAGAATTTTTGATGAGTAAAAATCCATAAAACAAATAAACATTATAAACATTGCGCAGATTCTTTTGTGACTGTGGTGCTGGAACGTTGAGCAATCAATGCCAACTTCAGGGTGAGCCGACTCAGGACACCGATACTCTGTACGATAGTGCCGCTCCAATGGAATCCCATACACTCATGGTCAACTAGGAACAAACTTAGAAGAAAAAGAAGAATACGAGAACACATAAATGAAGAAAAAAAATAATCGAATGAAAGAAAAAAAATATAAAAACAAAAGAACGAATAACGAAAACAATAACGGATTTAAATAATAAGCTATCATCAATCCCGCAATCAAACGACGCGGAGTCGTGAGTGTCGTGATTCGTTAACCACACACAGACATTTTCAACGCCCCCCGCCCCGCCCTCGCCCTTTACACGCATAAATACACGAACACGTTTTCCCATGGTAATCTGTTGCTGATTTTTATTATTATTATTATTATATTATAATATTGTCATTATTATTGTCATTATCACGATTAATGACCATTTTTATGTTTGCATTGTCTTCATTAGGCTTATTATTATTATTATTATTATTATATTATTATTATTGTCATTATTATCGGTTATTTTCATTGTCATCGTCATTATCGTTGTTACCATTGCGTAGAGATGGGTATTGCCAATTAACTTGACCTCTCCTCCATAATGAGATTTTCTCTCTGTAGCATTTCATTACGAATCTCGTTTTAAATCGAAGGCAGCCAAATTAAATGTCCCTCTCGTTATCTCACAATCGGAAGATCTTGAGACTCCGGTGTCTTGGATGATTTTTCTCGTATATTTATATATATATATTTTTTTTTTGAGAGAATATCACAACAAGTTAAACGTAACTTTTCATTATTATTATTATTATCATTATTATTATTATTACTATTATTTCTATTATATTATTATTATCATTATTATTATTATTAACACTTCTCGGTTTTGTGGAGTAATTTTTTTATATTATGTGTAGAGTTTATTTCACGATTGTCATTTCGTACACGTGAATTTTTATTTTTTTATTGCCGGTATCAATTGTTCACTCGATAATTAAGTAATTATCA
The DNA here is from genome assembly GCA_948107755.1 of Campoletis raptor. Lineage (NCBI taxonomy): Eukaryota > Metazoa > Arthropoda > Insecta > Hymenoptera > Ichneumonidae > Campoletis > Campoletis raptor. The sequence continues at coordinate 20,552,309 of OX403624.1, forward strand.
TCTTTTGGAGAAAGTCTCGTGTAAAATAATTGGCGATTAAACTAACGCAACAGATGTAATTGTTATTGGTTTTTTTTTCGTGATGTGTTACATTCGTTTGGTTTTTTTTTTTTTTTTTTCGAATTTTCTTTTGATATGTGCAAAAAAAATTGAATGTAAAGTTTGAATCGAGACGTCGGTTTGGCACGGGACTTTTGTTTTCTTTGTTTTATTGAGTGAAAAATCGATACGCGCAGTTCGAGAGACTGTAAATTATTTTTCAAAAAAAAAAAAAAATAGTAATCGATAACTTCCACAAGAATAATGACGAATAATTGCTTAATGATAGGAGGAAATAATGAAGAGAAATGTTTGTTTGAAATGAACCGGAAGTGCTCGACTGAAATATCGATTATCCAAGCGGAGTGTCGAACGATGTATTTTTCTTTTCTTTTCTGTAACTCGTAATTTATTATCGCAATTGACAACAATGGCTTATATTCGACAGTTAAGAAACAAGACGAAATGTTCAGTCGGAAAATACACGAGTCGAAATATCGCACGAACAATGATCGATTATCGCGCATTCGTATCAATTTTTCTCAGTTCTTAATTCAACAGCTGAATAACTTTTTATACGAGAGGATAAAAAAGAGAGAGAGAACATAGTACGAAAATAATGCATAAGATGCCAACCGCAAACGATAATAAAAAAACATACAATTTGTTACGAAAATGTGAATTGCGTGTAAGATATTGGAGGAAAGGAAAGAAAACGTAAACTTCGAATTTTTAGGCTTTTAGAACTTCGATGCTAACGCATATTTGTGTCAAACCAAACGACTTTAGAAACAAAATTCATATAAACAGAGAGACAGGGAGAGAGGCGAGAAAAAAATTGATGGGATGATTGAACTTGACTTTTGTGTATGTGTGAATGTGCGTGCGTGCTAAAGAGTGTGAGAAAAAAACTTGTGACTGAAAAACTGCGCCCTGGTGGTCGGGCCTTGAAAAAACAAGTACGAGAATCGTTGGTAAAATTTGTCAAAGAGTTAAAGAAAATCCATCATTCAAAACTGTACAACAATAGTAAGAACAAAAGAAAACAACAGTGTAGCCTTAATTAACTTGGTACAAAAAATCAAAACGCAAATTTCATTTAAATTGAAAAAGATATTAATTCTTTCGTGTTTTTTCTTCATTTTTATTTTTGGAATAAATGATTCAGCGTGAACACTAAACCGATGAAAAGAGCAAAAAAGTTGTCGGGTTGTAAAATGTGATGGTCCTACGCTGCCCAAGGGCAAAGTGCATAATAAGACGATATAAATGAATATTTAATAATAAGTTTATTGAGTAACGCGTTACACGAATGTACGAGATTGTAAACCAGTGATAAAAACCAAGATAACGACAAAAAAAAGAAGAAACAATTATAATTTACACTCCTTTTTTATGGAGTTACGACAAACAAGAAAAAAAAAACAAACTTTTAAATTTTCAATTGATGTTTGAGAGGAAGAGAACTTTTATAGCTTCTACGCCAATTGAAGTTTCTTTTTTTTTTTTTGTACTATCCTTAATTTAGGCCCGTATATATGTCTGATTGTAATTTTTGCGTAATTGTATTAATTTTGTATGAAAGAATGATCGTCGTGATCGTCTTGAAAAAATGATTTGCCCCGATTTTCATATATATATATATATATATAGATATCTATGTATGTCGAAACAGCCACGTTTTTAAACAAATTCGTAATCATAAGTAGGTCAAAGCATTCAAATTACTATTGTTTAATGAAGAAAGCTAAGAAGGAGAAAAAAAACGAAAATTTACATTCTGCGTCATAACGATTAATGTATGTAGTGATTTTTTTTGTATATTTTCTTGGTAAAGATGCGTGAACGGAGTACGAAAAATGCCTTCTTTAATGCCGAACTCGTCACGGTTTCGCTGCAACATCTGATTTGGGTCATTGACTCTAATTTCTCTCTCTCTCTCTTTTTCTCTCTCCTTCTGCCACTCCCATTTTCTTTCTCTTTCTCGCATCGCGAGCACTCACTCGATTTCCGCAAGAAAAGTAAAAGGAATAATTCTTACCGCGATTTGTGAACGGTTTTAAAACTCTCGAATTTGAGACGATCAATTGATTTTTATTCGACACTCGGAATAAAAATTTATATAACGACAAGAAAAAATACGCGAAAAATTGTCACTTCATTTGTGAACGTTCTAACGAAAAAAATTTCATTGCGACAAGAATGACGTTGAAATGTTTCTTTTTAACTTACGACCATGTCACGAATCGCAAAATAAATCGATAATCATATAAAATCCGAACGTAAATCAAATTGAGAATAACCAAACGAACGAAACCCAGAATTCTCGATGACGTTGATTCCAACGAAAAATACCGAGCGGTGACCGGCGACGTATCATAACGAAGTTAATGTTTTCGTTATTTTGCTCGTCATTAATTGCTCTAATTACGTCAATAACAGATCGAGTCTGTTCCGTTAATTTCTTCCCTTCACTTTTAGTCAAGATTCGTTTCAACGTTCGTCAGATTGCAAAATTGGATCAAAAACCCGGTTAGATATACAAAATAAGATTTTCCATCGCATTCGATCGTTGGAACATTCAGTTTCTATGAAAAAATAAAATCGTCGATATAAAGCAACAAAATGCAGGAGTTCGTCGGGCACTGAAAAGAAAAATTCAACTGAGATATACTCGAGTAGACTTTGTCGCTTCGTTCATTAAAAAAAAAAAACGAAAAAAGTACCAGTTTTGTTTTTCACGATAATTCATCTTTCGTCGTTCACAGCTGTAACGCCAGCGTCCTTTATTTATCGAATATTTTAGAGCTAGAAAAACCCATACACATACGATAATCGATCACGTCTTCATTCCACATTGAAAAGAGAATCCGAACTCGAAATAATGACGTTTCGATGAAGGAAATAAATATATATGTTAAAAAAAAAAACTTAACAAAGAAAAAAAAAATATACTTGCCATTATAAAACGATACCGTTGCCATAGGTTGCGATTTTTATTTCCTTATAATCATAAATACTAGATTATATGATTATAGACTTAGGCATGGTCTCTCTTGACACGAGAACACACCCACACGAACACAAACACTAAAAATACACATTCTAAAAGGTTAAGTAACCACTACGCCACTACGTATTTTGTACATATTATCAGCCCACTAAATTTAGATATATATATGAATTTAAAAAATGGAAATATACATATGCATATATATAATATAAATATGCTCATTCATATATATGGATATGTATATATAACTCTATACATACACTTTATATAAAAAAAATACACACAAAAAACACGCGAATATATGAATATATAAACACATTCACACTTATACGCGTTATATATATATTTATATACATATGTATGTACGATTTATTGCACATGTATGTATGTACTAATATATATGACGCAGTAATAACCCGATTATAGAAAATATATTATTACCAATTACAATTTTTATTTTTTTATCCTCTTTTATTTTTTTAACATTACGTTTCAATGTTCGTCTTTAAAAATCCTCTGTTCTTATTTCCACTGGATTTCTCCTTTATTCCCGAGATTCGAATATTCTTTCGATTTTCGAGGAGAATATGTTTTTTTTATTTTTTCCTCTCCGTAAGGTACTTTTGCCTTACAAAGAAAAAAAAAAAAACTTAACTGTGTAGTGGCTTCGATGAGGAAACGTATTGTTGTGTGACAGCAGCTCCTCTCGTCTACACGTTATTGAATTATTGACAATGTCACGCGAAGGACAAAATACTACCGATGCCCGAATATACATTTTATCTCCTGAATATTACTGCTGTATCCATGTTTGTTTTGTCCGGTAATGATAATAATAATAGTAATAATATTGATAACAATAATAATAATATTAATAATAATATTAATAATATTAATAATAATAATAATAATAATAGGAATAAAAATTCAGGAAAATTCGTGCAACTACGTTTTTCACTATCACGCACTTATTACACACGATTTTTATGTATAAATATCAAAGAGAACAAAAAACAAAGCAACGAGAATTGCGATGGATTAACGACTACGATTTTTTTTGTACTTTTAACTCCGTGGTTCCAGAACGGAGCCCTTATAGGATCACTCATTTGTTTTGTAAATTCTCGCCGACCGTAAACAAAATAGTCGAGGAAACGAAAAGATTTCGTTTCGTTACGAAGATTCGAATCGCTCGATGCGAACCAGTGAATTATACGTTGAAAAAAAAAAAAACAAATAACAAACGATGTTTCTCGTGACTGAATATAGTGCGATGTAAAAATAATAATAATATTATTATTAATAATAATAAAAAATGGAAAAATAAACAATACGATAATTGAGATTCGCCGATTATGTGAAAATGTGAATCCACTACCAAACACACCGTAGATAGCTTGCGTGCATCGGAGAAAAAGGAAACTCGGTTGAGAATTGAAGAACAGAATTTAAGGTTAAAAATCACGAATACTTTTTGTTTTTATTTTGCGACCGCGCTGCTAAATTCCTTGAATAGTAATTTTTTCGGTTTTGACCACGTCTCTCATTCTTTACGCAATTTCGATGAATATTGAGCACTTAAAATAATGAAGCAAAATCCTCAAATTTAAGGCTATACGGAATAGTGGATGTATCGGAATTACGATTCGACACATAGAGTGTCTTATTCAAGGCGATTCAGGCAAACCTATGTCGTATTTAAGATCGACGAACAATCGGTAGGTATTAATTAAAAAAGCAAAAAAATCTTGAACAACAAAAAAAATAGGATTAAAGAAATCGTAACTCGAAATTTTCGAGTTTTTGATTATGAACGGAAAATGGAAAACGATCGCGACGACGTATCGAATTGTAAGAATTGTTTTGCCGATCACAAGTCTTCCGACGAGTCTCGATCGAAACGGAGATAATCTTTTTTCGAATGGAAACAATAAAAATGTGTTTGAAAACAATAACAACAACAAAAATTCATTTGGCTGAAAAAAAACCCTCAATTAATTTCCTGAATAATTAGCTTGCGCTGTGCTTCATTTATTTAACAATTGGTTCCATTGGGAGAAATAAATATAAATAAATAAATAAACAATTCAAATAAAGACCTTCTGTTTCGTAATAATTTTTTTCACTTTTTTCTGATTAATATTTGTCCTTTATGTTTTTCTTTCTTTTTTCTCACGAATTCGAAAAAACTTTAATCTTCGTTTCGAAGATGTTCACTTTCCATGTAAAATCGATATAATATTGAAAAATACGAATAATAATGTCAAAGCCTATAAATGTACTCAAAGCTCCACAGACTCGAGAGCATCATCAAAGTTTTCTAATAATAATTATGAATAAATAATCGAATGAAAAGCAGTGGAAATATTGAGTTGAAAAGGGAGAACGACAAAGTCAATGAGGAATTGCCCGTATCGCCTTGTATGCCTGTAAATTAAAATGAACGCACTAATATCAAATATATTGTGTGTCGTAAATATTTAAGTCTCTTAGCTTTCTAAAATAAATATGAAGAAAAAAACAAATCACGTTTTAAAAATCTTGTCTTGATAAACCAACGTTCAGTACGTGATTCGTATTGTCGAAGAAAGAAATAAAAAGAGACATCGATTCGAACTTTATAGCGTTGCACCAAGTGCCATAGTCCAAGTAGTTTTTAGGACAAAGTCGTACATGTATGAAAAATTGTAGGCCAAATCAATAGGACTATTAATTCGTTTCTTTGTTATATTTTTAACGACCGAAATAATGTGAGATTTATTGAAAGTTTTTTTCGTTATTTATAAATAATAATTGGCCTTCAGATATTTTTCTAACTCCTTTTTATTCTTACAAATAAATTTACGATAAATTGGTAAAAAAATAAATAAAAATAAATATAAATCATTTTTATTATATTTCATTGCAATATTTTTCGCGAAATTTTCAATTATTTTGCGATCGTTAAATACTCGAGGACGATGATCGTGAGATAGAACAAAATTCGAATAAATATCAGCTGTTCGGGGATCTTGCAATGAAAATATTTCTTTTTTCGTCTCAAGAAGTGAATCCATAGAAATACAATTAAATATTATAAAATTAAACATTATTTACTATGCGAGACTCGACGGTTATTCACTTTTTCCTTTTTCCCGTTCCCAAAAAACACACTCACACTCACACACATAGACGAAGAAAGAATTTCGAATCGCGCGCGAACACTACGCCGATAATAATATTAAATAATTATTGATTTAATCGTCTAAGTATCGCCCGCCCCCCTAATTAGATAATGTGATTGGTGATTCGAGTTTCGAATGGTGGAAAAGCAAAAATTCTCTTGTCGAGTGCAATATCGTGAGAAAAAATGTATGATATTAAATAATAATAAAAATCGAGAGAAAATAAGGAAAAAAAGGTATAAATAAAATGCATCGTAACCGCGCGTTCGACAGCGTGCTTCTTTGAATATTTTAGCACGAGTGAAAGAGAGAAAGCAGTCGACAATTAAATTCAACATTCAATGACAATATTTATATATTTACACGTATTATAAAACGTACGTTGTACCGCGAATCCTACAAATATTATAAATGGCTTAATTTAAAGACGATTATTATTTTTTTTCAACCGAAGCAACATCGTGGATTAATAAATGATTTTTAAAATACATATTTAAGCTCAGGACACCTGCCCGTTTGTAATCATGATTTTGCTGTACATTATTATACATTTTCATTTGTTTTATAAAAAATAGAAAATCTTGGATGCATAAATATATGTATATTGTATACATATATATATATATATATAAAAAAAAATACGTTGAATAAATGGCACACGAACGAGTGTATCGTCTCTGTTTCGTGTGTGCCCGACTTTTACATGCGAATATACGAAACAGAATGGAACGAGATTTAAAATGAAATAAATTGGAAAAATGACGTAAAAACTCGTAACGATAAATAAGCTTAGAATAATAAGAAAACCTCGAACGAGGAACAAAGAGCAAGAGAAAAAAGATACTGAAAATAAATAATAAAGAACGATCCCACATGTAACCACGTGAGAATTTGCATAATGATTTAAAAAATTCCTCGATACTGTATAGTTACGACGCAATTGTATTCTGTAAACATCACTATTTCAAATATAATTAATTAACAAGATATTAAATGCTTTGGATTTTCATATAATTATTCATTTTTTTCGAAAAAAAAAAAAAAAACTATTTGCATGGTAGAAATGAATTTTCTTATAATTATTTTCAATAAAACATAAAAATATTGTATTTTATCGAGATTTGTATATGAAATTAGTTGAAATAGCAACGTTTTTAAATAAAACATGTTTTTATCGTATTGGGGATAAAATAAATACGTTAAGGCATTGGGGGAATATAATGAAACAATTATCTGTACGAATACGGTCGATTGCTTATTTTTGGATAAGGCTTGATTGGCGATTCTCCTAAAGTAGGTTTACAGCACCCGAAAGACTTATAAACAACGTAAAAGATCCATTTTTACGATAGAAGCTTTTTGTATTAGACAGACGATCATTGCGATCGGCCAATTGAAGATCCATATCGAAATTCCATCTCGATATTACAGGAGTATCGTCCTGGGACTGTTGAGGGCTTATCGCATGATCGTTGATAAGAAAAAGTGGACTATAACACAGTTCGATCGCGTGAGGTCAACGAATTGCTAGTCCCTCTCACTCCAATCAGAGAATAATATCGACAGGATCGTTCGCATATTCTCTTCCGATTGAGTCTCATCGATCTGAGAGACAAATCGTTCGTTCGAATGAGAAATAGAAGAGTCGACTGGGCTGGCATTAAATCAGAAGTCAATCGCTGGGTAATAAAAAGGTACGTACATACAGAACTCGTCAAAAGTTGGGCACAAATATATCAAAAATTCATTTATCTTTAGAATTTCGAAGATTTTTACCATTTTTATTCACGATACTCAGTTTATGAGATATTTGTGATTTAGCGGTAACTTATTTGGTGGACTGGAAAAGCAAAGCGTCGTTTGAGTCTCAACGGATCAACGCTGAAAAAAAAATTTACTACGAGGTCCCTACGAGGCCAATGTCAAACCGATTGTAAACCGAAAATCGCAGATAAAGAAAAAAAAAAAAAACGAAAATTGTATAAAGTGTGATTAAAGTTTTTGTGAATTGATTTTCGACAAAAACCCAAAATAAAACAAAATCTTTGTCTTCAAGTTGATGAAAAAAAAAAGAATCAGTGAGACGAAATTCAAAAAAATACTTTTTTCGTGATATGCCAGAGTCATAAATCGTTAAGTTCGGATTTTTCCAACTTTTTTTTCCCTTTATTTGCTCGTAAAAATAATGAACTGATGACATTAGAAAAAAAATCGTTCGACAAAGATAATTGTGTAAAGAATTCCTGTACGAAATTTCATTGAAATCAGTTGTTTCGTTATCGAGATAGAATGTTCAGCCTTTTTTAAAAAAATTCGTTTTCACGGAATCTTTTTTACAAACTCTCAATATCTCAGTAACAGTGCGTTATTCGGAGAAATGGCACAGAACTGTTTTCTTCGAAATTTGACGATCCAACGAGTGCTTTTGAACGAAGTTGTAGTCGGCGTCAAAAGAGGGGTTGTCGAACGGATTCTCGTGGTGGTGCACGTTCCTCCATCTCTCCGAGTAGTACAGAATAAAATGGGCCATACACAGAGAGGATGAATAGTACGTTTTGTGTCAGAGTATGCGCTCTAGCGTCACGGAGTGAGCTTTTTGAGGAAAGGCGGGTTGAATATAGTTGGAGGGGATGAATTCATTCGGTGGTCTAACGATCGCAGCGACGGAAACGCCCGAAACGTTTCAACCCGCGAGAATAACGTTCGTATGAAAAAACAAAGGTCGGTAGAAGGGGAAGAAGTGGGAGAGAGTGGTTGGGGGTGGGACATAAACGTATCGAGAGGGATAGAGTGAGCTCCAAGATCCCGAAGAATTTTTCTTCCCTCCCACTCCCATTTTCACACATACATCCATATCGTACTCGTCTCGGCTGTTTCTCTCCTCTAGACTCGGTTATAAACGGCCTTCTTGTCCCCGTGCAACGACCAACCACCGCCGCATTCATCATCACAATCTCCATTACACATACGAACATTTTATATATTTATTTAACAAGCTCAAACAATCATTTTGCAACATTTAACTCTTCTGTTCGTGTTATTAATAAATTGCTCCAATTAATACAAATAAACAAAAATAAATGAAATAAAAAACATAATTTAGAAAAAAACAACACAGTTAACTGGCAAGTGTTTGTGCTCATTTTCGTCGGTTTTATGTTCCCACTGTCCTGATTCGCTGTAAACAACTATTGTGTGTATAGTGCTGAATGAAAAAGTGATTAAACGATAAGAAAAAACGAGTGACAAATGGTAGGAGTTGAATTATTTGCGGATTTTTCCAACTTTTTGTCCATTTTTGCGAATAAAATACAAATCATTTTGTTTTTGGTTAAGATTTAAAATCGTTTGTTTGACGTTACATTTCAAAAAGAAAGACGAAAATAAGTGGGTCTTAAATATGTACTATTTCGTGCCGGTTTTCGTTTTTTTTTTCTGCAATCTTCTGAACGTGACGAAAGCTCGAAGGAAGAAGAGAAAACAAGAGTTTTGCGGGTCGATTCGTTTTTGCGTGTGCCAGAGGGGCAGGAAGAGAGGGGATTGGGAGGGAGGAGAAGTTGATAGGAAAAAGGAGAGCATGACGAGTCTCGTCCGTGCAATACTGTCCGTATATCTACTTTACGAGAGTACTGGAATTTTTTTGCGCCCTCGGTGCCCCCTCATTCGTTCTCTTTCTCTCACTCTCTCCTTCCCTTTCTCCCCCTTTTCTCTTCTCTCCAGAGTTCGTAACCGCACGAACAATTTACTTTAGTTAACATCTTTTTTTACACATCCTTTTATTACCAATACGTGAATCGAGATGCCTGCACGGGGTGGAGGGAAGCGGACAAATCGATCGTCGCGCGTTTGCCACTGACGCCGCGAAGAGGAATAAGGGAGACAGAGAGAGTGGGCTTCGACGACGAGTGTACTATAATCGTTCTCGTGACAGACAAAACAGCGACTAGGGAAATAATTTCAACCTTTTTTTATGCATCCCAACTCCCCGAATAGTACTGACATTTTTATTTTCGTAAAAATACAAAAAAAACACAACGACAATAACAAGAACAACTTTTTATAAAATTTACACGTAGTTCTTGGAATCGGACGAGTGCTAAAAAAATTCTTATTCGTTTTTCACTTCAGTCTTATTAACAATAATAATGATAGTGATTTATTCCGAGCGAGATAAAAATTCCTAATTGCAGAATAAAATTAAGAAAGAAATTAAAATAAAACACTCGTTTTATTTCGATGTATAACGGTTTTTGCTGAAAATAAAAACAGTTTTTTTTTAATTTATTTTTTATTATAACCAAAAACAAAACGACTGATGATAAAAATACCGTGCACTCGATCGTGACGAAGCATTACAAAACTACAAATAAAACATCCCATTAAACTCGGTGACGTGAGAAAGTCCATTTGTACCCACCCTGTAGGAAATTCCTGGCTACGATAGTACGCGATGGCATGTCGATGCTTCACGAAGAACCGTAATCGTATGAAATTTTACCTCGCGTTCCTCGAGGGTTGATTATAAACTCGCTTTTCTCGTATGTACTCGAAGCAATCGTGTCTTACAGTCAACGGCGAGCAATTTCTTGTTTTTTTTTCTACTTCGATAAATAAGATCAATTAATTGATAAAAATATTCGTTTTTATTTATTTTTCTACAATTTGGCATTTTCTTGCCTTCGAATAAGTAAATTTTTGTTTTTTTAATATTTCTTCGAGAATACCATAAAATAAGTTTATATTTTGATTTTACAGTGAGTAAATTTGTGAATTTTTAACACTTTTTTAAAAGTGATGATAATATATTTGACCATTTGTGAAATCGCTGATAAAAGTGTTGCAAATGGTGGTGACGACGGCTTCGCATTGCCCGAAAAGGACTAACGACAAAGAGAGACGGTTTTCACGCGATATTTTTCGGCAATTTATAAATCAACGAAAAATCGTGTGACACTAAATTACACTTTTCATCCAATGTGCAAACGTAAATACATGTTATTTGACTTCTCCGTATTATTCTACTAATTTTTTAACATTAAACCACTATTTCGGAGGAAACTAAATTAGAATAAACGAAAATTTGTGGCATGGCGATCGAAATTGTTAACGGAATTACGGCGAGACCCGTTCTCGTTGGATTTTATCTCGTCGTTGGTGTCGCGATCATACATTATGTCAATGCTAATGAGAACTGGGACCGAGACGATGATCCAAGTACGTTCAAATTAAACATTACACTTTTTCTAGTTTTTTTAAATATCGATATAACAATTCCAATTCGTAATTATTTAGAATTTCACGAGACAAACGAATAGTTTGTTTAATAATATTTCAATCGTCTCTATGAAATTAAAACAAAATTTTTGTTTCGTTTTTTTTTTACTAAAACATAAAATGTCTGGAAAAAAGTTGATTTTTGACATTTTTGGCAATGAGCAAGAAGTTTAGTTTTTTTAGCCAAAAACTTTGGTTTTCAAATACAATTTCAAACACAAAAATCCGAGAGATAAATTTCAGGCTGAATTGAATTCAACTGAATAATGAAGAGGATAAAATAAATATTTCTAACTCCATCGATGTCTCATTTTTTTGGAGAGTCACTTGCATTGATAATCGAAATGAAACTTTAATGTTTACCTCGATAAATAATTAAGTATCTGAAGACTGATAAATTTTTTATCGTGAAATATTTTGATCGAATAATATTAACTTTCCCGTTACGAAAAATAGCCCATGATGATAATTACGGAAAATAAATAAAAATTAAAAAAAGAAAAAAAAACACTGATTTAATAGTCAATTGAAAAGCATTAAAAAACGTTATTCCGACAGTTTCGACTACGGAAGTGAATGCAGTTCTCGGAAAATCGGCGTCTTTGCCATGTGATATCGAACCGTCCACGAGGGGTGAAACCCTCTATATGGTTTTATGGTTCCGCGATCACTTGATCAAGCCGATTTACAGGTACGACTTTCACGCATTTCAAAACATCCTCTTCGCCATTTTCATCCTTATTTTAATAGCGAATTGAATATTCTACAAAATCGAGTCATATTTTTTTTCCCAAACAATTTTCCCGATAAAAAAAAGGACATAATAAAATTTTTTGAATAATATCCTTTTTACGTCTAAAATTTTATCTTTTGAATACATATTCCGTGATTCAAGAGTAAAAATAATAAGAAGAAAATCTCTAAAAATTCATGAAAATAAAAAGTATTGAAAAATAACCTCGATTTCTTGAAATTTGCAAACGGAACCTTTTTCTATTATCGATTGAAAGACACTCTATTGAAATACAGGTCAAGAGTCCACATCACCAGCATTTTAGAATAGAAAAATTTCTCGAAGTAGTAATTAAAAAAAAAGAAAAAAAAAAAGTCGAATTTTAATATTTCCGATAATAATAAACTTATACAAAAAATATTAAAGAAAAAAAAACAACACTACGAAATAATAAACATCTTTTCACTCTTTTGTTGTGTGTCTTCTCTGTTTGAATAAATCTCTAATGCAAAAATGTATTTAGTCGTTTATCGTTCGTCAACCAACGAACCGATTTCGATGAATCTTTCATATAAATAAAGCAAATATTTCGTAATAGGTGTCAAATCGTATAAAATTCTGATATCGTCGTTTTATACGAAAATTCAGAAAAAAAAAAAAAATTTAATTTTTGATCGGAATTTCAAAAATTCATCCGTCAATAAAAAGTACATACGACTAAAAAACCAGGAATTACTATTTAACAGATAAATCGAAACCAAAGAGAACGAGCGGTGGTTGAGGTTCGAATATTTCATAGAAAAAAAGTTGCAGCTTTTTTCGTCAACATGCAACGAAATTGAAAATATTATTTTTTCAAATATGCGATTCCATTGAACGGTGACAGATAGTTATAAAAATTGAAAGTACACAAAAATAAAATGCAAAATTGTTTTTTTTTTTTTTTTATGATAAATTGAAAGATTCAACAATAAAAACAACAACAAAAAATGATAAATCGATGATTCAACAATAAAAAATAATAAATAAAAAAAATAATGTAATGGAAAATAAATAACAAAAAAGAAATTTTGGAATAAAGAAAATAAAGGGGATGAACTCATGGGACGGAGAAAATTTGTATTCTGATTGTAACAAGAAGGTCTCATTTGTTTGAGACTTTTGGCCGGAAGTTTAAATTACATTTCAGGTTGTCGCGTGAAAATGAATAACGAGGCAAAGGGTTTACTTAATATATACGACAGGAATGACACATATACATATTACACTTTATATATATATATATATATAGACGATATTTAGGTAAATGCGTGATGAAACGAGGAGAAGCTTTATGATATAACGTGACGAAGTGCTTATCTTCACGTTGCAGCTTCGATGTACGTGGTAGACCGTTCCAACAAGCCCTTAACTGGTCGGACGACTCGGTCGCCCCTCGAGCCCACTTTAAGACGTCAGCTAAGCGGGCGGCTCTTTACCTCGAGGGTGTTCAACTCAGTGACGAGGGTGTATACAGGTGTCGTGTAGATTTTCGAAATTCACCCACGCGCAACTTTCAAGTCAATCTCACTGTGATTCGTAAGTTCCATTTTCTCACAACATTGATAAAAAAAAATTTTTAATCGAAAAAACAAAATTAATTACGTTGTCATTGAGTTTTTGATTCGAACAAACATTCAGTATGAGATCGTTTTTTTTTCACAATAATTGCAAAATATTATAAATGGTTGTTGATATTTTGTGTCAAATAGAACGATTTTTTATATATTTTTTTAAATTATTGGTGATTTTTGATAATGTGAATTTTCGTAAAAATTAAATTTCTCAGATCATGCAACAAGATTTTATTTTATTTTTATACAAATTTACATTTTGTACAGGAAGAGATATCCGAAAAATTTTATCATTCAAAAAACGACGAGTTATTTTTAGAGAAAATAAAAATTCCACTTGGAATTCCGCTTTGAATAATTCTCTTCATCCTGTTTCGTCGAAAATAAAAAAAACTCAATAAATCACTATTGTTTTCCAATTTTGACAATTCACATCCCAATCGTAACGATTTTGTGTGCCAGAATTTTGTAAAAATAAGTATCGATTAATTTTCAATACGTCAAGTGATTTTTTAGCATTGGAAAATTTTTTTTTTTCCTGTCTGACAGATCCACCGCATCAACTACTTGTATTGGACAGTTCCGGCCACAAAGTAGACAGAGTCGTTGGACCGTATCTAGTTGGAGCCGATTTCCGGCTGTCGTGCGAAGTCAGAGGTGGTCAGTAAATTATAATAAATTCATTTTTTTTTAAGTCTAATTAAAGTGCGATAAAAATAGTTCCAAGAAAAAACGTGTGCGAACTAAAAGAAAGAAAAAAGAAAAAAAAATCGTTCGTTGGTTCGATCAATTGATTCAAATACAAAATCTTTTTATACAAAAAAAATGTTCAACTTTTCGAGAGAAATTTGAGCCTTTTTTTCCCAAATAAACAGGAAAACCACCACCGACAATCACGTGGTACGTTAATGAAGAAAAAGTGCGAGGCGTTGAGTACATTGAACCGAATGTTGTTGTGAGCACATTGAGCGTTTCACATCTAAAAAGAGAACACCTTAACACAACATACAAATGTCAAGCGGCCAACACTGACCTTGTGCCACCTCTAGAAAAATCCGTCGTGCTTGATATTTATCGTGAGTGCAATAAAATTTTAATAGAAAACTTATAAATCAATATTTTAATAAAAAAATTTTAATAAAAAGTTTTGTTCTAAAGTATTTTTATGGTTTCAAAGTTTTATGATTTTTCAAAGGTTTTGTGGTTTAAAGTTTCAACGAAAATACTTTTTTTTTGTTCTGTCATTTTCATAACGAATTGTTTGAACTTTTTTTTTTTTTTTTAGTGGAGCCGGTGAGCGTCAAAATATTACACAAACCAGGCCCACTCGAGGCAGGAAAAACGTACGAACTAACCTGCGAAGTAATAGGCTCGCATCCTCGCGCCCAAGTCTCATGGCTCGAAGGTGATACACTTTTTGGCAAAGGAAAATCAAGGGATGGTGGAAATTCGAGCGTTGTTTTAAGCACTTTAACATTTTCACCCACTAACGAGGACAATGGAAAAAATATCAAATGTCGAGGAGAAAATACAGCGATTCCTAAAGCGTTTCAAGAAGATGTCTATCACCTTAACGTCGTCTGTGAGTACAAATAAACATTTGCTTCAACAATCTGAATCGTTACTTACGTACGAAAACGAGTGATTTAATTTTTTTCTCATTTTAATTACAATTTTATGTTATCAAAAAATTCAGGGCTTGTGACGCCAAAAAAAATCATGTTTTGATAAAAATTGTCTTAGAAAATTGTTTTGGAAAATTAATTTATTATTTTTATTAATATCCCGATATTTCATAACGTAATAAAACGACAATATAAAAAAACGTAATAAAACGACATTTCATACGACGAGAAACCGTGAGAACTGAAGTTCAACATATAAATTTAATGAACTTGATGTATTTTTAGTTCCACCCAAAGTGCAACTTCATTTGGGAAGCACCTTAAATCCAGAAAATATAAAGGAAGGAGACGACGTTTATTTCGAGTGCAAAGTCCTTGCAAATCCCGCACATCACAAAATCACATGGCGACACAACGTACGTTTTCATAAATAAGTTCAAAGTTGAAAAAATCATTGATTCGCACAGCATAATTGAGATTTTTAAAAATTATCGTTTTTATTCGTTGATTTTTCAAATATTTAGCTTCGATAGCGATAAAACGAGCAATTAAAAAACTTTCATCTGAAATTTCAATCAATTAATTAATCATTGCATTAAATTTTATAAATAAATAACACTTCTTGGTTTTTTTTTTTTTTTTTCAAAAGGGACACATATTGACGCACAATAGAACGACAGGTGTTATAATGAGCACTCAGAGTTTAGTGCTCCAGAAAATAAAACGTGACAATGGTGGTAATTATACTTGTTTGGCGAGCAACGATCGTGGAGAGACGACAAGCTCGATAGAAAATTTGCGAGTTCAGTGTAAGTTGAATTATTCAATTTTTTGTAAATTTTCACAATATAAGGATAAAATTAATGTTAACAGTAAAAAAATTGAACATACTTGTAATTTTTTAAAATTATGTAAAAAATAATCAATAATACTCTTGAGTTTGATTAAAAATATTATGCAAAATGCTATAATGAAAACTTTTTTGAACGTCCAAAAAAGATGGTTATGTAAAATTTTGATTTACATTTAAAAACTTGAATTTTATTGTATTTTTATTGAAATGCAGTTTCGCCAGTGTGTAAAACGAAGGAAATAATGACGATTGGTGCGTCACTTGACGAATCTGTCAAAGTACGATGTGAGGTCGAAGCAGATCCGAGCGAAGTTGATTTTTTTTGGGACTTCAACTACAGTGGAGAAAATTTTGAAATAACTCCCGTCAAGTCGGACGATAACAATGGGACGACGAGTGAAATCATTCACACACCGGTTAACGAACGAGATTATGGGACTTTGACCTGTTGGGGAAAAAATTTAATTGGAAAACAGGAAGCTCCATGCATTTACAGAGTCATTCCTGCAGGTAGTGATTTTTGCGAAAGTTTTACGTTGCATGGATTCGTACAAATTTTATAAGCAGAAAAAAAAATTATTTCACAGTGGCAACAGTTATTATTTTTCGGATTTAAAACTAAGTGAATTTTCATTATAATTTATGTTGCAATTTTTCATAGAAAAGACTATAGCTATTTTGATTGATTGAATAAATTATTTTTATTATAATTGAAATAATTTATTTTAGCTTTGCTTGAAGTTTTAACCATAAGAATTGTGTTCGAAATAAATAAATAAAGAACACAATTTGCAGGCGACGAATCGCCACGATGATACACACATTTTTTACTTCATTTTTTTAAATCAGTCGTAGGATTATTTATAATAATATATGTGTTTATAAAACTAGGAATAATTGTAATTAACAATGATTATTTTTTCAACGACACAGTTAAACCAAGTCCTTTGAGCAATTGCACGATAAAAGCATCGCTCAATCAAAGTTCTGAGATTCTTGAGGTCGAATGTGTTGCTGGATACGACGGTGGCCTCAAGCAGGATTTTCGTCTCGAGGCTTATGACGTTAGAACGAACAGCTTGCGCATTAATGTGTCGAGCATCAGCAACGAGTCGCCACTTTTTCGAATTCCTGTTGGCGAACTTTTGCCAGCAACACATTTTTATCTCACTGCTTATGCGGTCAATGCCAAAGGAAAAAGCGAAGTTGCACTACTCGAGGATATTATTCTCAGAGATTCGGGGAAACCCACTGGTAAGTTCTCCTTTTTTTTTGTCAAGAATTTCTGAACTTTCTGAAATTTCTAAAATGGCTGAAAAAAAAAAAATCAATAGAATATTAAACTGCATGGTCACAACTTTCTAATATCGACTTTCAAAAAGATCAATTTTGCACAAAAGAAGCAAAGTTTGGATTAAAAAAAAGCGATCTCTGGAGAGCAAAAAGTATTTGGTTTTCTGCCAAAACGAAAAAGAAATTGAAAGTCATGAAAAGGAAACTGCGATCAGCAAACGATATTTTTGTTCCCAAAGTTTTTTTGGCACGTCTAAAAATCTTTGTTTTCAATAATGGAAACCCATATTCATACATTTTTTTCCAACAGTTTCAAAAAACAAAAAATAGTAAAAGAAATCGAATGACTTATTTTTGATTCCTTTCGGTATGAATATCCCCTTAATCGGCAGTAAAACAACTCTATTCTTAAATAACTCTATGCTCAAAATCTCTATTCCAGGACATCTCTATTCTTAAATATCTCTTCTCTAAAAAAGTCTATTTTTAATTATGCCTATGCGGAATTATTTCCATTTCGAGACTTTTCTATTCCTAAATAACTCTATTCCTGAATATGTATTATCTCGGACATCTCTATTCTCATATATCCTTATCATGAATATATCTATTCCTAGGAATCTGTACGCTCGATAAAAATAATTGAGAATCAAGCTCCACATTGGGACTAATAATACCCTGTTGAAATAGCAGAGCAAATATTTTTCAACTGCTTCGAAAATGATCTGGTTCGAAAGCTTAACCAGAAAATTTCCCAAAACCAAAAATAAGTACTTTGTATTAAATTTTCTCAATTCTCGAAAGAGACTCGTAGACTCGTTAAACTTACAATGACTTTTTAGTTTAATTTTAGAAGCAGTTGAAAAAAGTTCTCATTTTTCCATTTTTTGTTCATCATTCTATATATTCGAATGGATTAAAAAAATAAATTAAACAATATTAATATCAAACAGACGTTGTCGTAAATAACAACAACAATAATAATCATATTATGATTGAATTAATTGTGATTACAGAGAGTGGAGTGAGCATGATACCGTTAATATTATTGCTAATTGGTTGTCTAATTGCTCTCGGCATAACGGTGCTCTCGGTGATGTTAATGATGTACAGACGACGTGGAACAACATCTCCGGTTCACGTTGAACCGTACATGAAACAACCGATCATAAGTCCACCGGATTCGAGAAATAATTCAATGCTCGATGTAACCCACGGTGACCATACCTATTTCGTAGAGTATACACTGAAACAGGTCGCCGATTATGCACTGAATAATCAACCCGACATCATACAATCGCCCCAAGGTCAGTGCGACTGGATTACTTTTTTTTCTTTCCGTATAATTAAGCAATTTTCTTAATCTACTTTTTTTTTTCTTCAATTTATTCTTCGAACTTTTCAGACCAAGAGAAAATAAAGAGGGAACCCCAGCTCTTTTTACCAGTCAGACCGGACACACTCTTCGCCCCTTATGACATTCACAAACAAGGCCTTCAGACTAACAGATGTAGCGTAAGTTCGTTTTTCATATTTTTTCAAAAATTCATTTCTTCTGAATAAATATATTTTTTTTGGTACGAGAAATATCGAATTTTCATATTTTTGCAGTAAACATTGATTTTTCTGGTCTTATATTTTCTTGGAATTCTATGTGTCGAGAATATCCGGTGGAAATTTATTTTCTGTGAAAATTTTTAAAGACGTTTTTGTCAGAAGTACGCTTTTTACACAGGAATATTTGAATTTAATTGAAAATTTGATGTTCGCAGTTAAATCCGTTCTCAGCAAAATCGTGGGAGCCAATAAGTTTCAAGGCTGATCGAAATCTGATGAAAGAAATAATAATAGCAAATTCGATACCAGGTCCGGAGAGTTGCGTTTAAGAGAGAAGGAAAGTGTGAGGTAAAACAAAGAAAAATATCAACGAATCCGAGGAGGAGTGACATATCAGAATAGCTGAGAAACCGAAATGTGTGTGAGAACGAGAAAGAGGGATGAGAGAGAGAAAAACACGTGTGTAACACACGTGCGAAAAATCGGCTCAAAGCCACAGACGGACGAAAAAAGCCGGACGCCTGAAACGTAGAAACGTATTCGACTGAATCCGCATTATAAAGAAAAACAAAGTCGAAAAATGTAACGAAAATCTTTGATGCGAAACGTCCTCGTCACCCAGGAATGTCAAATGAGTGAAAATGGGGCGAAAAAGAAGAAAGAAAAACAAAAGAGAAATGCTGGGAGATCGCAATTATTCGATTTTGCAAATTTTGTAACGAATATTAATTGCGATCTTTTCTCGCAACGATGTAACTCTAATACTCGAACGAAACGCCACGCACGGTGTATTATTCCAAGTTTAATATATTTTGTGTCAAGTCTTGAATCGATTTTTCGTACTAATTATTTTACCGATTCCAGTAAACAAAACCCTTCTATTTTTTACTTCCATCAATTTTAATTTTATAAAAATTAGCAATTTATCGAGTTTCAATAAGCGGCGCGACCGGAACGAGATTTCATACGGAGGAAAAATGGAAAACTGCGATTTCCGTTTGCACATAAAACAGCACCGATTAAAACTCCGCAAACGAGACTCGCCGCACCGAGAATTCCAACTACGATAACAATCCAATAAATTGGAAAATTCATTGACAAGATTTTTTTCGTCCAACGAATTATCGAATTCGATGACGGCCTTTCAGCTTCAGTTCGTTGTACATTGGCATTCTGGCCTTCGTTCGAAGCGTTGATTCGATCATTCTGATTAATATTCTCAGGATTTCGATCGTAACTCCAATCATTGCGATTAGTTTCGCGATGCCAATCGCGATTCTCATCATTTCGATTCGTCTCCGGATTCCAATCGCGAGAACGATCTCTCTGAATCATCTCGGGATTCGAATCGTAAGGGTGATGATTGGAACGATTGGACTCGGGATGAAAAATCGTTGACTCGTTATTCAGAGACGCTGAAGAATATTCCGTTTTTTCTGTCATCTCACGTTCTGGAATTTTTTGTAAGTTTTGAACTTCTCCTCCTCCTGCTGCAAACGCTGCTATACTTTGCGCCGGAATTTTAGGCTTTTGTGCTTGGGAAATTGTCTTTTCTTGAGCTCCTACAACTCGATTTCCGCGATTTATCATTCGATCCGACCATCTTGGCTCTTCCTGCAAACCGAATTATTTCTGAAATTGGTGAAAATCATCATAAATATGAAAATTGCAGACAACAGTTTTTCCTTGAACTTTTGAATCGAATTTCTTTTAAATTTGATTAAAATGCGGTAAACCCTGAATAGCCTTTGAGGGCGAAGACTGTCATTAACATTTTGATCGAATTGCAAATTAGCGGTGATTCAATTTATTGCGAACGTGCAGATAGAAAAGCATTGCACGTTTTTTTTTGGTTCATCCTAAAAATTCGAGTATTCTGACCTTTTGCATTTGTCTGCGCGCCAATTGGATAACTTTGCACTTCAAATGGTGGATATTAGTGACGAAATCTTCTGTGGATGGAATAACGAGACTCGCCATAGATCGAGCATCGCGGCAATCCAAGCTCCCGCAAATCTCCCCGTCACAAAAAATCATTTTTTCGTAACTCGATCGAACCTCTCTTTTTTATAGTATTTTTATGTCAGAGATGAAAAAATTATTCAGACCTAAAAGGTTAGTATAAAGTGAAATTATTCGCAATTGAAGATCTATATTTTTTTCTTCTCTTTTTTTTGCTACAGTATTTTTCGTGATTGTGGATGCAGATGATTCGAGAAAAATATGAAACGATTGTGGTTTTTGTTTGAATTCTCTATACAAACTGAATTTGAATGTAGTTTTCTTTTGATTTATCCATAAAAATTGAATAATAGCAACTTATAATTTCATCGTAGTGATTTATAATAAGAAAAAATGTCTTTAATTTTCAAAATATAAAAAAATATTAAGTTCTACGTGCAAAATCACTTATTTTTATAAATTACATTACAAGATCGATACACTGTGGTTTTTAATTGACTCTAGGTTTTCGTTCAGGCGGTGGTTTCATGTCTTTTTTCTCCGTTTTTATTTCCTGCTTGATTTCCACAGCTGAAAAATAAGATCGAAATGAGCGATCATTTAAATTTGACGTCAAGACTTTTATTGAAATAATTAAATGAAAGCAAAACTCACGAGGTTCAGCTGCTGGTTGAACAGGCTTTGGAACAGGTAGAGGAAACTTTCGAGTTATCTCAGCTAATAACATATCAACTCGTTGTCGTTGAAACAGCGAACTCGGTTCCTCCCGAGACGGCAATTCTTTTTTAGTCGCGAAAGATTTTCCGTTTTTGAAATCCCACGTGTAGCCTCGACTCGGATGATATCTCGAACAACCGCTGGCCTCCTCGAACGCTGACTGCACGTGATGAACGGTTGACAACTATTTTTGTATGAAAAAAGAAAAAAATTTTACAGATCTTAACGAATATGATGAAATTTTCTTTGTTTATATCAAGGCCGTTGATAATATTTTTAAAAAGGCGAAAATATCATGAAAAAAGGCAAAAAAAATAACAAATTTTTGTAAACGTCTTTGTAATTTCTGTTTAAAAAATTTACCAGTCTCGAATTTACGACTGATGCCAAATCTGGAGCTTGGTAAACGACTCCTGCAATTATGTAGTAATCGGCCAATGGAGTCGCCTGTGTTGGTGAATATCGATGCTGTTTTCTTATCACATAGAGAATGGGTTCTTGGACGTGTAAAAGAATGTACTCCAAGCCGGTCATATTTCTGTTGAAAAAGAAATACAAATCCTTTTGAAAAAGTGCAATTTATTTATTTGGCTCTGAATTGCGACTGTCATATTTTTAAAAATCTTGTTCCGTTATGCATCATGATTTACAGAGTTTTATTAAAATGATTGTTTATTATTTTATTTTATTCTACATGTTAAAATTATACATTGAAATAAGTACTAAATTTTTTGAGAAAACAAATTTCAGTGCAATTGCAATAAGCAAACTTTATTATCTTAATTAACTTAGTTGAAAATGTATGATTTTTTATAACTTTCAGTAATTTTTTTCCTTACGTGAGTTGTTCAGGATTGAGACGCTGCATTTTGACAGTTTCATTGTTGCAAGTACGGTCGAAAAAAGGATTACTCCTTTCCGAAAAATATTCCATTATGTTGCTTGGATTGAGAATGGGAATCCATGCGCTATCGTGCCACGACAATCCCAGTGGATTATCTGACAAAATAATTGAATAAATAAATCATTTGGATTAACGAAAATTGGTCAAATTTAGTACGAAGTAAGAATAATTGCTTCCTTGACCATCAGAACCATCAAATCATGAGGTTATGCTAGTCACTGAATCGAAATTGTTCTTTTTAAAACAAAAATCATTAATTCTCGCGATCACGATTTTATAGAAATCGACTTTTTGAATTCGACGATATGAAATCTTATTTTTTCGAACTATATTTCCGAGTGAAAAATTGGTCAACAGATCGGAATTTTTTACGATTTATTGATCTTCCAAATATCTACTTTTTAAATAAGTAGCCATTTCAATTTGTACCTGGAACTGGAGTTCTACCAGGCAGCATTTTTTTAAAATATAATGAACCACAAGTTTTTGTTCACTCGCGATAATCACTGTGATAATAAATAATAACAGAATGTAGCATAAACAAGCGGTACTTTTACCACGACTACTACACTACTACCATTCTGCCATAACAAACTGAGTAAATGAGTTTGTGTCATGACAGGTTGGGTAGAAATTCAGCTGGATCGAGCGACAGCGCCATCTACTGCTAGGGAATATCAATAATTTCAAACGACTGTCTACTATATGTTTAAAATAAATTGTTCTTATCCATCATCATTAAATTTGTAAACGATTTTTATTTTTTATTTTAATTCCGAACTAAACTCAAAGTTCCCGTGAAAATATGTTGAATTATATATGAGGCGTGTTAGGGCATTTTCGTTTTTTGGGCTGCAACGGCAACGTTACCATTGAATAGTATTTTGTATTTTTAGCGCAAATAGCGACTCCCCGACACGCCTATGGATGTCCCGTGATTTATTATTATTTCGTCCATGTGGACGCCGTCGTGAGGGCCGCCATGATAAAATTGTTCTAGCAGGAAGCCGTTTGGTAAAAACACGTGCAAAAGAGAGCGTGAGTAAAAGCATGGGCAAGAAGTCGTATAGGGAGTTCGCAGCAACGACCTTGAAGAGCTGGTACCCATAAAACGGCGCGGTGGCCCGCGGCGCGCTGTGTGTGAAGGCAGCCTTTTGTGAATTATACCTAAATAAATCTATGTTCTCTGGTTATTCGCGACGCGATTCGTTAAGGGTGCCTGGGTGGCGACCTGCCATTTTGACCGCTTGGCTTTTTTAAAACTTTTGATTATAGTCCGATAAGATAGATATTTGCGTGAAATAATGCATAAAACCACTAATTGCTAATCACTCAACTCCGATCGTGCGAAACATTTATATTCTATTCGAATTTATTAATAAAAATTTCTTCTTTTATTTCTTTCATTAACTAATGTCAAGCATTTATTTGATTTTCCTAATTACTCGAATCCTTTCCTGAAAATATTCGTTTAGAAATTATTACAAAATCTGGACAATAACGTTCGTCATGCTACGACAAAAATTTGTGACATAAAGGGTTAGAAAATGTTTCACGACGAAACTATCGACTTCCGGTATTCGTATTGACAGCTGTTGACATACGAGTCTATATATATTATCAAGAGGATTGATTTCTATTGTCATTGACAGCATGCTCTTCGTACGTTGTGGTTCCAGTTTTATCAAGTTAACAAGATTAGAAAATAGTACGTTAATAAAAATTTGAAAAAAAAAAAAAAAAAAATGTTCTGTGATTGTGAGAAAACATTTAACCTTCATAAAAATGGTGTGTTGATTGTTTTTGCTCAGGAATCATTCAGCCAGGATGATTTTACGAAGAAACGTTTGTGAACGAAAAAAGATGGATTTGTAACAACAAATTTTGTTTCTTTTTGTAAACAATTTCGATAATAGCCATGGACCCTTATTTGCTAATTTTAACACGAACTTTCCTTGAACATTAACAAGAAGTTATGACTCTCGGAATAATAACCCGTGGTTTGTCACATGTGCTGTGAGTAGGGCTTTTACTTTCTGTTATTAAACAAAGGAATTTTTTACTTTGACCTTTTTTTTATAGGGAAATAATGAAGTCCTCTTCCTCATCGTCGTACAGTATCATTCCAATACATGAAAGACCAGATTTATTTGAAGAATGTTGCAAAATGATCAATGCCGAATGGCCGGCAAGTGAAGCCAGACGGTTCGTATGTTATATATTTAAAACAAAATCTATCGACGATGATAATATTCAGCCACAACGCGTTACTTCATATTTATTAATCATTAAAAACTCCACCATTTTTTAGGAAATCTCATTATTTGTATAAACATTTCAAAATCCTGTTTTTTAAAAATAAATTAATCTTTAGTTGCAAAATGTAAGAAATGTTTTTTCAGGCAAATAATATTCAAAATTTGAAAAGAGGTTTTTTTTTTACTATTTTATGATTTCCATCAAATTTTCTCTATTTAATTTTATAAATATCTTTAATTGGCACAATAAACATATCGAAATTTCCACAGTTTGAGAATGTTCCGTGAATCTCGTGATGAGTTTCCGACGTGCTTGATTTTACTGAAAGAAGAGAAAGTTATCGGCCATTGCAAATTGTTGCTTTTACCCGGTGCATATCAAAGTTGTTTCCTGGGCACTGGTAAGAATTTATTTCTATTTATTTTTCAACACTGCTTTCTTGACCAACACTTTTTCGAAAAATGTTTTTCAAAGTCAGAGGCAATTTTCAGGGCATTGCTATGCCATTCCTTGTCAAATTTCTAATTGACTCGTTGTTTCATACTCGAGATATTTCCCTTAAACAAATTCTACAGATTTGGATGCATTCTTAGAAATATTAGACATTTGTTTTATAGATTTTTGTGTTTCTATATTTTAAAAGACAGAACTTTGCTAAATATTTACTGAATTAAGAAAATTACGAGTAATAATGTCTCAAAAAATAACAATTCGTTAATGAAATTTAAGAAGTTGAAAATAATAATAAATGAAATAGAAAAAAAAGGGGAGAACAGAACTGAATATACACAAAATTAATTGTGACCAAATTATATCGATAAATGATTAAACTACGGATAAAAAATGGATTTTTGGTTTCAGTGGTAATAGCAAATGCGTGGAGATCACAAGGTTTGGGTTCGTTGCTGCTTCGTGGAGCGGAGGAATACGCGGCAGAAAGAAGGATTGAAAAAATTTATTTGGAGACCAAGGGCTACGAGGGTTTTTACGAAAAAAACGGTTACGTCATTTGTCCACCTATAAATATATGGAATAACACAATATTGACAACGGCTCCGGCGAGTCCACGATCGAGAAGGGATAACAACGAGAAAAAGGAAATTTTTGGTCCACCTCCGCCTCCGATGCCGGTCGCCAAGGCGCCGAATACTTCCATAATAACGTCTAACAAAACTTACATGGTTAAACATTTATAGCTCAAAATTACGATACAATTATAACAAAAAATAATAATTGACAAATATAAAACAATATTATATCTACATTAATTGTTGCGTAATTAGCTTTTGGGGAATAAATGGGTAATAAATTTTACTGTTTGGACAATGAAGTTATGCCGCAAACTTTGCGATAATGTTCCGGTTTCTGCACAGCATCAACTAAGAAAGCTCCCAAATCGTATTTCGTAATCATTCGACCCGGTGACTTGTCGTGCTCGATGTGATAACCCACACTCGGTGAATCTGCGGATCAAAAAGTCACGTATTATTTCGTTACTTTTTATTTATCAGATCTCTATCGATAGTTCGAATAGTAATGAAAAATTGAGGCAAAACAAACACAGGTGTGAATCGAGCAATAGATTTTTTTGGATAAATTCAAAACTCCGCCACGTGGAACTATTTTATTCAATTTATAAAATATATCACAATCCTGTCATGATAATAAATGACAAAATGATATTTATTACCTCAACAGTTCGAATTCTTGTTACATTTCGGTTATTTTTTACTTTATCAATTTTGTCGTAAATAATTTTATTGTTTTGGAGTATAAAAATGATTGAAATATTCAAAATTTATTTTGAGTCGAAATTTCAACGATTCTCACAATTAAAAAAAAAGAAAAATTTTTTGTAAATGTTTTCGATAACATTTCCTAACTTTTGAAATTCGTTTTAGGATCAATGGAAATTGACTCTACCGTTTGGTCCTCTTTTTCAATGTTAGACAGTGCAATAGTAGAATTTTCATAAATAATTTAATTTGATTCACAAAAGATACTTGCTTCCGATATGTGGTGGCAAAACAGCGATCCAGTCGAGTTCGCTCTCTTTCACCGCATTGAACATTCTTTGATGATCAGCATTTATGTCTTTGAACATAGCAGGCACATCGTCCGGTTTGTAGAAGAGGAAAGCTAAACGAAATGTATATTCATTAGTTTTTTGTCCTTACACAAGGTTTTGTGTCATTAATAAAACAGCTTTTTTTCCATCACATGCAACGTTCAGAAAATGCGATTGTTCAGAATTTTGCATAAATCTAGGAAAATCAATAATTATAATTAAGCAAAGATATTCAAAGAAATAAGGTAGAATTATGAACAGTGCTTTGGAAAAATTTTTAGTCTACTCCTTGAATATTGCAAAGTACAAAAATTTTCAAATTATCAATTTACCAGACAAGCAGACGGAAAGGACTTTAACTCCGTGAGTCTTCATTGCTGCAATTATGTTTTTGGTTCCATCAGACATAACAGTTGTTGGTTCTAAAAAATACGAAAATCAAAATCAAAACATTTTTCCCATTAAAATAGCTCAAAAATGTTAAATCGATGAGGATTTGCTTACTCAAGTCGTTTCGTGTTCCAAGTACCACAACAACACCTTCCACACCGGCAACAGCCTTGGAAACTTGCTCGCTATTGGTTACATCGCCTACTACCGCCTCAACTTTGCCTCGAAGATGTTCTGGGATTTTAGATTCGTCTCGCACAAAAACTCTGACCTCAAAGCCTAAGCATAACAAATTGAGAATTTTGTATCGTTTCTCATTTTTGAATGTTATCACGCATGCATATTCACAAATTTAATCATATATATTGAAGTTTGCATTGTGCAAATACAGCAGAAAAGGTTTTCAAAAATATTTTCTTAAAATTAGTTCAATTTCCTTGGAATTTGTAATTGTTTTGATTAAAAAAATACAATTGTTGGATTATTGCAGTACTGCAGGTAAATTTTGGGCTCTATAAATATGAAGAATGTTGCTTTTTAATACATTATAATTTCAATCATTTTTTAAGTAGCGTGTATTGATTTTTTTTGGATTATCTTCTTTTGTACGCTTAATTATAATCTCTTATTATATTGAAGATTCCACAGTGAGGTATAGTCTTTTTTTTTGCAGTTTGTTGTATTTTTATTTCATCAAAGTGATTATTATAATCTTGAAGGTGTGTAATTAGGTTTTTACGATAGTTAATCGAACAATTACTTGGTAATAACCAGGTAATTGTTGCTGGTTTAGTACAAAAATAAGAAAAAATCTCTGAGAGAAAACTTATACATCCAACCATTTTCTGTGAATATTTGATACTTTATTCTCCATTGGATTAAGTGTTGATGAAAAAATAATAAATACCTTCTTTCACAGCATGTTCAAGGGCACACAACCCGGTCATGCCGGTACTACCGAATATAACAATTTTTTTCATGGCAACGAGATTAATAAATTTTTTGACGAGTCTGAAAATTTAATTTTTTTCACCCAAAAACGCACGTCGTTACGCTTCGAGAGCTACGAATATATTAGAATGGTACGTGTACTCGGAATAGTTGATAAAATCTTATCTACTTTATTTGGAAAGTGAGTCGCTAATGAGATCTCTATTTAAGATTTGAGACTAATTGTGCCGAGTCACTGTATTTATACGATCGACCAAGTCGCTCGTTCACGACGAACTATTTTTTTTTTCTTTTCTATTTCACTTTGTATTTATTGAGTGTAGAAACAGCTGTTTTTCTTGCCGGCTCCGGGCACTGATGGGCGTACAATGTTACGAGGTGTCGTTGTCAACGCAAAGCGTTTACAAAGCTTTCCCAGGGCTTAGCACGTTTCGTAATGATACAGAGTTAGGAGTTTGGGAGCTTCGATTTTTTGCCATACGTAGCGCTAAGAAATAAACACGACAGTTTACAAATATATTTATAATTTATTACCCTCATGTACACTGTAATTTATTGAATTTGAATTTATATTTCGTTTTCTTGCTTTGGACTCTTCTCAAAAGCTATGTGACCATACGACCATGAGAATTATTTTATATTTCATTACAAAGGAACAATCTTAAACTACACGACATAGGAATGTAATTTTATTTATTTGGTTGTTAGTTTCATACTCCTTGCGGTGATCAGTTTTAAAATGACATTTTGTTCGCTTCCATAGATAGTTTCCCGAAAAGTTTCCTGTTTACAAAATTAATACTGTCGTTTGAAAACAAGTAGAAAAAAACGAGTATTTGCTTTAGTTTCAACACACAAGGAAAAAAGTCATTTTGTTTTTCTTATCATCCTTATCATTATCACGTTTCAGTAATTCTTATTTGAATTTGAAACGACAAAAATGACAGTGTAAAAATTATATTCGTATGACCCATTTTTTAAAAAATGACGTCTGCCAACGATCGGGCGGTGGCGACAACTTGCGGACATCGCGAGTATTAAGTTTTCTGTCTTATCGACGGTTTCGACAACTCAATAAGAAATAACTTCAAAATTTTTACATTTTCAACAATTTAAATTACTTCCAGATTCTCGTTGTTTTTCTTCGCGTCAATATTTCAATGAATGAGACTCACGCAATAAAAAATTTGTAAACATTGACATTTATTTGAACGAAATAGTTTAACGTTAACCTATTTTCTATATCTGACAAGTTCATCAGTCCTCATCTTCGTCATCTTCATCATCTTCATCATCTTCATCGTCTTCATCCTCCTCTCCTTCTCCTATAATCGATTTATTACAGTTAAATTTAAAAAATCAAAAATATTATTATTATTATTATTATTATTAACTAGAGCTGTGCCCACGTTTCCTGGATATAAATAACGAATTACGTCCAAATTCATCAAAATTGAGTAGAATTCGAAATGACGAAATTTCCATATTTTTTATAAATTCACTAAAATGGCTGTAACTTTTTTTCTATTGAGAAATGAAACCGCAGCGACCGCTCATTCTCTTCGTTTTCGAATTATCTTCAAATTGGTAATCAGTGTTTTAATATATCTTTATTATTTAATATCCTGTGAATTTTTGAAAAGTTGGACGTCGAATTGAAAATTCAATGTACTTTTTTTTTTTAATTTCTATTTATCATTTTCGTTCCTCTCATAAATTTACTAAATTCGCTTCACTTTTTATTCGTTTTCGCATGACCAAGTGATAAAATATATTTTTGCAGTAAATGTTTATAAAAAAAAAATGACTTTCAGTTTTTACCCCCACCATGGCGAATCGTTTTATACAGAGATAAATATTCTCACGCAAGATTCGGGCTAGCAGACGACAGAGCTGTCAAATGTACTTTTAATACATTGAGAAGAAGCGAAAGAAATAGAAAAGACAAAACGATGAACCATGAGCCAAATTTCGTGTATAAATTATTATTATTATAAGTTATTATTAGATTTTAATAAAAATAGTTGATTGAAATGAAAAAAAAAAAAAATATTATCAATAAAAATTGAGGCCATCGTATCGCACCGAGCTCTAGTGGTCCAGGTTTGTCAGGGGGCAAGTGGGCGACGCGATAAGCCTCCTCCGCCTCGAAACTCGGGTCCTGAATCTCCATTACTTCCGGGCCTATGTTGTATTGTTCCTGAATGATCGGCATGTCAGGTGGACTATAATTATAAGGGTTGAACTTCTGACCCATGCCAATGTACACGTTCGCAAATTTCCTGTTGTGAATATATGAGCAACGATACACTTTGCAATTGATACACGATAGCTTCACTTTCTAATTTCCATCTATAGAGTCCTATTTGTATGGCAAGAATATAAAACCTGTCCCGGAAGTCTTGGACAACATTTAAAGGGTAAACAAAGCTCTCGAAATTTCGAAGAAAAAAAAAAATTTTCGACACTTTTCTCTCCAATGCATCGTTCATGGGAAATTAATTGCACAAAATTTGACTTTCACTAATGAATTAATATCTCCGAAACGATGCTCTGCAGAAAAAAAAGTGGCCAAAGATTTTTCTTCTCGAAATACAAGAATTTTCTCAATCTAAAAATCTTGAACGATATATCTTCGGGATTCACAGTATAAAATGATTGAAATTCGTATTGATCTCTAAAATGCCATTTTCAAGAACGATTTTCTGCATTAATTGGAGTAAATTGAAGATTTTTCGACTTTTTGAATATTCGATTTTGATAAACTTTGAAAAAATAATTGTCAAACTTTATCTCATACTTTCGAATGATTTATCATAAAATAGTGGATAAAAAAAATTTCCAAGTGAGGAATAGAGTTCGAGACGTTCTATAAATCCGAAAAGAAAATACCAAACAAATTTAAGTCAATCGATAAACTGGTTATTCAGATATCGTGGTTGTCAATAAAAAAAAAACATATTTTACCAGAAAACTCTCGAAAATTGTGTTTCATTTTTTTGTTTTTCGTAAAAGTGTGTGTTTTTCCAAAAAAAATCAATAAATAAGTGTACAAATCTTTGGAAAAGAAGAAAAAAAAATTAAAACAGATCGAAATTGATTTAATCCTGAAAACGTGCTTTAAAAAGATAATTCTAAACAACAAGACAGCCAAAGGCTGAAAAGATAAATCAGGTGAGATATACGAGTGAAAAATAAGAAGCACGCACTTGCCCGTGGCGAAAGCAAAGCTTCCTGGCCAGATGTTTGAACGAACTATCGCGATAGCTGTACGATCGGATTTAATTGTCGATGAGGCTCGTGCTGTCCAGGCCACGATCGAGCCAAGTCTCGCATCTTCCGACAACGGAGTTAGCAAAGGTGGTCCAACTTCTTTTTGGAATTCACCAGTCCGGCTATCCCCCTTTTCGTAGTCCTCTTCTTCCTCTTCGTCTTCTACTTCTTCCTCTTCTTCATCGACGTCAGTTTCATCCTGATTGAAAAAAAAGTTGCACCCTTTTTGCAATGTGATCCGTTATCTTGGACGATTATCCGATAAAAGCTCCATTTTTAATTAATCGCTTCCCGTTACACCGACCAAATTACTCACCTCGTTTTCTTTCGAGTCTCCCTTTCTTGGGTCCCACCATACTGTTCGACCTTGCTTTAGAATGTAAGGACTGTGATGACACCAGTTCGATAACGAAGGATCTATCAATTCCTTCAACGAAGGAGCCTCGTAGTGTCGATTTTCCGATATCATTCCCGACCCTGCCATTCGTTTCAACTTTTCATTTTAAAACCAAGTGCGACCAAGTGCATTTAAAACTTTAACGTGACGTTTTTTAAACAGATTTTAAGACAAGTATCGATTGCGTCAAAAATCACAATGTGCATGATGTCAAATTGATAAAATGATGAATAATTATTGAATGAGGGTCAATTTTGGTCTCTATCAAAAAAGATCGATTGATTTATCGATTAACGAATGGTACTAAATGGTAATTTGTTAAGTAAATATATAAAAATGATACCGGTCGCGTCTTCTTCGTCGGCAATTTCTGTGTCACGCTCTTCCTCGTCTTCCTCGTCAATGGCGTCACCAAAAGTGAAGAAACCAATCGGTGATACGAGAGTTGCAGCGCTTATTCGAGCTATCTGAGCTCGTAGATAATTTTTTTCCGTACCAGGAAACGGCGGAAAAGTGTATATCTGCCAGAGCGATTATTACATATATGTAGATATTTAAACCAATAGGGGAAAGCGTTACTCATCGTAGAACCTCGTGTTTATCAATTATTACGGTTTTCAAGCAAAAGGAGTGAGTCGAACGAAGAAAATACGAATCCAATGCATTTTTCTTGTTTAATTAACAATTGGAATTATAATTAATAATTTAAATGTTTTTTTTAAGGAAAAATCCAAAGTTTCAAATGTGTCAAAAGTTCTAGACACGATGAAATTAAGTTTAAAAAACTTTTCCATAGAGTTGGAAATTCGTTGAAATAATTCAACGATTAATTTTTGTCTCTTTACAAAATTTTCAGTTTATTTAGTGAATTTTATTGTAATGTAAATTACGGGCAAAAAGATAACGCGATTCTTAATGTTTTCATTTTTTTTTTTTGGAGTAGAAAGCATTTTTGTTTAGTAAATTAAAAATTTACCGGAGTTTCCAGTTCTCCAGTAAACGTTCGAACGATTTGTCTGGCCGAAACGATTTGTTGGGGCGTAACCAAAGGCAGTTCCGTCCAATCATCAATTCCTGGTGAATTGCAAGTAAAATAAACATGTCCATTGAGTCCAGTGCCGATTTGTTCGATGGGTACGATGGGCGGATCTTTCCAATAATTTTTGGGCATCGGTGGGAAGACAAGTTGCAATTTATCCGACGATTCAATCGTCACTTTTTCCTCTTCCCTTCTTTCCTCTGTTCCATCCGGTGTTTCGTTCCCCTCGGCTGAGTTCTCCCCCATTTTTTCATCCCTTTCCACAACTCCAGCCTCCTTTTAAAGCCCCAACAGAGTTTTAACTTTAGCCTGAATAATTGCCGAAAACTTGAGGAATAAATTAATTAGGTGCGAGCAGAAGCAAAGTGTGAAGATCTTACGGCGGCGGTTCGTCGAGCCAGTAATTCCTCCTCCAAAAGTTCCGCCTCGACGATATAATAGTTTTTTGGTTTACCGATTATCTTACCCCAAAATCTTCAAAACAACGAAAATAACATTTTTAATTTATATTAACACATTTATTTGTAAGTTTAAAATATTTAGGCTACTTTCCAAAACTGCAAAAACTCAATTAAAAATTTTCCAATGTATGAAATTTAATAATCATGATAATAATAATAATAATCGTATTAATAAAAGTATGTCATTGACGTCACGGTCAAAACACGTGTGTCAGTCACGTGATTTGTCAAAATAATTAATACATCGTGAATAGGAAAAAGCAAATTAAAAATGAAACGAATTTGCAAATATGAATAAAATAATTATTATATTTATGCTTAATTGGATTAAAATATTTTATTTTTCACCTAACATTTTGAATTGGTTTGTCAGCGATGAGTTTGCAAACTGACAAATTTAGAGCAATGATTTCCGAACGTGGTAAACCGACGTCGATCCGTTCAAGATTAAAAAATAGATCGAATAAATCGGGGGGTGTCCGTGTAAAATCGTTGTCCTTTTCCTCGTCCTCCATTCCATCTTCGGACTCTTTTTCATTCTGTAGATCCTTCGAATCGAAAATTATAAAAAATTCATCATCGTTAAGGGCTTGCGTACACCTGCGAGTGTCTATCGATTTAATCTTCTCAAAATATATTTTTATCCCTTTAAGTGTCTTCCTTATTACATAATTTTTTAAAGATTTCCGGAAGTCGATAACGACTGTGAGAGAAAAAAATATTCATCTCAATTTGACAGATACTTGGACTTCTTTCTATCTCGAAAGGCAAACGACCGATTTGCATGAAATTTTTTAACGAAGAATCTTTACGGAATTTACTAGACTTTGTCAAACGATTTTTTTTTTTTACATTATAGTTTTTTATTGTGTAAAAAAAGAAAATT
This sequence comes from Campoletis raptor, assembly GCA_948107755.1. Lineage (NCBI taxonomy): Eukaryota > Metazoa > Arthropoda > Insecta > Hymenoptera > Ichneumonidae > Campoletis > Campoletis raptor. The sequence goes on from OX403624.1 coordinate 20,586,780, forward strand.
AATTGTTGAAATTCGTACTTTTGAGGATTCAAAACTCAGCCATTTAGTGAAAAATGCATTTTTTTTAAATTGGGTCTCTGCAGAGACTCGATTTTTTTTTGTCAACTTTAAAAACATAATTTTGTTTCTTTTCAGGGTCGAAACGTACAGTCGAAATTGTCGTTACCGTAAATACCATTTTCCAAAAAACTGTTTTACAAAAACTTAACAAAAACAACTAATTTAATGAAATTTTTTCACATGAAATTTTCTATTTTAATTTGCAAAAATATGACTGTTCGAATAAACAAAAATGTGTTCCAAGGTATAAATTTTTTCAGTATAAAATAAATCATTGAAATTGATTAAACTTTTGACTCCTGTCTACAGGTGTATTCTGTAAATCTTTGAGTTTATAATTCAACAAAAAATGGAAAAAGCAAAAAAATTAATACGAATTTATCGTATAATAATGTAACAATAATATTTCTCTTAATTCGCTATAAAAATCACGATTTTTATTTCTGTTTGAACTAACGATTAATTCGTCGAGCCAACACGACCGATCGTTCGAGGCTCTGAAATTGAATTTTTTTTTCTCTAACTCGATAATCGTATATGACGGGTGACATCTCTAGGACGTGATAACCTGATAAAGTCTGATGAACGTTTTTGCCTCGTCACACGGTATCGGAGGTACATAATGTTCTCGGAGGTAATTAGTTTTGCTCCTGTATCTTTCATCTTTGAGCTTTTTGCTGTAATCTTCGAAAATGTCAATAGCATTTTTTGGACGTTCAGCCAAAATTTTTTCCAGCAATTCAGCCAAGTGATTGTATCTGATAAAAAAAAAAAAAAATTAATAACAAAACTAATCAAGTTGTTAAGAGTTTTCACGAAATGTTGGAATAATAAAATTTATTCAAAATAAACATCAATTAATCTAATCGACTGGATTTTTTGCAATTTTTCTTGTCCCTCGTGGCAAACATAAAAATGAAAAATAAAAATAAACAAAAACAAAGTTTTCAGGATCCTAATAATCGTAAAAGTAATTAAAAATTACTCTTAATATTTTTATTCACTATTTGAACAATCAAGACTTACAAACTGTCGCCACTTTCAGGACTGCATCGTTGCAAAAACATTTTGGCTCGACAAATGTCATGTTCTAGGTTGGGAATTTTTTCATCAACTTGAGATTCCTTTTCTTCATCGACATCATAGATAAAGGACATTGTCTTCGTTTTTCACTGTATACAGTTGAAAAAAAAACGAAAGAAAAGAAAAAATGACGTAGCAGAGAATGTTTTCTCAGGGGGTCGGTTATCGAGGAGGAAAATGTTGTGCAGAAAAGTACATTGAGAGGGTTAAGCTAGGAGGACGTTATTCTGGTTCGGTCGTCGTTCATCGCTCTCAGCAAAGCTCGGACATATCTCATTTGTCTGGTCGCTTCCCTTGATCGCCCGCGGGACACGAAGTAAAATCTGACATCCGGTTGGCGGAAGAGAATCGTGTGCTCGTCGTTCCACTTTTTTCAATTTTTTTTTGTTTTTTTTTTTTCTATATATTATTTTTATTCTCGCGTATTTTTTTTGTCTCATGAGTTAAATTCGGGACGAAGGCTATCGAATTTATGACGCGACGACGACGGGAGCTCCGAACGAAATGACGAACGACATTATCGAACGACCCAATTAATTTAACGAAGCAAGAATAAAAAATAAATTAAAAAACACACAAAAAAAAAGTGTTTTCGTTATAAATTTACACATGATTAGGTTGAGGTCGAAAAGGGCGTATCTCGAGGATGTAAAACCAGTGAATATAATATTTTTCGTTCTAATCAATTTGAATGTTTGTATATATATGTATATACGTATGCATTGTGGGAACACGCAGTATTTCCGAGTCTCTCGAATCTATATTTGTCCCGACGTTATCCTGCGGCTAGGATATTTTTATATCATTGCAAATGTATAAAAATAAGAATAATTTGTACACATTTATTTTTATTTTATTTTTTATTTTTTATTTTTTTTTTTTCATATCGAGATAACGTGTGCGGTCATTTCCTGAAAGAGTAGGACGAGGTTCCACCGGTTTTTGATGGAAGAGAGGAGGGAGGAGGCGATGCTCGTAAACTGCGATTAATTTCTTCCGGAAGAAGTGCCAAGATATTAGAAAAACGATTTCTCCGTATGGTGCCATGAGAATATGTCATTTTATGAGAATCGTAGTTGTAGATTTTTTTATATATATTTTTTTTTAAATAAAGGATTCTTTTTTTTTTTTTGTCATTTTTGAATTATTATCGGATATCTCGCATCCTGGCTCGTTGCCCACCGATCGTTTCATCGGATGTTCTAAATACCATGCAAACTGTCTCGTTCGAAGCCTGACCTTTTTTTTTCTTCCTCTCTCTTCACCTCCCCTTTCCCTCTTCCAATCATCGTGTTTTCTTTTTTTTTTTCTCCTCATGCTCGTGATCGAGAAATACAAGCACGTGCCACTATTCACATCCGGTACCGGAACTAAAAATCAGAGATCGAGCAACGAACTGCACTTGTGTGAATGAAGGAAATAATGAATGAATGAAATTTTCATTCTTATTTGTTAATATTTTTGACGATGAATAAGAGCAATTTTATATTTTGTTTCTTCATTAAGAAGTGTGGATAAGTTTTTATATTCGAGTCTCTTTAAATTAATGTTTTTTTTTGTTACAGACAGAGACAGAGAAATGAGAAAATGTTGTGAAGAGTTTCACGTACTTTTTCGTGTGGTTAGTCCGGCGGCAGTTTCGCGGGCTTGCGGGGGAGTGTGGGTTACTGTATGAATGAGTGAGAAATCCCCTCCCGGTTTCTCCGAATGGTGTACATCACGCTTCTCCGCTGCTATTTCTCTTCGTCCTTATCCGTTTTTTTTCTTTCCTACATATTCACATATCTCTTCGTCTCTTTTCTCTTCGTCTGCTTCTTTGTTGTCTCTTTTTCTTCATTTTTTATTTGTCTTTCTCTCTCAATCTTCTTTTTCTTCATTTTTTAATCTCGGTGTCTTTCATTTTCCCTTTTTCTTCTGGTTCTTTTCGCTCTTTTTCTCTTTCTTTTTCTCTTCTACCTCCGAATCCCTTTTATTTGTCTCCCTATCTCCCTATCTTTTTTTCTTCATTTTCCTCTTTTTCTTCTGATTCTTTTCGCTCTTTTTCTCTTTCTCTTCCTCTTTTACCTCCGAATCCTTTTTACTCGTCTCCCTATCTCTATATTTTTTTCTCCGTATGTTTCATTTTCGTATTTTTTTTCTTCATATTTTGTTTTCTTCTCTTTCACTCTGATTGTTTGTTTCTTTGTGCCTTTTTTGTCTCATCCTTTCTATCCTTTCGTTTAGGGCTGTATTCCTTAGTTGTCGAGGATCCGAGAGACGAATGTTTATAAGAGAAATGAGAAGATGAGAGAAGAAGGCATGCAGAGGAGCCGTAACGGCGCGGCCCTTAAGCTTATATCGCGGGCGCGGTGGTGGATCTTTTTTTCTTTCTCTCTCTTTCTCTCTCTCTCTCTCTTTCATTCTCTCTCCCTTTTGCTCCTTCGCGTCTGGTCCCTCTGGACCGAACGAGAGAGTCGCCACCTCGCCGCAGTATCCATCGGGGGTCGCTTCACTCACGACGACCCGAGAGCATATCCTTCGCTCAGTTACTCGCGAGTTCTCGTCGTCGGTGCAACCCAACATTTCTAATCCTTGTCTCTCTCTCTTTCTTGGATTGTCAGTCGAAATAAAATTTTTGTTTTTTTTTTTTACAATCGATAAAAAGTTTTTATCCGAGGATACAATCGTCCGAAATTTTGCCGCTCAATTATACGCGATTACGATTTTTCTTGTCCCGATTTCGTCACGAAAATCGGCGAAAATCGAGCTCCGGCTGATCCTTAAGTTACGATTTTTCTATCCGTTTTTTTCTTATTCTTTTTTTTTTCATTGTTTATTTTTTTCTGTTTTTAATCGCCGGTTAATTTGTGGGATTCTTTGAAACTTCGTCGTGTCCGCGCGGCCGGCTTCGCCGGGACAAGGACAGAAGTCGCCTCATCATGTACCAGCGACTCAAATGGTCAGTTTTTTATATCATTTTTTATTCATATGCGAGTTACCCTGATTGTATTTTTTTGTCTTTCTCATCAATATCAAGAATCCTGTGACAATGAATTGTTACAAAAAACGAAAATTTAGTAATCAAACTATAAAAATTTCACTTTTCAGTGAAAAAAATGTTCGTCAGATTTATAATACATTTGTCTCTTTTTTTTTCAAATGGTTTCCAAAAATCACACAATTGTTTTGATTCCATTTTATTCATTTTCCGAAAAACCGAGAAAATTAATTGCACAAACGAACAAATAAAGTCATCCGTAAAAATGTGCCTGACGTTTGCTCAACGAGAATTCAAATTATTATCAAACTCGTTTCCTAAGATAAAAAAAAAAAAAAAAAAAAAAATAGTACAAATAGATAAATATTTTTAATTATTAAAAATTCATTGGAAAATTGACGAAACTAAATAATTGAAAAAATTAAAAAATATATACAACAGAAATGAATGAAAAACAAATTATTTGTCGTGAGTGATGACAACTGAGGTATCGAGTTGCGATAATTGAACATAAATGGCCAAATGTCATAATTGAACATTAGTTAAAAGTATAAAACACGTAAATATAGATATCAATTGACAAAAATGAACAAAGTAAACTTGGTTAGAGCTCAGTATCTTAATCTCACTCAACAGTGAGGACCAAAACATCTACCTGAGTAGTGGTTAGCAAAGTTTGGAGGATAGAGTCTCACGGGTAAACTCATGCGCGCGTTTCACTGACGGAGCACGAGAGCAATTAGCGAATTTCGTTCTAAGCCGTTTGAATGTAATACATCAGAGACGCCGGTCAGGTTATGCGGACGGCCAAGTTCCTCTCGTTTTTTCCTTTTTTTTCCCTCGAGCGTTTCGAATACTCGAAGCACAGGATCCGGTCCCCCGGAAGAACCAAAATAAGAAAAAAAAAAGGAAAAAAAAAAAACAATTAAAAAGTACCCTTCCCGTTTGTCCAATACTTCGTTCCGATAATATCGTGAAAAGAGGCGTGGAAAACCTCATTAAGCGAATGTTGAGCCAAAGGGATTGAAAAAAAAAAAAAAAAAAAATTATTATTCACCAATTTATCGTAATTTTTAAAAAACTTGTGTATTAAAAAAAAAATTAATTCCTATTTGATTGATTTAAAAAATTTCACACGTATGTTGTCAAATTAATTAACAAAATCGTATTTATTAATAATTGCTTAAATCGAAGACCAGCAAATTTGCAAACATTTCCGCACCTTTTCCTGTCACCGCATCAATAAACAACAATCAGTGAAATCGATAAACGTCAGTATTTTTATTTCGAAAGTACAATTAATGGAAAAATTCTTTCCGGTTGAATTTGGCCAGTAAATATATTGATAAAAGCATGGATAGGCGCGAAACCCGCCATATTCGTGAAGCCATATATATTGCCGGCAGAAAGTGGTCCCTCACAGCATCGGCAGTCAGTGACCGACCCTGGTACGCGAAGGTAGTGGTGCGAGAACGTGATTTTGAACGTTTTTTTTTTCATTTCAATTTACATCGTGTTAGGTTCGTTGTACCGACATATATACGGTCCATACGTATTAAAAAAAAAAGAAAATAGAGAATAATATTAAAACAATAAAATTAATATTATATAATAACAATAATAAACAATAAATAATAATAATAATAGTTCATACGTGAATTGACATTGGTCAATGAGAAATTAATCGTGAACTCTTGGGGGGATTCCTCGACTATGAGATGAGGAAATCAACTGCTGGAATGTCGTTTTTCACCAAAAGCACGTGGTCAGTGATCATTATAAAAAAACAAAAAAACTATATTTTAAGTTTTTAGCGACCCAGATTCCCCACTGTTTGCAAAAAAGATAATTTCATTCTTTATCCTCATCGGTTTCTAATGATTTGAATGTATTTATGATAATTGTAATGAGAAAAAAAATTGTGTGTTTGTGAAAAAATATTTTTCGATTACTGCTTTCTATTGCGAATTTAAAAAAGCTCTAAAGTTCAGGGTTTCGAACGACACATTTTCACGAATGTAAAAAAAAAAGAAGGAAAATAATGTTTCGAACGTTCAAGGATTTTAATTAATTTCTTTTTTACACCATAACTTTTGTACGTGTACACGTTGTACGTATGTGAAAACTCGCGTGAGAATTTGTCCCGCACATTCGTTCCACTCGTACTTATTCGTTTATTTTTTATTTTTTTATTTACACACATATACGCAAGCTAATTATATATATATTAGATGCTGCTTTTAATCTTTCTTATACGAGCTGCTCACTGATCTAGCGTAGCTTTACTCAACATTTGATTTTTGAACGAGTACTTAAATCCGTCCGGGTGACGAGAAAATACTCAACTATATAATATCGTACACTTAACAGAACGAGGATCTAAAGAGATTGCGTGACCAGCATAGCCCCTAAGTTATCAGCTCGTGTCTCTCACTCAAATGAGTGAACATTTATCTTGCAGCGAATGACTTCGTAATCAAGTTTTATTTTATTTTATATCGTCATTAGAAATTTTGATTAATCAGATCAATTATTACGTTTAATCGATTCGCAAAAAATAGTATTCGAAAAAACAAGAAATTACGAAACCAACGTATAAAATTTATTGTTAAATTGTAGTCTCTTTGAAAATAGTCACTAAATATAAAAAAATTTTATAAAAAATACTCCAAAATTTAAGCGTTTTGATATCTGTCGATAAAATCGCCTCGAATTATAGAGAAAAGAGAATAGAAATTGTAGCTAAGATTAAAATTCTTGTCGACTGATTTTTTTCTCTATTTCGAGCGGGCGTTACCCCCGAAACGCACGTGTTTAGTAAATTTCTGTTCGCCGACTCCTTCGATAGTCTCTCTCTCTCTCTCTCTCTCTTTTTCTTCTCTCTGAAGAATAATGCGCGGGTGAGATCGGTTCGTATGGTCGTGTGCTGTGGGGGTTTTTCACCGTAAAACTCGACACTCGAGGCTTGTACGACACGTGTTACTGATGCTTGTCGATGACACACTGTACAGTTGGCCACTAAAGACAAGGGAAAAATAATGTATATAGCACACAGAAGTTTTACGTAATAGGCTGCAGCATTTGCAAATTTTTTAATTACGTTCGAAATACTCGTTATTTAATTCCCCATCAAAACTTTTTGACCATTCAAAACGTTGGAAAATTCTAAGTTTTTTCATAAACAGATTTATTTCCTCTTTTTTCAAATATAATTTTAATAGTTAATTATAAAAAAAAAAAAAAATATGGTTGAACAACAAATGAGTCCGATCCTGATGGAAATTATAGACTCGATCATTTTTATAAGATTGACGTTTTGCAAATTTTTTCGATTTAAAACAAATAAAAGATGTAAATGTTCATATTTGTTGAATTATTTGATTATTGCATTCGAAATTCTCGTTATTTAATTGACAATCAAAACTTTTCGAACGTTGAAAACGTTGAAAAATTCTGGGTTTTTCAAAAATAGATTTATTTTCTATTTTCTCAAATGTACTCTTAATAGTTGATTATGAAAAAAAAAAAAAAAAAAATGTTGAGAAACGAAAGATTTTCCGATTGACGTTTTGCGATTTTTTCGATTTGAAACAAATCGAACAATTAAATGTTTATATTTGTTGAATTATTTGATTATTCCATCGGTTGGGACATCAAAAGCTTTCATTACGATTCACGGATTGACAGATACTAAAAAAAAGAATTGGGTAAAATAAGTTAACATGCGAAATTGAACGATTCATGGTCTTTTGTTCGCAAGCAATAGAGTTTATGCGTTAGTCGTTGTTTTTCCTTGGCTATAGTTGTCACTCGAGTCACAGTGGTCATGTGGAATCACAAGCTCGAGTGGGAACTGAACGTGAGAAGAAAAGAGTCTCATCGAGTCGTCCGGACCTCCCGGACTCTTTCCACGCCTCTATGGAGTCCCATGCGTGAAACCATAATCGTCAAATCCCCGAGACGATCAGTTAGCACATGACAACGAAACATACAAAGCGTGTGTGAAAATGTTTAGGAGGAAAAACCCATACGATTTTTCATCACACTTTCATGTCTACCGAAACAGTCTCAAGTTTTTACTACTTCCGCTTTTTTTTTCTTCGTTTCACTGCTCGGACAGTTGTTCACAAAAAATATTTCCCAAAAAAAAAAAAAAAAAATGCCAAATGGATAATAATTCAATCAATTTTTCATTAAAATACGTCAAGAATCGTTAAAAAAAAAAAAAAAAAATTTGTCATTAATTTTCCATATAAAAATTTTTATATTTCGAAATAAATCTTCATTATTTTTCGTGTCTCATTTTATTGCAATTATTTATTTCCATAGCAAAATGTCAAAAATGTCAATTGACGTTTTTATAAGAAATTTTCAACGATTTTTTCCATTTATCCATAATTTTCAAATCGATCGATCAAAATTACAGAAATTTTGAGTAGTTTCGATAGTTTTGTGCAAGACCATTGCATCCCAGGAAGAGATAGTCGCGTGTGAGGAAAGCAAGAACGTAAAATAATCAGTAGCAGCGTTGTGAATCCTCTTTTTTTTCTTTTCCCCAAGTAGTGTCCAGCGAAACAGAACAATGCTTCATGCTAATTTCTGCAGTAAATATACATGTATACGAAGGCAGGCGAGCATTGTTCAACGAGACTTCATCTCGAAGTGTAGAGGCAGTAAAGAGAATGCAGGAACATCTCAGTTATTTCTTTTGGTTCATCGATTGTGTGGTCTTTCAAGACAGTTCGATTTTCACACGCTCAAGACACTCGTTTTATTAAAGAAAATGTGAAATTTTCATATTAAAAAAATAATAAAAATAAATATAAAAATAAAAGTTTCTCTAAAGTAAGAAAACTAACATCCTCAATAACTAAATTGTCATCCTCCATTTCCTACTCTTCAACATCGTACTTTCCCTCACAAATAATTTATCCTCAAATCACATTTGAGCTTCTCGTTACATGATTTTTCTCTCCATTATTGTCTTGTTATCTTTGAAAACTTGATTTTGTATCCATACAACAAAATATTTGTTGTCTCGTATCTCGATGCAAAGTTTATTTTTACCTTCAATTTTTCATTGTTCTCCTCACTCAATTTTATCAGATTTTTTCGTTGTATCCTTTCGTAGCGATGTTTCTAACATCGTAACTTATTAAAATGTGCAGTATCGTTTCGTCCTGTTGCATAAATCCATTATTAGCTCTTTCCATTATTTTTCTTCCTTTAGAAACTTGTACATCTCCTCATTCTTTTCTTCTCTGCTCTTTATTCGTATGGTCTCATTTTTTTCATTTTAATGGAAAAGTTTATCACGGTCTTCTCGTTGTGTCAACAATACTTTTGATTGCATTTTTTTTTTTTTTCATGATTTAAAGATAAACATGTGCATATCCAAGCTGGTAAATCGACGTGTAGATTTGTGTACAATGTTCTCTTTAAAACATCAGTTGAGAACTAGGTCATCTCGAAAATATTTCACTCCCCCAAATGTTTTAAACTCCCATGGAATTTCTTTAAACGTAATACATGTGTATATACATATCTTAAAAAGCTGCTGGGTACACATGGTCAATGTATATATTTCTCGAGGAATATATATACAGTCTCGAAGGAAGAGTCACGAGCTCAGCTTCAGACAATATTCCAACTGCGGAATATTGTCTGAAGCTGAGGATAGAAAATCCAGTGGATATCGAGATGTGTAAGTACAAATGGTTAGCAATAAATATAGATATACTTTAATGCAACTAAGAGTTATTTTTGCTTCTGAAGAGCAACTGTTATTTCTGTTTACACTGGAGGGTTCATACACCCCGTTCGGTGCTATCCGTGACATAAATGTTTTTCATCTGTACTCTAAAACTATTTCATTCTATTCGTTACACAGGGTGTCTCGAACGTTTTATGCTTTCTAGCCTCGTAGATTATGAAATTCTAAAGAGAAAAGTCCTGAGGAATTTTTCTCTGCGATGCACTCGTGACGAGATATTTACGAACGAAGGTTAGCCAATCCGGTGAGCCGTTGAGCAGGAGCCTGGAGTGGGGACGGAACGCCCCGGTGCATTGACCACGCCCACGTCAGCCACTGTTCTACGTTTGATTGGCTGTTCCCCCAATTCATTGATATCTCATCGACGGTTCATCGGATCGAGAAATGACAGAAGACTTTTCTCTTCAGAATTTTGTGTTCTGTTCACTCTTTAAATCTTAAGCTTCTCTCTCAACTCACCGTATGTTCACACGTGATATATCTGCGTCAGAAAAGTTCCTAGGATTTCATGCTTTCTTCTTCACTATATAATAATATAACTGTTAAAAAAAAAAATCCTGCACGAATGCTCAGTGGTGAAGGAAGAAAAAATATTTCAACATCTGCTTGTCTCGTTTCGACACTATTCCTGGAGTATACGTATATTTATAATACGTAGTCTCCAAATGAAAGTATCTACGTATAAGCCTTCTCGCCTCTCTTTTATATACAGGCAATATATGTACTTTGAGGTACGAGGATCCAGACGTCGCGACGCTGGGATTTTATCGTTTACCGTTGAAACTTTTTCGTCCTCAAAATACGTCTAACCCTCAGAAAAGATACTGTGAAATTCTTCTACTCTCAACTTCTTTTTCCCTCTTTAATTTTCTTCCTTCTTTCAAACTTAAATCCACTCGAAAATTTGTTTACGTTCTGTTTATTCCTTTCGTGAATATTCTTTGGTACAAAAAATGCTCAAACCACACGATCGAAATATCTTGAAATATACATTTTTTAATATCCTGAAAATTTATATTCATTAAAAATTCAGGAAACCCGAGTCACTGGAGACTTTTGATAAAAAATTTTGCCATCAGCTCTCCATTTATTTTATCACAACTATTTAATTGGTTAATTTTCATAGATTTTGGACATAATAATTATTGCCAGTCTCGACAATTTTAATTTTTTTTTCTTTTCATCTATTTATTTTTTATTATTTATTTAAAATACGTTTCTTCGGGTTCCTTGATATATATTACGATATAAAACATGTCTAAAGAACGTAAAACGAAGGAGCTCGTACGATATTGAGAAAAGGGTGTCAGAAAATACACGTCAAACATCTGATACGCTTTCCATCGTAATATGTGAGGTCGCGACTCGGAAATAAACCTACCCCTGTGTGTAATAGCTCCTGAGGTATCGAAGGATAGAGTGTTTTTCTTGCGGTTGAGAAGAGACAGCAAGGATCGAGCTAGGTTTACATTTGCCAGAGATCCTTGATCCTCAAAGTATACATTGACCTTATATACAAATATATGTATATATGCACTGGCTCCATATATGCACTAGATGTTTATCTTGCATGCTAAAATATGCATATGGGTTGTTCGACGTCAAATCGACAATATTTATTTTACGACCATTAAAAAACAAATTTTCATTTCTTTTTTTTTTTTTTTTCTTATTTTCATTTCATTCACGAGAAAACTACCAGGAAATTTTTTAATGACGATTCAATCAAATCGATTAGAATTATTCTACGAAAATGAATAGAAATTTGATCAAAAAAATGAATAAATAATATTTGAAATAACTTATAATTGTGTCGTAAAATAAACTTTGATAATTGAAAAAAAAATGTGATTGGGAGAATGTTTCTAAAATATAATTAATTAAAAACTCTTCGAATTTTTGTTTTTTTTTTTTTTTTTCAACAACATCGAAAAGTTATAAATTCATTGTATCCAGAAATTAATCTCTGAAAATGGAAATTCTAGAGAAGAAATAAGACTTTGAAGAACAATTGGTTGGTAGAATTTGAAAAATTCAGTAAATGTGCATATGGAAAAACATGGGATCTATATTTTGGTGCAACTTAGTGGCAAATTCCCATGAGATTTTGTACATAAAAGTAGAGATATAAGAGTTGTATATAGTTGAGTAAATACGAAGAAAACATGTCGTTCAGTTTTTTGACATGAGTTATAGCATGACGAGAGAAATAAGCAAAGGAGACAGTGCCGGAGTATCAGCCTCCGTGGCATCAGTTTATAAGAGAGAACGAGTGTTTTCCGTTTGGAGGATTTACCGAATGGGTCGTGTTCTTCCCACACCAAAAAAGGATGGGGCAAAAGAAAGAAAAAGAAAAAAAGGAAACATGGTCTTTCCGAATATTCGATTTTCCCTTCTTCCGGCCAAAAGCCACAACGAACACGAGAGTTAAGAAGCAGCAGCTCGATAACACGTGTTTTCCTTGTTTTTTCCTCCTCCAAACCCCGTATATACACAGTTGAAAAGTCTTGTGGTCACACTCGAGATATTTGCTGAAGCAGCTCTAAGGACCAAAAGATTTTTCTCTGAAATAACTTGTGAACTCTCTAAACTTCCGGTTTATCCGTCTGTGTCATAATACTCGCTTGGTCCAGCAATCTCTTTCTCTCTCAAGTCCAACTTCCAGCGATCTCGATTTTACGTGAATTCTCTAAATTTGCCCCGATCCGCTCACAGTATTGACCCACTTGTGACAAAATTCGTGATCACCTGTGTGTGTAACTACGGGGTGTTCTAAAATTTGCAAAATCTACTACCTCAGACGAGATTTAACAAAATGTCATGAAATTTTCCAAGGAAACCTTTGCAACTGCACGTTTCTTCCATCTATCGTTGTCCAGTCATTAATAAATTAATGGCTGTCAATTAAAAGTGACAAAAGATTCTCAGATCGTGTAGAAGAAACCAAACTCTTATGGTTCGAAAAGGAAAGCATACTTTTCAGCTACTCTGTACTTTTTCCCAAGGAAGCAAAAACTCGAAAAAAAGGGTCAGAAACACTTTTTTTTTTCACAGAATTCCATTTTATTTCTTAACCACAGTTTACGTTTGGTACGCGATTTTTGGTACACCATGTACAGCACATATTATGTATTTTCGAATTTGCCATCGAAACGTGCTCGTTGGTCCTGCATTTTACGAGCTTTCGTGTTCCGCAGCTTCCATCCATGCACGTGACAGCATAATAATAATAATAATAACGATAATATCAATAATAATAATGATAATAATAATAATAACAATAATAATAATAATACATGCCTATAAAATATATGCAGCTGGAGGAGAGGCATAAAGGAACAAATTTTACTTTTGTGTTCCATAAATTTCATTTATTCTCGACATACATCGTATATTTTGATCGAACAATTATTGGTCGGTTCATGAACGAATTCGCTTCGTAGAGGCGAATTGTTTTGTAATTTTCTTAAGATTTTTTTTTTGTATAATTATTTTAGAAAAATTGTTTAAAATATAGATCGGTGTTTGTTATAAGATTTTTTAATGATTCATCGTTGATTTTCATCTCATGGTTTTTGTTGTTGGAATTGTTTTATTTGAAAATTAAAATTGGATTAGGATCGAGAGAATTTAGGATGATCGATGCCACGACGAAAAAATAAAATAAAAATAAATAACTTTCTGTTCGCGTTGCTTCTTCCCGTATGTCTAAATATTATGGCGTAATTTTGGGCTCACATATATACAGTGACGTAAGATCACGTTTTTACACAACGGAGGGAAGAAAGAATCAGAGACGACTCGAAAAAGAGAGGGTAGGAGGGAACGGATGTGAACTTTGAAAAATGTTTCATGGCTTCACATATGTAACTCATTTTTAATGTATACACAGATTCATATGTATATAGATATATATATGAAAAAAAATATCATGAATACATCAATCTATTTTTGGATTAGTAATAAAATTTTCGAGACACGTACCAAGTAGTAATGGTAACTTTTATTTCGAGCCTTTAATTTCTACTGTCGATTTTATGCGCGATCTTTATACTCGTTGGCAATTTCGCAAAATTTTTTTGTCTTGCAGTGTTTAATTATTTTTTGAATTTACTTTTTTAGAGAATTTATGTATTAGCTCAAAAATTTGGTTTTTTAAATATTATTGTATTCATTTTCTTTTCTTTTTTCAAAATTTTTTAAATTATTTTTATTTATTTATTGTTTAATTAAAAAAAAAAAAATTTCATAATAATTTTAATTGATAATTTAATTTTTTTAAATATATACAATTTTGGTTTTGAAAATTCGTAAAGTATCGAAAGAACTTCGTGGATAATACGATTTTGTTTTTTTTTTTTTTTGGTTTTTATAAAAATGTATATCTGTGCAGAAAATTGCTTACTCTTTCTGGTTTAAATGGGCGATAAACGAGGCAACGTGAGTGCGCATCACGCAGGGCTCTTTGCCGTTGGATTGTTTGATTACGGTAATTACGAGACGTGCGAGCAAATGCACCGCACGTATACACTTTTCTTTTTTTTTTCTCTCGCACTCTCGCGTTTTTCTTCTCGTTCAAACGACTGGACATTCGAATGAGACGTGAGGTTAAAAAATACGGGGGTCCATTTCTTGGCACTTTATTCACGATTTATAATAAGTTCATTGAATTCTGATCGGTCATTATTTTTTTAGCGAACGTGAACATTCCCAATTTACAATTAATTTGAAAATTTGAAAAAATCGTGTATCCGAAATTATAAAATTTTTTAATATTGTAAAATTTCGACAAATTGTAAAATTGTTATTTTTTATTGTAAATTGTGTAAAATTTTGGATTTCCTGACGAAATAATTTTCGAACTTGTCGTGTTTTTGGAATTTCGAGCACATATTTATTCTTTGTTTCAAAAACAAGTAGAAATTTTCGTAAGAGAAAAAAAACACAGACAGCTTTAATGAAAAATATTATTTTTCAATGTTTACACTCAATTATAAGTGTCGAGTATTTTTCTTTGGCAATAATTTTTCGTAAATAAATCCGATTGGGCATTTGGAATAATTTTCTCAATGGTTTTTCGATTTTTTCGTTCTTTTATTTCGTCTCTTGGTCCTTCGCTGATTGTACTGAACGAGGTGCCTGCATTAATTTTGTTTTCCCATCTGCAGCATGCCTCGTATTCTTGGTTGATTCTGTTTCTGCTGCTGTTTCTCGTTAGATCGTGAACCGCCGATAAAATATCGCGATGAGGTGGGTTTATTATAATGCTGGATGCTGTGTACTAAAAATAAAAAAAATAAATAAAAAAAAGAAAAAAAAAGAAGGAAATGAAAAAGTAAGAGATAATAAAGAGAGAGAGAGAGAGAAAGAGATATTTGTCTCGTGGTTCTCGCCTCCGATCTCAACGTACACGGACAACCCTCTTTTTACTCCATCGCCGGTGTGTCCCCATAAGACACACGGTGTAAAAAAGAGCGAGGGTAATTCCGTTGCAGGATGCAACGTACCGGCACAAACGATCCTCGTTTCTCATCGTCCTTGCACATGTACGTACTCTTTTTGTCTACACCGAGGACTCTTCTCAGCCTCGATCAACCATACTCCTTCGTATACAACATGAATTTACACACACACATATATATATGTATATATTTATACACATATGATGTTTATTACGTGCATATATACGTGTAATAAACGTAGGCTGTGTTTGAACCCCTTAATGAAAGTCCAGAGACTATATTACCTGTTTGGAAACAAATATCTATATGTATACGTCATAAACATATATATACGCATATTATTACGTGTTTCTACTTAGTTACGAGGTGTTTTTTCGACGTGTCAACCAATACTCTTAATTGACATAGTAATTATTGTAATTTTCTTTACTTTAATAATAGAATATAAGAATTTGAAAGAAAATATATATTTTTTCACTATTTTTCATTATTTCTGCTCATGCCTTTGCGGGGTTTTTACGACTTTGTCAAATCCCTTTATCTCCATACTTTTTCTCCCACAGCCACTCTTTTTTCTAATGCACTACTGTATCGAATTTGCACGAGAGCTAAGGAAAACTGTGGGAAACCCTGGTCAACATAGAGGCGGCGATATTTTAGCAGATTTTCAGTTGATTAGCAGCATCAGAAACTCAGAAAAACTACCTCCCACTCAGCGATTTTAACGCGAGCCGATGCATGGCTAAGCGGTCACCCAACCAAGTACTGACCTCACTCGAGGCTGCTTAACTTCGTGATCCCCGGAGCCATACACCGAGCCCGCACTTTTCACTGTCGATGAAAGAAAATATAAATGTTTTAGGAGTGAAAATGATGAGAAATCGTCATTTTAAATCGACAATTACGATCTAGGGGCAAAAATATGATAATACTTTTTAGGGAGGTCTGTAATGCATTAAAGTAGGTTAGTCGGTCTGAAAATCTATAGGTTTAGTGGCCTCATGTACAATGGTGTATCTGTAGGCGAAGTCTGCGACCTGTTGCATCGTAATCGACGTTTTTTTTTCTCTTCTGTCTCTTATTCGCTCTCCCTTGTTTCATCGATCCTTCTTCATGCGAAGTATTCACGAAGCCACCCACATATGTACAGACTTTGCTACACATAAAGTGGTGTATGTGTGTAAATACGTTGGCAAAGTGGTGGCTAGAGTCGTGACTTTTGTCCTGTTCTCTTTTCCTCTTCTCTCTCCATCGGTCCTCAAACTTTTTTCTCTGTTTTTCTTTCTCGTGTGTTCTCACTATGGCTCTTTCTTCCTTTAAATCTACCTGTCTCTTCTTCTCTCCACTACGTGACGATAGAGCGCCCTTCGTTATAACTACGAAAGAGAAAGAGAGGAGAGAGAGAGAGAGAAGAGAAAGAGCTCTACTCCAAGAGATGAGACCCGTTCGCTCGCATGTTACCCCGATGCCACGAAGGCCTCAAACGTTGCACTCTCTGTTGCTCTTTCCTTTCTTTATATACGTTTATCTCGACTTTCTTCTTTACTATCTTTCTCACACTTTTCGTCACTCGTATCGAGCTTTCTTTGCTCTTTCTTCCTCTCTGTCACTTTTCATCTCTTTCTTCTTCTCCAGATCTTCTCTATATCGCTGTTTTTCTCTCTCCCTGTGACTCATTTTTTTTCGCTTATTCCTTTCGTCTTCTTTGTCATTCCTTCTTCGATCTTTATTTCTCTCTTTCTTTAATCTCTTCTCTCACTTCCGTCGCTATATACTTTCATACTTTCTTCTTCTTTGCTCTTCGCTTATCTCTCATGTGCTTTGCATCTTTCTTACACTTATTTCTGTTCCTCCGATCCTCCCTCTCAGTGAAAGTCTCCTGTCTCGTTACACCCTCGTTCATTTCTCCCCTCTCACTTCGTGTCCATACAGACTCACGGATTTTCTCTCTTTCCTTCACCTATCCATCCTCTTTCAATCCACATACTTTTATATCTCTTCCTTCTTCATCCATCCAATGTCCAATCAACTATATACATATCGTACACGAACCTCTTCCACTTTTCACCTCGATCTGCCTCCACCATCTACTGATCTCTTGTTCCAAGCCACCAAACGTTAGAAGAGTGTGGACACGTGCAATCGTTTTTTTTCTTCATTTTTTTAAACTCACAATTGTTTGACGATCTTACCATCTTTTTCATGTTTCATGAATTTTTTTATTTTTCTACTCGTCAACTTTTTTTTTTCATGTACACACAATCGTTTTAGAAAAAATCACATTATATGGAAATATATGTGGATGTTTGCACTTTTTGAAGATATCAATATTTATTATGGAAAAATCGATTTTTTGCTTGTACACTTTTCTTTGTCTTTTTTAACAGCTTCTTGACCTAAGACCAGGCAAAAGAGGATCGTCGTACGAGCACGCGTCCTCATCGCTCGTGCATGGCCCATGAAGGCTTCCCTTGAACATTCCACAAATACCACTTGATTTTTTTCCCTCTCTCTCTCTCTCTCTCTCTCTCTTTTTCTCTCTCTTCTCTTCTTCGACGTATCTCCAGACTATACTCAATGTGTACACTCTCTAGCCTCAATCCTCGACATCGTACCTGTACCTCTTTCCAACACATGAGTCATTCGATACGCATTAAATGTCCGTACATATTTATATATCTATATATTGTGAAGAGCATTATGAAGGCGTATAGAACAGATAATTATAGCCATATACATCGCCTTTATGGCCTCCGAGATTTTAGCCATCGTCTCTCGACCTCCCCGTAGCTACAATCGCTCAAAATTCTCATTTCGTCCTTGCAAGAATATTATTTTTCACGTAAGGGTGAAAAAGTCCTTATAACTTTATGGTCAATCGTCATTAAACTTTATTTCGATGATCAACTGTGAAGAGTTATTCCATTTAAAGTCGATTGTTCAAAAGTTTGTCAATGATTAATAATATCTTCATTTTTTATATTATTATCAATTTTTTTTTTAAACTCCGAACGAATTATTTGACAAATTTGTATGAAAAATTCGAGAAAAAATGACAGTTGTTTACAAAAGTTCATTTTTTTTAGTCTGAATCATTAAATTTAATTGTTTTAATCATCAAATCGAAATTGTCTGCCTTCAGAGAATCGTTGGATAATTGGCAGGAAAAAAAAGGCATTAAAATGAGATTTTTTGATGGGAATTTCCAAACAGCGAAGAATCTGTATGAGAACGATGACCTAGTAATTCACTGGAATTGGAGAAACAGCTGGTGGTTTTAGTAGACATAAAACCTCTCGCTCTTTTCGTCCATCGACTTTTTTTGGATTACGAAACCGCGAGATCTTTTCATCAGTAACGAGCTCACTAGTGAAACTTTAATTATCACGTATCTAATCGCTTTTGCCCTTTGACAGTAATCACATAAACGTGCTTATATTCCGCACTCGTAGCAAGACGTCATGAGGTCGTGTATGGTTTTTTATTTTATTTTATTTCAAAAAGGGAACAAAATTCGGTCACATTACATTTTTTTTTGCTACGTCATCATATTTCGATTATAAATTCTCATATTTTTCACAGATATTTATTCCCTTCGATAACTTTATCCAAATTTTCTGTAGAGTTCCGAATTAAATGTCATTACGTTCTACAATTTTATTCAAAATATATCCAAGTCTCCTTATTCATTATTTTAATGAAAAAATCATATTATTAATTAATAAATAATATTTGACAAAAAAGAAAAAAGACTGAAAAAATTGCATTCGTTTGTCTACGAAGGAGCGACGATCTCGCTAATTTACAACCACAGCTTGTTTCATACATATTTACACTTGGTTATGATCTCACTGGGTCCTCGTATTTTTTTTATTTTTTTTTCTGTTGATATAACTTGTGGAAGTATGCGTAAACGTGGTAGTATCCGAAGCTCTGTGAATTTAACGTTTTAGCGATGACACGGTAAAATCGTTTGAGCTTCTCTTTTTCTCTTCCTCTCTCTCTCTCTCTCTCTCTCTCTCTCTTGTTTTTTATGCATTTCAGTGAATTCATACATATTGGTATTCTCCTTCGTCTATTATTTTTCTTAGAAGGTTGTATGGAAGTTCATATACGTGTATATTTATCTCGTGGCCTACGGGTAAAGTCACGTGCATTCTCGTTTACCTCTTCGCTGCTCTGCTAGCCTGATATACATATATTTTGTACATATATAAATAAAAATAAAAATATATGTATTCAGGGATGCTGGAGAATAGATTTACTGTAACGAGATGACAGAACGCCCAAAATATCCTTAAAATATAATTATTTTTGTTAAATTTTCTTTCAATACATGGATTTTAATGATATTTGCATTAAATTGATACGAATAATAAAAAAAGTGCAACCATTTAATTGATCAGAGTGCTTTACGAATATTATTATTTTTGTATTTTTTATTCAATTTAATTTTTTCGTTCAACAAATAAAAAAATTGAAAAATCAAAATGTCAACGAAGTTGACCATATAATTCGAGGCTTAATTAGTGGTAAAAATTCTCTTATGTTGATTATTTCGATAAAAACAAAATGTTGCCAAATTTATGACGAGAATTCTTCGAATGATTGTCTCAAACATTTTTTTCATCTCCATTCGTCGAAAGGAGGCTAATTTTTGCATAAACTTTTTTTTTTTTTTTTACGAAATGATGTCCTTGTCGAGATTTTATGCACGATAGAGATTTTACGTGAGATGAATGTTTAATTTTTTGACTCGGCATCTTCGTAGGCTAATTTAGAGGAGTTCTTGACCGCAGTTTTTTTCTTTTCCCTTGCTCTCTTCGTTATGTAAGGATTCTCATTGAAGCTGGAAAACTCGTATAACGTTGTGATGAGCTATATAATAATAATAAAGGGAAATATTCTCTCGGGACTGACCTGGAGCATGTGGGTGACTACTGGTCCGGTAGTTATACGTTCGTGGTTAGAACAAAACTTGATGCTGAGGCTGGGCCACTATGAATTCATGAGACACACAACAGGGCTCATAATATAGTTGGGTCAACACCTTCCTTCCTTCCTTCCGGAGAGAGAGAAAGAAAGAGAGTGGGAGAGTAAGAAAAAAAAGTGAAAATTAGGAAAAGAAGAAAAACAAACAGAAAAAAAGACAAAATAAACGAGAAATAAAGGTTGAGAGACAATTGTTCAAGACGAAAGATGTAGCAGGACGTTTATGGAGTGAAAAAGAACAGCCAGAAAGACTAGGAAACGAAAAGAGTCAAGAGGCACCACTTCCAGTAGGAATTGAGAGCTAGCTCTTCGCAGAAATTGTTATTTATTTATTTACCACCAATATAAGGGGTGGGCTTATCGAAAGGAAATGATCCAGGCGAGTGGGATCGATTGATAAGTATCAAAATGTCAAGTGACAAATTGCTCGGTGACATGGCTAATGGCAATTGTTTGGAAGGTGGTTCGCGTTGATTTGGTAGTTCGAGGGATCAGAGGGAGGACAGAACCAACATAAGGAAGAGTAGGAATAGGCCACAAACAGCAACGTCATCACCTCCTTCGTCCTAACCCAACAAATTACTTGACGCGAAGGGCAAAAGTAACTTGATATATATTTATTTGTGTACTTTATATATAAAGTAGATAAGCTTAAGAAAATAAAGTTAAAATCCTGTACTGTGGTTCAAGAATCACGTATGAGGTATTTGCTGCACCTGCTGCTCATAACACACCGTAAATGTTGTATATATTTATAGAAATCGACACCGGGTGGTCTTTTCTCGAATCGAAAACTTCTTTATGAATATTTACATTGAAAAAAATTATTCATAGAACTTCATCGTCACATTGAGGAAGTGAAATCGCTTAATTTCGCTTGAGCAAAATCGAAACTCCTTTTTCTGGGGGGAATTTAATGAAACAAGATTAATACCATATTGAGGTCAAAGCTAAAATCATAACCAGCTGGTGATCGATATTATACACGTAATATCATCATCAGTGAGCAAGGACCATTAAGCCCCGATTGAGAAATGGTGCATGTGATCGAGGTTCCGCGTGTTCCCTCAAATATATATGACGGTGATGCATCTCCGTTCGAACAACGTCATTGAACCATACGAGCAATGGTGCTCTGCTGTTGATCGTTTAAATTGACGAGAGTGAATAGGAGAAAGAGAGCAGGTTTGAGGGGAGGCGAGGAAGGAATGAAAGGGAGGACACAGGCTTGAAGGGAAAATGATGACGATTGAGACGCTCCTATCGATGTGCTGGTACCAGCAGCTCGTGAAACACAGTCGTTCAGGTGTACAAGACAAGAGAATATAATGCCGTTTATCTCTAGTCACGTCGATGCACCGGCTGGCCCAAAAACCGCACCAACCATTTACAGAGTTCATAGATCCTGCCATTTAAAAAAATCCATATCAATTTCTGTTCATTAACGCAGCGATTAATTAACATCAACCAATCCGGGGCGTCGTCATTGAAAAGCGTAATGTAGAGAGAAACATTCACGACCTTCTCGCACATCAGTTTCGGACTCGACTCTGTTATCATTCAATCTTTGCCATTGCTGTGTTCCTCTCGAAGCCCCAGATTGGCTATTAATTAATATCTCGTCAACGGTGAAGAGAAAAATGGTCCAGGACTTTTCTCTCCAGAATTTTGCAACTCGACTGTCCATTGGATGTTCTATCCGATTATAAGAACATCCTGATCGTGGATGAAAGGTTTTTCATCTGTGTTTTACACTCGAAGCCGCTTGTACTCTAACGCGCTCCATTTATTATGATCCATGGATTATGGTTTCGCGGTCAGGTTCCATAATAGAGTTTAAATGTTTGGTCTGGCCTAGCGACACCCGTGTAAGCGTTTCTCTGCATTCCCATCGACATATTGCATTTTGAACAATGTGGCCAGGAAATATTTCATGGGCACTCGATATTTCAATGAATAAAATACATCGATAGGCAAATGATGATTTCTTAAAATGGATTTCATTTTTTTTTTGAACACTTGTTTCATTGAATAAACTGTTTAAACCCAAATGCCATACACATGGGATTGCGTTAAATTGTTTTTGCTTCTAAAACTCCCACATGTGTGATAATATTTATTACTTTAAAAATAATTGATAAAAGATGAATAGAGTCGAGTTGAATAATACATAAAAACTGATAAAAGGGTCTCACGCATGTCTGGCACGTATGAATGGCACTTTTGTCTTTTACTTGGCATCTCTGGTCCAACGAGAACTATAATCCACTAGGGCTATGATATTTGGCTTAAAGGCAAACTAAGGAGAGAACTTCTCATTTCTTATCACGACTATTCCTTTCAACCGGAAGTAAAGCACGCTTCAACTTTAAGAACAAAACCAGTTCATTTCAAACACTGTACAGGGTGTTTTAATTATATAAGAATTATCTAAGAATTAAAGCAGTGAATTAAGAAAAATTGTAAACGATGCTTTTTTTAAGACGTTTAAGGAAGTGGGTGCGGCTGGTATGAGGCGATAACGCGCGAACCCATTCACCCCAGCTCCAAGAGCACCAGTTTCTCAGTCCATTTTTTTTGTTGCGTTTTCATCGGATTTCTCGATACTAATGAATTGGTAAATCGTCGACCAAGTATCACGGGATCGAAATTTTGGGATTTTCTTGTAGTCGTTGATTCTGGTTTTTTGGACACCCAGTGTACAAAAGCGTATATATTTGTGTGTATATAGTAAAATAGGTGGATTTTGGTACGCCAGGCGTCTCTCTCTCTCTCTCTCTCTCTCTCTCTATGTGCGGACTTATATGACGTGCCATTTGTCACTGACTGGAGCAGCACGAGCGGTCCAAGTCCTCGGAAGTACCTCCTCGGGAACGTTGAATTGAACTGGAGCAAGTGAGAGAGAAATGGAGGAAGTAAAAGAGCTGTAGAAGCCAGATGACTCACCCCATGAGACCATACATTCATATAACTATAGAGTCATACAGTACAACCACCTTGTAGGTTATAATCGCAGCAATTGCTGGCATTCCTGCCAACTTCCGAGAGTTTATCCATTAACCCTTTTACCTGGCATTTAATTCCACTTTACTCGAAGAAAAATCTTTTCTTGTTTTTTTTTTTTTTTTTTTTAATAATAAAAACAAAAAAAATTCTATTTTTATCGTGGCTGTATAATTAACTCCTTCGCTTCTCGTTTCATCCCATTTTGCTTCGATTAATTGAACTTTTTTCTTTTTACAATCATGATCGATCTAATAAATAAATAAATAAATAAATAAAAACACGAAATTTCTGGCAGATCGATTGAAAATATCAAATAAATATAGGTCTCCACTCTATTTATATTTATGATGTTAAAGAATATTGTAATCAGGATTCATTTTTTACATATTTAGGCCAAAAGGGGTTCCAAATAGTCGTTTTTTTTTTTTTTTCAACACTTTGCTTAGCCATATGTGGTGAATTTTAATTGAGGAATAAGATTCCGGATCGACGAGCGATTTACTTGAGTTTTCTTTCAACCAACGAGAGAAACGAGAGCTTGATGGACAAGGGGTTCCAAGAGGCTGAAGAGAAAAATCCAAAGAAAACTGTTTCTTAACAAATCCAATTTACTTTGAGGTGGTATAAGTTTGCTCGCTGTTTTCTCAAAGCTTCGCCTTTACCGACGAGTTGAGTCGATATATACTGGGTCATATATTCAAATATATATATATATATACACATATATATAGGATGTATCAACATATACATGTGCCAAGAAAGTAAACGATTAAGATACGTTACCGAAAAAAAAGAGAAAAAAAAAGAAAAAAAAAGAACGATAACTAACTCCGAGTTCTCTGGACGAAAAAATATCGCCCAAAAGCTCTCAGATTTTTTGCATTGAAGCAGCTTGCATTCTCTTAAAAATCTTTTCGGCTCTCACAGTTCTAAAGTCTCCTGTATAATAACGAAATCATAAAAATTGCGAAAACAATAATGCCCGGCGAAGCTTAGTCCGCAAGTTCAACGGATTTAAGAAATCTTTTTACCCTCTTAAAATTTGTATAATCCCCGTTTTTCGACATTTTCCACTATCCACGTCGACCGTAAAAACATATCATATGAAAATGGAGAAATGAATTTTTTGACAATCTTTCAAAAAATTATTCTCTCAGAATGTGAACATTTAACGCTAATCGAATTATCTGAGAGAATATGCAAAAAAAAAAAAAATCCTCATTTCCAGTAATCATAAAATTATAAAGTTTTTGAAAATCGATAAAATTTCGAAAAATATTCAAATCGTTCTAATATAATTCCTTAAATATAAAAAAAAAAATGTCAAATTTTTGCTCCTTACAATTACAAATTCGAAATTATCAAATGAACATATTCAAATTTTCAAATAAATTATACCAACAAATCATTTTTTATCTATCCATTCACACATTCATTTAATTACACACTTTTTGCGTTGATTCAAGAATAACCCAGTCAAACACAAATTTAAAAAAAAAAAAAAAAAAAAAAAAAAAAAAAAAAAAAAAAAAAAAAAAGAATAAAATAAATAAATACACACCTATGTGTAATTATACGTCGATACGCAGCCATATGTACATTGTACAAGTACGAAAATAACACGAAACAGCGTTTGGTTCTCATTATTATTGCATTCAATACGAGAGTAACAACACGTAGAGCTTTATCGTCAATTCAGTACACAAAAGTGAGTATTAAAACGCGTTAGCTACACAGGTGGTTACGATAAATAACTCGTTGACTCAGTGTCGAGATATTTGCACCATATATATATATATATTTATATATATAAATGTATGTGTGCCATGGTAATGGTTGCCCCCTTGCGCGAGAGTGGATCTACAAGGGTCGTGATAGAGGCTGCATGTTTGGATTCATCTCAGCACACGCGACGATCACTACGAACTATAGCAACGCAATTTATTTTAAAATACCATTACCAATACTTGAAAGATAACAAATATATGTATAAATATATATTTATATATATAAATGTACGTATAAATTGATGCGAGGAAGCTACTCGAGAGTAAATAAAGTTCAAGTTGTACCTGGGCGTTCATTAGCAGAAAGCCAAGAGGAAATTAATGCCAACTGAGATTCATCTGCTGTCCACCAATGCTGTAAGATTTATGGATTAATAAATGACGTTTCAAATTAATGTTTTTTATATTTATACATATTTTTTTTGTTAATTGAAGATAATTATGTGTTTTCTTCGAGGGGTCGTGGCTAATTAGAATCCAAGAAAAAAGTATATTTTTTTTTTAACTTTTTGTCATGCAAATGATGGTTTCGTAATAAACAAACGATTAGATATTCCATTAAGTTTATTTCGAAGAGTATTCGATTCTTTTTTTTTAAAACGAAATCCCATGGAATAATAGAGTTGGCGAGAATCGTCTGATTCATTGAAACGTCAATTTTTTAAAATAATTATCAACATTTAGAAAGAAAATTCATTCGAATACTGCGTGTGACGGGTCGTTACATAAATTTTTTTGGTTTAAATAAACCAAATCTAGAAAATCGTGGGCACCGCAGAAGCATTTTATTTTCAAAGACGAAATTATAGACCATTTTTCAAAATATAGAAAATTCATCGTTTTCATGGAAAAAGATAATCAATAAGACATCTTTTTTTTTTTTTTTTAGATTTCAACCAGACTGACCTCCCGAACCGTATATTCCATTACTTTTATTAACTTTCCCACGTTCATTGTTGATAAGAAAATATTATACATGCAACGACAAACATTTAGTACAATATGTTGACGAGTAGAACAATTGTATTTACAGAGCAATTGAAGTCGACGGTTGCAGTGCAAACACTGTTAAATCCTGCGTCAGACATGAAGATAGAAATACACAAACAAACGTATAAAGAATGTTGTAAATATGTGTAACTTTGGATGCAGAGATTCCTCTCCAATTATTCGTAAGCTAAATACGTGTGTGTGTGTGAGTTGAGTAGTTATAGATATGAAGAAGCGATGTCGATTGTAATCGTCGAGGTGCTCACCGCCTTGTGTATATAACCGTATCCAGCATCTTCCCTCTCCTTTGAAGTGAAATTCTTCATATAAATATATAAATCTACAGAAAAATCGTTACTAACATATTGCACATTAAAAAAATATCAATATTGCAAAATTTCGATGTCAACCTTTGATTGGCCATAATGATGCATGAAAACATTGCAATTAAGAAATAAATGAGCTCGCACATCGTGAGTTCGATAATTTATACACAGATTACAGGATTGGAAAAATTATTAAAATTTTTTCAATGCCAATGACAATTCTTCGCTCTCTCTCTCTCTCTCTCTCTCTCTTCTCAGTTCTCTTTGTTAAAAATATTTAAAAAATATGATTTCCTCAATGAAATGCTCTCATTTTTTAAAAATATTTAAAAAATATGATTTCCTCAATAAAATGCTTTCATTTCTCAAAAATATTAAAAAAAAATGATTTCCTCAATAAAATGCTCCCTCTTCTAAAAACCAAAAATTTCCATCAACAAAATTGAGAATTTCTCGAATATTTTGAGGATCCAAACATATGATGAATTCTTAAAAGTGTATTCCTGATTTTTTCCAATGAAACCCGACCGAAGGTCTGTTTATGACAGATATAGATTGTCCGGGTCAAATAGACCCAGTGTTTTAGAGTATTGGCCAAAACTAAGAGTGTCAACGAATTTCTGAATTCGATTATGCAACCGACCATTCGTCAGTAGTCTTCAAATGGTTATGGAATAAAACTTCATTGCAGAGTAGACTGCAGACAGAGAAGAAAAACTATTAGCAATCGGGAAGCCTGATAGCGAGTTATAGAGGAAGAAAAGTTTAAAAGCGTGAAAATAAACATGCAATATATTTATATATATATATATATATATGTGTATGAATGAGACACGCGAGAGAGATCTCGAGGTGGTGATTCTCTCGTCTTCTCCGAGACTGGCCATAACATAAGACGTTCAACGTTGCAATGAATCACGTTCTTTCTCCTCTCATCTTCACTAGTTCCCCGCGGTTTTCTTCTTTCATCTTCTTTGCTCTTACTCTCCGGAACAGCTTTGGTTACGCGTGTACTCTTTTCTCGCGTAAAGAGTGCAACGTATGTGTATATATATCAAAGAAGCGCACGTAACTATGTTTCATCTCTTCGCGCCTTGCAGTCTCGTCAAGGCAGACGGCGCGGCGTCTCCAAGCGATCTCCAGGCTATACTTTATACTATATATTTACGATGTACGACGTATAAATATATATATGTATCAAAGACTTTCAAGAAATTCTCGATCTTGATCGTCAGATCGTGTCCCGGAGATAATTACTCGGGTCGACAGTTCCAGAACGTTCAATGGCCTCGTATGAGGGACCAAAATTCATTGAGAAAACGTGAAGTCAATCTTGGTTCGGAGCTCCTAATTGTTGGATGTCACGATTTTTCGTTTTTTTTTTGTTTTACTTTTTTTAAACAAAAAAATACGATTTTGTTACTGAGATTTAATTGTTATGGTTGAAGGCGATGGTGTTTGAGGAGCTGTGGAAAATATTTCGAGCAGGACGCACTTCGGATTTCTTGTCCCAGGGTAGAAGAGTCTAAGCCTCAAAATAGTCGTTTTTTTCTGTTCGAATGTAACGATATCGTGAGTAACTAAAAAGTCTATGGGTTTTTCAAGGCGATGGAGGATTCTATCGGCCAAAATACGAATACGTGATTTTATAGGACGAGAGACATTGAATTTTGGTAACCTCAGCGTTTTTCATACGAGCAGACAATATTCTCATAATAATGAGGAAGAAAGAGATAGAAATAAAAGCTTATGCGGGGGCGAGGAAAAAGAATACATGGAAGAGAGAGAGAGAGGGAGAGAGATGATAGAAAAAAAAGGGTGAAGAAGCCGGACGCTGACAGGACAAAGCCCTATGGAATTCGAGCAACGTATAGAAAGAGTGCGAGGAGCAAAAGAGTTAGAAAAGGAGGAGAAAAGGAATCAGGAGCCCTCTCCCTCAATATAAACGTGCCGACGTCGTTCCAATTAAAAAATAAATTGAAAAAAAAACGTCCGGCGCTCTTTCGTTCTTTCTCTTAGTGGAAGAAACGAGTTTGCGTATATACAATTCTTCTTAATAGCATATATGAAAAATATCAACATATATAAACATATATATACGTATATATATGTGTGTATACGTCGGTATAAAATATTTATAAGTACATAAATGTACGAGGATGAGCTCCAGATCAGATTTCCACGAGGGGCATCTTCGATGCTGGGCGGCTTGGTCCATGAGAGATGCTGACGAGAAGAACGATGCAGTGGTGCCCAAGGGGAGGCAGGAGTGTGTGCATAGTTATAATACCGATTGAAATCCTTAAGACAATATGAAATAAAAGAAGAGAAAAAGGAAGAGAAAGAGAGATGACAAGATGCCTCCATCTCTCTGGCTGTACAGATAGCTTTTTTCATCCTTTTATTATCTCTCTATCTCTTTTTCACTCTTTTTCATTCTTTCCCTTTCTCTCATTCTCTAGCTTTTTATTATTTCTCTTAACGTCTTTATGTATCTCAAAATACAGATCTCTCCGATATTTGCCACGAAGTACTATGGAAAATGAACGAGGCTCGTGCTCCTCCAATGCACCATCATCCGTCGAGCATCCCCCAATAAATATACATATATATTCAGCAATATGTTTTTGTATGGGCATAAACCACCGTAGGATATATTATAATGAAGCATTCGCCTTGTGTTTCACGTCGTATAAGCGATAATCACGTTTCAATATATATATATATTCATATATAGAGAGATTTTCATTGTTATTTCTTTCGATTATTATTATTACTGAGAAAATTGAGCGAGAAAAAAATTGCTAAGTATATATGCATGCAAATAATAACCAGTGCGCGATGCTTTCTTTATATACCAAGATATACCAAAGTATAAGAGGTAAAATAGGCTTAATTGAGTTATCATGCCCACCCACAATATTATCGCTCCAAGTCTCGACAATGAAAATCCCACGTAAATCATTCCTGATAACCGCTTCATTACTCCTTTACCAGATTTTTTTTTCCTCACAAATCACATCTGGAGATGAAAAGTTTGATTTTTTTTTTCGAACTTGCAGTTCCCCCGGAATTCTACGTGCGAAGGAATATCGACGTTAATCCAATTTCGTCATTTAAAAACTTATTTTGACTTTTTTAACATGGTTTTTGGGTTTTCTCCTGACGTGCTCGGAAAAGTCATTTTATTGTCATTTCACGAAAAAAACTTTTTTTTGCTTACATTGAAAATTAAAATCCTACAATTACGACTCATTCTCTTCGTTTTTGAAGTTTATTTTTATTGGTATCGTGTTTTTAATATTTTGGAGAATTTTTAAGACTATAACGGAATGAATAATTCGATTTTTTTTCGATTCGAATCGATAAAACACATTTTTTAATTAGAAATTTATAAACATTAAGATTATAATTAGTAGGAGATTTTTTAATTTTGTAAATATCTTGCGTATGAGAATAAAATTTAAAGTGACATTTTAATGTGAGCTTTTCTTTGAATAATCGTGATATGAAAGAAAAATAGATTGTATATTTTTGTTGATTTTATCAGCCAATTATACTACACGAAAGGAAATGCAATTAACGAGTTTCTATGGAATGAATTATTTATCAAATTTCATCAACGTACTAACAACACTTTATTATATACCGAACTCCATACCAAAAGGTCTGTTTGAAAATCAAATGTTCAGAGTTTATACATAAACAACATCGACCAACTGACTAACATTTTTTGATCGAAGTAACAATGTCCAAAATATCCGTTCGATCGTTAAATTAATCACATTATATCGGTGTATATAAGACTGTGTAGCGTTCGAATCACGTTGAGTAAATATATATATATATACATCGTTATATCGTTCGTCTGTCGACGATCCCTCGGACGCTTTTTCATTCATCTCTCCTGTTTGTTCAACGTTATTGGATCTCTGGGTGAAAGCTGTGATCTTATGCGCTACCGCTGATTACGGATACCTCATTCTGTATATCTGTACACGAATAATCGATACGTATATAACGAGTGTACAAAAATTTGTATTAAATTTATACAAAATAGATTAATTATCAAATTATTAACAATAAAAAAATTCTTCGGCCATTTATCTCTTTGATAAATATAGTTAAATAATCATTTTCATTAGCAAAAGTATTTTTAAATGTTTTTGTATCATAAAAATTGGAAAATATCAAATTTAACTGTTGAAATATATTGTTGGAAACTTTGACGGAACCTTTTACTCAAAAAATCATAGTTTTTTCTATTTTTGAATATTCTTGGGATCAATAATCGAAATGGGACTCGAGAAAATAATATTTTTTTAAAAATCGTGCTGTAATGGAATTTTTTAAATTGGGATTTATACGAAGAAGTGAACTTTCATTATATTCGAAATGAAAATATCGCGGAATGAGATGACGAAGCGTTTGCAGTTGTCGAAAATATTTCTGTCGTAGGGATCGATAATTAAACCCAAAAAATTCGAACAAATTTTTTTTATCTCGTAATCGTTGCATTCACTGAGAAAAAAAAAAAAAATTGGAAAGTCGAATATTCAGTTGAATACGCACGACTGAATATTCGATCTTTAAAAAAAAAAGTTTTTTGTTTCCAGTGTTGAAAAAAAGTGATAAACATTTATTTTTTACGGGGAATTTCACGGTCTCTGCATCCTGTTGATATCTGATAATATATTTGGTACATCGTTTATATTTCTATGTGTTATAAATGTGTATATATGACAAAGTTTGGTCATGGGCAGCCGACAAGATTGGTCTTAGCGTCTTAACTGGCGGTCAATCCTCACTCGCACGTCGCAACTATTTATCGCATCCCCCTTGCCCCGGCGTATAATCTTGAATCGTGATCTTGACGACAGACAAATCCTCAACCGACTCTGTAATCCTCCGAATCGTACGTACGTGAGAAACAATTATAAGGGCGTATCTGACGCGAACCAAAATTCAAAATCCCTTCGAGTACGCCCTGCTGATAGTTTCTGCTTTTCGTTATTGGCTTTATCTATATATATAAATACATTTTCTTCTTATTTATTAAGGTATCCAGTTACCCGAAAAGAAAATATCGGGATTTGGAAAAAATCTACGGAAGGCAAAGTCGTCCGTTACACTCGTCCTTGCTCAGATCTCCGTCAGATTTATATTAAAGAATGTCACTGATGTGTGTATATGCTGCTGAGGAAATAAAGTCTCGACACATGCTAAGGCCTCCCGGCAGTATTTACCTCAATTTCGATCGAATGAAAATTCTCCACTGGACATAAAATACGTAGAACAGAAGCTGTATCTCTCATGGTCTCCATTGGTGGGCCAAACGTCGGAGAACACACGATTTGAATCTTCCTGTCTTTTTCAGGCACAAGAATTATATCCCGAGACCCAAATCTTCGTATATGAGAAAAAGGAGACAAAAAATCCAAGCTCTACCACCCGCGAGTTAAGAGGATAGAAGAGAGGATAAAAAAAAAACATTTCAAACGACCCGACTACGATTTTCTGGCCCTGAAGAGATTTTTTCGACACCCCTATCTCGTTTCTTTTTTTTTCACTCGTCTTAATAGCTAAATTTCTATATGGATCATTTTTTTTAAAAAACCTCTTTCCATTCAAAATTTAAATGATAAAAGAATCGACGTGTAATTTTTTATATTTTTTATTTTCAATTTTTTTTCCCAAGTAAATACTTGAGTCAATCTTTTAACCGATTGCCATAAATAATTTGTAACACTGATGGAAATCGTGTTACAAATCGTTGACACTTTTTTTTTTTGCAGAAAAATAATGTCCATCGAAAGAAATTCGCTTTCGAAGCGAAAATCGTTTGTTGGATTTTGTACAAATGCCCCGCCCTCCGAAGCCATACGTGGACGAGATTTTTCGGTCGTTCTCCTTTTGTGCTTTACCGCCTTGCTCAGCTGACCATGATAATCCTTGCGTGACAACATCCCGCGAGTCTGCCAGTCAAGATGACTCAACTTTTGGTATCTTCGTCCTCGTCATTCTCTTGCTTTTTTTTTTTCCTTTTTTTCCTTTCTTGTTCTCATTTTTGCCCTCTCGCTTTTTACGAATGTATATGAGACAGATCATGCGAGGCTAATGGACCAACTTACACGATATTTAAATATATATTTATGTTTATATATATCTTTTATATACAGCCAAAGATATATAGAACACTCCAAAAAATTTCGTAACTCTCATCTTTCAATCCACTCCTTATGTCAGTCCTCCTCCTCATTTCGAGGGTCCTTCTACGTTCATTTTTTTTTCTACTTTCTTATTTATTTTTATTTTTTCGACTACCAGAGCGTGCGGAATTTCAACACTCGACTGTAGGGCTCTGACGTATAACGTGTACCTCCCGAAATTACAAGATCTTTTTCATTCCATTATTGTTATTTTTTATTCTTGGCAAAACATCTTTACGATAGAAATTAAAAAATTATCCAACTTCATGTGTCAGAAAGTTTTGTTTTTTTTTTTTTAATTTTTAATTTTATTTTTTTTTCATTTTATAAATCTACACTCGAAACAAAAATATGTTGAAAAAGTTGGATTATTTTGTTCAATACGATCGACTAAATATGAGAGGATGATAACGAAATTTTTATCATTTCAACATCATGTTTCCTTTCTCCAGAGACAACATTTTCCAATAATCTATAGTTGACCTCATTTAACAAAATATTCCAAATTTTTCAACACAGTTTTGTTTTCGATGCGATTATATTTTATTTTTTAATAAATACGAGCATTTTATTTATTGAAAAAAAAAAATCTATCCATTGCTTAATTTTTCAAGTCGTGTTGAAATATTGAATAAATTTTATACAATTTATTGTAGAATTTTTCGATAAAATTAATGAAACTCGAAAACAGAATGAATTTCAAATATTGTTAAAAAGAAAAAAATTTCACGATCACACAAAAGAGTTGAAATTTTTGATAAATTAATATCATGAACTTTCCCGCCTGCATGAGCCCACGAAACACAAATTCTTATTCAAACGTTTTTTCTCGCCGACAAAAAATCGTAATCCCTTAAGATTATTTTCTCCCTCGTTTCTTTATGCAGCGAAAAAAAAAAGTATGGCATCGATACTTGACAAGTAACACGAGAGTCACGTGTAAAGTCTGATGGAACGAAGAGAATTGCCTCGAAACGTAAAGTGTATGATGTCAAAATATGGAAAGTCGTTTCCTGGCTGATGTAACGTTTTAAAATATGTCAGATACGCCCTTTTTGTAGTCAGAATGAAATTTCTAGCTCATAGAGCACCTGCGATTTCTCTGTTTTATATTTTGCTGTATATGTGTATATATAGAACATAAAAGGCACCTGTAGCATTGCCCACAGGTATGTGTGAACTGCGACGTTAATGCGTGGGTTTTCAACGTTGGTTTCACTCCCCCGTGCACTTTGAAGTAGAAAATCCCAGCGGGAGAATCTCTTGGAGAGTCATCGCATCATTCGAGAGTGAAAAAGAAAAAAAGGAAGAAAAATTTATATACTTTTATACACAGCTGTATGTATGTATCTTTTCTAAAAAGAGAGATGCACTTGAACTCGGCAACCCATAGTGAGTTGTTGATGGGATGCTGCGTAGAGAGAGATCCGCACATTCGCTTTCAACCACTGTACCGCAACCAACAACAGCACCCTAAGAATTCTCCATCTCTCTTTTCTCTTCTTTTCTTCTTTTATTTTTACAATTATATATATATTTATATATATATATATATATATATATATATTTAAGTTACGTATTCAATGAAGATTGTGTATTTGTACGTTGACCATAGCGAGTCTATAAATTTGTGAATTTCACATGACGCATCCAACGGAACGTGCGAGAACGGATTTCTCGAGTGCAAAACATACATATGGTTTATACTATTTTTTCCCATAAATATAAATCCAAACACACACATACAAACATACGTACGTATGTAAATATATTCATAATAATAATTATTTACCAAAATTTTAGAAAATAATCTCTTTGATATTTTTGTGTCATTTTTTATTGGCTCGAAAACGTTTGTACGTGATTTCAAAACAAAAAAGAACCATTTTGCTATTAATTAACAATTATTCATTTGGAGTAAGAAAATTTTGGGCAAAATATTGACTTTGAAGAAGTTTTGTTTGTTTTTTTTGAATTTTTTGTGCAGTTTGATATTCAACCTAATTTTTATCGATCATTCTTCTTTGAATTAAGCTCATGATGCAGACTTTCCGAGGGTTGATTGGATGATTTTCATTTACCAATGAAGAAATAAGCAACGAGAGTTCTGGAAATTTCAATGTATCCAAAGAGGGAGGTTGATGAAAAAAAAAAAAAGAATTGTATGAGGGATAGAGTCGAGAAAGCTCAAAGGGAACTACTGTCGTTCGTCAGACGTTTATTTACATGGCTAATTCGATAAACTCGCGAAATTCCTTCGGGTTTGCGTGAACCAACCGTTTTCAGAGGAACACAACCGGAAACCATCTTTTTCTCGGCACGTGTATATTATAAGAAGCATTTTTTTTCGATCCACTCTGACGAGATGAATCTGTGGTCAAAATCTTAAACAGCTTTCCTAAGAAGCCTATGATTTTTTGGAGCACAAAATTCTTTATGCTCACGTAACCAAAATACTTTTCAACAGGATCGTAAAACGTGATGTTTTTCGAATTCTTCATAGAACACAAAACTACAACTGTAATAAACACGTTTTGTTTAAACTTGCGAACATTTCCTCTGTATTCTCGTATTTTTTCTTTTTTTTCACTTTTTTTTTCTTGTATTTTGTAAAAGAAACAATTTCTTCCGAGACGTTGAACTCTGAATTCTTTCGACACGTTTTCCAGACTCGCGTTATTCAACATTTCGTCTAAATTGAAAAAAAACATTAGAATTTGTACAAAATTTGAATAACCTCGATGAAAATTGTGCGTTTTTCAATCTCTTTATTTATACTTACCTCTATAAAATGATTTATTCGTCAGAGTTTATTATAAAGAGTGTAGACGATATTGAATACTCGGCGCCGGTAACGACAGAATTCCACGAGTCATTGCGCCCCCTAACAATCTCATTGTAACTGTATATAAAAAAGGATATAAAAACGATGCAACATCTCAGCCACACCGAAACACGTCTCCATTCCACATAGAATATGCACAATAACGCATAGAAGATACAACAATAAAAAAAAAAAGAAGAAAATAAAGTTGATTGTTGAATGGAGTTAGCGAACCATTGCCTGCTCCATCACCATACGATTATCCATCCAGAGCACATTCGCGTGTGGAACAACACATGGGCCATTCAACGTTAGCTCGTGGATGAATGGAGCATTCAACTTTTTTTCTAACACTTTCTCCAAGTGTTAAAAATCAGGAGATAAATTAATTTCAATTTTTTAAATACGTTCAAGTCCCGAAAAACAAGAAAAAAAAAAAACAAATTTTAAATTTAACTGAATTGGGCATTTATTGTTGTCTAAAATGTCGTTTTTAGAAGTGATTTTCTGGACACTATAAATTTTGGAGTTTTCGAGTTTTTTTTTGTGCGCAATTTTCGTACGTCTGTTATTTGAAATTTGCTGGTGATTTTTGTCCGAGAAAATAGAGAAACAGAAAGTTTCAAATTTTCAGCTCAGATTCGTAATCGAAAAATCTGCGAGTACCAAATTTTGGAACTAAGGAAAATGTATCGGTCAAAGGGTTGAGAACGTGGAAACTTTAGGAAAAAGATCGATTTCAGAAAAATAATTTCGTGAATTTCAACAAAAAATCGTGTTTGCAGGGAGAAAAAAAACGTGGACGAAAAAATGGAGAGAGTTAAAGCTCATTACGTTTTCATTTCTCCAGCTTTCTCTCCTTCGTTATTACAGTAAAGTCGTTGTTCTCGCTCCAAATTTTGAAATCTTATCCGTTCATTTCTCCTCGGACATTTTTTAGTGACCACACATTTCCATGTACGTAAAAAAAAGTATATTTTTGTTTGCGTATGTGTGAGGATACTCGTTTGTATAAAATCGTGTGTACAGTCACGTAGAAATAAAGGGGAACCGTTGCTTCTCCGAAAAAGCTCACGAAAGGTAGATCGTCGACGATTAGACGACCGAGATCCTCGACAGATCAACGATTCTGTATAGCTGCTGGGCATCTCCATCTCTCTTACTCCTTTTTTTCAATTATTCATTTTCTCTCTCTCTCTCTCTCTCTCTCTCTCTTTCTCTCTCTATTTATATATTTTTCTTTCTTTTTTGACGAGTATATTGTTTCTTTTTAACCATAAAAAACAAATATATGTCTAATGTCGTTTTACCCTGCGGTATAACGAGGTAGAGTCTCCAGGCAAACGGGAAGTGAATACCTTCGCGATCCAAGATCGTCACGTACACATACAATTATACATATATATCTGCATACACGTACAATGAATTACGGTCTGTCTCGAGCCTCAGTTCTTAAGCGAGAACCTTTTTAGATGAACGATCGAATGCTTAACATTGTATTCCGAATACAGCGATGTCCCATCTTCTCATATTTTTGTTTCGATATCTTTTGTCATATTTCTGTATTTTTAAGTTCGTCCTAATTAATTTATTTTGAAAATTGGAGCAAAAAAAATGATAGAAAACTGGGAAATACGAATCGTTACGTTGTCCCGAATCCTGGTTTTCTGACATTTTTTTTCTTCGATTTTGACGTTCAAGCTGATAATTAACCTTTTTTTTTTTTACGAATATTGATCTTTGTTTTAAAATAAATCATTCATCCATGCAATGAAATTCGATGAAAAGAACAAAAGATGGTAAAGTTTGGATATTTGACAGCTGAAAAGTTGAACTTCTTTACTTTGTGATTGAGAGAGACGATAATAAATTGCAAAAAGATGTGGGCACGGGCGGGAGGACTGGATGCTAAACGGAAATCCCGAGACGACGCGTGTCTCGGCCAGTTAGCTTGGCTAATGTGCTCTCTCCCTGTACGTCCTCGTTCTCATTGATATTCCATGTGTTTCTCATCTCGTTGACTGTCCCCAGGACTCGATAGCTCGTACTGATCGAATCGTCAGTGAGCGTGCCTAATCTCTTGCAAAAAATGTTGCACTTAAATCATTCAAATGGATAAACATTATTATTTCCTATGATTTATAAATAAGTTCGTGAATATTATCGTCAAGAGAAATAAATTCAAAATTTCATATCTCTATAAATAATATAAATTTGAAAAACCATAAAATCTATAAAAAAAATAATAATTCTGAAATTTGTAATGCAATAATGTATTTCGACGTTTTTTTTCTCGACAGCCATTAAACCAATTTCGATGAATTTTTCACTGAAACAAAGCTCAAGCATCAGGATATCGAATTTTACGAAAATGCAAAAAAAAACGAATTTTCCGATTCCATATCAAATTTCAAATAATTATCACTAAGTGCAAAATACCGATGGATAAAAATAGTAAGAACGAATTCGAAGATAATTCGATAACGAAGAGAACGAGCGTTGGTTGAGGTTACAGTTTTGAATAGAATAAAAGTTACAGCTATTTTCGTGAATTTATTTAAAAATCGAACAATTTCGTCATTATGAATATATTTTGGAATTTCTTTTTTCACGCTCGTGTCGTATAAATTCATTTCTATCATTTAATATCACGATTCTATAATAATCGATTATAAATTCATTTCTTATTCCATTGAACTTGAGTTTATTGTTTTCAATGGAGATGCCGAAGAAAAAAATTTGTTTCACCATTCATTCAACGAGTTTGCAGCAAAAGACAGGATGTTCCATGACCCAATTATTTAACAAATAACGACTATCGTGATACCCAGCTTCATAATAGTATTATACATTCGAGTATATATCATTCAAAGACCAAGATAAAAGAAACGGAAGTTTAGTGGCACAGTGTGAGAGCTATCAAAAAAATTCTCTACATATACCCAAAAAAAAATGAATTAAAATTCGTGTACACCAAAATAACTTTTAGTCAAAGTGACAAAGTGACACATTGATTGTATTGAGGACATTTATAAATTTTTATAGCTTTCAGATCGTTTTCCATGTGAGAAATAATCAAAATTGCTAAAAATACTGATTCGTTAATTAATTGACAAATTAATTCATTGAGTGGTCGAATTACGATCCAATGAGACATCGCAGTTGAGCTCCTTGAGGAATTTCAAAAGAATCCTTCAAAGTTATTCATTTTATCTAATTTCAAAAGTTAATAATATTTATTAATTTTCTTTTAACTTTCAATGTTTATTTGGAGAAATAATCTCCAGTAGAGAATCAACGATTCTATTTATAATTACAGTTAAATAAATAGAGTCTAATTATAACAAAATTGATTATCTTCGTAATGAAATTTCGAAGAGGTTGCAATATTATTTAAACGTTAAAATATTTTTATAACAATAAAATGTTAGTTGTCAATGAACTTTTTTCAAATTCGACCTTAAAATATGTATTAAATTTTTTCTAGAAATTATTATTGTGGGAAAGAGTTGATTAAAGAATTTTTCAAAAATTATTTTACGATGAAAAACTGATTAATATCGTGTTCGTGAATTTTTTTCTGCAGCGGAATTTCAATAAAATTAATAAACACAATTAGCCGATAAATTCCACGAACATTCTGGTGGTTAAGTATCGAAAGCTCGTTGTTATTAATTTTCGGGTACGATATATTATTAAATATTAGATGAAGTGGCGCTTTGAGCGTGGGTTTTATAGTTATTAATGATACGTGCCATGTGTCGTGACTTGTGTCCGTCGATGATAAGAAAAGAGCGTTTCCCGGATGTACCAACGAATAGTATCTCCCATCCCCCGCATTTCCTCGTATATCCTTAATTGGACCATCGAATACAAAAAGCTCTATCCAGTGGCTAAAAACATCGTGACTTTCCTTCTCTCCAACTTTCCTGTTCCATTATGACGAAATGACTCAAATATTGAAAAAAAAAAAAACAATCAAGAAATACTTTCGAAAGATTTTTATTGTCCAAATAAACAGTGGCAAATATCTCGTTTTGCGAATCTTTTTTTTTCTATTTATTCAATAACGCACTAAATACGAAGTTTTTTTTGGAAAAATAAATATTGTTCAATAATAAAGACTTTTTTGTCATTTCAACGAAATTTCTTGCCAACTGTCGCTGAAAAAAAGCAAATTTTCATTTAATTTTATTTATTAAATAATATTCGACTTTTTATAACAAAACTTCGTTTTTAGTGGAAGCATTTTTTATCTCAATGAATTTGTAAGGGAAAGAAAAAAATAAAAAATAAAAAAAAAATAAAAATAGTAATTAAAATTTGGAGTGAGAGGAATAAAAAAAGAAAAACCAATCTTCCAATCGGATGTATTTGCTTTTGAATATAATTAAATTCTCTTGAAAGTCTGAATTCTTACAATTTTTAAATAATTATTTATAAATAAATAAAATGTTTGAAAAGAACAGTCAACATTAAACTTTTATTTATTGAGTTAAAATTGTTGTGGTTGAAAACGATATTGTTAAAATAATTTATAAAATTAATTAGCTCCCCATCAAAAACATATTTTATAAAGAAATTGGGAATCGATAATGCTTATCGAATGTAATTAAATGTCTTTGTCAATCGAAACAATGAATTACTCTCGGTTCAGCTGTTTCACTGGCAAGTACACGTGCTAATTGAGTTGGTTAACTCGTTTGCACCGTTTCGTCTGATGAACTCGGTACGAAAAGTCATGAAAGAGTTTCGGAGGTTGTTAAATGCATGTATGGGAATGTAAAACTACGTGAGTCTAGCAATCTCACGGCTCGTATGGTCCTCGTGTAGCGTAGAAAAGCCACTGGAACAGAGAGTTACAAATGTGGACAAATTTGCAACATACTGCGAAGTTACTGGCCCGTTTAACACGCTTGCAAATCTTTCCAAAAAACTGCACGATAAATATTCGAAAATTTCTGAAAAAAAAGAAAAATAGTATTAATAACAAAATAATAATCGCAAATATTTAAAAAAAATTATATTAATTTTCCATAAAATTTGCTTTTCACGAATATTTGAATAGAAATTTTTGAAAATTGTAATGCAATTCAAAAAATTCATGAATAATTGAAAAAAAAATCAACTTTTGATGGAATTAAATTATTCATTTATTTAGATATCGATTTCAGAAATATATTTATAATTTTTCAAATATCTCGGAAACAAAGTTTACGAAGCTTGTACTTTTTTTTTCCTCCCCCCCAAATATCAGACATTGGGGAGCGTTTGGTTCGCCTCGTGGAATCGAAGGTCAGAAAATAAAAAAAGAAAGAGGGATAAGAAGAAGTCGAAAGAATATAGACAAGATTCAGGGTTGTGTTCTTCTCCCACCAGTCTGGAATAGTATAAGAGAGACGAAGCCGCGAGGCTCGACCGAATAATGATTTCGAGGAAGAAATCGAGGAGAGACCGAGACGAAAGGAAGAACGAAGAGAAGGTCTCGGTCCCGTTGCCGCTTCCACATATATCCTCCTCTTCTCTTTTGCGATTCCGTTCTTCGTCTCGCATGACTTTCGATATTATAAATTAACGACGCGTAATCGTTCACCCCACCCCTGTGTAATGTGTGCAATTAATAAATATCGAACGATCCTCATTGCCATTTTGTCTTTGCTCTGCCTTTGCTTCCTTTCCGATCATAATCGCGATCGATTAAACTCTTTAAAAAAATATCGATACTTTTTTTTTTCTTTTTTAATCCTTTTTCAAAAGTCTTTTCGTAAAGTTCTCGTAAATTTAACAAAAGAATCGATTCTAAAATGTCAATTTGTGCAAAATTAAAAAAAAAATTATAATATGGATAAGTATTTATTATTAAAAAAAAGAAAAAAGTTATTCTTTGTACAAAGAATTCAGTTCTGTACCTTTTCCAAGTGTTTCGTACGTTGGCTCTTTGTGGTTGAAAAGAAATTCTTTTTTTTTTCCAATGTTTAAAGTTGTTTTTTCCTCGATTAAAATGATGCTTGATCAGACACTTAAAAGTATAAGTAAAGAAAAAAAAAAATTGGCAAAGGCAAAAGAATGTACAAATGAAAAAGGTAGAAAAAAAAGAAATTTTCTACAGTCAAAACCGAGCGTCAGTCTCGACTTTGTATTTCTTTTTTCTTATCCACAACGGACAAGAATTAATAAGAAAGAGAGGAAGAAAAAAGGTAGTAGAAACATTGCCACAAGTAAAAGAGTAGAGGAGCTCATTGGGGAAAGTGCAACAGTGCTATATCCATCTTCATCTTCTGTATTTGCAATATGCCTAGAAAGACATATATATTTTTAAATATACGAGAAATTCCACGTAAACTGGAACAAATATAAAACGTGAATATTTTTCCAAGTTCTCCAATTTGCCTGAATCAGAAACATGAAAATTCACATTAAGAAAAAGAAAAATACACTCAGATATATAAACAAAAAAATAAAAATAAAAATCATGAATAAGAAAAACGTAAGCAAGAGACAATTTTCTAACGTTTTCTCTTATTAAGGATAATAATTTTTTGCATCAACTGTCAAATTCACTATTTCTTCTGCCACGAGGTCGATCACAGCAGTTTGTAAATAAAAATAAAATATAAAAAAATTCATCCACTAAACTTGACATTAACATCGCCATATAAATAAATATATATATAAATGTCTGTCTACAAACGCG
Source organism: Campoletis raptor (assembly GCA_948107755.1). Taxonomy (NCBI): domain Eukaryota; kingdom Metazoa; phylum Arthropoda; class Insecta; order Hymenoptera; family Ichneumonidae; genus Campoletis; species Campoletis raptor. The sequence continues at coordinate 20,628,963 of OX403624.1, forward strand.
CGAGAGAGAAATGAGAAACAGACGATATTGTTCCGGAACACAGTCCACTTTTACCTCGACATATTATGAGGGAAACACGACAGAGCTTTAGGTGCTGTGAATTCACAGAGGGAGATGTATTCCGTGCAGGATAGTAAAGCTGGCACAATGATCGAATGGTGTGCATGGTTTTGGTGGTGTGGAGTATCTCGCCTCAGCATCTCTCATTGTTTTCCCTGGACCATTCGTCGTCGTCGTGTCTTTTGAAGAGCGTACAAGACGAAGAAGAACACGTGAAGTCTGTGTACAAACAACAGTAATGTTTCCCGAGTTTCCTCTCGTCTCTCGCTTGTCTAGAAGTCCATAAAATGTGTTACGAAAGTTAAGCTGTGGATGCAAAACTGTAGGAAACATTAAAACGGCTAAACTACGAAGGCTAAAATTACGAAGAAAATATTTTTTCTTCGTAATTTTTTAGTGCAACAGATTGGCTGTCACTAATTAATTGATATCTGATCAACTGCAGAACGAAAAAAAAACAAAAAAAATGATTCAACGCTTTTCTCTCCGGTGTCCTCAGACCTCGTTGTTGCCTCGACTAAAACTTCGAAACTAACTTTGCGACGAACTACTCAAGAACAAAAATGACAGCGATATGAGCTGAAAGTACAAATACGAAATTCACTGAATATGTCAAAAAAGTGTTGGGCATTCGAACAATGGATTAAAGGGTAGGAAATAAATTTCTACCCTACGAGGCAATGTCGTGGAATTCGCGTTTTTTTTTTTTTTTTTACGTTTTGGTTTCGGGGTACAGAAAGCACAGTCACCACAAATGTTGGTGGAAAAATACTTTCTGAAGGAGCGTTTCCAGGTGCTGATGTTACCGCTTCTGCCAAGAGGTGCTCGTTACAGTTCATGCATGTGCTTTTCATATTTTATTCACCACGTCTATATAAATATAGATACATATATATATAAGAAAATGTCTCGTCGTTGTAGACCCTTTAATATTTACATATATACAGCATCAAGACAGCTTGTGGAACGCATATTACTGCTACTCGTTATTGCATCTCTTTCGTAGCTCTTTCCTATAGTCGTCTCACAGAATATGAAAAAGCGAGTAACAGTAGTGAGTATAGAATGGAAAGAATGGAGAAAAGCAGAAAATGAAATAGCACGAAATCATACCACGGTATACAGTTCGTATAATAATAAAAAAAATAATAATAAAAATACAAAAATTTCTATTATTTATCCATTTACTATATATTCAAATCGATCTACTCTGACAGCGTACCGAGTGCGAAGATCTTTAAAGATAAGCAGCCTCGGGAGAGGTCAATACTCGGTTGGGTGACCGTTAAGCCATCCATCAGGTATCAATCACTGATCAGGGGACAGTTTTTCTGAGTTTCTAACTCACGGGGAAACTCATGGGGAAACTCATAGGGAAAAAGGCAGAAACAATAAAAATATATTAATATTTAATTTCGATTTAAATATATTTTTGGACACTTGACGAACTAATAGTCCAAATAATTCGACAAATATTGCATACTGTTTGTTTCCCTTTATAAAAAGTTCATGGACGATCGATCGTCTTAGTTTTAATCGTGCTAGGGAATTCGTTTCGACCCAATATGACGTTATTTTGACTAAATGAGACATTTTTACACATGGGTCAATTTGACCCAGTGTGGAATTTTCGATAAAATTGGTCATTTTTACACACTGGTCAATTTCTATCTTAAAATACTCGTTGAAGAAAAAACAGTTCATTCATCCATTTTCGGTCACTAGTGCAATCGATTTATGTGCATCCTCAAAAAGATGCAATTCTGCCTGAAGCTATGCTACATTAGCTCCCGTAGTTGAATTCCTGTAATCCAAGCTCATAACCCGTTTCGAACTCCCATGCTCTTCTGTCCAAGAGACCGCTGAGAAGGCCACGTGCATCCAACAGTAAATTGCAGTCATATTAAAGATTCACTTTCCTCTCTCAAATGATCAGCTGTGTACTCCTAGGTAAAGCCAGTTCATCACGAAGTACTTTTACTTTTGCCACTGCACATATTTCACAATTCGCTTAACTATATCTCCGATAATGTGAAATCGTCCATAAAACACATACGAATTTTGTTACGTAAACAATTCATAAGCAATCTTTTTTTTTCATCAATAAAGTTTCTTTACTTCCTCGAGCTGCAATTTTGATGCTGGAACAAAATTTCCAGCGTTTTAAACTCGAAGTAAATGATGAAATTCACGTTTTTCTTTGCTACGAAAAAATTTCAATGTTTTTTTTTTGTATCGAATATTTATTGATATTCAAAACAAATGATTTCAATGTCATTCGGAAAATTTTGTTTACCAAATTAGATCGTTTTACTCGATTTATTATTCACTTCATCCACATTTTTTTTCTACCGTTTGACACACACGCTCAGGGTGTTTTGTTAAACTCCCTGAAGCGAAGGTCAATGTTCGTTGAAATCGAATTTGTGTCGTTCGGTATTGGTCCCAGATGTGAACCGGTATTTGGAATAGTGTCCTCGACAGTGAAACGAAAAGTTGTCTTGCCCAAAGACAACTTGTCTTCTTTGGGTATCCGTTACTGCTAACTTTCTTGAAAGAGATCCGTACCTTTCTTAACGTCTTTATACGCACGTGTTCTCCATATTACATCTTTCAACTACCTGCTGGCTCTGATGTAACTTTTATTGACAAAAAATAGCAAACCATTGACAGAATCTGGGTCAATGTAAACCCTTTAATGACGCTCACTAAGAATGTCACTAATTACTTTTTACTGTCACTAAATATTATTCTAGAATGGCGAAAATAATTCAATTTTTTTGGCTTTTTTGTTTTTCTGCAGGTCGTTGGTGCTACTGATATTTGTGATTGTGATCCAGGTCGAGGATGTCACGGCACGCAAATATGTAAGTACCAATTTCTTTATTTCAACCAAAGAAGGAACTTAAGTATTTTTTTAAATATTCTAGTTTATTAAACTCAGCACAGACGCCGAACTTTTTATTGAGCTTTGAAATGCTGATTAAATATGGTTAAAATGGAGTTTGTGATAAAATATTTTGATACCTGGCTTGTGGGTACTCAAACTAGAGATCGAAAGCCCAAAAATACGTAAATGCGTTTATTTTTATTGGAAATTTAAAAATGGTGGTGTGACTTTTAAAAAACAGTGTTTTCGGGAGCTGTGTTTTCATTTTAGATATTTGTGAATGTTTTTCTTCACCACGCGTACCTCGCGAGATAACAGCTTGAGATATTTCATGGTGGAGGCCATGTATCTACATATATATATGTTTAAAAGACGATCGAATGATCGCTCCGGGGGCGATACACACGCAGAGCCAAAAACAAGTCCCCGAAGGCGGGAAGCACAAATCGAGAGAGGCCCTCGACTCTCAGTTCCTCGACTCCTTCGTTCAATCTCATCCTTTCGTTCCTCTCGCTTTTTTCTTTCGCTTTCTCAGTCCACACAAGCCCATCGAACCGATCGGCATTCCTCTAGCTTTTATTGCGGGCTTCTCGCTTCCCGAGGACGCGAAGGGCTCTATACATATATACACACTGCTTTCGGTCGCCCTTCTCGTATTTCGCTTCGTCACGATATCGAAAGCGGAGCACAAATCCCACAACCTACTCCGACCCTTCGCCTCTTCGATAAATATCATCAAACTTGCGTGTCTCCAGTTTTAATGAAAATTACGAAAAAAAAACAAAATTTGCCATAAATTTCAATTCATTCTTTTTTCCATTTAATTCAATGAGAATTCTTTCGCTACAATTTTTATTACATTTGAATAAAAATTGAGTAATTCCACTAAAATTTATGTAAATATTACGATAATTTTCAATATTTTTTTTTTTTTTTTTTTAAGGGCGTCACATATAATAAGACGTAGTGAGGAAAATATAGCGTGAGAATTTAATCTTTTATAGTCAAAAACATGTTTTTCTAAATAATAATTAAAAAACGGTAAAGTTATCTCCATTTGTGGGGAATTAGCGACCACGCAATATCCGCATTAACTTAGATAGCGATGTCCGGTTATCTAGCAAGGCACTTCATCTCGGTATTATCGCTTTAACTCCTCCCCCCCCCCTTGCCCTGTTTCCCTCTCTCACTCTTTCTCTCTTTCGCATCTTGGAAGAGTCCCTTATTATAACGAGTGTCTTGCCAAGGCATTTCGCCTCCCTCCATCGTTTGCTGTTGATTCGCCCTGCAGAAATTCTGCTCACTGCACCGTGGCTAATTCTAGTTGGCTTCTGGTACGACGATATTCTCACCGTTGCCCTGATCCTCGTTAGCCCGTTCTCCTTGATACTTCTTCCCTTCCAAACGATAAAGAAACTTTGCTTCGTTATTTATATATACTACGAAATTTTTTCCACCACTGACCCTTCGATCTTTTCTCGCCCTCTCGATCCACAAACACCGTAATTTAGACACTCGTCCTACATTACGTATTTCATGGGAATCACGTCCCAAAATATCGTAAGCAAAAATTCGTTCAGCCAAAATAAAAATATTGTTCAAAAGATTCCAATTTTTTTTTTCCTCGTGAAAATAAAGTTTGACAATTTTATACTTTATTTAAAAAAATGAACAATTATTCTTTTACTACAAATTCAAAGTCGTGACAACATTTGAAATCATTAATATAAAAAATCATCGTTTTCATTTGAAAAATAAATCGAAAAGACACCATTTTTTTTGGATTCCAACTAAACGTAACTCCTTAAATTGTGCTTAATGTAATCAATGAAAATGATAAGTTCCTCGTTGAAGAAAAGTGTTAGAAGGAATGAAAGTTCTCTCGAGAATGTTGACTTACGAACGACCTGATCGTTAAAATGGACCAATGAATCTTAATTAAATAATCATGAAATATCGCTAGTTCTAATTCTCCGAACTTTTTATTTACAAAGTTTGACAGTTTGGTTGTATATAAAGATCGATATATAGATATATTTATAGATAGAACGAAAAAAAAATGTTCTTTGCAAGGCTCAGACAGAATTCCAACACGCCCGCGTCTTTCTTCCCTTTTATCTCTTTCATTTTCAACGAGGATAGAGAGTCTCGGTCAAAAGTACTTCTGCTCAGATGCTCAAGAACGTATGTCGTACGTTCTTCGGATCATCATCTCTTCCTTTCTCTCTCTCTCTCTCTCTCTCTCTTCTGCTCTTGAGATTCTTGATTTTGTCCACGGGAAGAAAACGCCTTGGTGCAAAATGTCTTAAACTCTTTGCGTCGTTATCGCGAGGAGTGAAGCGACCGACGAAGAACGTCAGAGGCATAAAACGATCATATATCAAAGACTTTATCGTCAAAAGTTCAACCCGCAGAAAGTCCTTGTATAGAGAAGTGCATTGCCAATTGCACGCAGAATGGAGCGATATTTGGTCCTGCAGATTATTATCCAGTAATAAACCACAAACTCAAATAATAATTTCACTTCAAAAACATCTTGCAATTCAGTGTCAAAAACAATGTTATTCAACGATCGAATTTGTAATTGTCTTATTACTTTTTGATTTTGTGGTTTTATTGGCTTTGCTCCTTCCACTAAATGATTGTATCAAATTTCCGGCATTTATACGATACCAATTGATCCTCAAAATCATCTTTTTTTAATTATCTTTCATCATTTTCTACTTCCAAACACGATGATTACTCGAAATGTGGGTTTAACGAGCACGTGGATACACACGTTTCACCGAAAGGAATAATCGAAGCAAAATATATACAGGCTGTCCAAAAGTCATCCTCAAAACTTACAAAGTTAATAAATCGTTTAATTCTTTGGACCAAAGTCCTTGGTCGTCCCTTTCATCCAAAAAATCGTTCATTCCAGGATCCAATGACGTGGCAATTGGTTGGGTCACAAAAATTTCAAATTTTCTTTCTCTTAAGCTTTTTTCGTAATTATTATTGCCAGTTTTAAGATTTTCTTCATAATCACGTGTTCTCAGCGAATAAAACTTTTTCATGTATCTTCGTCATGAAATATCGAAGAGAAAAGTGTACGATAATACGATATGAGGGACATTTTATGCTACAAAGAAAATTCAGAAGTTTATTTACCCCAGAGCGACGTTCACGTTGAAAAAAATGAATTTTCAGGTTCTAGGATTAATGAGATATTTAAAAATTAGTGTCAACTCAATCCGAAGTGTCAAAAAAAAGAGAAACCACGTTCCTCGTCATAGTAAAAATCGGTATCGTCAACTGTGCTTTAAAAAAAAAGGGAAAAAAATCCTAAGGACTTTTAGGAGATTCTCCTAAAAGTTCAAAGTTCTCTTAAAGTCTCGCCGAGTTGTCAAGTGGTCAAGTTGTTTCGTCAATTTTGAGTGTGACTTTCGGGACACCCTCTGGATTCGGTATGTGCCTTGAGCCGAAACTCTCGCCTCGAGATAATAATCGGTTTCGCGATCGAGAAGTGGTGCCTCTCTTAAAGCGTCTCTCCAAGGATCGCATTTCTCGTGAGACGCACCGATTATATGTTTGATACAAGAAGGGGTACACGAAAGCTCCGTGTACCGAGACCGCCCTCCGAGTAATTTTTGCCAATAATCGAGAATAATAACCACAAGTATTCGCAGTGCCAAATAAAAATAAAAATAAAAAAATAAAATAAAAAATGATAAAACATTTACGAGAATTTTATATCGCATTTTGATTAACAGTTGAAAAAAGTTATCGAAAGTTCGCTCTTTATTGTTCAAAAAATTCAATTTAATTTGTTGTTTCTATAAATTTTCGTTTTATACAGATTAATGCAGAAAAAAAATTAAAAAAATCAATCTCCTGCTTGATTGACTCGTTTATCCAATCTCTTTTTACCTCAGTGCAGAAATCGTATAATTATCGAAACCCTGTATTTAGATGTTGGCTTAAAAGAGAGGGTTGATTTGCGTTTCACGTCGAGGTAAACTTGACGCTCGATTAATCGTTTGATTCTTTCGAATCCTATCAATTAAAGGCACCCGAACAGTGTGAGTGAATGACAGGCTAACTTCGATTTTAAAGTCTCTTATTTGGCAATTCTTACGTGAAACACAAAATGAACAATAAAACTCGAACATAAATTCGAAATATTCACGATTTTTTATAGTCCAACACCATTTCCTTCGTCGACTTTATTTTCTTCATTCTTTCACACTGTAAAACCGATTAAATAAAAGAAAAAAAATTGAGCTCGTTCGAAACGTAAAAAATTCAAGTAAATTTGCAAGCACATCATGATTTTTCAAGAAAAAATAATAATTAGAACCCCTAATCATTAGAAGAGAATTGCAAAAACGATTTTTAATCAAAACAATTGATTTTTTGCATAAAATAAAAATTCCCCAATAATTTACTACGAAGTATGTTTTTTTTTCCAATACTTTTTATTGAATTTGACGTTAAGTTACAAATAATTTCCATTAATATTTGAATATCGATATTCTGGCTGGAAATTAATAGTCAGAACAGTATGTTTAGTGGCAACGATCTGTTTTCTTCTTGCTTATGGTTTAAGTAAACTTGTTACGAAGATACGCTAAATTTAGTAACATGAAAGGGTTATTTGATTACCGAACCTCAGCGTTAACTCGAAGGGTTTCGTGCGTCCTTATTGGCACGTTTGCTCATCAGGCGAAACTCGTCTTCTCGTAGATGTTGCGTTGTATCTCTGCTTTGAGAGTCGCAGAGAGTACACACGAACACGAGAGATGACTAACGTCAGAATTAATGTGCATCAGGAGAACTCATGGACCGTTGCACTTCCTTGACACACACGCGGTCGTTCTCCATCTCTCTCTCTCTCTCTTTCGTTCCCTCTTGACTTGTCGCGGAAACCGCACTAAGCATTAGCGCAAATTAGTCTTGTGTACATATATTGTTCGCCTAACCCTATCCACACTACACCAAAGTGCCACGATGTGTGTATAAAGACTAATTCAAAATCTCTTTATCAGTAACGCACACACAACATTTTTCTTTCTTTCCACGACACGAGAGTTCAATGGAACACGAAAAATTATCCCACGGTTGCTTATTATCCCAAATTTATTTTTTATGTAATTCCATTTTTTAGGAGAAATCTTCGAAACTTTTTCTAAGTATAAGATCAATCTTTTTTAGACTTTTGGCTGCACATTTGTGAGAATGTGTATCAACAATTTTACATTTTGATGAATTTTTTTGTGTAAAACACAATTTCTAGTTTCCTTTTTAATGATAAAAAATTAATTAGGAATTGAGATTCTAAGATTTGAAAATGATCGATGAAAAATTAACATTGAAGAATTTGAGCCGATGAAATGAACGTTTGAAGGGGCTCATAGTTGATTGTAACAGTAAATTTTATTTTGGTTCGTTCTTTTCGGAAGGAAGTTTGAATTGAATTTTCTTAGATAATTATAAAGAAGTAAAAGTTGGTGACAGATTTCCTGATGATTAACTGGCAATTTTTCGTTCGAAAAATGCTCCAATAATGTTGTCCAGATTTTTTTTATCTCTTCATCTTTTTCTCCCTCGTTCGTACTCTTTTTTTTCGTTCCCCTAATTCCAGTGGTCCATCGAAAACCACACGCCTGCGGTGATTTCGGTTCTTTCATGGTGCAAAGGGGAAAATAAAAATTGACTCAAAAGACAACCGCGTTAGCCGCCTTGAATATCGCGAACTTTCGAGCATAAAATCAGCTCTTGAGAGGCAAAAAATCAGCAGGATTATTATTACAGGTACAAGCCGTCAAAAGAAAATGACGGAGGGCACGTGCCTTGAGTGCGAAAAAGCACGTACTTTGAAGGGCAATTGCCCTGTTCAAATGACGATAACGATAATGAATGGTTCGTCTATATATATACGAAAAAAAAAAATAAAGTATGTTGGAAAAGTCGTGCCAAAAATCCCTACGAATATTCCAACCACAGGATTTCCAATGGGAAAATTTTTAGCCATTTTTTTCGACGCCAGGTGTCTGAATATGAATTACTTCGCGATGGTCAATTTTTTTGGAACACCCTGTATAATCAGCGGCAAGATCAAAAGCCGATTCTTTCCAGTTAATCACTCAACGATGTTTTTTTAAATTTTATTTTCATATTTTTCCCCATAAAATACCGTATCTGAGCTTTTGATTTGTTTTTTTTTGTACAGTTTTTTGAAATTTGCTTTATTTTTTTACGAGAAAAACTGACGTTTCTGTAAAACTTGATAACGTATTAATTTGGATGATTCACGAGAGAAGTCTTGACGAGCTAGTTAAATTTTCATTCGGCAACGCAAAAATAATGGACGTTAAATAATGAGCGTCTGTTGCAAACTCGAGTTCAGAGCAGCTGTGGTTATTATCATTATTTTCTCACTCGTATGGAATTCAAGCTCTAGCGTTATTTGGATCTGTGGTCATTCACATTCACTATTCGTTGTCGTCGCGCCGCGAATCATTTTATCAATCTGTTAATACATGCTCCGGAGTACTCGTAACCGTGGGCTTTTTTTTTTTTTTTTTTGATCTTGTTTCTTATATTTCGCTCGTACCCCCGAGACTCATCTCTTAATCACTTGATTTATAGCCTAGAGACTAATCAACCGACCTAGACGCTAACCATTCACACAAACACCCACACAAACGTCATGACGATTTTCTTACATCTTTTATTTTACTTTTGTTTTATGTCTATATCCCTCGGACGATATGCTTATGAGAAAACTCAGACATGACTAATTCTTGCCCATCATAACAACACTTCCACGTAACTGATAACCTTATGGTCATATCGACCTCGTTCGAATTGTCGTCGTCAAATTAATGCCAATAAATAAATATCACACTCATTCGACAACATATCGTTTTCGCTCAAATGATTTCATTCAATTTACACATACACCGGAACAAAGATTTTCTTTTATGGACTGTCGAATTAATTAATTAATTAAAGTTTCTGTTTAAAATGAAATTATAATCAGAATTAATTTCTTCAAATAATTCAATACTTTGTTTTCTTGGAACAGAACTATTTGAAAAAAATTAAATCTGATTATAATTTAATTTTAAACAGAAACTTTTCAATGGATTTTTTGTTCACGCTTCTTACACTAAATGTCATTGAGCTAAAATGTTATTTCATTGAAAAACTACACATTGAAACAATTCTCGTAATTTTTATTTATTGTTTTATTTACAGTTTTTATAAGAACATTCGATCACTTTTTATTCATACCAAGATTTTCCTTACTTCACTGTTCCTGGTTCCTGTGAGACCAGAGTGTCGATAGCCACTCGTTCCATTGGCACGAGGGCCAAGGGAAACTCCTGAAAACCTGGCGACTGTATTTTAACTGATTTTAAGATGTTTGGCATGATTAGAAACTCACGAAACTTGTCTCCTGCTTATCAATTGATACGTGAGTCGGTAACATGGCTGAGCAGTCACCCAACCATGTATTGATCTCGTCCATGGCTGCTTAACTTTGGAGATCATCGAAGCCATGAACCGACCTCGCACTCTCGATTTTTTGTTTAGTCATAAATTTAGTTTCACGAGAACACACACGACGAACGTTTTATTTTATTTTTTATTTTTTTTTCAAATTGTTTTCTTTTTTTTCTGGGGTTTTTAGCATCACATGAGATTGAGGCATGGAAGGCACAGAAGGCAACACGCGAATAGTTATTTGCCGAGCAGTTTCGTGCCCGACACAAATGAGCCGGAAAGGGGTAACTGGGGACCTTGGTCACCACCGAGCTCCTGTTCGAGATCCTGCGGTGGCGGTGTAGCTCATCAGACGAGACAGTGTCTCGACGTCGAGTAAGTATATACACAGCTTCCTATAATTATTTATCATTTACAAATGGGTACATAAGAAATACAAAAGTTTTAGAAGCCCCCGAACGATCATCAAATTACAAGCATTAAATTAAATATGATAATCAATATTTATCCCCTCGTGTACGAATATTATTAGTGTTTTTCTTTTTTCCTTTTTTTTTATATATTTTTTTTTATCCCATAAATGGATTCTGCATAAATGCATCTAATCCTACGATTGTATCGTAAATTTCTTCATGCGTGGGTCGAAGCACAAACAGTACGTTTAATTAACACTACGTGACTTGAATTTATTCGTCCGGAGCTCTTTTAATCCACGTCAACAACATTTATTATTTACAAGGATTACATCGTGAATTTAATTCATAAATTATTTATAAATATTCTTGAACCATCGATGACATAGGGTTTTACATAAATAGTATTTTAACGAAATATTCTTAATGGCAAAATAATTGATTAAGAAAAATACCAATTCATATTTCTAGCGTTTTTTTTTCTTATATTGATGTAAATGAGCAAAGGGCGCAGATTTATATTTTAAACATTCGGATTAAAATGTATGCGGCGTTAATCCTCAAGCATTAAATTTTTATATCATTGCACATAAATATTGCTCTCCCTAGTAGCTCGTATATCTTGGAATTATAATTTATAACTACCTGAGTTGCTACAGGATGTCTCAAAAGTGGATCCTCAAATTTGAAAACGTGGATAAATCGTGTTAATTCAAAGAGAAAAGTCATTTTTAGTTTTATCTCTGATGCTTTCTCCACAATTTTGTGCTTTCGTAAGGAAGAAGAAAGAATGAGAAAAGAATTCCTTCCATTTTTGGATCTGCAACAATTCTTGCATTACATTTATTGTTGCGATCACTTCTCGTCAGCTCATCCAATTGACTGGCACTCATTACTCTATATCTCGTCAACGATAAATCCAATCAACAAATGGCTAATGACTTTTCTCTTTAGAATTTTGAGATCCATTCACCCTATCGATTTTGAGTGTAACTTTTTGGACACCTTGTATATGTTCTTGCCACCCACGAAGATACGAAACGCGGTATACGTTATTAGCTGCTGGACACTTCCTTCGTGATGACAAAGTATTTAGCCAAGATTCAGACTCATTTTTCCTCTCTCTCTCTCTCTCTCTCTCTCTCTCTCTCTCTTTCCCTCTCTTTCTCTCTTCAGCTTGAGTTTTTTAAGGTGCTCTGCATCTTCCAAATATAAACATAGGATGGAATGGAAAATCTGTTGAGCACCAAACTGCACGTACGTTTAATTCGTAAATAGCACAGGTTCGAGGACAAAAAAATCTGTTGAGGAGTAACCGGTTTTCGTTTTTGTCACAACCATCAAGAAAAATCAGATTTTAATGGCTCATCTTCACTGGAATATTCACGACATATATTTTGCATGCAGAAAAGATTCGGAATTATTACAGCTGCGTGAGTTACGATCTAATGAAAAAAAAGCATCTCGTTGCTTCTTTCTTTCTACAACGTTTTTTTTTCTCCACCTATTTCTTCCGGGCAAAAAGTTTCTCATCCTGGCCGTTCTGTTCTTTTTCAACGTCATAAACGTCACGAACCGCACGGGAGCTCTTCCTTTCATTCCTGGCATATAAATTCCTTCGATTTTTCTTCACACCCAGCGCAAAAACGAACCGAGAAAGAACGGAATATACGTGTGAGCTCGAACCTCGAACTCTTCCTCTCTCTCTCTCTCTCTCTTTCTCTCATTCTTTGATAGTTTATGAAACGCGAGCCAACGATCTGTAAAACCCGATTAGAAATTCCTCTATCGATCCATACCATTCATGCATTTCTTGACCTATATTTTTTCTTACTTTTTATCACAATTCAAGATAAACACCAAATTTTCGTTTTCATACAGCGATTCATTTTTTTATTTTTTTATTCACAATCATTCTTTCGTTTTTGTTCCAGTGACAATGGCTACGACAGGTGTACAGGTGCCAAAAAAAGATTCTTCTCCTGCAACTTACATGTGAGCGAATCCAATTTTTACTTCCTGTTGGTCGATGAAAAAAAAAATTTATTTATTTATAAATATTTTATTTTCCCTTTAAACGATTCGAATTTTTTTCAATAACGTCGTTCAACTTTTAAACTTCTAAATAGATCGTTCTCAGTCACGTCATACGTGGTGAAAAAGGCCGACAGTTAAATGAGAAACAACTCGACCATACATCATCGAAAATTAAACAAAGACTCGTATGGTTCTTCTCAAAGTTCACTGACATCATATCTCCTCCGCTATTTATGATTAAAAAAATATTTTCAATGAAATTCTATATCGATTCGAGGTGTTTGCTCCTTGAGCACACATGCTCCTGTTGAAAGAATTATTTTGACACTAATGTACGCGCTATTGACATTATTAGTCTCAGAAAAATTCTTGGTCCATATTTATCCAAGAAATAAATAATCTACGAATGGAATTCGAGGAACTCTTAAAACAAAGTTTATGTCACTAGGATTGACAAGATTTGACGTTTATCACAGTGTTATTTTGTCTAAATGATTGCTTAGAAAAACATTGAAAAAGGATTCAAAAAGCTGACGAATTATGAAGAGATTGTGTGGCAAAAATTAGTCACGAAATTTTTTATTTATTTTTTGTTATTTTTCTTAACGAGAGCCTTTGAAATATGAAAATATACGAATTTTCCTTTTTTTTGGTAATGTTTCGACTCTTTTTTACGTTATCACTGCTCGCTCGCGATCTCTAACGCTCACGACTTGGGGACACCCTGCAGTTTCGGAAGAAAATGTTTGCCCTAAATTCTCTCGGTCCTTGGGGGATTGCCCGACTTTTTTGCCGCTCCATCGTCATCTTAGGACAGAGGCGTCGATTTATTGATATTACCCTTTGTATCCGCAGGCCTAACCATCCTTGTCCCATTTGGACCACAATTTTTCTCTCTCGCGGCTCGTTCTCCAAACTTTTGCATCTAAATTTTCTCTCCAAGTTGCCGAATAGCACGCGCGTCTTTAGAAAAATTATAGTCGTCTCTTTGCGCTCGGACGCGTGCTGTCAACCATGTTTTTCGGTTTTTATTGACCTCTTTTTTTCCTTCTGATAAATAAAGACTGGTTTGGTGTCACACGAGAATACTATCGCGGGTCAGAAGCCCTTATATGTTCCAGAAGAAAAAAAATCGTCTCGTAGCCAAAAAATTAATTCCAGAAAATTCCCTCTGCATCGTTGGATCATTTGGATACTTACATTTTCATTACTTTTATTTCATTTAATGTACAGGTTCCATTATTTAGAGATCTCTTACTCTCTTCCCGGCCCAATTTAAGTTGATATCATATTCTCTATGTCCAGGAATGCACAAATGGCACGACAGACTTTCGTGCTGAGCAGTGCGCCGAGTACAACAATGTTGAATTCGAGGGTGTATATTACGAGTAAGTGTTATTTGTTCATTTCCAAATTGGTAAAAAAAAAAAAAAACATTCTTATAAGAAAATGAAAAATTCTTACAATTTTACCAAAAATTGAAAGTTGATTCGTTTTCGTAGATCGAAACGTGAAGTTTGAATATGTTTTTTATTGTTTTTTTATTTTTTATTTTTTATTTATATAGTTGGATACCATACACCGGTGGACCAAACAAGTGCGAGTTGAATTGTAGGCCGAAAGGCGAGCGCTTTTTTTACAGACACAAGCTAAGCGTTACCGATGGAACTCCTTGCGATCTTGAGAAAAACGACGTCTGTGTCGAAGGGAAATGTATGGTAAGCGGCGATCTAATAATTTCTTATAAAATTATTCGGCATTCGAATTCCTATCTGTCTTAAGAATTCTCAAGTGACGAGCCGGTTGGTATCTTTTTTCAGCCCGTTGGCTGTGACATGATGCTGGGAAGCGAAGCGCGAGAGGACGCTTGTCGAGAATGCGGTGGTGATGGATCCGATTGCAACACCGTCAATGGAATCTTCGATACCGATGACCTTCAAGTCGGTCAGTCAATTTTCGTCAATCGAAACAAATTAATAACTTTTTTTTCATTTTATATTCGAATTCCATAATAATTGACGAGACAGCAAATTCTCGAAATAATAAGAACATCCGAAATATTAAGGTCGCTTATGATCATCATAAAATATTGAACCAATTTCGGTGCAAGACGGAATCAGCTTTTCGTGCCACCAGAGCGAAAAAAAAAATTTCAAAAACTTCCCTTGCCTGGGTTTCAAAGTTCTTGATCCGCCATTTTTAATTTTCAAATTCTAATGAAATTTTCGGACTCACTGACCCCAAAAACCCTTGGATACTGACTTTTGTATGAATCATACGAACTGGTGGCACGACTTTTTTCCGTGCAATATGCTTCGTCGATAGCGAACCGGTTAACATATAATTAAACGTTTTTTATTTCTTTTCGAACATTTAGGTTTTCTAACAACTTTGCATTTCTGTTTAATTTTAGGCTACATTGATATTCTTCTGATACCTCAGGGAGCAACGAATATCGTCGTCAGAGAAATTTCACCTTCAAACAATTATCTCGGTAAGTGAAAAACACATTAACATTTTAAAAAGTTTGACAAGATTTTTTATTTCTGATGTTTTAATAATCAATTTATTAAACACAGCTGTTCGTAATACAACGGGATATTATTATCTGAATGGACATTGGAGAATTGATTTCCCACGGAGCCTCAGATTTGCTGGAACGATATTTCATTACGCCCGAGAACCGCAAGGTTTCTCAGCACCTGACACAATTACGGCCCTCGGACCTACCACCGAAGCTATTTACATCGTGGTAAGTATATTTATCTACGTCCGAATTAATGGAACATATCGCATTCTCCATTTGGATACGTTTTACCAAATTTGACCCGAATTTTCGACAACAGCTGCTCTATCAAGACAGAAACGTCGGCGTTCACTACGAGTACAGCATTCCCAAAAAGTTTTCACAACAAGCAGATCCCGACAGTTACACTTGGGTTACCGATGAATTTTCCGAATGTAGTTCGACCTGCGGGGGAGGTGAGTTTTGTGTGTTTTTAAATTTCGATTATCTCAGACATTAATCAGAGTGGAACATAAATAATTTCCCGCAAAAGAGGTAAATTCTTGGAAGGAAATGAGAAAAATCATTATTTTGAGTACAAAAATACTCCATTTCGGATGAATTGTCAAATTCTGAACAAAAAAGTCTTTGTTCATTATTTTCTCCGACTCATCGTTCATTAGATATCAATCGATTAGTAAACAGATGTCATGGAGCGTGGAGAAAAGAAAATGTGTGGAAAAAATCTTCCAGAAAAATGCAAAATGCTGTTTTTTGTTCGCTTAATCGTCTCATAATCCGTACTCGGCTTCGGTAAAATAAAATGTTTAATATATTTCAAAAGGTTACAAATCTCGAAGAGTAGTTTGCGTGAAACGTCGTGACAACGAGCCTGTGGATGACAAACTTTGTGATCGGCAACTGGAGCCCGATGACACGGAAATTTGTGGCAATGATCCATGCCCATCCGAATGGGTCGCCAATGAATGGGGACCTTGTAGCAAGCAATGTGGTGAAGGTGGTGAACGTACACGAGAAATAAAGTGTGAGCAGATATTGGCCGGTGGTATTCCAAGTATCGTTGATGATTCCGAGTGTTTGAAGACTCTGGGTCCGAAGAACGAAACAACAGAAAAGTGCAACGAGAACGTCGAATGTCCGAAATGGCACGAGGGACCATGGAAACCGGTGAGGATTTGAAAAATGATCATTTTCTCCCCAATAATGTGGAATAGAATAATAAAATTTGATAATTGAGTTCATTCAAAACGATCCAATTGTTTCGATAGTGTGATCACTTGTGTGGACCTGGTAAGCAAAAGCGACGAGTTATTTGCTACAAAAAAAACGAGGAAACCGGTAAAATCGAAGCTCTTGAGGACTCGGCTTGCGCGGCAGAACCTATGCCAGAGAAGGAAAAGCCTTGCGAAAATAGACCGTGCGCTGGGCTCGATTGGGTCACGTCCGAATGGAGTGGTGTAAGTATTCCTGACCGCTGGCATTTAAGATGATCCGAAATTTATCCACAATGAGAGTGCGACCAGCAGATAGTAAAATTTTCAAGAGAAAAGCCATTAATCGTATTTGTGTCTGATGCGCCTGTTAATAGGGGATTAGTTAATTAGTTGTTTTATGATCGCTTTCGATTGGCCATCCGATCACCGTAACCCCATTCTTTACCCCGCTTCACTGTTCCTATTCCTGCTCATATTCCCATTTCGTTAAGGGTGCTCGGTGCATAGTGTGTTCGAAAAGTTAATGACTAAGGACTTTTTGCTTCTAAATTTTGCAATCTGACTAGAATCTAAATTTTGGCACACGACTTTTAGGACACCCCGAATATCGTCTCTGAATCGGGAGTTATTCATTTGACCGTTTATGTGATATATTAAATTTTATATGGTGGAATTTAGTGCGATGAAAAATGCGGATTGACACAAGAAACGAGAACGGCGCATTGCGCAACGCAGGAAGGTACAACTTATCCGGACGAAAAGTGCGATGAAAGCAAAAAACCGGAACTAACACGAAAATGTGAGAATCCGAAGAGCTGCGATTTTCTGTGGTACACGAGCCAATGGAGCGAGGTAAGTCGTATATTCTTGAGCATAAAGGGAAATGGCACATTTTCGATTAGCTCCAATGTCTCTAAACATAATATTACATTTTTTTTTTTAATTCTAGTGTTCCGCAAAATGCGGGAAAGGAATCCGATCTCGTATGGTATTCTGTGCCAGTATCGAGGGCGAAACAGTAAAAAAAGTAGCTGATGAAAAATGCGATTTGACTAAAAAGTTCAACGACTCCGAAGAATGCGAAGCTGAGGTTGAAGAGTGCAAAGGCGAATGGTTCGCTGGTCCATGGAGCAAGGTTCACTAAAATCATTTTCATTATATTGTCAAATCCATCCAAGTTCATATCCAAATTCCATTTAAAAAGTCGAATCTTATAAATATTCGAATGTAAAAAAGAATCGTAATATTCAAGTGTCGTTTGTTTATGCCGCCAGTGTTCTAAGCCTTGTGGTGGAGGTGACATGACTCGGAAAGTGGTTTGCTTGAAAAATGGCACGGTCGTCCCGTCGAGCAATTGCGAAATCGACATGATAATGTTTGGCAGCGAGACTTGCAACGATTTCACTTGTAGTGAAGGTCAGTAATTTAATTCAACTTAAACAGCATGAATGAAATATCTTTGCATTAAATCAGGTGAAAAGCAAGAAAACAAAAGTGTTTACTAAAGTAAATGTTGGACGTAGATGAGGTACTACCGGTTGAGGCAGGAGCGACTCAAGTACCAACGGACGAGGACGAAGAGTGCGAAGTCTACGAAGACGAGGAAAAAGATTTCGTGACGTTTGACGCAAGGTTCGATACCGAGAAAGACAGCGAAGTTGATTCAACCGGAAAAACGCGATCGCCTTTTGATACCGATAGTTCTGGTTTTACAAGCATAGATGACATGATGTTGAGTGATGCGCCATACAGTCGAGGTGACATAACACCGGTTGAGACGGGAAGTGGAAGTGGAAGTGGTGATACGGAATATACCGGTGATATATTAAGCACGATTTACAATACGGATGCGTCAGCGTCGTCTGGTTTCGACTCTAGTTTCGAAGGAAGTGGTGCGACGACGGACGAAATTTCGAGTGAGAAGGAAACACTATTTACGAGTGGCGTTACTGAATTAAGCACGAGTGAAGTGTCCGAAGAGGAAGAAACCGGCAGTGGTTTTACGGAAACCGGAGAATCGATCACAACAATCGAAACGAGTTCTGGATCGAGTGACGGAACAACTGAAATGAGCTCTGGAACTTCGGATGAAAGCATGACTTCTGAGTCGACCGATAGTTCCGACATGACCACTGAAATATCCACGGAATCTTCAGCCAGCTCCGAAATATCGGGCAGCACGGACTCCTCGTCAGAAAGCAGCGAATCAACGGACCAATCAGTCACGGAATCGACAAGTGAATCCAGTACCGATAGCGAGACTGCAACAACGATTTCAGCTACCAGTGAATCGTCCGTGTCCGAGGTCAGTACGGATATGACGGCCACCTCAACTAGTGATTCCAGTGACGTCTCCACCGATGCCACGACGGGTTCGGATTCAACAGAATCGACTGACACACCCAATACGGAATCCACTGAAACAACCGTTACTGATAACACGGAATCGACACCGACTGATGTTACAGAAAGCACTTCCAGTACTGAAAGCTCTGCGAGTGAGGAAACTGATGATACAACTGTTGATTCTACGACCATCGCTTCCAGCGATACTACGGAAGGTTCAGAAACGACCAGTTCCGATGTAGCAACTTCTGAAGAAAACGCATCCGAAACCTCATTCACTTTTGGCGATGTTAACAGTGAATACGATCCTGACAAGGTGACAGAAAGCTCGATTTCTGATAGCGAGACCACTACAGATGCTGAGCTGACAACTGACGTGTCGAGTGATGTGACAAGTACGGAATCAGTAACCGATGAATCGACCGATTCATCCACAAGTTCCGACGATTTCGGCTCGACCGTATCAACGGATGAAACTGGTCCGACTGAAGCAACTCCAACCCTTGAGGCCAGAGGAAGCATGGCATCGGAAGAAAGCAGCGAAACTTCGATAACGGAAGAAACTACGGAATCGTCAGGTGTGACAGAATCCGAAGCTGCGACTGAATCCGGAACAAGTACCGAATCTGGAGGTACGACTGGATCTTCGGATATTACAAGTGAAACCGAAACATCATCGAGTGACTCCACTACGGAATCCGTAACAGGAACATCAATCAGCGAATCCGAAAGTTCAACCGAAAGTGAAGGATCTACGGTATCGGGTGAAACATCGGCAACAACAGAAATTGGCACAACGGGCAGCGATATGACTACCAGTGACGAATGGGACGATCTTACGGGTCAATCTCACATAACAGATTTCTGGACAACAATAAGCCCAATAGACGCAGCAATTACTCGAGAACACAAAATGCGCAAATGTCTAGTACCAAAAAAGAAAACATGCAAGAAATCTGAATTCGGTTGTTGTTACGACGGAGTAACGGCGGCTCAAGGTCCGTTCGACAAGGGTTGTCCGACACCGAAGACCTGCGAGGAAACAGTTTATGGTTGTTGTCCAGACGGCGTTTCACCATCGGCTGGTCCGAATAACGAAGATTGTCCATTCTCACATTGCAACGAGACACTATTCGGCTGTTGTCCAGACGGGGTTACAATTGCGGAGGGCAATGAGAATGAGGGATGCAAGAAACCCTGCAACGAGACAGAATTCGGCTGTTGTCCAGACAAAGAAACTGCGGCGAGTGGCAAGGACAATCTTGGATGTTGTAACGTGACAACTCATGGCTGTTGTCCAGATGGAATAAGAGCAGCAAGTGGACCCGATCTTGAAGGTTGCGAGGAAGAAGAAACGACACCCGTGACTTCGTGGACCGAAAGCGAAACCAGTGAATATGAAAGCACAACGAGTATATTGATCGTAGATACAAGCGACGAGGATTGCAGTAATTCAACTTATGGCTGTTGTCCGGATGCTCGTAAATCAGCGACTGGTACGAACTTTGAGGGTTGCGGAGTTATTAATCAAGAAAATTGTACAGCATCTTACTTCGGCTGCTGTCCCGATGGAGCATCGGCTGCTCTTGGCCCGAACAATGAGGGTTGCCGAACACTTTGCGACAACACGACCTACGGCTGTTGCGAAGACAATTCCACTCCAGCCCATGGTCCTAATCAAGAAGGCTGTTGTCTCACGTCAACTTACGGATGTTGCCCGGACAGTATCACCCCAGCTCGTGGGCCCGAATTCTACGGTTGCGGCTGCCAATACTCGCGATTCCGCTGCTGCCCGGACAACGCAACAGCGGCACGTGGACACAACAACGAAGGCTGTGGTTGTCAATACACTCCCCATGGCTGCTGCCCGAACAGATTCACCCCAGCAAATGGTCCGAACTTCGAAGGTTGCCCTTGTCACACCTATCAATTCGGGTGCTGCCCCGATGGCGTCACGGTTGCAAAAGGACCTCACGGACAAGGTTGCGGATGTGAACATACAGAGTTCAAATGTTGCTCGGACAATAGAACCCCCGCTAGTGGACCGAACTTCGCTGGATGTACTTGCGAATCCTCTAAATTCGGATGTTGCCTGGATGGAGTGGAGGAAGCTCAGGGTGAAAACTTCGAAGGTTGTCAGAGTCTCCCAAGCAACCCTGGAGCAGCATGTGGCTTGGCACGCGATCGGGGACCCTGCCGAAACTTTACGGTTCAATGGTTCTTCGACACTGAATACGGTGGATGCTCCAGATTCTGGTACGGCGGCTGTGATGGTAATGGCAATCGGTTCAAAAACCAAGAAGAGTGTAAAGAAGTTTGTGTCACACCGCCCGGAAAAGAAGCCTGCTATCTGCCCCAAATCGCTGGACGCTGCGAAGGTTATCACCCCAAATGGTACTATGACACTGAAAGGAAACAGTGCGGACAATTCATCTACGGAGGATGTCTTGGTAATGCCAACAGATTCGAGACGCGTGAAGAGTGCGAGGGACTATGTGCGACACCAGATGGTGTTGGTAAGTTCCGTCCGAATTCAACGTCAGAAAGATTCGAATGCATTACTGCCCAACACAACTCAAATTCCAATCATTAATTCGACCCACAGATCCCTGCGATCAACCAAAAGAAAGCGGACCATGCAAAGGTAACTTTACTAGGTGGTACTTTAACAAAGAGCGTCAAACTTGCGAGCGATTCGTCTACGGCGGATGCAAAGCGAACGACAATAATTACCTTACCGAGGTCGCCTGCCATCAGCAATGTCTTCAACCTGGACACAGTCGCGGTAAGCAACCTGCACGATCAGCATTTTCTTCCTTCCAATATGCATTCGTCCTTGTACCAATTGACTCAACAACTTGAAATACTCCGAAATGCATCCGATTAACCAAGTAAATCGGTCATTAACTCGATTAATTTAATTAGTAAATGTAGATTAGATATCGATGCGGGATCGCGTTATGGTGAACTGGGTAGAGTTTGAGGATTTTGTCTTTTGTTCTTTTCGCCAGAGACAGAATGTCGATGAAAAAAAAACATGTTTGCAGTAAATGACAGCTGGAACGAGTGCTCTCTAGCGAGGAATCCCGGACCGTGTCCGGGCTCGTTACTACGCTGGTATTACGACACAACAACTCGTTCTTGTAGACAATTCGTTTATGGTGGTTGTAAAGGCAACGCCAATAAATTTCGAACGCGCGCCGACTGCGAGCGACGTTGCCCATTTCGAGGTACAAATAACAAAACAGGGACAAAGAGGCATTTTCAATCATCTATCTCTCTATGTGTAGCTGCAATTGTAGGCTAGAGATTCGCTATTTTAGTGGCCATTGCGCACCGTAGCTCTCATCGTTCCTGCACGTGATCTAAACCCACAGATAACTGTCGTAAACAATCGAGATTGTGGGCTCGATATCGTTATTTTTTTGGTGACGGGCAATTTCAGGCTATTTTATCCTACAGGAATTTGCTTTTCGTAAAAACGTAGCACAGAAACTTTTTTCGATCAAAATTAGGCATTTTCCAACAGGTTATTAATTTGGAAGAAAAAAAATTACTTCTGAGGCTAAAAAAAAACGGTTTTCGTTAACTTTTTCAGTTATCGTGAATTCATGCATCAACCTTTTTTATTTACCTCTTGAAAAATGAATTAACAAAGATTTCGAAATTTTAATCTAACATCACTGCCACGAGTTGCTCACAAAAAATCGTTAGAATAGAACAAAAATCTACTATTCTGGTTTGGGAAATTTTACAGGTTTACATTTACGAATTTTTCATTTGTCTCTCGCATCTCGCATCGCTGATCCATCTATTTCGTATGAATATCAACCTCGTCGACTAATCGCACTTTTTAATCGATTTAATCAAATATTTTATAAGGTTCTGGTGGATTTTTAATGACAAAGTTTTAACTGATCTTTTGCACTCATAACACACTAAGGATTTTTTCTTAACATCGCATGCTCATTTGGTTGGTTAATGGTAACAGATTCTTGTTCCCTTCCCCGGGACGAGGGTAACTGCACCGAGAAGCACTCGAAATGGTTCTTCGATAAATCGGAGAACCGTTGCATGCCCTTCTATTACACGGGCTGTGGTGGAAACAGAAATAACTTTGACTCTAGGCACGCATGTGAGTCCGATTGTCCACCAAAAATTGGTAAGATTTCGTCATTCTTAAAAATT
Organism: Campoletis raptor; assembly: GCA_948107755.1. NCBI lineage: Eukaryota > Metazoa > Arthropoda > Insecta > Hymenoptera > Ichneumonidae > Campoletis > Campoletis raptor. The sequence continues at coordinate 20,652,132 of OX403624.1, forward strand.
CATTGTCAAAATGATTTTTTTTTTTTTTTTCACGTGAAATAATCTTAAAGTTTCTGTAAAAATTCTTATTTTGAAATTAAATTAAATTCAGAATTCAATTTCATTGAAATATCATTCGGTGGAGATTTTAATCTGATTACCATTGAAATTCAAGTTTAATTCGTTCGCAATTTCATTCGGTACTGCCTCAAATTACAACCTGAGTGGATTTAGTGACAATATTATTGCAGTTTCATGCACAGAGTCTGTTCAAATTTTCTCCCGATTTTATAATTGTTTTCAAATCCAATTTGATGCCATTTTTTTCTCAGTCCTAATTTTCATTTTCTGGTTTTCGCTCTTAAATGTAAAAACCTAATATGATGAAAATTCCAATTTTCCGGCTGGCATGGCCATCATTTAAACAAAATTGAATAATAAAAAGTCATTAACATATTACAATGAATGAACAGAACAAGACATTTGTCTGCTGCCCGCGCTACTCGGCGAATGTCACAATTATACACAACGCTGGTTCTACGATTCTTACGAGCAACGCTGTCGACCGTTTTATTACGGAGGATGCGGAGGTAATGGCAATAATTTCGAAACCGAGCACGATTGTTCTGGTCGTTGTGAAAAGTCTCTTTCGACACCTGCGCCACCTGCGGTCGAATTCAAAACCGGTAATTTTTAAAATCCAAACTTTCAATCAACAAAAATGTTCAAAAATAAAAAATGCAGATCAATGTTTCACATATTTAAAAAAATAATATTCATAATAAAAAAAAAAAATATTCCAACTTTTCCAAATCGACTGCAAAAAATGAAGTAAATTCGTATGAATTTTTAGAATTTTGTTTCCTTCCTGACGAACGTGGTACCTGCAACGAAAACAGTGTTAAATGGTTCTACGATAGTCGTGACGGTATTTGCAAGCAATTCCACTATTCGGGATGCGGTACCAATGGCAATAAATTTGACACAAGAGAAGAGTGCGATTACCGATGTGGTCAAGTGCAAGGTGAGTTGTGCAACCAAAAAAAAAAAAAAAAAAAAAAAAAAAACAGTTAAAAAAAAAGATCGAAATGAGATTTTTTCGATCTACTACAAAATTGTCTGCAACTGGAAATCAGGAGAAAAGTTAAAATTCTTTTAATTATGCAAACAGTATAAAAATAATGAAAAATAACATTTTTCAAAAATGTTTTTCCATTTTTTTAGACCCATGTGTCCTGCCTAAAGTGGTCGGTCCCTGCAATGGTTTTGTAACTCAATATTACTACGAGCGTCGAACAGATACGTGCGAAGAGTTCGAATACAGTGGCTGCGCTGGAAACAAAAATCGTTTCCACGACCGTCGAGCCTGCGAGGCGAAATGTCGACGAGATAGAGAGCCTTCACAACGAAACGAAACAAGCACGAGTGCGCCTGTGCGACCGCAACAAGTATTGCCGACGAGTCCAGTTTGTCTTGCGCCTGTCGATGCTGGTCCTTGCGACGGTGAGGTCACAGCTTATTACTACGACGTGACCTCCAAATCCTGTCAAGCTTTCATTTATGGTGGCTGCAAAGGAAACGCCAACAGATTCCAAACGGAGGAACAATGCGAAAGGCTCTGCGGACGTTTCCAGGGCCAAGGTAAGTCTTTTTCTTTTCCCGAATTCATTTACAAGAAATTATAAACATAAATAATTCATATTTTCGAAATTTCGCAACGAAATAATTACAAAATATCCCTAAAGTCCATGTTTGAGTAAAAAAAATCGAGTTCCATCGTCCGAAAGTTTCGTCAACTTACTTATTGTCGAGACTCCTTCGCTCCACTTGCGAGAACAACTTTAGCCGATCGCAATCTAGCGGCCGTAGTCCGAACTACGTCAAAACTTCCTGAACCGAATAGTGACTTGAAAATCGACCTTTCCCACGAAAAATCTTGCCTTTTAAACCACTTTCGAGCGAATTTTTTCATTTCGTAATGTAGTTAATCGAATGACAATTAATTCGAAAAAATTTTAATCAATTTACTGACATTTTTGGGCACCCAGACGCGTGCAATCTGTCATCTGACAGTGGACCTTGCAGAGGTGCTTTCCCCAAAATATTCTACGATCCCAGCGCACGTATCTGTCGTGAATTTATTTACGGTGGATGTGATGGAAATGCAAACAGATTTAGCAGTGTTCCCGAATGCGAGTCCGTCTGCATTCACCATGAAGAACCAACTCCAGCTGGAAATGACACAGCTCTCTCTCACATCGGTAATTTTTATTTTGCACTTTTAATTCCATTTTTATTACTAATTTATTGGGATGCATGTTAACTAACCGAGGTGTGTGGTAGAAAAAAAAATATTGATGTAATGTTCACTAACTAATGAGGAAAAAAAAAAATTATCAATGAACAGATGCTTCTCGGCCAAAAATTGGATCTTATTAAAATTTTGAACTTAGGTACAAAAATCGAAAAAAAAAACATTAAAACTTTTTAAAAATGTCAATGCTCAATGAGAGAAAAATAATCAATAAAGACTTTTCGTAGCCAATACATTAGAATAAAAAGTTTCGACATTGAAATGCAAATGAAAAGCAAACACATTTGCTAACACATTAGAATGAAAAGTTTCGTTAGAATGGCTAAGAATGAAAAAAATTAAATAAACAATTAACGGGTGATGGTTCAGCTATTTGTCGTGAGCCTGTGGATATCGGATCTTGCTCGGCTGGCAATTACAAACGATTCTACTATGACGACGACCGTCAAACTTGCATGCCATTCCTCTACACCGGTTGTGGTGGCAATCGTAACAACTTCAAGACCTTCGAGTCATGTCTTAACACCTGTTTCAGGAGTAAGTGCATCATTCAGTTTAAAAAAGCTTATTAAAAAATATTTCTGCATGAAAAAGTCATAATAATTCGTAACTGTGTCAGTAAACAATAAATTTATTGAATGATTTTCCATTGGATGACATTTATGGAACGATTTTATCCTCTGAGAATTTTCCATTCGTCACTTATTGGTCTTTGGATGCTTTAATGTGGGGGTAAAGCATGTTGGAAAAATATTTACACCGAAAACAGTGTTTTTTTCCACGTTTTACACGAAATTTTATCGTTTTTATTGGACTTAATTGGTTTACATTGATCAATTATTTGCAACAGCGAGTAACGAGATTGACGTTGGCAGTAATGAAGATCCAGAAGATCCTTGTGCCGAGGCTCACGAAGAATGTGACATCATACGATGTCCTTATGGCAAAGAGGCGTATGTCGATAACAATAACTGCAACCGTTGTCGATGTGCTGATCCTTGTAGAGTTCTTTATTGTCCTGATGGCACGAGATGTTCCATAACTCTCGTAGCAACTGGCGATGGCACTGAATATCGTGGAGTTTGTAGATCAAGTAAGAAAAACGTCAATTTACAAAAAAACAAAAGAAATCTTCACTAAAAAGTGAAAAAAAATTGATGATTGATTGAAAAAACCAAAAAAAAAAAAACGAAAATCTGCGATTTTTCAACAGCTTCGAAACCAGGAAATTGTCCCGTCGTTTCAAACAGCACACGCTGCGAGAGCGAATGTTCGACCGACGCTGATTGCGTCGAAGATGCAAAATGTTGTGACAACGGTTGCGGCACATCGTGTCTCGAACCAGCGCCTGAACCACAAACAACTTTAGCTCCGATTTTCAACATCACTGCTCCTCCGTACGGCGCTGAACCCGCTGCCATTAAAGCTCCTGAACAACCACAAGTCAGGGCTGAAGAAGGCTCTTACGTCACGATGACGTGCTACGCTACCGGTAATCCGAGACCAGCGATAACATGGAGAAAAGACACTACTGTGGTGGGTTCAATTCCAAAAATTAAAAAAAAAAGGAACGTAAACGATTTTTTTCCTGATTCGAAAACACACAAAATAGATTATTAAGAAAAATTTCTAAATTTCTACAAATAAATGTCGCGTGAATCTGTCAAAATTTAGCCACTAATGGGTCTTTTTGACCCCATAAATAATTGTCATTTCGATATTCTAAGTTTATTGGTAAAAAATGCATTTTTTCATTTCAAAAAAGTAAGAAATTTCAACTATTTTTTAATGTGTCATTCTTTTACAATTAAAACAACAATTATTCCTATTTTTTTGGAACTTATCAATGTTCGAAATATTATTTAAAAAAAAACAATCAATGCCGATTTTTTCTTGCTGAAAAAGTAGCTCGAAAGATTGAAAAAGAAAGCTGCACAAGATACAGAGTCACCGAGAGTCCCAACGTCGAGCAAAGTGTAAATTCATGATGAAAAATTTCAGATAAATGCAGCAGAAAAACGACGTCGTATACTGAGTGACGGATCTCTCCAAATCATCAATCTTTATACTTACGATCGTGGTACTTACGTTTGTACAGCAGACAACGGATTAGGACCACCAGCGCGAACGGAATATCATCTTGAAGTCACAGGTAAGAAAATATATTTTGTACTTGGAATGAAATAGAAAAATCAATTAAATTGGGTGCTTGGATTGGAGTAGCCGTTGTGTTGAAATAACTTTAGAAGATTAATGCAACCGTTATCACCAAAAATCTAGTCACTAAATATCTGATAAGTAAAACTAAAAAAAAAAGAGTTTTTAAAGACTGTACTTATAGACGCGAGCTCGCGATTTTGTTCACGAGATCAACTTTATCTTCGAATATTTAAAAAAAAAACCAAGAAATTGTAGACTCTTCCAACAACAGCTTTTGGATGAAGTAAGAAAAAAAAAGTAACGGTTGCATTCATTTTTTTTTTAGAATGTTCACAATCCCTTTGATTTTGTCTTGAATATTTATAGTCACTTTGGGAATGACGATTGTCTTGGAAAGTCTGTTAATTCCCATAACCCCAAATTTTCTAATAACATGAAAAATGCATTTGTTGATAATGAGGAGAAAAAAAAAGGTTTGTGGGTTAATGAATGTTAATAAAAATTCTTAGAGCCACACGACCATTCAGCTGCCATCGTAGGAGAGCCGAGTACATTTGTGACTGTAACAATGAATTCTCCAACGGTGTTACACTGTTACGCAATGGGTTGGCCCAGGCCATTTGTAACCTGGTGGCGGGGTGATCGCATGTTACCATTGTCTTCAGAATATTACGAGCAAGACTCGGACTATACTTTACTAATACGCTCGGTAACGATAACAAATCTTGGTGTTTACACGTGTCAAGCTTACAACGGTATCGATAGACCTGCTTCTTGGTCGGTAACCCTTCAAGCAATCGGTCCAGTTTACAACTTACGACCCGATCAGCTCGAATATGCTCAATATCTTGTCCAACCACCTAAAAGACCTGACAGACCCGCTACCGATCGCCCTCAATATCCTTACAGACCAATCAGAACTCAAGCTCCTGAAAATCAAACATACGCTCCTATTTATCCAACCCCACCACCCCCTTATCGACAACCTTACACTCCCAGACAATCCTACACTCCTAGACAACCGTACACTCCTCCTGGTGTTATTCCTATCATGACCGAGGCGCCACCGTCGTTCCCCAATCGTTACAGAGGTAAGAATCCTTCTTCGCTCCCTGGCGGATTAGTTCAATCAATTCTTTATTCGAAATCTCATTATTTCTGTCCTTGTTCGAAATGACAATCAAAATTTTACTTCAGTCAATGTGTCAAATCAGCTGAGCCACCATTAGTGGGAGAGAAATATCTCGCAAGTTCATTGTCACTAATTCGAAATTAATTTTTAATATATTTGCGAAAAAAAAAACATAGATGTAAAATATCAAGAAATTTTTTCGACGTTCAATGTCAAAAATTCAATGTCATTCGAGTTCTGGAGTTAGCTCCCTCGAGTCAAATAAATTGATTTTTTTTTTTCAATCTCTTGGGGCCCGTACAGTGGTTTGTGGTTCCGCAATTTTATCGTTCAGTGATGGACCACTTTTTTCAAAATATTAATTTCAAAATAAGAAAAAAATGAGATCGATTCCGATCCGCCAGAGAATCAATAAAAATTTCATAGACTCTTGCTTGCTGTGTTAAATAATTTTATTCTATAATCAACTCGGATTTGCATGTTGCATGATGCTTTTTGAGAAAACGCTTGATTGAGCATGTTGCCTTAACCATAACATAATAACAAAAAATAAAAAAATAGCATAAAATAAAAATTTACTGTATTATGAAGAAAAAAAAAATCTCTCAATTTTTTAATCTTATCGCATCGCTTTTTCGATCAATCCTTTTTTGAAATAAACTAAAAAACAAAAAAATCTGTCACTAAATCACAGTACCAGTCAGCGTCAACGTAACCACGGACCAAACCGAATATCCAGTAGGAAGTGACATCAGTTTAGGTTGCACGGTGGATGGATATCCGATCCCAACAGTTCTTTGGTACAAAAACAACGATCTCGTCCGTACAGATGACCGTATCAAAATATCTGGTAAATTAGCAACGTATTCATTTTTGAAAAAAAATTTTGAAAAAATTACATGAATTGACAATGAAATATATTAACAATTTTGAAAAGTTTTATTACGACGCTCTAATAAATTATTAAATGTTTATTTTCTTATGTTTTTTCAGAGTCAAATCGACTTGTTATTACGAGTGCTACGAACAACGACACGGGCACGTATCGGTGCGAAGCTTCGAATGAAGAATCGAGCAGTTCATCCAGCATTGATATTCGCGTTAACGGTGAAATATTTTTTCTTAATTTAATTATTCACTGTTTCTAAAACTCATGAAAGGTTCATACGAGTTTTAAACAATTAAACTTGGAATTGGTCTAACGCATGCCTAACGCGTGAACCTCCTTAAATATTTAAGAGATTTCTATGCTTTTTCAAAAAAAAAAAAAAAAAAAAAAAAAAAAAAAAATATTATTATTTTTGCCAACAGGTTTATACATCCATCCGGATTGTCAAGACAACGCGTTCTTTGCAAAATGCGATTTGATCGTATTCGCTAAGTTCTGTCAACACAAGTACTACGCAAAATTCTGCTGTAGATCTTGTACGGAAGCGGGTCAATTATCAGCAAACGGTCCTCATCTGAACGAAGCTAAAAAACGAAGGAGAAGAAGTTCCCTCGATCGTTGGCTCATTTAAAATGAAAGAGACGAAGAAATTAAAAACCAACAGACAAAAACATCGGAAAAAACATTGAAACAATGGAACAAGTAAGGGAGAAAAATGGAGATAAAGAAAAATCAAAATGAAAACCACTTAAAAGCATTGTAGTTGAATATTTCGGGAAAAACCGACGACTGACGAACTCTTCATCGATCTTCGTCGACGACTTTTTCGTCCGGATGCTCGTGCCACCTGAACAAAAAAAAATTGAACGAAGATAAGGAATAAAAGAGAAGGAGAGAGACGATATCGTCGATGAAAAAGTGGATTTTTCTTTCTTAAGATAAAAAAATAAATAAAATAAACCGGAAGTCGGAAAGAACGAATCGAATCTCGTTCACTGCCAAAGTCTTAGAACGTCTATACATACACATGTAGATACTAAGTACCTATTTACATATTAATGACTTATCGTCGATTTGGAAAAGAAGAAAAATTATCGAATCGATGGGGAAAAAATACACACAAAAAAAAACAAAAGAAAAAACAATACTAAGAATATAAAAACTCAACGACGTGACGTTGCTGTCACTTTCAAGCAAAATCACACATTTTACCTTTTATAAAAACACCATAATTATATGAACATATACACATATCGTTCGTCGAATATCATATGCCTGAAAAAAATAAGGATTTAACTTAAATAAGTGAACGGAAAAAAGTGTATATGATATGTATACGTAGTTACGTCGCGTGCGTTTATTCCAGGCATTGGCGCTCTTTGTATAATGAATATTCCGCTATATACAAAATATTCCATTAGCCAAGATTCACAGGGTGAAAAGAGCGTTTGATTCTGAAGCAAAAAGTATTTGGATATTTTTCTCTACGATGAATGGTTCGCGAGATATTTACGAATTAGTAACGAACGCTTCTGATTGGCTGTCACTAATTATTTTATATCTCACGAACGGTACGTCGTATCGAAAAATGGCTAAAGACTTATTTCTTCAGAATCGTTCAATCTACTTACCCTATTAATCTTGGAATTTTAGGAATATTTTGTATGTATATAAATGTATACTTTATTAATTAATAGTTTTAATAATTACGTGGTACATTTTTAAGGCTATTTAGAAACGTATTTACGATTATAGTATACGGGGACACTATTTGTATGCGAGAACCCCGTGCGATAATACAAAAGAACGATAAATGTCTGTCATTTATTAACTCTCACGAATAATTACACACAAACACACACAAGAACACACGTATTTGTACAGTTGTATTTTATTAACGGTAGAAAATTGCAAGGTCTATATTTTCATGTGTACGTGCTTTTGCTCTCGTAGACGCATTAATTTATTGATCGATCGGTAAACCCTTTTTTTTTTTACTGTAAAAGTCTTTCTAATAGATTATTATCTTTTTCTTCGAATTTATCAAGTCAAAAATGTTATAAATATGGTTATAAAATACTGTTTTCTTGATTCCAATGATCAACAGTTTCATTTCAATTGTATTTTGACTTCTTATCACGCCATAGGCACTCCGAAGACAATCCACTCCGAAAAACATCGAGTACATATTTTATAAAACGAAATAATAAGATTAAAATTCATAGATTTTAAAAAATACTGACAAAGTAGTGTAAACGAACAATGTTTGTAAAAATAAAATGACAAAAACGCATCAACCGAATGCAAGCAACAAAAAAAAATAGTAGAAATCAAGAAACATTTTATACCTGTACGTGTGTGAGTGGAAAGAAAACAAAAATCGATGTTAATTGTTGAAGACGATCGACAAACGATTTATTACATATCGATTGAGCCTAAAAAAACGCCTCTCGCGTCGGAGTAAAATACACTAAACACAAACACACACACATGTCGACACACAGACACGCACACAGTGCCTTACTATTAAGAGCTCTGAACTACAAATTGGACAAAAAAAAAAGAGAAAAAAATTTCGTAAATCTCTTGGAAAAAGAACAGAAAATAAAAATCAATATTCATAATTATTTAAATCCATTGACGAGCTATCGATTCCTCATGCAAACAAGTCCCCGGGCTGGATGTTAATTATCGATCTGACAGGCTAAACATTTCCAAATTCTCAAATATCAATGATTTATATATCAGAATATAAATAAATGTTTAATAACGAAAAATTAAAATTAATATGAAATGAATAAAAAAAAGTAATAAAAATTTGTTGAACTTCTAGTTTAATGGAAACAGAGCTGTGTTCTCCGTATCACGAGAATACATAGAGTAGCTCGAAATATTAAAAAATTAAGTACAGAAAACAAAAGTATATATATATCGAAACATTTCACTGATAATTCATATTTTATCGACAATAATAACGTTTAAGAGATTTCAACTACACATAGAAATTTAATATTCGATTATCTCATAAGGTGAAAATTATTATTATTCCTATTTTTTTTTATTTTCTATTTTTTTAATATCGTGTTTTTACCTTTTAGCTTTAAAATGTTTGAATTTTAAACATTTTTTCTTTGAATGGTACTACGCGATAATTAATTACGTAACGTCGTTGTTGCCATTGTTCGTCGTACATTTTCTCTGTACGAAATATTTGTCATGTCGAATAAAACAAAAATATTATACACTGTAGCGTTAAGATCGAAAATGTATCTATATATGCAATTAAATATGAAAATAAGAATTTAATTGGTATCTAAACATTTTTTTATTGCAATTATTATCATTATTAATTCGTTTTATAGATTTATATTTTATTTATAATCGATTTGATCATTGATTTATTTTATTGTGACGAATAAAATGTAAATTAGTTGTAATTTCATTAATGGATGATTAGATAACTATTAATTATGATGTTTTTTTATACTGAGTCTCGTGGCACGATTGGCATTCATCAAAAAACGTTTGTGCTGTTCCTCGATCATAGCCGTTCGTTGCATTCTTTCTGTTGCTATTCGCTCTATTTTATCGTACAAATCAGACTGCACTGTAATGCATTTACGAAAATCTTTACGATCCAGACGATAAACCTCGCACACTTCAATCGCCAAGACACTTGCAACTCTTCGTTGATCTTGTACCAAAAGTGCCACTTCTCCAAAATGTGCACCGTCGTCCAAATGGCAAACCTGTCAAAATTATTTTCCTCTTATTTTTAAATCTGCTTCACAAATTTTATTTTTACTCCAAAAAACTTGAAAATAACTCGATCCATTGCGAATTGATTTTTTTGGGATATTTTTTCGAACTTCGAATCCGAATTTATTCGATTTTTTTACATTTTATCTCGAGAGTTTGACGAAAAAAATTGAAATAAAGACACGATCTTACGTTTTTTTTTAAATTTTGAATAAAATTTCATTCATTTTTTGACGTTGAATGATTTTTTTTTCTATGACACAAATATTTACCTCCTTTCCAGTAGGCGTGAGAATAGCTACCGTTCCACTTGCCAAAAAGAACATGCAATCACCCTGTGTTCCAGCTTTTACTATGACGTCATTCGGCAGATACAACTCGAACTTCAAATGCGCAACGATTGAAACAAGAATGTCTTTTGGAAGACTCCTAAAAACTGCTACATTTTCCACCAATCGCCTTCCAGAATGTAACAAAATTTCTTGTCTCAGTTGTTCTTCGAGCCAAAATCAAAGAATTCATAAATTACAAGGATTTCATTGCATTAAAAAATCACTAACTTATTATTTCGATGAATATAAAATTCTAGTTTTTTTATTTTTAACTTCGACGAAATCATAATTAATCGACAAAAATTCTAAATGTTTTATTCGATCGAAACTATTGATTGATAAATCCTTTATTTAGGGGCAAAGAATAATATTTTTTTGTCCCTTCTCGATGTCTATGCTTTCGTCATAGAATTAAGAAACAAAAATAAATTAAAATTCATCAACGAGCAAAAATTCAAATAATTATTGAAAAATAAAAAATAAATAGATTTCCATAAAATTTGATAAAAACTATGGATCACGAAATAGGAAATTAATTTTGGAATACCAGAGAGATCCCTTAAAATATTTTTTTCCCTGAAGTAACTGTTTCTATATCGATGTTGATAATAAGAAAATAATCGTCTTTTCATGTACGGAGGCAGTTGTTTCTGTCTCGTGTAAGCAGACAATTGATTCATGATTTCTTGGTACTTGGATTCAGCTGCTTTGCTAACAGCTCGAATTTGTAAAAACATGCCTGAAAAATAAAGAAAAAGAAGCGGTTCAGTAATGGATTTAAAAAACATTGAATCAATAAATATAAGTCTAATCTTACCAATAACGTAACCCTCGAAAATACGCCCTAGAACCATGAGAATTGTGCAAACAATCGTATGACCTTGAGTCCTGGGTTCTATGCCCCCAAAACCACTGGCCAAAAAATTTTGTATCACAATAAAAAGGGCTTGACGATATCTCGCAGGTATTTCTCCTTTAGGAATATGTGACACCCAACAATCCTCACATTCCTAAAGATCATTTCCTAATTAATGATTTATTGAATTACGAACTTTCATAAAAATCTTTTTTTGAATATTTTTTAAATCGTAAGGTCATTTTACGTCTGCAGTTATTCGTAGGACGTTCATAATGAGAACTGGTGTGACGTAACAGAGACAAGCAAACCAGTGAATGACGTACAAAGAAAGGAGCAGAATGCTGACCATTCGATAAGTAAATTCTTTTATCTGTAAATACTACAAAGAAAATTCCACTCAAAAATCAATTACGTCCTTCGTTCAAAGTGAAAAAAAAAAAAAAAAAAAAAAAAAAAAACATATTTTAGTGCTATAAAGATTACCACGAAGAGCTGATAAACGTAAGAGTTGAACGTAACGTAACGAGATATTTTCAGCAACGGTATGAGGTTTATAAGTGTCACCAATATGGACGATTCCCTTCCAGGAGTTTTTCTCCATTTGTGAGTGATACGATCGTAAGGAAGAGACGTGAGAATATCAAGTAAAAGGAATCCTTTGAGATATTTCCTGCAAATTAATAATCGTAATAAAAAATAAAATAAAAACATTATTTATATGAAAAAATATTAAGTTTTCCTGATCGTACGATGATTATAATGATTTAGTTGAAATGTTACAAAATAAAGTTTGAATTGTCGAAAAAATGAGTCACAAAATTAAGTTTAAATTGTCATAAAAATAAGTAACAAAATAATGCTCAATTATAATAAATAGTTGGTAAAATTACTTAAATACTTTTGATTGTCGAAGATTAATAATCATTCGTCGATTGGATGGAACGCCAGTGAAACAATTGAAAATGATGTCCAACCAGAAAAAGAAGTAAATTCCAGGATTCACTGTATCGATACGTACGAGTTCGTAATCCAGGACAATGAAACTAATCATAAAAGGAATGGTGATAAAGGCAATGGCGTATACAAGAGTCATTAAAATTTCCCATAGAAATCTGCAAAAAAAAAAAAAAAAAAAAAAGTTATTAGAAGATGGAAATTTGCAAATTTATAAATAAAATCAAAATTATTTGATGATTTACAGTACAATAGGCTTCAAAATTTGATCAAATAATTAAATATGATTTTGAGTCAATAAAAAAAAAAAAAAAACAGCGAAAATACCTGACAGGACTAAACGGATGAATAATCCACCATTCTGACAATTGGCACTGCCTTCGTCTTTCTTTTCTGACAGCTGCCAAGCTGTCAGCCCATTTGATAGACATTGGATGCCGATGGCTCATCAAACACCAAAGTTTCCATTTCTCGAACCAGCTCAAAGAACTCAGGAAAGGTGGTAAAAAGCTGGGAAGTGCAAGATCGGACTTCCAAGTCAACTCGCACTCGTGCACGTTTTTTCGAATTTCCTCTTGCATTTACTTGTCAATAAAAACTACGAAAAAATGTTAATATTTTAAATAATATGAAAATCTAACGAATTACGAAATTCCTTTGAGCGTGGTATCGCCAACTTCAAGAGCATCGAACGTAAAATAACACATCTTCATTTATTTTCAACATTTTTATGTAGTATAAAAAGTATAGTGTCTATTTTGTTAAAATTAATTAACGCATATGTACAAAATGTATTTTTTTATAAAATAAAAAAAATTAAAAAAAAAACACATCACGTTTCTATTGTTTTTTCACATTTATAAGTATGACACACATTATTATAACTATTAGTCTACGATTAAATATTTTCAGCTCACACATAAAAGTTCGAACATGAATTTGCTCCAAAACTTAAATTACTCATTGAATAAAAAGTACAATTTGTAAAGAAAGTTATTCTTTTGAAATTGAAAAAAATTACTAAGGAACGTAAAATTCCGATTAACCCAGAATCCACAAAAATGTAAAATTGACGATGCAGATTCGCGTCCTCAAGTACTAAAAATCCCGAGTATTCATTTCCGAAAATGAACTCAACTCCAAGAATATTTAATTTATAAACAAATATAACTTTTAGACACGTTCGAAAATGTTAAAAATCACTTTTCATAGAAAGTGATAACTTTTGTACATAATTGTAGCATATTCTTACACGTAACGCACGATTATTTCATAATTTCGTGTATAATATAATATTTAAATATATATATATATATGTTTATTAAGATATATAGAGGTGCCGTCGTCGTAGTACGAAATTCGTTCGTACTCAAATGAAAATTGTATTAAAAAATAATGAATTTTTAAAATTTACCTATTCCTGATAATAATAATAATTAGAATAATATAATTATAATAACAATACCAATAAAATACGTCATATGCCCGAGACTATCGAGTTTTTGAGTGAATAATTTGGAACTTTTTCTTCTTAGTGAAGACCAATGCCAAATAATTCACGACTCATGCTGTCAGTCCTCGAAGCTCGACGAAGTTGACTACGGCGACGAAACTCCTTCCATCAGACGGACGCTCTTTTAACACGAAGGCTCGCGGTGATCGAGGGTGGACGATATCCTTGATATCCACCCGATTCTCTCAGCAACTCTGAATTTGCGGTACCGAGACAAGTGCAGGAACAAACGCTGACGCAGTCGTCCGTCTCGTGCAACATTGGAACATGACCCGCTAGTATTTTTCCATTTACTGCTACCACCTCACCATCTAACGTTAAAACGTGGTGCGAGGCCGATTGCAATTCGTTGTCGTCGCGTCTCACTTCCTCCGCGTTCCTGTCAAAGATTATTATTTTTTGTTAGATTTCGGAAATTTCACAACGTTACGAAATACTTTTTTGTCGATATGGTTATGAGACATTTGAGATTTATTGTCAAGGAATTTTTGGGATACTCACATTGTCATGAAACGAAGTACCAACAAATTTATACTCGCAGCTACTACCGCCAACCCGAAAAGAATGAAAACCAAACTCAAGGCTACGTATCCTGGCTTTGTCGAAAGCGCTTGATCGTTCTGAAAAATTGTAATAAAGGATTTTTTTTAAAAAGACCTTTTCAGTGTAAATAACAAAAAATCTAAACTACCATAAACTTGCTGTTTAATTACAAAGAGGAAACTTTGTCGAAATTTTATACAGTTTTACTCGAAACGTTTTTTTTTTTTCTTGCAATCATCAATCACCTGTAAAGCAACATAATCGCCAAATCCTATGGTGGTGAGCGTAACGAAACAGTAATAAAAACTGTCGAAATAACTCCAGTGTTCGTAACGTGAAAATACTGCAGCTCCGGTCGTGATTATTATGCTCGATAACATTCCAGTCGCGAGCATAAGATTCATTTCTGTAGCTTCGGTTCTGTGGCACTTTAAATATTTTTTAGCACGTCTTATTACGACCGATGCTACTTTGTTTAAACGTTCACCTATACTTTGGAACATTACGAGACCCAGTGGAATTCCAACCATTGCATAAAGCATGCAAAATGCTTTTCCCCATACAGTCACAGGCGTCGAATGTCCATATCCTGTGGAAATGCAAAAAAAATATATTTTCTTGATTAAAAAAACAAAAAATATTGATTGTCGATCAACAATATGTAAAAAAAAAAATATTTCTTGTATTTTAATCATAAAAAGATTATTAATTGTTAAATTTTTTTCAAATTATTGAGAATTCTAAAAGAATATTGTAGAAATTTCAATTAAAATTAAATATTATAATAAATTTTCTTTGATTATTTTACTTTTTGATTGAGATAATTATGAAAAATATTCGAATAATGATTTTCGTGTGATTTGAGTTCTATTTTCATCTTTAAGGAATGCGAAAAAAATTACTTACCAATCATCGCGAGCACGACAGTCGCAAAATAAAAAGCACCGGCGAATTTCCACTGTGGTCCAGCTTTGTGAGGCTTGTTCTCAATTATAACAATTTCCACCATTCTATAATCCTCCTGAGAAATATTGTACTTTCTCATCATGTTTCGTTTGACCTCTGGGACAAAAATAATTAAATATTAAACGAATATTCTTAGAGCCATGAGCGCAGGTTTCACTAATGCAAAAAATTATTAAATTCGATGATTAAAAATATACAATTAATTACCAGACAAAAATTCCCAACGTTTGCGTTCCGTGTCGGATTCCAGTGCATCGAAAACGGCAGCACCAATTAATAAATATGTAAATGTGCACACGACCAGAGACAACGTTCTAACGTTTTGTCTCTTCATTGCGCATTGACTGTTAATTCGATTTTCAGAATTTCAAAATATTTTCGAAGGATAGTATTTTCTTTGTGATAAATTTTTATACTGCAGCAAATTACTAATTTTTTTGTAATTATTTTTTACAAATTAAATCGCAAGTTTGTTGTTCATTCGAAAAATGAGATGCAATATTTGAAAAATCGAGAATAACTCGATCGAAATTCCAATTTTATTATATTCATTTTTAGAAATTTTCATCAATTTTTAATACGTCGATTAAATTAAAGAAAAAAAAATCGCCTCCGAGATACGAACATTCCCTCGCTCAAGCTCCGAAAGCACGAGATGAACTGAAGTGCGTGGAGCCTGTGGAGCATCGCGGAGCTTGAGAGTATTGATCGCGTCCCCGGTACGAGCCTTTTCTATCAACTGCCGTTGCTGTAGCGTCGATAAGTTTTTTTTCTCATCTTCTTCATTCTTAATCGTCGTATATGCGCATAAAAATATCTCGAATCCTATTTTTACATGCCCTCAGTGCTTTAAATACAATTAACTAACCATTGTCGCCAAAAATAAATAATTTTTTCCCAAAAAATCAAATTGAACGAAAAATCTCCAAATTCTCATTAAACACCTCATTATTCAACCAGTTCTTTTTATAAATTGATTAATTTTTTTATTCATAAATAAAGATAACAAAAAAGATTGTATTGGAGTAAATTTGGTTCGATTTTTTGAAAATTATTCATTGACGTAATAAACGTTTGTAGGATTCAATTATTTCGGATTGCTTGTAATTCAATGTTCAATTTATGATGAAAATTAAATTTGAAAAAAGCACCTGATTTAATATCATTGGAGCACTTTACTATTTTTTTTTTTTTTTTTTTTTAATATTCAATATTACGATCTGTTCGTTGATTTAAAGGAAATTAAGAATATTAATAAGTGTATTTTTTGCTGCGAAAAAAGAGTCGTTTCGTTGATAATCTGTGTATTTATATTTTCATTTGAATAATAATAAATATAAGTTGCTATTTGTTTCACTAAATTTGAGAGGAAATTCTAAAAAAATAGAATTTTTCGAAAGATACGAGAAAAATAATGTAATCTAAGGTTACAACTTTTTTTTTTCATCAGTCAGCGTCCATCGAAGTTGCTGCAGGACATTCCACCGTTTCGGGACCAGATTTCGCGGCACTTTTGTCTGCCTTTGATTTCCTGAGTATTGCTTCTTCCAAATTTTTCTTGCCCCATCGGCGAAATACGAAATTAGGCAAATAACGCAAATCACCGTCCCATTTTTGTAACATTGAGCATTGCGAAGCTATCATTATGTTGGGAATTTCTGGAAGTAAAAATATTCAAGTTTGTTATCGATGTTATTTAGGAGAAAATAAAAGACATGAAAAAACTAATGTTTACCTATTCCACAACCTTCGTATTCGTCCTTCTCACGCTCTTTTGACAATCGTAAAACGTCCTCGCGACTGGCGTGACTTTTGTTCTTCTTTCCAATGACACTGTTTTTCTGAGCTATGAAATCAAGCTCTTCATCGTGCCTTGCTATGTACCTGAAAAATTCATTCAATTCCATTGAATTTTAATTCAATCCAAAAATCGTCACAGCTGTTAAAGTTTAAATGGCTCACCCACTTTTCTAGTAGTTCCATTGTTAATTCTGGAGTATATGGACACACTCCTGACACCATATTTTCTTGGAGCCACAGCATTTTTTCTCCTATCAACATTTGCTTCATTGAACTTGCTTGCTTAGCACGAGTTCTATTTGTTATTCTGAAAGTAGAAGATTTTGTAAGAAACATCATTTCGTAATTATACTGAATTTACATGATAAATATAAAATACATATTTTTTCACAATGTTTCCATTTCAATGAACCAGATACAATGATAAATTTAGTGGCACCGATGTTTTCTTTGATCGGTTGAACTTTTTTTTAATTACATTTTTTTAAATCTAATAATTTTTTTATTTGATCTTTGATTGTGCGTGAAATAAAAATTGCCAAGGCATTGGCATTTGCAATAAATATATATTTTACTAAAAATGTTCCGTTTTGTCAGAGCGATTGTGAATTTAAAAAAAATTTGTGTATGAAAATGAGAATTTCTCACTCATTTCATATCTAAACTTTATTCATGATACATAATTGATTACTTATGGATTGATGAGTTAGTTATTAAAACTTAAAATATTTAAAAAACTTACTTTATAGTTTTCTTAGCGATGGCAGCGGACTTCCTGCTGTTCGGATGAATCATTTTTTTGACTTTTGACAATTCCTTCTTCAATGTGTTCGACTGAATTTATAAATAATCATATATTCAGTCAATAATAAATTTCGCTTAAAACAAAATGTATGAATATTGTTTTTTTTTTTCTTTTTTTAAAGATGCTCACCATTTTTATTTGTTATAATTATTCTTCTATGAATGTAGAAATATGTTCAGGATTGTTGTATTTTTTTGTAGATTTTGAGGCTAGGATCAACCTAATCTCTTTATCGGTGTTGAAACTATTGACCCTTACTTGCAATTGAAGAATCAAAAACACCGTAACTAGGCAATTTATTAATTTCAAAAAATGTTTTGTTTATTAGCTGATTAACTAATTAAAATAAGAGTTAAAATTACTGACAGCTGAAAAAACAATACTTCTACAAATTTCCCGAGAAACACGTGGTATTCGACACCTACGGTTTCGTGTTCACAGATGGCTCCAGCTTTTTATTTTTTGGCGGTTGATTCAAATCCCAGAAATGTCGCTAAGAGGTCGCAAGTGTCGCGTACATTTCGTTACACTTGGCGCACTTGGCATCGAAGGTCGGGCCGGCCGTGGGCCGAGGGGGAAAAAGCTCAAAGCTGCGAGTTTTGTGTACACGTACACGTCATACGTGTATGAATTCAGAAAAGTTGAAAAATAACATGTTTCTACTTCTCCATTTAAAAATATACGTCTAACTGCATTGTAAAAGTAATACGATTGAAAAAAATGGAGACACTTTATCATCAGACGAACAAGTTGGTTCAAGAAACACAACATTTGTTCACGCAGCTGGAAAGAAAATCGCCTAACCTCGATCCTAATGTTGTCGAAAATGATATAACAAGCAAAATTTCTACTATAACCAGGTATTTAAATCAAAATCAATTCTCCGACTATGATCAACGATTTTTTCTATTAATCAATCGATTATTCCGATGAAAAATATATTGTTGAAATTTTCATAGACAAATAGTTCTAATTGTTGTCAACTTCAATGAGAAGATGACAGCTTTGAATATTTATAATTCTTCAAAATAACAATAACGAACAGCTGTCATGATTCTTTAGATCTCAGTTTATAACTACGACTTGGACCATAAGGCTTTTTCCTTACTTTGCAATGTAAAGCAATTCTAATCCTTCGAACCATTCTTTAGTTTAGAAAAATCTACGATCGATCCTTAAGATTATGAAATATTTTGAAATCAACTGGAATATTGTTCTCCAGTGCTTAATTTTCTATAAAAATTCAGAAATTTCTTTATTATCCATCCACTTCTTAAATAATATAAATTCCAATTCCATAAAGTCAGAAAATTCATATCCAGACAACTTTTTGTAATACTTTCCTAAAGAAAAGGAGGCACAATGAAAGTTTGAATTTCTACCTTGAAAATGTTAAAATTTTTTACCATTTTATACACGTACTTAAAAATTGCAGTGGAGATGAATAATCTAAACCTAAATTATAAGGCAAGCAATAAAAATTAGATTATTTATGATAAATTCTTATTGAATAGAAAATAAATAATATCATAACTGATATAGTGATAGAATTGTAATTTTAACATTATACAACAATTTACTTATTGTTGCATCATTTGTGCAGTAATTGCGAACGACTGGACATACTGTGTCTGAAAGGTCCAGCGTCACAGCGTCAAAATGCAAAGATGCGAGTGGATCAGCTGAAATATGACTGTCGTCATTTGGCGGCAGCTCTGAATTCCTGGCGGAGTCAACGAATGAGGGGAATGCAAGAAGAAGCGGAGAGAGAAGCGCTGCTCGCCCAAAGATTTACAACGAACGATCATGTAGATATTATGATAGATCCTAACGTTCAGCACAACAGTGGCCTGAGAAACGCCTCTCACGGCATTGACAATCTCCTACAGCATGGATCCGGGATCCTAGATGGTCTTAGATCGCAAAGAATGACGTTAAAAGGGGCTCACAAACGCCTCATTGACATAGGCAACACTCTTGGACTTTCAAACACAACAATGAGATTTATCGAGCAACGAGGACGTCAGGATGGATTTATCCTCGTTGCCGGCATTCTCATAACTTGCCTCGTCATGATTCTCGTTGTTGTTTATCTCACATAGAATAATTCAAAATTCACATTCCTGGGTTTTTCAATATTTTTGTATATATTAGACGTGATTAAAAGTTTGTTATGCGCTTTAAAATGCAGAAAACAACGGTCGTGTATTTTGTAGATTTATTGAAACAATGTCCACTTTTTTTGGACTTTCATTTTTGTTTCTTTTTCTTGTTGGTATTTCTTTCAATTTTCATCGATTTTTTGGGGTTTTTTTTTCTTTTCTTTATAAGATTGCAAAAGATTTTTCTATCTGTTGTAACATTCAAGTCGTTGTCTTATAGTGAAAAAGCTTTAAGCAGATTTTTCAATTTTTATTTATTCTTGTATTTTCTGCAATGAGTGATCTTGATTTTTTTCTAATAAATTTTTTAAACAACTTTGCAGTTCGGACGACGTACAAGGTACTTCGTAAATTATGACAAGAGTGATTGTACGAATTCTAACGATACTCGACGTCTCTAGTTCTATGAAGATATGAGTCAAAACAATTTTTGACACATTTTACTTTTTTTTATTTTTAAGTTAACAAAAGTTTCCTTTTGATCTGTTATGGAGGAAAAAAAATGGGCTACTTTCCACCAAGATTTCTGTCGGCGCCTAGGAGACCCATTTGCCTCTCCCCCTTTCTCTTTTCTTCGTCCCAAAGCGGCCTAAATAGAGGTTTGATTTTTGCTATCTCATCACGGACATGCCGAAAACGGTTCAAACATTGTTTTCTCAATTTTTTATTCTGAGCATATAAAAATTCGATTTTTCTGTTTCTTATATTTTGTTCGTCAGAATAAATTTCGTTGATAATTTTCCTGGGGAAGAAAATTTAAAAAAATGGATAAAACTTGTTTGAATGTTAATTTTGAAGAATATGCTCTCGAGAGATTGGTAAAAGCGTTCGTCACGCGATTGTTGTGCCTTGGGAAGCTGAATCTTTTCTCCCCTCTCTAGTTGCTCCTTCTTTTTCTCCCTTTCTTCTTTCTCGGTATAAAAAGACGAAGACGCGTCGTAGGGAGGGAGAGAGAGAGAGAGAGAGAGAGCTCTTAGTGTGGCGTCCCTTCCACACACCGGTCTTACCATATATAATATCCTTGGCCGGAGAGTAGAAGAATTTTTTCAAAAGCATCATTCCATCGTTCGCTTCGGTCGGGTCAGGACGCATATTCGAAAGGACGATTTTGGGTTTGAGTTTAAATCAAATCGTTTGCTGGCGAGAGAAGAGCTCCACGAGGGCGATTGTCACTTGGACGGCGTCCGAAGAATTTTGCATCCATGGAAACATTTCGATCTTTTCGATCGTGTCCGTTTGCCTTGGATGGGTTTGAATTCAGTCCACGTTTTTATATCCTACTCGTGACTAGATCCACACTCATCCATGGAGTTCGGACCGTTACCAAATTTCTTCCTACGAGAAGGTAATATTGAATTGGCCAAAGAAGAGGAGAAACAACATTTTTCCTGTCATCTAAATAATCGTCGTATACATTTGTGATTTTTAAACTAATGATTTTAAAAACGTTCCAGCGAATCTGTGAGAGGCAATTCGAATTTTCATCGCGATGCTTTCGTTTCGAAGGTCCTTTTTGCTGGAAAATATCGGCAGCGTCCCCTTTGTTTTCTTCGGCGTCCTCGCTTCTCGCGGTTCTTCCATTTTTCTCCCTCATTTTTTTTTGTTTCTCGTTTGTGCACCAAAAATTATTGCAAAATAATGTTTTCTCGTCAAATTCAAGGAAACGAATAATAGATTTTAAAAATAACGTTTGTCTTGCCTATCACGCGTAAATAAATCGTAAAATCTTCCAGTCCCAAGCCAATGGCTTCGAGATTCCTTTCAGTTTTCTTTGTGTGTGGAACACCTGCCGTATAATTCCCCTACAACTTCTCTCTTCTCCCCCTTTTTAGCCTCCGCTCTGTCCGCCCTTTTGCCTCTTTTCGTCCGTCCGTCGTCCTTCCTGAATAACGGTAAATCCCCCCCTCTCTCCCTCCTTTCTTTCCCCTCTTCTTTCTTCTCCTCCCATTTGGCAAGAAACCAAGCCTCTTGTGGGACTCTACGAGCCCCACTCGATCCCGACTCTCCAAGACCAGGTACGCTGCTTGGGCCACTTGGAACCTTTGCCTTCGTTCTACCCTTCCTTTCAATTCGGATTTTCTACTCCAATTCATCGCAATGAAGCTGTTTTTTTTGTTTTTTTTTTTTTTTCATATTTTTACTGACCAAAATATAAAATTCAACTTTTTTTCCAGCACATTTCTTTTTTAATCTTCGTTTTTTTCGTAAAATCGTGAGAAAATAAAATGTATACGAATTCAAGAAATTTTTTATCGTTTATGAATTATTGGATGTCGATGAATTTTGGCTTCTTCGTAAAACAAAGAATTACAATTGCACGGGAAGTTTATTATTTCATTGACATTATATTCAATGCCATAAAATTTGACGAATTCAAAAGTTTCACTTTCTGTTATTAAAAGTATTTCTCGAAGTCGTAAACTCCTCTAATCAGTCAATTTTTTTCAATTATATTCTTAGAATTCTAATTTTGAATCTTCAAACATTCAGTTTTCTAATTATAATAATTTTTAGTCTCGTTTTCAATCTCGAATAAAAATATTTTTGATGGGTTGGTTCGAAAACGAAAAAGAAAACAATAGTAATAAAAGAAAATATCAAAAGAGTACAAAACTGTTACGACTCTTGGGTCTTTTTTATATTTTTTTCACGATAGTTTCCTTCTCGGCTACTCGAAGCTTTACATCGGTGATAAATCTCGAGACAAAATTTTAAATCATTTTTTTGTTTCTCATAATAATTTTCAATCCGTTGTCGTCTTAAAATTTCGTGGCAGATTTAAAAATTGACACTTAATTCATCTCTTTGGACACGCATACGCGAGAAACAATTTGTGCACGTGTATTTGATGTGTTTACACAATATTGAGAGATGCGACGTGGTCCTCGACAAGAATAACTCGAGGCTTTAGAATAATATATTTATATATCAATCTGAATCGATTGTCGTAATTTTTAATAATAAATAATGTCACGGTGTATCAAGTACTTTGAGATTCTAAGCTCAATTGAGCTAATCGCGTTTTTTCTTCTTCCTCTTCTTCCTCCTCGTTCTCAGAGACACATGACGATTCCGGATTCGACATAAGATCGTCCAAAGCTCGTCTTATTTGTCCTCTTAATTGACCAGCAGCTTTTCTCACCGCAACGTTATTCTGTTTTATTTGTTTCGCACATCCCAATAATCCGTTCCACGGCGAAGCGCTTGTATTCGTCAAATACAATTCTTTCCACAATTGAATACTGACCGGTGCCACGCTTGGCCAAATCACACCCGCGTTTGGCTCGTACAATGGATTTAACAAATTTTCCAGTATTTCCGGTTGATTCATGTGCGACCACAGACTGTAAGTTCGTTCGGGGAGTTTCAATTCCAATCTTTCCGCTTCCGAATCACCTGAAATGTTCAATTGTTAAAAAAAAAACAATTTAATAAATATGGAAAAATTAATAAGTGAATAAAAATGATAAATAAATGACAAAAAAATTTTTAATCAGATTTTTAATATTTGATGCTGTAAACGAATTTTCGAAAAAAAAAAAAAAAATCAGCCATCGATCAAAAAATTATGCAAATTAATTTAAACAGTAACAGTCTTTTTATAAATTGGATTTTTCCTATTTAAAAAAAAATAGACTTACCAAGAAATGTTCCATAATCAGAAGAGTAAGAACGTTTGAAAAGTTTGATCAAGAGCTCCGTCGTGTATTCGAAGCTATATTGAAATTGATAATGCAATTGATGGAGACAGTCGAGAAAGAGAAGGAAAGTTGGAGCGTGAGGTGGATTTTGAGAATGAGAAGGATGATACGGGCCGTATTTTGTTCGACTGAAAAATGGATGACCAGCCTGGAGCCACTCGCGTTCTATGAGAGCCTGGAGACCTCGTACTGTACGACAGTCGGGGTTCAGAATCGTTTGGGCAAGACTTGTCACTACCAATGTCGAATCGCGACCTGCACCACCTGAAATCATGCGAATTAACACAATAATTCTTTTGTTCATTATTTTCTGCAATTCAATGTCAACATAATGGGAATTTAAAAAATAAAATTTTTCTTCCATTATAAATAAATACTCATTACAATTAGTTTTTCAAATATAATGACATTCTAAATTCCAGCAGCATCAACATTTTGAATTGCAACCCAAAATATTTTGACAAAAAAACACGGAAAACGATATTTTTCTTGACATATTCTGTGTAAAAAAAAATTTGCTTCTATTTGAAGCATGAAATGAAACGTTAAAGTACAATAATTAAAAAATAATGAAAATAATGATAATTGAAAAAATTACTAGCTATCGTGACGACAGGAATCAATAATGTGAATAATTTTTTACTCCAAAGTAATAAAAGTAATAATGAATGAACGAAAATTAATTATATTAACAAATATATGACTTGCAGTGAAACGTGATGTGCAGAAATTGTGTGAACGCTCTTTAAAATCACTGAAATATGTTTTTACAGCTTTGCCATTGCAAAATTGAAAAATAATATTATTTTATTACAAAAATTGATTACCATGTACGAGGACTGCTGCCGATTCGTTATCAAGGCACTGTGCTGCGACACAGGCGGCATTTAGGGCACTCTGGACTGCAGTGAGCCATCCGCTGTTATCAAGCCTTGATAGCCATTGCCCGGTAGAAGAAACGGTATCACCACAAGCTTCGGTCAGCTTGTAAAGGCTGTCAGCAAGCTCCGAAAGTCTCGGTACATTTTTATAAACTTTACGCCACTGTGGATATGCAGCATCGATTTCTGTACCGCCGCCTCTGGCTCGTGCACTTTGAGCCTGATTGGCTGATCTAGTGTCGATAATGTATCTGGAAAGCGAATAATTTTCATAAACTGAAGGAAAAATTGTCATGAAATTTTGATGAAATCCGATTTTTTGCTTTTTTGGTAATTGTACTTATGAATTTATGATTTTTTGTTCACATGAGGAACAGAAAACTCTGTTTAACGATTGAACGAGTAAGAATGAAATGAATCAACAATGAAAAAGTATGAAAATTAAGAAAAACGAACCCTCGTCGTCCTGCTCCAAGAACTGCGTTCAAAAGTCTTTCATCTTCTTTGCACCTTTTTCCAGTTGCACCACATAGCGGCTGACTGCTTCTGAATAAAATGCTCTGGAAAAGTGAACGACGAATTACAGAGTAAAAAACAATGCTTAGCCATGATGGAAAAAGTGATGAAAAAAATGTAGTGAGCGAATAAAACGTACTCCTCCTTCGTGCCTGTAACAAAGCACAGGAAATCTACCTCCGTCTCTGAAATTAGCTGAAGCTATAATCACTTGATCGTCTATGTGACGTGGCACTACTATCGCGGATGGATACGAATTACAGACTTTGTAGTCACGGTTTAAATGACTCAAACGCCATTCGTCTCCGTGCGATGCCAAAAGTCTTGACCATTCGGAAACTGGCGCGTATGCTGACCAGCCGTCCTCATCTTTTTTATTATTTACTGATCTTGGTCTGAAGAAAAATGGATACTGCGATAATTGATCTGGAATTAAATAATTTTTACAATTTTTTTAAAGCACAATATTTATTGGGCACAGTGGAACATAAGAAGCTTAAAAAATAAGTAGTTACAACAAATTTTTAAATAAGTTTGGAATTTTTAGAAACAAGTATTTGATGACGTTACCTAAAGACGATAGTTGCTCTAGCGTAGTGGCAATCCTGCTGAGATCATCCGTTGAATTGATATCCAATTGTAGGATTCGAAAATCTTTCAATTTTAATATTATACTCCCACCTGGGCTGTGACTATTTAGTTTTTTTTCTATAACGTCTATGTTTCGACAGAGCAGCTGTAAATACAAGTGTCAAAATAAATTTCGAAATGTTTTTTTACTTTTATTTCAGTATTTTTTAAATAAAGTGACAATCTTTTTTCGAAAGGAAGTCGTTTGTAAAATTTTGAGACAGATTCACATTTTTTTTTTTGGACAAAATAAGACGATTTTGTAGCTTTCCTCATAGATTTCAATCCTGTTTGTTTTTTTTTTGTTTTGACAAGTAGCATTTTTTTGCGGGATGTTATGTGAAATGTTTGGAAATTTTGAAATATAGATTTTTTTTTACCCATAGTTCTTTGCGAATGTCCTGACGAGAAGAGAGTAAGAGATGATGTCCACTGAGACATAAGGTTCCTTCTAGACAGGAATCACGACATTTCTCGTCGCGTTTTTGCCATAGAAGAACATTGTCGAGTTTTGGTACTGATATGTAATCAGAAAATTCGACCATCGTAAAATCCAAAATATTCCAACAGTACCTCGTGCTATTGTTTATTTATCGTTTAACGCTACAACACTTTGACATTTCCACATAACCTCCTAACAATTGTTTCAAATATGAATTTACGTTCGAATATTAGATAAAAAGATATTTAGTCTATCACGCTTTTCGATCCTTCATGAACTATTTATTTATCGTAATTTTTGAACGAACAGCCACAGTAATTCATGTTTGGAAACCCTTTTATTAGCTTTTCAAATAATAAAATACTACTTTTACTATCTCTCTCTGGTCACTACCATCGAATTACAGCTGATATGATAGTGCACTGTGCACTAGTGTGCTTTCGTCTCTGACGTTTGACCCATTTCATTTGACGCGTGCTGAATGACGTTTGCTTAGCTGTCATGGCGGACTATTCGAAAATGTTTGTATAAAACTGTGTAAATAATTGTAACGAAAAGCAATACATACAAAAATGTCGTTCAATTCCAAAAGTGACGATATTTTTTTGGGTTTCTTAACACAGTTTTTCACGAATGTGGTTTGAAAATTAAAGATCATTAGAAAAACCTTATATCGGAGTGTCTAAGAGCGCACAAAAGCTCGCGCCAGATACCATTGCCGTCATAAAGTTCATTAGAAAAAATATTTTAAATGTTCAAAAATAGAGGAAAAGGGACGTGTTGGCCTGCGATAATCTCGCAAAGGTCCTTGAATATGTAATAAGCGATAAGGATTTTAGTAAAGCTTTTGCAAAGATTTTTATTTTCAAATTCTGGTTAACACGTGTGAGAGTTTTTTTTGTTGTTGCATAAACAGATCTGCTTGAGAATAAATACGAACGCGATCAATTTTCCCGCCTTTTCACGAACGGTCGTTTACATTTGCCTACATTACCATCAGAGCGTTATAAATAAAAAAGTGTTGAATAATATTCGTTTTTTGCCTCGCAGATAAACAACAATGTATTTTTTTCCTTCTGGTTTTACATGAAAGTTACGGAGTGGAACACAACATTAAATGATAAAATCGTGCCATGTGTTGCGATAAAAGTGTGAAATATGCATGTATATACATTTAAAAAATGGTCGCTTTCGCCAGGAAGCCATTTCTGTGACTTTACCGTTTGGTAATAACGGAGTACGTTGACCATCGAACAGAATTCATCACTGAAGTAAATCAGTTACAGGGATATGTCATCGAAATAAGAGTAAGAGCAAAAGCACAGGAAGAATTCTGGGTCAGATTTAGAGGTTCGTCGATAAAAAAAAAAAACAGAACTGCAAACATAAATAATTGCGCCATCAAATTCTCATCTAACCTCGAGAGTGACAGGGGCAAAAAGCGCAGAGAATTCTTGCGTTTGGAACAGCCCATTCGTGAGAAACTAATGGAGAAGGAAAGAGCGGATATCGAAGGGTTTCGCTGTTAAAAAGGTACACAGACTTTTTTTTTAATCCTCAAAGAGCGTCTTGAAGAAGAGCGCCAGAAGTGTCATCGATCGAACCGTAAAATAATTGTTGTCTGCGGCGTGTCGACAGAAACCTCCCAATTACTGTCGCAATTATTATTATTACGTACATATACATATATATAGATATATATATTTTTTATCGCAGGTATGAGGTGTACGGGGTTCGAGAGTCACGTGACGATAGAGCTTGAGTGTACGGCCTAGAGATGGCGCGGTTTCTCGGTTGAGAGGCGAGAGAATTTCGTTGTCTCTCCGTTCTCCGGATTACGGAAAAAGGAAGGAAAGCTCGTCGGCCGTGAAGTCGTTGAGAGCCAGAGGGGACGCACACTTTTACAC
The DNA here is from genome assembly GCA_948107755.1 of Campoletis raptor. NCBI lineage: Eukaryota > Metazoa > Arthropoda > Insecta > Hymenoptera > Ichneumonidae > Campoletis > Campoletis raptor. The sequence continues at coordinate 20,680,376 of OX403624.1, forward strand.
GGGGAGACGCGAAGGAAGGATTATTTATTTCAGGAGAGAATTATACATTTTTATTTATTTTTCATGTCGATTAAGACTCGATGCTCCAACCCAGTGAGCCTTAAATTAACGAAAATAAAAGAGATCGACTGATAAAAAAGGAAAAGGATAGAACCTCGCCATTGTTTGCATTTTTCGTGCGATTGATGGATCGGAATCGCGGATCTGACACGTACTACGAGGTGAGTGAAATTTTTTGTTCTCTTCACAAGTTAAAGAGACTGTTTTTATGCCCATTCGCTTTTATTCATTATTACAATACTCCGAACGCTCGACAAAGAAAGACAGAGACTGTGTGACACACACACGTATACACATTTAGAGAACCGTTCCAACTTGTCCCAAGCTATAATCGCGAAGATCGCGCGCTCGTTGCCCACCACAACGCGCACCCACGAAACAACGACCAATTCCCCTCGTTTCGACCTTCCCAGCTATTTCGCTGAAATTTTCATTACTTAAAACTCCTCCTCCCATCGCGAATCCAAACTCCATGTATTTTTTTATTATTTATCAACTTATTTTTCAATCCCACGATCTTTTTGCCACGAAATTTCAAGCTTGTTCTCCTTTGTGTGACTTTCTTTATGTTTTTCTGTCAAAATTAACTGAACTATGTTGACACTTACTTCTCAATGGGTTTCTATAGATGTTTTAATTGTTTGAAAGCTTTTGACTTTGCAGGAGAGTTTGCAGCTCCATTGCTGTCTGTTGTTATGATTTGTGGACACTATGAGGTTCCTGTTAGACTTTTATATGCTTTTTCTGCATTTTTTATGGGGTTTCATCATTTTTACTATTTTTTTTTCATCTTCAGGAAGTTTCAAACTTATGAATTTTTCTTTAAAGGCATTTAAGTTTGGCTGATTTTGCAGAATAGATTTTGTAGCTCAATTTTAATGCTGTTGTCAACAGGGATTTTGCTTTATGGAATGCTTTTATTTCATGGAGGTTTCATTAAGTTTGACACTTTTATGTCATTGTTCAGAAGGTTTTTCACTCTGTGAAATTTTTTTGTAGAGTTCAGTGTTTTTCCTGATTTTGAAATAATTGTTGCCATTTGAAGATTTTTTGACATCTCGTTTCTTACATTTTGTCGTTATTACAATATAGATTTTGATATTTTTTTTATAATGGAAAAGAATAAATGATTGCCAAAAAAATGAGATTTTTTTGAAAATAAAGTTTCAGGAACTTTTTTAAAAATTTGGTTTTTATTTCATTTTTTCTAATAAGGGTTCATTGGAATTATTCGACTTTTAAGCATTGATAATTGGAAGAATTCAAATTAAACGAAAAATTGAAAACATGGTGTTGAAAAAATTTTGACTTCATTTCATTGCTTGTAATATTAAAATTTAAGAACATATTAGACCACATTTTTTCATACCTGTTTACCCAAGTGGATCAATGATTCATTCTATGTTTGTAAAGACATTATTGTTTTTCAAGATTGTAGTTTATCTCATAAACCTACTTCAACTTCTTTTTATAACTTTCATTCCTTGAGCGATTTTTTCATATTACGAATTTTTGTAATTTGCAAACTTGTAGCTAAAGTAAACTTTTTCAATTGTTTGAGCATTCAAAGACCAAACAAATGGTTTTGACCATTCAGAGCAGTCCAAAATGTCAATAATTTTTAACATTCATTCAAAACGAAGCAACAAATTGACAAAAAACTTCGAACAAAGCAGCTGGAATGACATTTGGACTAAAAATAATTGCCCACGATACAAAATTGTAAAAGAATTTTTAGTAAATTGCAATACTAATGAAAATTGGAGAAAAATAGAGCGATTCGTAGTTGTTAAAAAAAGAAAATCGTTTGAAATTTACTGCTCAATTCATTTTTTTTAAACCTAGCAAAACGATTCTTTCGAATATTTAGATTTTTTTAAAACGATTTTTTTTTACTCCAGGAATAATCGAGCATCAAGAGTGGCGATCAACGATGGATTCTCTGGTGAGCTCGAAGAATGATACGGACGACACAAACGTCCCAGAAACTTCACCAAAAGAAACCGTTGAGGCGGAAAATTCGGTAAATTCATCCGTTGAAGATTGTCCCATAGACATTAAAGAAGAAACAAATGCAGAGAAAGATGAGAAAAAAGATATTGCGGATGTTTCCAAAGCGGAAATAATTCCAGTGTCTGAAAATGGTGCTAGTGAAAATGGCGCTTCGAAAGAAAGCTCGAAAGAAGATTCGAAAGAAACAGTTGTGATAAAAGAAGAGGAAGAGACGAAGAAAGATTCGCCAATTGTGGAAACAAACATTTTGACAAAAATCGATAACGTCCCCAGTGTCAAAGTTACAAATATTTGTAAAACGAGGGCATCACCAGTCACAGAAACAAAAGACGTGAAACGGAAGAGAAGAACCACAAGGTAAAAAAATAAATAAAGAAAAAACTAATCAAAATTTGGCTGAATTTTTTACGCGTTGTGAATTTTTTGTACACTATCGATTCGTCGCTGCTTAAAACCCTCTCGGCTCAATAAGATTCGACTGAGCTTGTCAGTGTGAAAAAATGGGGGACGTGCTCGTCGTTGTACTGTGGCCCATGGGGAAATCATGGTTTCTGGCTAACGCATGAATACAACGTCGTAATTCCGCAACCAAATTACAGAACTGATTCGGGATTTACAAAAAAAAAAAAAAACACAAAAAGTTATTGCACAGCAATAAAATAAGTTTTTTAAAGGCCGATTCGTGAATATTCGGAATATCTAACTAAACGTCGTCAATGAAAATCAATATTTCTCTTATTTACATTATTTTCAAATTGTTACAATTTATTTCAAACGCAATCAGCCATAACGAAAACTCATGGTCCTCGGATTTAGTTAAGAGAACATAATTTTGCATTATTGCTGCAAAGGAACAAATAGATTTTGCAGAAAGCGCGTTAATAAAATTCGCACGAATTTATTCTTGTTTACGAATAACTCACTTCTTTATTATCTGGCTTTGATAAAAACTCGGCACAAACTTGACGTTTTATTATCACAAGCAGCAGACTTATGAAAAAGAGTTTATCGTTTTTGTGTTTTTTTTTTTATTCTCCAAAAAGCCGCGTTTAAACGAAATTGTCATGACGGCTTTACTTTCACACTATTGAAACGAATAAATGAATAATTGTGAGCGTTTCTCTCTGCAGTGACCAGCAAGAAGAGACGTCAATCGATGAAATCGAGACCCGACCCAAACGGGTGAAAGTAAAAAACACAAACGACAATTATTGCTGGCGATGCCACAAGGACTCGGTGGACGCACGATGCAGCGCTTGTCCACGTTCGTGGCATCGAAAATGCATGGGTGGGCAACCACCCACGTCAATAAACGAGACTTGGATTTGTGGTGAATGCGCGACAATATTAAGGGCTGAAAACGCTGAAACTCGCTCCGAAGTTGTGGCTCATATGTCAATCGATCACCTTTGCATGCTCCTCAAATATATCGTGGAACGTATGCGGAATTGTCCAGGGGTTCGTGTTTTTAAACTAAAATAGAAGAATTTTATTTTTAATTCACAAAAATCAATTACAAAACTCCATTTTCGTACATTGAAGCAAATTGCTATCGATTTTTCATAGTAAAATACAAAAAAAGTGAATCACAAAATAACTTCTCGTACAATGTAGCCAATTATTATTGATTTTTGCAGTCAGAACCATTCTGGAAACCCGTTGATCTCACTGAGGTTCCAAATTATATGGATTACGTCGTTAGACCTATGGATTTAAATCTCTTGGAATCAAACGTTCGTGCCAAATTATATGGCAGCACTGATGCTTTTATGGCAGATGCTAAATGGATACAGCATAATTGCATTGTTTTTAATACGTGTAAGTATTTTTTAACAAAATATCATTTTTTCCACAATGTTTATATATTTTTGTTTCTGACGTTCTACTACTTCAAATTACTAATCTTATAGAAGGAAATCAAAGATTGATTAGTTTTACGAGCGTTTTTACAGTTTTTACATTCCTGGAATCCACAATTTGTGGAACAATGTTATGTCCATTCATTTTCTCATATGTAAATCACAAATAAATAATTATCATTATTTTTCCCCAATTTTCGTTAAAAATTCAATAATTAAGTACAATTTTTATTGCACATTCGATCCGCTTTGATTAAAATATTCTACCAAACAGCGTATAATGTTGAATGAATTAAATAATTGTGAATAAAAAGTAAATATGACTGTTACGTATAATTGATGCTGATTTAAAGTATTCTCATTAGGTGGTGGAGTATACGCGGATACGTCAAAGTTGACGAACGCAGCGAAGCAAATAATAAAAACAGCGAAGCAGGAAGTGGCAGAAATCGAGGCTTGTCCGGACTGTTACGCGCGAGGTAGAAATTTGCCACGTCCGCATCCCATGTGGTTCGTCGAAGCGTGTCGTCGTCCGCATCCGTTGATATGGGCAAAATTGAAGGGATTTCCATTTTGGCCAGCAAAAGCGATGCCACGAGTAAACGGTCAAGGTCACGTGGACGTGAGATTTTTCGGGCAGCACGATCGTGCGTGGGTGGCTCCGAAAGACGTTTATTTATATTCGCGAGATCCACCGGCGCCGATGCCGAGGAAAAGGAAACTGGAGATGGCTGAGTGCATAAAAGAGATAACGCGACATTGTCGTAAGCTCGAAATGTCGTTTGGTCCATTTGAATTCGCGCCGGCAAAAACTCCTTACAATCCTAACGATCCGATGCAAATAAAAATAATGTTGCCACAATACGATCCATTGCGACCGAGCGATTCGAGTTCGTCGGTGGGAGGGACAGCGCATAGAAAATCACCGTTACGAAAACGCAACACGCCGCTGAAACGTAAGATCGACGGCGAAGTTTCGACGGTAGGAGAATCGACGGTCGAGTCATCAACGAAGGAACCATCGACCTCCCCGAAAACGGAGTTTCCGAATGAACTTGAAAAAGACAAGGAGATTTCGATCGTCGAGACACCGATTAGCGAGGCACCGAAACCTAAGAAACGAATAAGAAAATCATTGAACAACGAAACAAAAAACACAGTCGAGGATAAAGAGCCAAGCTCGCCGATTCAAGTGATCGAAACAAGCTCAACATCGACGATCGACGATATAGCGATTAAAGTAGGAACAATGAGCAACGGTTCACCGGAAACTCCGAGCAATAACACTCCGTTGAAAACGGTGAATCCGAGCAAAACAAAGAGCGAAAAGACTGGTGTGCCATTGGAAAAATCATTGGCTGCGTTACTGAGAACCGTAAATCCTAAAGGACGTCTGTCCCACCCTCGAAATTCCAACGCAAAATCAACCGGCACACCAAACAGCTCGAAAATGGACGCTAAAATGTGTGCGATCAAAGTTTACAAGCCAAAAGCTCGTATGCTCGACAAAGTTAACGCGGAAAAAGCGTTGAAATCGTCCAGCGATAAAGAAGGAGATAAATCAAAGGATCTTGATTCCCCCAAGTCAATCGGCTCTAAAACCGTCAACGGAGTTTTGTCGCCTGTGCCGATCGCGACTACTCCAACGTCCGGTAATTCCGAACCTGGTACAACCAGCGGTAGCGTTTCGTTGCTGCAAAATAAACGTGACAACAATATTATAATTACGAATTCGCTTTTAAAAACGTCGGGAAAGAAAATACCCCGTTTTTTGATACTAAAAAATGGACCTTTAGAGCCTAAACAAACGTCCGCACCTGTGGAAGAAACGAGTCCAAAAACCGCTGAAACTTCTACGCGTATGAAACCCGAACCTCAAGTTTCACCTCAAATTTTAGGCTCAGCATCCCAGAAAAAACAGAGTAGAGCCAAAAAAACGTTCCCTAACAAAGCTCCTCGTTTGCCACAATTGTTGCCGAAACTTCCGAAACCAGCGGTTAATTCATTAGACACAATGGTTTATATTCCGGCACAACAGAATGAAAACGGAATGGATTATCAACTGCCACCGCCCGAGGCTGGACCCTTAAGCTCGCAGCTCCACCGTGGTGCCAATGAATTAGTAAAACGCATGGCACAATTGATGGAAGAAGCCATCAAGGAAGCCGCCGAATCAAACTCCAACGACACTGGCAATAATGTCGACAGCCATCAGGCTACGATACATTCCTTACGATTGCAAATCGAACGTATGCGGTGGCAACATCAACAACAACTCGCTGAACTTAAACATAATACTGGTGAGTTTCTATTTAATTAAAAATTTCATCGATTGACTTATTTTCACTGACAATTGTATTCAAATTCTCGTAAAAAATATTCTCAAGTTCGAAGAACTCTTCATTTGAATTCGACAAAATGAAATAAATTAAAAAATCATCAACCTTCTCATTTTCGATGTACTTCGTGAATGTTTGAGGATTTTTTTATGCAAAATTGATAACTCAATTGCTAATTAGTTATTTAAATGTGCAGATCGAACGTTAAGAGAAATGCGGGCGAGTTTGGAGGCGGAAAGATTGCGAGCGATCGAAGAAGTCCGAAAAGAAGCTGAGGAGGACAAGGCCCGTTGCATCGAAGAAACAAAGTCGAAACAGTGGTGCGCGCAGTGTGGTCAAAAGGCACTTTTTTATTGTTGCTGGAACACTGCTTACTGCGATCATCTTTGTCAACAGGCTCACTGGCAAAAACACCAGCGAAAATGTGCTCAAAAACCTTCAAACGTTACCAACCCTCCCGGAGAGCCGAGTAACAAACAACATCAACAACAACAGCAGCAGGTGATGCCCAAGCTCGTAGTGGGGCCTAGAGTCAATTGGTGTAAGTCCCTGGACCCAAATACCTGTTATGTACAGCTTGACCGTGAAACAAAACTTTAATTTGTTATTCAGAATGATTATTTTCGTTTTTTTTTAATCAATATTTATATCGTACGAAACGGAGAATATTTGAAAGAGAAAACCGGTTTATTCGAAAAGGAGTTAATAATTCGGTGTTCTGACAGTTGGGGACGATTCACTCTTGATTCTCGGTCAAACATTTTTCCGGATCGCAATTTCGAACCTTTCGCGAATGAACAAAATTCCAAAAAAGTTCAGACATTTTTGAAACTTCGTAAACATTGATTTTCAATAATGATAATCCTAAAAAGTTATCAACATATGGTGTAAACTAAATATTCTTCGACGTATAATCGAGTTTTTGTTCCCACGTGTAAGAAATTAATGTACAATCACGAATTTTTCACATTTTTTTGTAGATTCATTATTATTTTCACAAAATTTCTACGACATCGACCGAACACTTTTCTCTATAACGCCTCCAACGAAAGTGGAAACAAGTACAAAAAGACAGAAAATCCTAAAGTATTGTAGAAACTCAACAAATTCATACGACGACGAATATTGTTTGATTTTTTTTTCAACACTTTGTTGATAACTTTTTGATAATCATATTATTGCTGATCAATATTCATAACGTTTTAAAAATACCTGAATTTTTTCAGATTCACTGCGAACCGCTAAGCACTGAAATTTTTATGGAATAAAATTATTGGTATGTGTAACTTATTCTTAAAAAAAAGCTCAAAAATATTAAAAACCTTTTCTGTGATATTCGATAGCTAAGGTCTGACTTTTATTCGATGATTTCATTGCTGTCTAAAAAAATTCTTAGTTCCGAAATATTTTTCTAACTTTTGGGAATGGGTCGTTTGATAAATATTTATAAAAATGTTTCGTTACGCTCAAAACTGGGATTTTTATCAATTTTTTGAATAAAAATGATCAATAAAGCAACACAGTTTTTGTAAAAAGGGTAGAAAAGTATTAAATCCGATCCGTCTTCGAATACCGGTTTTGCTAGGGACTGAACAAATAATCCGACACTCGTACGAGATTTCCATTGACATCTGACTTACACTGCCAAACTCTGGACCCTTCGAGAATATAGAAAAAAAATGTTATGCTCAAAATCGTGGGATTTTCTAGCCCTAAATTTCATTGATATTATTATTTTTGCAGAAAGTAAGCGGGAAGAATAATTCTGGCGTCGGGACGATAGAAGTATCGAGAACCGGTCTCCTGTCGTCGAACGTTATCACAAAAAATCTCAAGATCCCGTAACGCTCGACGTCACTTTTCGATGCACCTGTGAGAATTAGGACTGAAGATCACACATATTCAAAACAAAAATAAAACACAACCATCCACCTGACAAGTTCAAAGTCTCGAGAAAACACGAAGAAAAATTTCAAAATCTTGACCATTCTTCCAACCGCTTGTAAATAAATGTATAAAATCGTTGTACAGTAACTTAATTCTTATAACGGACGTTATAAATATTTAAATATAAATAATATAGGAATCCAGCTTCATTTCATTCATCGGGATTGCGGGCTTTCACTCTGGTTCATTTTACGTCAAATTATTCTATAGCGGTGCTGAAATAATTTTATGTATTGTGACAATACAAACGATTTCTTAGAGTCCTCGTTGTTTTTATTTCCCGGATATGCAATCTTTTTTCCTTTCGAAAACCCTTTTTTTTACCGCTGTGTCTCAATTTTTCATTCATGCCCCAAAAATATTAATAAAATCTACAAATTATTAAAAAAACCCAGTGTTGAATATTAGTAACGATTTTTTTTTGTTTCAACAGATAAATTTCGATAAATGTTGATAATTTCTTCAAAGTGATCTATATCAGTCGTACTGTCGGCAAAAATTCGGTTTTTTTTGTTCCAAAATTGTGTAATTGTGCCAAAAACAAAAAAAAACTTCATCATATAAGGAATCCTACGAACTCGCTTTTTTGTAGTCAAATAAGAATTCGAAAGTTTTTCTTAAAACGTATGTTTTGGACGACAAAAATCTTTATCCATATGTGCCAATAGTTTGGCAAAAATTGTGTACATAGTTCAAATATCTTTATAAACCTTTCTTACATTTTTCAATGTATTGTAAGCGTCGTTATAAAAACGAAATTTGTATGTAAAAAGTAACTCGATTTTGGCATCAAAATCGTTATATTTTGATTATATTTTTTGAGGAATGGGAATTAAAAACATTTATTCTGAGAATATTTCCACAAGAGATCTTTTTTTTTTTTATCCAGTGTAATAATTTCTATTTTTCAATTCGAATTTAATAAAAATGTTAATAGATGATAATCTATAATCAGAAACCATTCCTATTGAATCGAAATAAATTTTCGTGCATTACAAAAGTCTAAATTTGCCATTTTTAAAGTAAATGTGAAGGGAATCAAATGAGACAAAAGCCAAGTCGAATACTGTTTTTTATTTTTTTATTTTATCCACTCGTACGATTACAAGTTTTACTTAGCCTTTTTGCTCTTGATCTTTCTCATGTAGAACTCGAGTTCTTTGCCCTCGAGAATGTATCCGTCGGCTCTGCCGCATTGTCCGGGACGGCTGGCAACGCAGGCTGAAAATTGAAGAAAAATGGTTTTTACTAATGCCTCAAAATATTGTAACAAAACGAATGTTTTTAGTTAAAACGATTTTCAGTACGCTGTGGGAATATTGTCATCAAAACACTCAGGATGAACAACAAGTATCTCATCATCTATCGTTTTTCAAAAATTTTATTCCTTCGGAATTATTAAAAACCGGAAAAATTTTAAATTCATTTTTTTTACGTTCACTTTTGTACGAGAACTGAATGTAATTCAACAGAAATCATTGGATTTCCTGAAGTTAAATCTTGTCGTCAATAAAAATAATTTTTTTTTACCATTTACAATAATGAAGTTAAAGAAATGTTAGTTTTTTTTTTACCTAAAACGCGACCGGTTGCGAACTGTTCTTCCAGAGCTTGTTCAACTTTGGCGAATCGTTGTCTGGCCTTGTACTTGGCTTCGGTTTTCTTCGACCTTTTCTTATTCAGGATTTCTTCCTCGACCTCCGACTGCGTGAAAAAAAAGGATAAACATCATGAAAAATCATTTTTTAAAATCATGGAAATGTATTTTTATATTTTTTTTAAATGAATGAAATTTTACTTACCAATTTCGCACCACGTTTGCGTCCCAAAGGAAGAATATAGTGACTTTCGTACCATTGTCTGAATGGCGTAGCATCGATCGTCACTATGGCGTTTTTAACGAGGGTCTTGGTTCTGACCAACTCGTTGTTCGAGGCGTTGTAAACGACATCGATTATACGAGTTTTGCGGGTCGAGCATTCCGAACCCCATGAAAAATTGCCGGTGTCGAGACGCAGGGCTCTGTATTTCTTGTTTCCTCCACGTGTACGAACCTTTGTTTTGTTTCACAAAACAAAAGACAAAAAAAAAAACAAATAATTCATTAGTATTGTCAAGCGAGTTAAAGGTTAATGAATTATTGTTATTTTTTGCTTCAGAACGCTGTGGGAATGTGTCAGCATGGCACTCAGAGTAGGTAAGGGTGATCATCATTTTGTAATTAAATTTCCAACAGATTTTGAGCTTCACTTATATCACGAACTAAAAAAATTCAATATTTTCAGAAATAAAAATTTTAGAAAATCATTTTTACATCACAAATCGTTCATTTTAGAAGTTCTCCAACTTCAGAAAAGTTTTGAAAGCCCCACAATCTTATAAATGTTAAAAAATAAAGCATTTTTTTTTGCCAAACTCTTCATTGTTATGGATAACGTCTAGAGCTCCAAAATTAATAAGCTTCAAATCTATCAACTTGTCTACTTCAAAATCAATTCACAGTACAAAGTCTGGAAAATGGACTTTCTCAATTATGTGAACTAAGTAATTCCTTGCTGTGTTTTTCTTCAACTTTAAATTTTTAACAATAAATATATCATTTTTGGAATAAAAAAACTCTAAATTGTCATAAAGTACATAAAAGTTATTTAAATGTTGAAAAGGAACACAAATTTTTTGGTGCAGCATTCATTTTTACAAACCTATTCTGTAACAACTTTGCTATCAAGATTTGTTCTCTTAAATATTTCTTTATTTATTAATCTCTACTCTTGTCACCCGAAATTACAAAATTGACACAGGACTGTAATTTGCATGTATTTTAGAGCAGAGTTTATTTAACTACAATATTCAGTATTTTGTAAAGTTAAAAAAAAAAAAAATTAAGCGATAATTATTTTTGAGTATTTATCATGCGTGAAACGTTTAATGTGTCACGCTGGAAACTTGAAAGATCGTTAGAATTTTTACTTTTTTATAGAATCAGAAAGATACAGTTACTTGTAAAGTAAAAATGAGGCTTTAGATGAATTTTTAGAATTAAGAAAAGCTCATTAAGATGTTGGAATTTTTATACGGTGAAATGAAAAATTGAGGGAGATGAAAAAACTCACGGTGTGGATACGTTGGGGTCCAAGTTTGGTGTTGGCAGCAGGACGTCCTAACTCGAACTTCCTCTTCTTACGAAGAGGCTTCCTTTTGCCTCCGGTGGCACGTCTTTTATGCCAGTGGTCGCGTGAGATACCTGAAAAAACAAGAGTATAAAAACTCAAAACGAAGCGGTTGCGATTGACGAGATCGGAATTGAAGGTTAGAAATAATTTTCGAACTTTTCCACGAATAGTTTTTTAAATTAGCAAAGTTTGAACGTGAATTTTCATTGGGAGTGAAAAAAAAAAACGTGTTTGTTTGAAGCCGGGCGAGTCACAGACACCGAAAGGGGGTTATACGCGCTCGAGAAATGCTCAACACCAACAATCCCGCAACGTCACAATCTTAGATATTTTCGTGATGTCTGGATTAAAAGTAATCGAAAATATTGGTATCTCCCGAAAGCCCAATATTTTCTTTATGAATTCCTCTTTTTCTTTGATCCATTTGTTCGCGAATTATTTGGATGAAATACGATAAGAATAAACGTTGAAATTTTCGTCACACTCACCCATCGTGTCACAGGTCTAAAAGAACCACGAACTAGGCAGTCAAAAAGATCGAGTCCGAGCTTCCGGCGTGAAGATCATCTGGACGGGGTGCGAACGCCATCTATCGGGAGTGCAAACGAAATACGCGCAACCGTTCGGATTCGCTCGAAAGCACTTCCGGTTCACGGCACATGCGCTCTCGATAGCGGGAATCGCTAAAAAGAACAGCTCTCAGCTGATAAATGTTGTGATTTTATTTTCAGTTCAGTTTGCTTCATCATACTAGAGAATTTCATTAGATACCAGGGATTAAATGTTTGCTAATGTTTTTAAATTGATTATTTCATTAATTATTATCAAATGAACGTATTTTATTCTTTATTGAACTCTTAATTACACGATCATAGATTGCGAGATTGTAACCTAGGGAAGTAAATCCATGTGAGATTCTTTCTCCCATTGTGATGTTTTATCATTGCACGATTTTGAGGAAAGTATTATTGATCACTTCCCTGAGAATATTCATTTTGGAAAAAATGGGTACTGTGAACTGTTTGATTTTGACAAGTTATTGATATAAATGTAACATGGATGTGACCGAAGATGGAATTTTCAATTGTCGCTCCGACTTAGGGCACAAGATGGCGCTGATTGACCGAAGTAGTGACGTCACTGACGTTTCAAATTGAGCGTCGGCTAGGTTAACTCTGTTATCACGTCAATCACGCAATAAAAATGATTTTACAGCAATTCTTTGCAAACGACTATTGAATTTTAATACAGGCCTCAGTATCTCATTAATATTTACAATGTACGATGAACAATTTGCTGAAAAAATGCCTAATGAAGGCAACAATGTGAATAAAAAAAAAAATCCGACACCTCCAAAGCAGATGATAGTTGTGCTGCGCGTCGATGGTTGCGCAATAGCATCGAAGGTAGCCCTCGCAATGCACTGTTTGCATTATGCCAGTACGAGGAGTTCCAAGCTTCTGTGACGATGTACAAATTTCTGTATATTTGGAAAAAATGTTTTTTCCCGTACGTTCAATGAAATATCATAGTTCAACGAGATTTCAGTGAATTAAGAAAAATATATATACATAGAAAAGTGCAATTAACAGTGATTTAATTGACGAAAGGTTCGTTATGGAGTTTAATAACTAACGAAATTCAACCGTTTTCGAATCGTGTTGCTGTCAGAGTAAAAAAAGTGGAAAAAACAATACTCCGAGTTCTGTTTCCATACTTGTTGCAAAAAAGTATAGTGAAAAAGAGTTTTGAGGAGAAAAGTTCGTAGAACTCGTGTTTCCCCTGATTAAATCGAGTTCGCGCGGGCGAGAACGAAGTATCGAAATTTTCGCTCCTTTTCAGTAACCTCAACGCGACGTTTTGAAACTCGATGCTCTTTTTTTTTTTGAGAACAAAAGTTGATACGCTATGCGCGTCAATACGGAAACAATTCTGACCTGGTAGAAACTCGATATGCTTCCACACATCATCTACTATGTAAACAAATAAATAAATACATATTTTTATACGAATACATATATATATATATAGAGATATGACGCATGCATAAATTTCGTTCGAAAAAACACGGAATTACTTATCTCAGTATTTGTCGTTCAGTGATTGATTGATTTGTCCAATAAACATCGTACCACGAAGTAATCGTTCAGTTAAACTCACAACCGGTTTTTAGTCCATAATAATTTTTCAGATTGAAAAAACACAAACTCTTGAATATATTAAAGATTTAGTGTGATTGTCAAATAGAGATTTCGAAATTCTTCAACCTTCCCTGGTCACATGGGGTCCAAACGAACCAAATGTTTTTTTTCTCAGACAAGTTCATTTTTTTCCGAATTACATTTAAAAAACTTACAACATTTTTTTTCGATCGCGATTTTCTATTAAACACAACAATATGCCAACTACACATTACCAAATGATTTGTCTTTTTTAGTAAACATTTATTTCTTATTTTTTATTAAATAAACCAAAAAAAATCGATGTTATTTATGTTTAATTTATTTTTTAGATTTTGTGATAGTGTCGTTTTTGCAGGCTGTGAAAACAAATTTGTTCATTTCGAAAAAATGTCTTGTTTTATAGCGTTAAAATAAAATGAACACGAATGTTAATTCGATGGATGGTGACGGAGAAAAACGTTTGCCAGAGACGAGTATTTCTATGCCTACGCATAGTTTGGCAACCATACAAAATCTCCAAAGTGTGCAAAATGTCCAAAACATCGTGCAGACCAACATCCAAACGATCCAGCCAGCACAGAGTGTCATCGGTTCCGTCTCCACAACCAACACCTTGGTCGGCAAGTCCGTCTCCCTGGATCTCAACCCAAAGTTGTCTCTCATGAAACCTGTCGTTCAATCTGGCATAACATCGTCCTCAGAAACCAACAAAATAACTACAACGGTAAAGCAAAACTCTTTTTACTTTTAAAAAAATTGAAAAAGATTGATTTCGACCCTTTTGTAGGGATCAAGGGGTTAATATAAAAATGGAAATAAACGATAAAAAAGTTCCAATAAAAAGAGTTATGCAGAGAAGAGTTTAAACATCGATTGATAGCAATGACAAATGAGTTTCCATAATAATTTCTTGTTCCTTTTGTTTCATGCATATGGCCCTTTGCAGCTGTGTTCTGTGGGTTCTACAGTACGAATTATACCACCAGGAATGTTGAGTACAGTGGACCGTCAGACGCAGCCACAGGTGCAACAAACGCAGCAAACCCAACAAATAGTAACGAGTATACCGGCGACGTATCACGTGCCTCGTGGACCAGCTGCAGTAGCGAATATCTCAGCACCAAGATCGACAGTCGCAACACCAATCGTTCGAGCATGCACGGGGCAAGCAGTGCCAATATCGAGACCAGGGTATGAATAAAGACTCGAAACCTAATAAGCAAAAAAATTGAATCTCATAAATTCTGCAATTTTCAAAAAAAAATCGTAAAATCATTTTTTCTCCGCACATATAATTTTTCAGAAGAAAGTTCCATAAGTTTTTTCTTCAGAAAAAGTCAAAATAAAAACATTTTGAATGTTTCTCATACACGAAAGAAACTGGAGCAATATACTGGAGAAAATTGATATGAAATTCGATTAGTTTGTTGACAAGATCGTAAAACTTTATGATCACATAAAAACTTTGGTTTTTATTAAGTGTTTATTCGAATATCAGGTTAAATACGAGTTCGGGGAATCCTCAATGGCCATCGAAAACAACGTCGGTGGTTTACGCACAACCGCAAAGACATTCGGTGCCACCGGTGAGCCGGATAACGACGAGGCCGCCAACCGCAGTTTACAGTGGTCAACAGCAGCCACGTTTAGTAACTCCGGTTCAAGGGAGGCCCGTTCAAGCGACTATGGTCACCGGTGTTCAAGGACAACCCTCGAGGCTCATAGCGCCGGTGCTTCAAACCAACAATAATATCGCTCGAATACCCGTCGCTGCTCGGCCTCCTACGCCTCAAGTTTCCAACATAACAACAACCATACAACCCGGGAGGCCGCTCACTCAATCTTTACAGGTAAATCCACTTTCGAGAGCTGAAAAAAGTAAAAAAAAAAAGCAACTAACTAAATTTATTTCATCTGACGAACAACATTGACAATTAAATTGATTTAATTCGATTTATTACACAACATTTTTATTTAATTTATTTCGATTTATAAATATTTAATTACATTTTTTTAGGCTAATCAAATTTCGAGACCTTTGACTGCAGCGGGAACCGTTAATCGCATTGCGGTATCCGCACCGGTGATGGGTCCAATGAATCGAATAACAAACGCAACATCCGTGACCGTGCAGCCAACAGTCGGAAGACAATTGACAATTAATCCCACGACGGGAACTCCCACAGCGACTGTTAGTCGCATAGTTATTCCGCAGCAAGTTAGTATTCTTTATATTTCGATTGAAAATTCTGCAATACGATTTCCCCATCTTTATAATTCATTACTTTGAAAAAATTTGAAACAAAACTCGGAAAACATCAAATGTCCAAATTTCTTGTCGAATTTTCCAATAAAAAAAGAATGCGTTGAGAGAATTGGGATTCAAGTGTTTTAATTAATAATTTTTAAACGTTTTTAACGACTTTAGGCGCCGATACAAGTGCAACAACAATTGCAGTCACAGGGTGGACCTCGAGTAGTACAAACGGTAACGTCACTCGCAAACATCGGAACAGTTTCGCGAGTTATCGCGACGACCTCAAGCGCGGGTGCACAAGTAACGCGCGTCACTCCAACAGCTCCAACTTCTGTGGCGAGAATAACTGGCATGGCATTGCATTCGTTGCCTTTGCCACCGACTCGAACAGCCCCGACGCCGGTCAAAACAATATCAGCTCAGAGTATCGCTCAAGCCGTTCAACTCGCCAAACAACAACAACAACAACAACAACAACAGCAGCAGCAGCAGCAGCAGCAGCAACAACAACCCGTCCAGCAACAACAACAGCCCCAGAGCATTCGAATATCAACCGGAAATCCTAATTCCTCCAGTGGCAGCAATTTAAACAGCAACAATAACGTAACTCCAACAAATAACAGCAACAACAGCAACAACAATTTAAACACTGGAACTCCACAACCGGTGCAAGGTTTATATCTGAATTCACCTCAAACAACTACTTATTACTCGGTCGAACCATCAGGTGAGTCATACGACACTATTTTTTGATATTTACCGGATTTTGACAAAATTAAATCAAACAATTGTCTTGAGGAACTCTGATTTTTTATTTCATCGCTTAATTAAAGCACCGCAAAAAATAAATAAATAAATAAATAAATAAACAAATGAATAAATAAATATTATTGAACTGTTAGCAAAGAATTAGAATTTTTAACATCGTCTAATCCAACAAAATCTTTTTTATGCACAGGTGCTTATTCGCAATATCGACCGACAACCGTGCAACCGGTGAGATTGCTCGTTGAACCAACGGGCTACGAGGAAACTCACGCAAAACCAAACGCATCCCCACGACCGAGTATACTTAGGAAAAGAGATCACGACAGTTCACCTGCGAAAGGTACAAAATAAGAGAAACAATTCTGAAAAAATAATGAAAAAAAGAAATAATTCTGAATATTCAAAGCAAAATACGAGAGTGACATTTTTTTAAGCAGCTTTTATGACGATTATTAAAAATGAGACGATTATTTTGTAGGTGTAGCAAAAAATTTGGTACCTGTACTCGCAGCTCTGCCATCAGTTGCCTCCACGTCTAGTCCACCGGGTTCACCGATAAGGGATCGTGACGGCGGTGGATGTCAAAGTTCAGGTTCAACTACAGTTTCGGCAACATCTTCGCCAGGACTCGACGAAGAGCCCGAACAATCAAGAATACCAATCAATCAAACGGTCGAAATGTCACCGAGAAAAAAGCCTCGCAAACAACAGCTCACGGGAGTCGAACTCACCGAATCTCGCTGTCACGACGAAGAGATGCAATTTATAACCGAGGAAAAAATGAAAATCAAAGAAGAAACGAGAGAGAAATTTGGCGTCGAGAGAAAACCAATATCGAATTTACAACAACACGATGGAAGAATCGTTCCTCACACACCATCCGTTGTTATGCGGGCGCGACCCATCCCCAGTTTATTGGGTACGTTCTCATTTTGAAAATCTATTTTCAAATCATTTCTAAATTTTTTTTTTGAAAAAAAAAATATAAATTTAGAAAATAGGAATGACAAATTTTTATGACAAAAATACTAAAAATATGGACAATCTAAAAAAAAATTGAAATTTTTATTGAACAAGTTATGAACGAAAAGTAGTTTCGAAAAACAGTTGGCTTTTTTTTTTAAATGAAAGTTGCAGTGATTATGAATTTTATTGTACAAGTGATTTTTTTTTTCATTTACGATTTTTTGAACTCATCCTTTTAGGGTCTTCTTGGAAAAATCGATGGGGTGGTAGCAGACTTCATCATTACAGAAGACCCGGTGACGTACGACCACGAGAAGAAAGAAGGCCAACAGTGGCGGAACTTGCCCAGCAAAAGCACGTTTTACAAAAAATAAATGGTTGGAAAGTTTATCATCTTACGGCACAAATGGAAGATTTAGCAGAATTGGAAAAACAGGTATTTATCGTTATTATTTAAATATCTGAACTCTGTGTAAAAATCCATGACTTTTATAGAGCAATTTCGGATATTTTAATAAGCATTTGCATCAAAATTACAATTTAATTTATTTCATTGAACCAAATGGTTTTGAAATTTTTTCAATTTCCGAGATTGAACATTTGAAGTGAAAGATTCTGTTATTTTTTATCACCGCTCAAAACAATGTCCTCACTTTGAGGCAACTTTGACTTTGAATATTTATAAATTCAATGAAAAGTTTGAAAAATAGCGTTATTCGCTGTTCTAATGGTTTCGATTGAATGATTGAATGATTTATCAATTAATTGAAAAGTTATAAAAAAAAAAACAAAGTTATTCGCTGTTCTAATGATTTCAATTGTTTTTCATGATTCTGGTGATTTTCAGGTGCACGAAAAACTGAAAACGACTTTGATGATGCTGGAATCGCAGCAAATTGGGAAAAGCCGACAAGACGACGGTCTCGAACGTGCGAACGAATTGATAAAAGGAAATATGCAACGTAGCAGTTTGATAAGCGAAGGAATGAACGAAGCGAGGAGTCAACTCGTCACGATATTCCAGCACAAGGGTCACGTGACGGACATTTTGCAACGTTGTGGCAATAAGCGAGCCCAAAAGAAACGAGACAAATAAAACGGTTTTGTCGTAAAAAGAAAATCGTCTTCACGACGATTTGGCACTTGTGAATATCGTAAATGAAAAACAAACGTTGCTGCAGCGTTCGCGCTCACAAGACTCGAGTCCCAAAGGGACGAAGGACAGGGGCGAGTTATTTTTTATCTGTGTCACAGAATCTATATTATCAAAAATAAATCAATGGTTTTATAAGTCTTAAAAAAAATAAGAAAGAAAAAGAAAAATACCGACGTGACGTCGCTAAACACGTCGATATAGCTTTGTTATACGAAACTCCGAGATGTTTTTATTTTAATATACAAGATTGTCGTAACTCTCATTGGCTTTCTCCAATTTTTCGATGGCCTTTCAAAGACCATCGTCAGCACGTGTTACAAGTTGGAAAGTGTGTCAATTTCTCACACAGTTTTTCTATCTCGACTAGATAACGAACCCACAACCAGTTTTCTTATTTCGTCGAAAGTAAAATAAAATTCTGTTTATATTTTCGAAGTTATGAACGACTCAAATTTTAAAATTTAATTGTATATTTTTATGTTTTTCAAGAAGTGAAGCTGCTCCAGGTATTTTATAATTTCTGAGATTGTTTATGAAAATTTTATAATTTCATTATTTCGACTTTAAAATATCTTAAAATGGCAAATGGCATCTGAATTCAATTTATATTCAAATTAAGTTTGATTCCCTTAATTTTGTATTTATTGTTGGACAAATGATGAGAAAATTAATGTTTTTCTAAGTTAAAAATTGTTTCGTTTTTTTTGTTTGTAAAAAAAAAGTTGCAAATGCAATTTTCTATGTTTTTGAGAAAAATTAACATTTACTGGACTAATGGATTTTGTGATTTTTTTTCTAAATATTTCTTTTGGACACTAGCTTCCCCGTTTCTATGGTGACTGAATCAACAGAAGGTTCCCATCGGAAATAATTCTCGTTTCCCTCGTCGTTAGATTCGTGAAAATCTTGTCGAATAATTAAAAAAAATAATGTGGTGGGGTTACAGTCCTCCGCTTGATTTACGCTGTGAAATAAACGAAAATGTGAGTGGAAACTGCGAGGAACCTCTGGAATTTTTGATCATCGGTTCCGGAGACGCGAGACACATTGTCAAAACTTTGGCTTCGTGCTACAATCATGAAAAACGTAGAATCAACTTTCACGTTATCGAACCAACTCTCGAGCAAATTGCTCGATCTATTTTGCTGCTCAACATTTGTCTGGAGAAAAATTTGGGTATGTAATTTTTGGGTACGTATTTTACTTTAATGACAAAAACCACATTTTTCAAAGAATTTACAGTATTTTACAATTTTTTTTATTTACAGTACGCATAAACCGAAAATAATCATCAATTTTTCAAGTTTCTCTCTTTTTTGACATTTCAATTATTTTGATTATTCATTTTTTTGCTGAAAAATAGTTTGACGCACAAAAAGAGAATTTCCGTAGATGAAATTTCTAGTAAATTAATATTTTTTATCATTTAATTTCACGAATTAATAAAAAAAAGATTTTTTTACGTGTTTAAGGATTGCAGGAATCTACGAAATATTATTTAGAAGTTTATGGGAATACACTGTTGAGACCTGCGACTGCAAAATATCTCGCAAAAAGAATTCATAAGTTGGCTGACGTGCCCACTCAAACAATAGAATGTCCATGGCTCGAACTGGACAAGCTCAGGCACAGAGATCGAGATATTATAGAAGGAATTTTTAAGTTCGTATAACAAAATTTCTGTTTCACGTTATTCCTTATTAAGGCCAAAAAATTGCCCAGTGAACGTTCAATAAAAAAAAAAAAACTACAAATTATTGTATTTTTATACAAAATTTAAACGTCAAATGCAAAAATGTTTCGTACACAAAAAATGGAAAATGATTATATTTGGAGTCGAATAATTACTATTTAGATTTTGGAGCCGAGCGATTTGCGACGGTGTACCAATAATTGAGTACTGGGATCGTCGAATTAGGAAGAATCTTGGTACCCGTTACGATTACAAAGACGGAGTCTTCGATTGGGATTTTAGTATGGTTTTGAAAGACCGTAATGTCCCAAATTTGAAGCTCCAAGAGTACAAATTTTGGCGCAACAATGGAATTGCTTTTACGTGGTTGGAGGGTGAACCAGCACGAAGCAATCCAACACTTTTGAGCAACGTGACAGCCCATGGGGCTGGATTTTTGCATTACGCTTATACGGAAGATATTACAAATGGACCATTTTTTACTTGGGCACTTGATGAAGAAAATAAGAATAAGTAAGCAATAAAAAATTTAGAAAATACTCCGAAATGAAAAAATTACTCATTTCATCATTTTAACTGAAAATAAAAAATCAAATGTAACAGGAAATTGAGCCAAAAAAAACTCGAAACTTTCAAAATATCGGGTTTTTTTCGCAATAAATTAAATTTATTATAAATTATACAGAATCAAAGAAGAAAAAATCATTATTTTAAGAATTATAGAGACCAAAACTTTGATAAAAATTTCATAAATTTATGGAGCAGAAAATTTCGTGCAACGGACGTTGCAGAGCGTGAGGTAATGAGAGCAATCCACGAGATTAGAACGAATGAACCACTGTGTGACGATGCAATAGCAGCGCATCGAGATTCTTCGATTTTAAATGGCACTTTAGTCACAGAAATGCCGGATATGGAAATTGAACACGAATCTTGGACTCTTGGAAACAACATAAGATTTCATAAAGAAAATATCTTGTGGACAGATATACCGGACTCAAAGGTTTTCAATTCATTTTATCAGTGAAAAAAAAGAGTCGAAAGAAATTTCAACTAAAATTCATTTATTACAACAATCATAGTTTTTTGATTTAATGATGAAAAATAATCAAAAAATTCATGATTGAAAATTCTTTTTTTGATAAAAATTTAAAAAAAATCATTCCGATCAGATGAAATGTTAAAATTAAATTAACAAAATTGACAATTACAATTTCTCGAATATTGGCAAATATAAATTTTCTTTTTCGCTTAAAGATTTTCTTTCCCTGCTCGATTTTCAAATTTATATGGAAATTCATTAAAAAAAAGAATTAAAAACGAGTGGAAAAAATTTTCAGGTGATATTTCATCCGGTGTCGAGCTTAAATACTTACAAAAACAAGAGCGACTACGTGGAAAAATTTGATGTGATTTGGATGGGGCACAACGTGACGAAGCACTTAGAAAATGTGACAATATTAGCAAAAAAAGGTGGAAATGTGTTGATAGAATCACGTAAATTTTTGGTGGATTTGCGTCAAGATGGGCAGAAAAAATTCACCGAAGAGTTGAAAAAATTGGCGTACGACAACGGTCTGCGAGAATTGAAAGAGTTTCATTCTGAAAAACACACAGTGGCACGATTCCGTAAAGATTGATAATCTCAATGGTAAAGCAGAATTGTTTTCCGCTGAAAAATAAAAAGTTTAGAGAAGGTTTTAACATAAGTTCGTATTTTGAATCACGTTTAGCAATTTATTCAATATTATGGGCCCATTAACCGCGTAATCAAAGCCAATTTTTCGTTTTGTTTGTTTGCTTGTTTGTTTTTACAATAAAATACGCGTTGTAAAAAAAGTCGAAGCTTCGACGTAACGTTAATTCGAGCCCGTGTAAAAATTCTGACAAGAATTCCTATATAACTAGGATTTCTCACGGACAGCTTCGAGGCGAGCGACTCACATTTTCTCTTCGGCCTCATCGAGCGCCTCTCAGTCTCTACTTTTGAATTCTTGACCTTTCAGGTACACCGAAATCTTAAAACGACGTTTTAATATTTCAAAATTCATAAAAAGGTCAAAAAACATCTGCCAAGCCATTTTTTAACTGAAAACATTTAGAATGATTTGTAAAAATCGCTTTTTGCCATTTTTCAGCTGTCACACGAATAGCTATTAGTGAGAAAATTACGAAATTTAATGGTTTACTTAACACTAAAAAGTTACATTGAAATAAAAAATGTTATTCGTTCGGAATTCATAAATTTGTAAAACAAAAATAATGAATTCTTCGTTAAAGAATAAAAAATGTAGAATTATTTGTAAATGACATAGAATTTATTTGAAAAAATCGTGAATTTTTAAATGGCGAATAATTTGAAGATTTCGGAGCATTATTGAACCGAAAAAGTACAGACAAATGTGATTTTTACTGGTAATTCTGAAATGGTTTTTTTTTTATAGTGAATCGCTCGCCTGAACGAGAGCCTGTGACTTGTTCGGCGTGATATTTCATGGTGAAGAAATATAACGGTGCGCGATCACATATAAGCGATAAACTCCATGTAAAAACATAAGTTTACATACAGAGTATTTACAAATTTGTGTGTCGATCTTATCCGGACTATCTGTATGTTAATTTTGTATTTTTTCTTACAATATTTTTAATATTACGGTTATTTGGATTTGCTCCGCGAATACTTAAAATTGAAAACTCGTTATATATATAAATATAACTTAAAAAATTTCGCGATAGCTTAACAACGGATAAAAACATCGAGGTTCAAAAGTGCAAAACGGTTTACGTCAACTGTATAAAGTTATTGCCAATTTTTTTCGAACCTCATTACAGTTTAAAGTCACGCATTATTTACAATGGTAAAATGGTAGATTTTTATTTCGTTCTTCCGTTCTCGTCAAACGAGATTCACACGATCGTGCTTCGTCCCGAAAGATAATCGAACTGCGAATGAGCGTCAGACACAAGTGACGTAATAAAAATATTTCTCTCAGCCCAATGTCAACCCAACAATTCGAAATCCTCGTCCGACGTGTCGTATTGCCGATCGAGATCAAAAACTGAAAAAGAAAATACGAAAATTTAATCAATTAACATTTTTTCAATTCATTTACAGAAACAATAAGCTGCGATTGAAACAATTCGTAAGCAAGTTTGAAGAATTAATAAATTTTATAAGAAAATCGTGTTTTTCGCTTAACGGAGAATTAATAATTGTTCCGTTTGTCTTTGGAATAACTTACGTTTTGCTGCTGTATTTCCCAAGGCCTCGGTCGCAAAATCTTCCGTCGGTGACCAATTTGCTGGCCGTTCTGTACAGATTTCGAACAACGGCTGTTTTTCCGGAGATATTAATTCGTCCTGCATCGATCTGCATAACGATTTGAAATCTTTTTCCGTTGGGCAGAAGAAACACTAAAAATATTCAAAATGTCCTTTCAATTTTTATTTCCAAGAGCAAAAAAATGTACGATTTTGTCTTCTTGTTCAACATTTTTAGAGAATTCTCTGATTTATACAATACTTGTGGAAAGCAATATTGAAAATTATTGAAAAGTACTAACAAGTGCGACCGATGGATCCATTCCCGTGATTGGAATACGACTGGCAGTTTTGCAATGATACGTTGAATCCATTTCAATGTCCTCGTCATCCATTTTTTGATCAACTGAGCCAATCCTTTGCGTAGTATGAGGATCCAAATAAATAACTTCGTCTCCTATTTGAAAAATTTTTGAAAATTTGTTGTTTTATATTGATATTTATTAACATTACGAATTAATCAATGAAACGTTTTAAAAAATTCCTTTAGTTTTCATTAGGTTTTTTGAATTTGCTATCGGATTAATTAAATTTGTTATTTTTTAATTGAATTGATTTATCGTTTGTGGTAAAAAGTGCAGCTATCGATGAAAATTTTTCAGAATTCAATTAAACGTACCGACACAACCAATGAAGTAGAGAGCTAGATTTGGTTTACCCCCGATAACTCCTAGGGATTGGGGTATTTGGAAAGATGCCTGAAAAAAAAAAGACTTGGCTCATTACGATGAAAACTGTTGAGTTTTATGTTTCCGATGAAAAATATTTTCCTCTTACTTTAAGGCCATTTATGTAAACTGGATTAATATCACTCAAACCCAGTCGCAGAGGTATCAGCAGTAAAAGAGGTTTCCATTGACTCGGTGCTTTCAAGGGTTCGTCACCTTCGACAACTGCTGATGTGCCGCCCTCGACTCTACATTGCCTTACTGTAAATTGCAATATTTTTCTTATGAATATATGAAATGAAATAATTATCTGCATGGAAGAATAAATGATTTGTTTTTATAGAATTTTTATGGTTCATTTTTGATATTTCGTTAAAAAATATTCGTTTGTAATGTTCGCAAAACAATTATATTTCGAAAAACTAATACTCACAAACGTCATTGACAATTAATGTGTTATCAAGAGCGACATGTATCGTAATACAACTCCAATCATCGTAAACAACGAGTTTCCTGAAATGATAATATATAAAATGAAAAGCTTTATTATTAATTCAGTTCAATTAAAAATTAGAGCGAATGTTTTTTTAGCAACAAAGCTGAGCTTGAATATTCTCAAAATTGAGGCTTTGGAGGCTGAGATTTTTTGACGTACTTTAGTACTTGAGCGACAGTGTTTGGTCCAAACCATTGACCAACATCTTTACCCTCCGAAGCTCCCATCAAAGCAATTTGATGAATGGAAAATGGTGCGGCTCTTTTGTCTTCGAAACGATTTAAAATTTTAAGATACGTGCTGTCTTTTGTTTCTGGTATCCATTGCCAATCCCTACCTGATTTACGGAAAGAATTATGTTCACAAGAGAATGCTGATTTCTCAAAAAAAAATTGTTAAAAATGAATCATTCGAAGGAAATGTCGTTTTTCGCGAAGAATAAACAATCGATTATACCTAAATGCAAGAAAACCAGTGCTTGACCCAGAACCATTTGTCCGCACCTGAGCATACAGCCCCATCCTTTGTCGGAGGTGAAAGTCGAACCCACTCCACCGATTGGAACGAATCCCTTACGGTATGTAAACCACAATTTTGATGTGATGTCCCTTCTGATTGTTTCCAATTCTGAACAATTGTTACTTTAATAGAATAACTTATTTTTTTTTAATGCCTATTTTGTTATTTTTTTTTAAATAAAATTTTCTTTTAAATAAAGTAAATAGCGTTTTTCCATATTCATTGAATAAATAAACAATGAATGTATAAAAAATGTAACAAAACAACTGAAAAAAATCAAATAAGTCAAATTTTGAATGAACAAACCTTTGAGGGCGTTATATTTCCTGCCAAGTATCCAAACAGGTTCCTGACTAAGAGGAATGTCTTCTGGCTCTTCATTCAAATTTGGTGTAAAAAGACTGTCCATTTTTATGAAATTCGGGACTAGCAATTGTGAGGTAAAGTTTTTTACTGAATCTTGAGGAATCAATTCGCTGATACACTGTGGAAAAAGGAGGACTGTTACACTTTAAAATCTTAAATTAATGAATTAATAAATAATCATAAAGACCATAGTAATATCGAATACAAAAGTTCAATGTTGGGTTATTACTGTCCATGACATTTCAGTGTCAAATGCATGGATTTTAGCATAAAATTATTATTATAAAACTTTTTTATGGAGAGTCAAACATTTTAATTATGTAGTTAAAAGTTGAAAGACATTCCACAGAGTTTTTCAGATTTTTCTGTACACAATAACAAAATTGAAAAAGCGGCCAAAGCCTTTGACCCATGATTAAAATTTTTGGGGCTTTAAAAATATGTTGAAGTTCCAGGATTGATTAGTGACTTACATATGCGTATAATTAAATAGGTGTCCAACTTTCTTGGGAATTAATTGAATAGAGTTTTGAACGAATCGACACAACAGCTGTTTTTTAAAAACAAAGATTAGATTACTCTCCAATTCCGTTTCAGTTTTTGATAAGTTTCAAATTTATGACGAAGCCCAAGCATTGCCGGGATGTACCAAAAAAATGATAAGACTAGAAAAAAGATAAAATACAAGTGGGAGCCTGTATTGAATGAGATTTGACAGATAAAGAAGCAAAATCAAAACAATGTTTTTTGTTTTCGATAACGAGTATATTTCGTGTATAGATTTCCAAATTTTCCATGGGGATGCACGTAAAAATGCTATATGTTTTTCGTTTGAATAATCAATTACTTTTTATATATCTTTTAACATAATTATTGACAAATTAATTAGAATAAAGCGTTTGAAATTATTTTCATTTGAAATAAAATAGAAGAGTTTGAATAATACATGAAATTTGTTTTTGAATCGTGGCTTCAGTCATCAGAATCGAGACGATATATAAAGACGTAAAAAAACAAGAAACATCGTACAAAAGAGAGGTTATATTAAGCTCAAGCAGGATCAAATGGGCTTTGTTTTTTCCCAATGACACAATTATATCGACTGACCTTTATTGCAACCGAAAACATCGGTCATCGCGTTTTGCAGGACAATTGCATTGCCCGCTTTCGTCACAGTTTTGTCATTGTCTTGAGTATATTTTTAAAAAAGGAAAACACGAGAAACTTTGTTCGACAACAGAATTATGACAGGCGAGCGTACACACCAGATGACTAAACTTTCAATATGTCGGGACGTGGGAGAGGGGGGTGAGAAATGATGACAGCTCGTTTAATTTTGACACAAACATTGACCAATTTTGTTCGAAGTTCACTTCATCCGACCATTATTTACACCCAATTTCTACAAAACAATGTTAATATTTAATTTTTCATTGTAATTATATGTCAACTTCATGTTCCAATAATCGAATCTATTGTGAATACGTGGATTAATTCTTGTGTGTAAATATATACATGTATATAGGTAGATATAAATGAAAATCCCTGAGAAATTTATCAACGAAGCATTCGGATGCAGCCTGTCGACTGCTTCGCTGATAGGCATGATCGCCGACTGATGGCGCTAGTTACCCCAAAAAACATAAAAAAATCATTTTGTCGCGACTGACTGTACTCGTACAAAAAATTCTCCTTTCTAATATTTAGAATCTAACTTATTGTAGATCGATTTGAAGAATGCATTGTCACCCTAGAGAACGAAAATATTTTCACTAAGATCAATGTATTTAGAGGAAAATCTTAAATACGAGAAAATGCATCAATTTACAAGTATAATCTTTACAATGAAGGAGTAGAACATGTTAGGAATAATTTTCGAACAATCGATTTTTTTTATTTCACTACTTACTGTTCACTGAGCCTTCAGGAGTGTGAGGAATAATTTCATTTAAAAAAAGCGTATGTTTACATTCGACACATGATATTTCAAAATCGATTTTTCCACAGTCTGTCAAATCATTTTTTCTATATTTTTTTTTCTTTTGGTATTTTCTCAACTAAATACAAGATATTTTTTTCGTCTGCTTCTAAAATTTGATGGCTCAGTCATTCAAGATGCAACGAGTCTGATTCGAAAACTCAAGAAATTTTGTTGCAAAAAAAGAAAATGTTACGATCGAGTGCAAGCAGGAACATTGACTCGACTTTTACAAAATATATTAATATCGTCATTATACGAATGGAATCAGAAAGAATTTAAAGCCTGCTGATTTCAAGGTCATTCATCGTTCCTTAAATGACAGTTAACGCTGAAGGCCCACACTGTGATTATGTATAACAAGCAGAAATACACGAACATTATTCCATTATCAGTTTCATCTTTCGTTAAGCGGTCACTATTATTTAAAACAATAAAATATAATAAAATATGACGAATCACTATTATGGAGCACTAGATTTATACTTGAGAAAAATTACACGAGACAGTAGTTCCTAAAATGTTGTTAAATAATTATTTTCAAGTACAAAATTGACTCAAAACCCAAATCTTTGTGATTACGATTTTCTACATTTTATTGAATCGATATAGTTTTATGATTTACGAAAAATATAAATTTTCAAAACAACAAATAAATTATCTTCCACATTTTTAATATTTAACTAAAAAAAAAAAAATGTTGGATCAGCTGCAAACTTTTAGTTAATCGAAATTCTACATTAAAAGAAAAAAAAACAAGATTTGATTTATTTCAAGAAGCATGAAAAACATAAATATAAATATTTCAACGTTTCGACATTTCGAAAGTACCACGAAGGAAAAAAAATTGATCTTATTTGTGACAAAACTTTTTTTTTTAGTTTGTTTCAAAATTATTACGAAACTGATTAATTCATTTGATTCGATTTTTCAATACATTAAATTTTGTTATAAACACGAAAACTTTTTGTGCAAGTTTATCAAAAATTATTACAAAATGACAAATTTGGTTTTTTTTTTTCTTTCAAATTGAGGGAATTCTTATTTCAAGCTTTTTGTTTAAATTCAAATAAAATTACAGTGAGGATATGATTTTATTTGAAATCTGAAAAATTAGAGGTCATTTTGGAGTGTATGGCAACACACGCGAGTAGGACACGCTTATCGTGCTCGTATATATTCCGGTCGCGAGCTATAACCAAAGGAGTCAGAGAATGGTGACCGACTCGGTTATACACTCATTCCCGGTTTTGTGCTTGTCGCGTGTGCCAGCATCAGGTACCAGAATCCTCAAAACAATATTTTCCTTGCACAAGTATTTTATTTAATTCGGAATAAAAATAATAAAAAAAAAGACAATAAATAAATGAGGAATTTCTAAGTGGACAATTATTTCGAGTGCATCGACCAAATCGGTGATTTTATTTATTTAAAATTGTAAGTGACACACATATGGGAGCGGATTGTACGTGATAAAAAAAAAGGAAAATAATAGTAGCTGAGGTGAGACTCGTTCGAAGGCTACGTCGTTCTTCTCAAATGCAACTTAAAGTTCATTGTTGCGATATGAATTTTATTGGATCGATGTGAATAATCGAACGTCTAAACTGATAAGAACATTTGACATTTCGATCGCTGTTACGATGTCGGAACTGTCAAAAATGAAAGATTGAAAAGAAAGCTAAAAATGATTTTTAATTTATCTCCATTATGATCGAGAGTATTTTTCATTCATTGACTTCAGTAATCACGATCGATTTATTCGAAACAACATTTTTTTAAAACGTTGATAAACAACATGAGAAAAAGAAAATTTTACGTTCCTTTTAATCAAAGAATTGTTATTTTGATTAAAAAAAAACAGATTAAAAAATTAAATTGCTCGAATTATCATTGAAATTATACGATGAAGAATAAAATGATCAAAAAAGTGATTATTTCAAGTTCACTGAACTCAGTATTGAGGGAAGTGCTATAAATAAATAAATAAATAATCAAAATTTATTTATTTATTTATTTTAATTCTTTATAACTCAACAAATTCCTTTCTCGTAAAAAATTATTAATTTTTTTTTCGGTTCGCCACAAAAAAAAAAAGAAACTCCGTACGAAAAGTGAAAGCAGAAATCGAATATGCCGATCGTTTCCTACCACTTTTCATACCGCTGTTTGATAATTATGTCAAGCCTCAATTCAAATTTACCTTGAATTACGAATTGAATTTATCCATGAACCTTTTTCCAATCGAAAGATTTATGGATTTCATTTTTTTTCGTGAACCTTCGATTATGGCAAATTATTTTCAGAGTTTTTTTTATTATCGATTATCGATTATAAATATTTAAAAAAAAGCAGAATTTCGAAATGAAATCTGTGCCTTGTCAGACGTTCGTTTCTTCGCTGAAAAATTAAATCGTCCAATTTAAATTATAACCCAAAATAATGATTTTCAAACGTCAAAATGTTTCCTGATAAATAAATTTTAATCGTTTAATAATAATAATAAATCGACTAGATCGTGTAAAAAAAAAAAACAATAATCAAGAATATTTTAGATTTATAAATTCCGATCGCATTAACATCGATCTCCGATTAGTTACGTTTACAAAAAATAAATTAAATAAAAAGTGTTGCTGTTACAACAATAACAAAAGATCGTCATCGTGGATGCAAAGCAATTCGCATATTACACATTCGTTTTACGAGTATAAAAACATACACGAAAAGTATTATTTAAACAAGGAGAAATTCCGACCTCATTTAAAAATGCAAATAATGACTCAACTTTGTTTTATGGTGGTCGTCAAGAAGGACACAGGAAGGAAATAAAAGTAAAAAAAAAAAAAATTGCTTTGTGCAATAACGCAGTTCAACTTCGATCGTTGCGCTGTAAACCACTGTCACTTAAAACAGTTTAATATTCTCTCATTGTTATGATTATTATTATTTTTTACATAACTGGTAGCGAGATTGTGCAACTCGTAATCGTCCGATTGGTTCGACGACAGTTGGACCAAGGAACACAAATTTTATTACGTGGATAGAAAAAAAGACGTTCCGCCAATAGGAGATAAAAATATTTAACCAACATTGAAATTTTATTTTGTTTCCTAATTCGTGTGAAAACCATTTCAAGTTCATTTTGTCTGATTGGAGTAAAAAAATGAACTGCATATTTTTTTCATCGTTAAAACTTTTTTATTTGTTTGGTGACGTAAGAAAAGTCTCATCCTCGTCACATGGTCTCGTAGCCTTCGTTGAGGTCGACACTCGATTACAGTAGATTTCCTCGAAGCTTCTTTTTTATAGACGTCATAAAATCTGGATTTTCTCTTTCCTTATGCTCCTGATTTATGGGTGCACTCGATTTCTTCCTCTTTTGAAATCGCAGCCCACCAAAGTGTGAGAATTCTTTTTTTCGTGCAGTTTTTGCCAAAGATAACGTTCTGATTCCTCTTTTAAAGGAACCTGATCATTAACGATACTCTAATCTCCCACAGGATTTTTTTATGCTCGTGATTAATGGGCGACAGCTATTGGGACCATCAAAGGGTTCTCCTGTTTTGTAAAAACTGATTTTTTGATTTTTTTAGCATTTTTTTTGGAAAATTAGACAATTGGAACACTTTTAAAGGATTTTATGACTGGAACATAATTTTGTAATGTTTTGGAACCTTTTTCTTAGCAAAGATAACTTTTGGAGGGTTTTTTATGTATTGATGTTGTCTCGAGTAACACTTTAGTCCCAGATGTTGTGGGAAATTATTTTATTATTATGAAAATCACTTACGATTGTGATTGTAGTTTGAGAGAAATCATTGAACCGTGATTCGAAGATCGTAGAGTGTATTGTACTACAAGGTAAAATGTGAAAGTACGAGAATTCCATGTTTACCTTCGCTACTCGCTTGTACTCGCTGTCGATCGTACAGACGAGATTCTGGAGAGGTCACGAAGCTCGTTTTTGTCAAGAGGAACCCAAAAAATACAATCATGCTTGAATATTCGAAATCTCTGTGATTTCATGATCACTAGAATGATGGAAACTTGGGAGAAGTCTGAATTTGTTCCATTTCAAAAAGTAAATTATATTTAAACGTAACGATAAAAGTATGAATCGCATTGGTACATATATAAATATACGAAAAAACGAGTTTCCAGCACGAATATGGACCAAAAAAGGGGGGAATAAATTTTTTGCTCAAAACCTAGTCTTGTGGGTACTCAAACTACAGGTCTCAATGAGTAGAACACAAAAACACCATTGAATTAATTATCAATCCAAAATGGCGATGTTGGAAGCTCGAAAAAGATAAAAAATCGATGTTTTTCGTGTTTTCTTCTCCCTGGTGTCGAGTAAACGAAATGAAAAACGTGTTTGCTACTTTTCACAGTAATTACAAGCGTTAAAAATCAATAACTGAAAGTTAGAGAGACTGGAAGAGGTCGCGCAACAGGTGGAAGTGTGTGTTATAGGGAGGAGCATGCGGCTCGCGTATTCCCATGAATCTCAGTGGAGGATTTAAATTCTACGGGGGTGTGTAACGGAGTATACGTGGTGTTACGTAGGCCGATCAATATGTCGCGTCTTTCCGGGCTTGAATTCGCGATAACAGCTGCGAAAGTTATTCTTTAAATGACACATCGTTAACGTTGTAGCTAATCGCGACAAAAAAATACCGTAAAAGTGATTTTGATTTTAAATCCAGGCTCAGAGTGTTTTCTGATTGAATTTCGTATTTGCGATGACGATTTTCACACCTTCGACGAGCAAATGTTCGTCGGCTTTGGTGGTGAGTCGTTTGCATTTGCAAACAAATAAAAAAAACCATCATTCGTCATTTAAAAAACAAAATTTCAGACAAACATCTGTAAAGTTGATTTAAATTGCATGAAATATTGAAATAAATGTACCTCGGAAAAAAATTGCCACATATCGAAATATTCACGTGCTTTTCAGTGTTCGTTGCCTCATGGTATTTCGTTTTAAATCTCTACGAGTGAATGTATAATGCGGAAATGTCAATGAATGAAGGTGATCTGGTTGATAGTTATTGATAGTGAATTGCGTTGATTTATCTCGTGTAAACCAAGCAGGACCTTCGATTATTCAAATATTAAATATATTTTACTTTCTTCACTCCATTTAAACGAACTTAATATCCATTTTTTTTAGGCCACCATGGAAAGAAAAAAAAATTCGGTGGAACTGTCAAAAGACACGGATTATGGCACGTGAGTAATGGTTTCTTCATTTTTATATCCCATTCACTTTTATTTTCGATCCGATAGGACAGATTTTTTATTTTTATTTAT
This sequence comes from Campoletis raptor, assembly GCA_948107755.1. Taxonomy (NCBI): domain Eukaryota; kingdom Metazoa; phylum Arthropoda; class Insecta; order Hymenoptera; family Ichneumonidae; genus Campoletis; species Campoletis raptor. Next base: position 20,713,454 of record OX403624.1, read on the forward strand.
CTGTTCGATCGTTCATGGATAGATTTTTCTTGATTTTTTAATATTCGTTAGATCGTTAGAGACTTTTTCTTTAATGTACAATTTCATGAACAAAAAAATTTTAGAGTTCGATACGAAGAACAAGAAACTATGGACTGGAGATTTTGGAAAAAGCGTCGCTACGTTGTCGGGGTTTTGGCATTTTTTGGCTTCTTTACTTCTTATATTTTACGCGTCAATCTAAGCGTTGCCATTGTTGCAATGACGTCCAATTCATCGCGCGTTGACGAACTTGGAAATATTTATTTCGTAAGTAAGTTTGTATTTTTAGATTTTTTAAATTCTCCGTCATTTTTATTCATCGTACAATCAATAAAATCAATGTTGACACTCTAAATAGTTAACAATTTGACATCAACATTTTTTCAGTACTAATTGCTTCATTTTTCTAACGATTTCTCTATTTTTTTAAACGTTAATCCTACAAGGGGGTCAAATGGACCCCAACATTCTTTTCGACACAAAATTTGAGAAGATTCCCAATGATACGATGTTCTCTTAGTTTTTTGACAGCCAAAACAATTCTGTACAGTAAAATCTCATTTAGTGATCATTCGATGATGAAAAAATGCAAAAAAATTGAGGTCGATGGTTGATATTTATTGAAAAATGTAATTTTTACGAATTTTGTATGTATTCTTTCTGAAGGAAAAGATTTAATGCCAAGTTTTATTATTTTTTGTAGGCCCCAGAATTTGAGTGGGATTCAAAACTTCAAGGACTCGTGCTGAGCTCGTTTTTTTATGGATACATAAGTACACAATTGTTGGGAGGATGGTTAGCTGCGAGAATTGGTGGCAAAAGGGTTTTTGGCCTTGGAATTGCAGCCACAGCTTTATTGACGCTCATTACTCCGCCCCTAACGAAAATGAGCGTTTACGTTCTGATTGGACTGCGAATTGTTGAAGGAATTTTCGAGGTAGGCATGTCATTTTTTTATTACTTTGTATTTGACCGATTTTTATTTTTTATTTTTATATAAAAGTAGTTTTACTCATTTTCTCGAAACTCATGACACTTGATATTTTCCGAACAAAAAGATCGCAAAATTCTGAAGAAAAAAGTCCTTAGACATTTTTCTCTACGATGCTTAGCAGAGAAAAATTATAAGAGTCTTTTCTCTTCAAAGTTTGACAATTGAGAAGTTCGAGTTTTTGGAGCGATAAAAAAAAATCTTTTTTTTTTTGAGGACATATTTATAATAATTTATGAGTTGAAAAGGAGATAATTTGTTTAATAAATTATTGATTTACAGGGTGTAACGTATCCGTGTATTCACGCAGTATGGGCGAACTGGGCGCCTCCGATGGAAAGATCAAAACTGGCGACTCTTGCTTTTTCCGGAAGTTTTGTTGGCACGGTTTTTGCGATGCCGGTTTGTGGAATAATGGCTGAATATTTAGGTTGGATTTGGATCTTTTACGTTTTCGGAGTTATCGGACTTGTTTGGTTCGTTGCCTGGTGGTATATCGTAACTGACAAACCGGAAGATGATCCCTACATATCGGAAGCGGAACTGAAGTACATCAAAAAATCACTCGGTGACATCGAACGAAAGGTTCAGAATTTCTACCGATTTATACATTTTTTTGATCGTAATAATTGTTCGAAAAAATGGTCATGTACAGGGTGTCCGAAAAGTGACATTGAATTTTTACAGAAACGGATAGATTTCGTTATTCTGAAGAGAAAAGTCCTTAGTCATTTTTCTCTCCGATCCGTAATTAATGAATTATCAGAAATTAATGAATATCTCATCAACAGTGCGTCGGAGACAAAATTGACTGAGGACTTTTCTCTTCAGAATTTCAAAATGATCCCAGCTGCCCAAAAATTCAAGTCAACTTTTCGGACACCCGCTATATATCAAATTTTTCAATAATTTTCTCGTTAAATTAGCCCTAGAATGAACTTTAATTTAACAGTTTTTATCGTTTTTTTTAATCAAAGAAAGTCACTCATCCCTGGAAAGCCATGCTAACCTCACCACCGCTTTGGGCCATTGTTGCTGCTCATTTCAGTGAAAATTGGGGATTTTACACGATGCTGACTCAATTGCCAACTTTCATGAGTGGTAAGCATTATTATTGCGATGTTCTTAGCAACAATTCCGATCTCTCAGTAGCTCAATTTTACAGACGTATTGAACTTCAAGCTCGAAAAAACTGGATTCTTGTCGGCTCTGCCCTATCTCGTGATGGCTATCGTTCTACAATTTTCTGGACACCTTGCCGATAATTTAAGATCGAGAAACATTCTCACCACAACTCAGGCGAGTCGATAGACCGTCTAACAGTATTTTTTTAATATTTTGATTGGAAATTTTCAAAAAAAAATGACATTCTAGTAATTTTCAGTTTATCTGCTTAAAAAATAATTTGGATTTATCGAATTTTACTTAAAGGTTCGTAAGATTTTCAACTGTGGAGCTTTTTTGAGCCAGACGGTTTTTATGACGTGCGCAGCTTTTGTTCAATCACCTTCCGGAGCTGTGGCCTGCATTACCATTGCCGTTGGACTCGGTGGTTTTGCATGGTCCGGATTTAGGTAAAATTCCCTTCTTTCATTCGTGCTCAAAAAATAATTCTGTTGCAATTATTTATAGTGGAAAAAAAAAATCATGAATATTTAAAAATATTAATAAATTAGAACAATTTTTCACGATTTTTTTTTGCACATATTTTGTAGCGTTAATCACTTGGACATTGCACCACAACACGCGAGTGTTATGATGGGAATCGGAAATACGATTGCGACACTTCCTGGAATAATAAGTCCAATCATCACCGGTTACATTGTTCAAAATAAGGTAAATTTAATATACATTAATGTTAATTAATAATATTTAATAATATAAATATTTATTTTTTTTTAATTATTATTACAGACTGCAGCAGAATGGAGAGTAGTGTTTTTAATTGCTGGTTCAGTGTACCTCGTAGGAGCTGTGATATACGGTATATTTGCTTCGGGTGAGATACAGCCTTGGGCGATTGAGCCGAAGAAGGAAAATGAGGAAAATGTTACATCTTATGATAACCGTGCGCTCGAAGTCGATTTGAATTTGTAAATGTTTTCAGTATTATATAAATCGATGTATTAAACTATTTTTGTAAATATAAGTTTATAGTTTAATTCAATGTTATATTAAGAAATAAAATATTTAAAATCTCAATGGAGAGTAAAAAAAAAAGCGGAAATGAGTCATGAAGTTATATCATTAAAATAAACGACGAAACACTTAAACGAATTCCAATTGTTTATTTATTGCGAACCATCACCCTGGATCAAAATCACTTCTGAAGCTGCTCTATCATTTGGGTGAGTGCGAGAGATAAAATAACTCAAAAGCCGATGTAAGTGGTTCTCGGACACCCTTTATATTCCGAGAAAAATAAAATCACACATGGTTCTTCGACGAAAGAACAACGCGTAGTCTATATTTTTCTTGGAATATCAAAAATGTCTGAGAAAAACAACGTGTGCAGTAGATTATTTACCGACTGATTGACAAATATCATTTGATAGATCACATTAAGAAATTATGTAAAACAGGATTTTAGTACCGTGGAAAGGAGGTGGGGATGTTTTTTTTTAAATTTTTGTATTTTATTACAAATTTAGCTAATCATTATTTCAAAGTCAAATTGACAAATTCTTTCGGGATAAACTTACCTTTTCACACCATTATTATTGCTCGATATCCTTGTTTACATTCCTTTATTTTAGTTCATTATTGGACATACCGTTGTTTATGTTCTCTCATAATAAATATACGTCAAAATCAAGATAATACGTTCACAGCCTGTGAACGTTTCTTATTTCAATCGACACGTGAGAATTAATGTTTATAGGTTACTATTAATTTTATTTCCACTATTTTTTCAAAGTAAACATTCTTTCTCTGTGCTCGCTTCGAGAGCAAGGCTTCTCCGAATTCTGAAGCGACTTTTAAGTACAGCCGGAGATGTTTATAATAGAAAATTATCGTTTTGCTTTTGGGCGATACAAAGGAGCTCTATACTTCAAAATAAAGGAGATTGAAGCTTCGGCAAGGACAAGGGATAGGGACTGTGCATTATTCGGTAGAACGTTGTACGATAGACATCGTTGCTCGTGTTGCAGACTTATCCAACTATAATAAGTTTCTCATACATTTTATTTCAATAAAAAAAAATTAAATTAATTAAAATCGCAATAAATCCCAATATTGCGAGAATTCGTGGACTCAGATCTGAGATTTAAAAAAAAACAATAGTTTCAATTTGACATTCTCGGCGATGAAATACGTATGTATATAGAAAATGAGTTAGCCAGAAGATCAGCTGATCGAGGAATATACCATAGCGAACAAAGTGACATGTCATATTTTGCAGGCACGATACGACATTGGAATGGAGTGGGGATGCATGTGGTAAGCACAAGAGTGACGGAAGCTTTTGTTACTTTCGCGGGGAATAGCGACTTGCTAAAATATAAAACATGGCTACGATCTTAAAGAAAAACATGACTGGATGAAAATGAATGGAAATTAAGCTTGTTCATAGCGTGATCGTAATTCAGCAGCGAATCTATCCACTAAACTAAGTCTGAGGATCGTGAGTACCATTTCACCTTCTTTCGTAACACGTTAGTGCATAACCTCGCAAACAAGAAACTCGTTCATTTCCTGGCCAACTAAAGAACTTGGAGGTATTTACACGAAAAAGACGAAAACAAAGGGGAACAACATAAAAAAGTGAAATTCACGATGGACTACGCCGAGAACGATCTCGACGATGACGTTACCATGGGATCCTCTACCGAAAGCATCGGCTTTCAATACCAAAAGAGAATCAGCGATGAAAAATTGTTGCCCTACGCTGAGGAATTGGATGACGAATCCAATATTTTATTCGCTGAAATCAAGGGACAATTGGGACGAGCTGTCATGCTCCGCCAACTTCATCCCAACTGTGTTGTCTGGACTTTCAAACTTCGCAGGTGATGTTTCCGCATTATTGTTTACCAGAAAAATATTACCGATACAAATAAATGCAACAAAATTAAAAAAAAAATGGCCATTTCCAACCAGCTGTCAAAATAATCCAATTTTATAACTTTCTTCAATAATCGGTAATTAAATTGCAAAAATTGACTGACAGCTCTGTAACTGTCACTCATCAATATTTAGCAAAAATTCAGAAATAGAATAGACAGCACAATATTTAAGGAACAGCAAAAATAGAATATTTTTATAAATCAGCCAATGGCTATTTTCTGAGGTACAAGGATACAAATTAAATTGACCGGCCGGTACAAAGTGGAAATAATTATGTTCCATTTTTGTAATAACTTACTTATGGAAGTTAAAAAAATTAATTTGCAAATTAATTTGAAAAATAAATGAAAATGAAAAGTTTTTTTTCCTTTGTTGATATTTTTATGTATATTTATGCAGATTCCTCACGGTCTATGGATACAAGTTCAGCAAAGAAGATCATATAGTGCTTGTCAAGTTGATGTACGAATTGATGACAATGCCCAATCTCGAGCCACATCTAATCGACACCTTCGGCAGCATGTTCGTCAAATTATTAAAGTATGTTTGCAATCTTGCAAAGTTTATGAAACGAAAAAAAAAAACTGAATGCAAATGAAACTTTTTTGTCAATTTTTTACGGTTTTTATTCGTTTATTATTTTTCATCATTATATTTGGAAATTTTATTGTTTTCTTTGATTTTTTTTAAATAGTCGAAGTCAATTAAATGAAATGGAATATTTATATTTATTATAAATTACGAATAATATTTTTATTTGAATAGCAAACCAGAATTAATTTCACCCGATGAGTTGGAACTGCCATGGGAGCCTTTGTACGTGATCGTTAAGAGGATCTTGCATCTCAGTGATTCTAAAATTGGTTTACAACATTTCTTCTATCCGCTCAGCCCGATTGTACATTCGATGATCTTTCGAGCAAGAACATATTTTCCGGTAAGTTTTAATGGCATATAATCATGAGTTTTACGATAACCCAAGATAATTTATTATGTTTTATAAATAGTTATGATTTTTCAATGATAATCATGTCGAAAAGTAATGACAACGATTAATAAGACGTTTGAAATGAAATTGTCGAATTTTTTTGCAGAGAATAGAGAGTAAGAAGTTACGAATTGATTGATTTTTGTCAAAATTTCTTGAACAGTTGGAGAAGTTTAAAAATTCTTGTATCAAACTTATAACCGCATAATTAATCAACACTTGATTCAATCGGTTTTTTTGGTTTTTTCTTTTTTCATAAAGACGACAGCAACCCAGGAAATTTTGGATGAATTTCGACCCATGATCTGTCCCCTTGATACCAAAAAAATGACAAAAACGATCAAAATGTTGGAATGGTTTCTGCCAATCAGTTTTTTTCCGAAAGATCATCAATTGGCCCATAAATTATGGTTCGAAGAATTGATGTCACTTTGGGAGACTTGTCACAATGCCGCTCAGTGGGAAAAACATCTTATGTGGCTTATGGCGAGATTAGCGATGATCACCGTCGGATATATCGATTGGGAGCCTTATGTACCGTTGATGTACACCAGATTCGTTCGATACTTGAATCTCCCAGTTTTTTACAAACAAATTCATGGCGGGAAGCAATACAATTCCCCGATTCAACCCATCGCCATGTGGATAGTATCCTCTCTGGTAAAAATTTAAAAACAAACACGATTACAAATTCCTGGTTCAAAAGGCAAACCTGTAAAACAAAATTCAACTGCCTAAGTTTTCGTCCATGCCGATCGAAGATTTTTTCACATATTTCTGTAAGTAATAATTAAAAAAAGTAAGCATTGAGCTTATCACGCAACAATTTTCACAGGAATCCAATTTTGTGTTTGTCGATTTATTGGTTTATTTGATTTTTCAATGTAATATTTTTCTTTTTAAGTCTGATTCAATGTTGACATTGTTCTCGAACTTGTTTTCATGAATTTGAAGCTCAAATTATTTTTTTTTTTTTAAAGAGACACATTATAATTTATAAAATGTTCAAATTTTCCTGTAAAATCAATAAATCGACGAAGAATAATTTTTGTTCTGCGAAAAATGATTGGATGGTAAAATCCCGATGTTTATTTTTGTTGCTTGCATGAATTTGAGGAAAAATGTAGGATTCGCAACGACGACAATTTTCGGGTTTTCGACGTTCCGGACCAAAAATATATTCTGATAGTGTGGTCTTCGCGATTATTTCCCAATTATAGCGATTTTTTTTTGATTATTCCATGAATATGTTGATGGAAATGTATCACGAATTTAATGAATATAAATTTAAAGTTTTTTGTTTTTTCAGGGAAGTGGTTCTAGCAGTCAAATGTACTTGGAAAAGTATTTAAAAACGATAGAAACGTATTTCCATCAAGCGAATGCTGGGCCTTGGGTTATGAAGCTGAAAGATTTGCTGGATAACTTATCCCTCTATTTTATTCTGCGTGTCCACAGGTAAGCGAAAAAAAAAAACAATAAAAAATAAATGTGAATTACGAGAAAAAGAAATGATTGACGAACGTAAGGATTGGGGTATTAAAAAACTTATGATTATTTTCACAGCGAACGATTTGGAAAAAAAACATGGATACCTCCAACTCCCGATGCGCACAAATTGACCGACGCCGATATAGACGCCTTTGTTAAGGCAGTTATGCCGGTCGCGATGACCGCCATGTTCAGCAGAATCGGTATCAACGATGCTTGCAAAGCTCTTCAACATTTAGCCACTATTCGACCAAATTTGGTAATTCCAGATGTTATCGAGAGAATGTACAGTACGTTAGATTCGGTAACCGAACCGCACAAATTAACTGCAGCGATGGCGGCTATGGCAGCAGTTGCGAGACCAATGGTTCAAGGATCTAGAAACATTAATAAAGGTATTGAACGATGAATTAACAACCAAACCGTTCGAATGTCAAAAACCTCGTCAAAAATCATTTTTCATTGACGAAATCTCATTGAGTATTCAATCAGTTGATGAATTCGCGACTGAGGTCAAATCTAAGGGTAACCCTGCGTTGATATACTCACTTTTGGCCGCTGTATTGACACACTGGGTCAATTTGACCCGGAGCGTATTTCATTCTCCTGTCACTTGCATCCCTTCTGTCAGTTTTTATTGATTTAAATCAGGAGTACGCTTTAAATATTTATTAACATGTGTGCATCATAAATATTTGGTAAATATGAAAGTTTATTGTTGAAAAATATTCTTGAAAACTTCTGATAACTACCAAAATTACTATTTATTCAATTTTTACGATTTTTTAAATTGATTATCAGAAATACACTCATGGAAAATGGTATTTTACGAAAAAAATCGTCCCATGATGAGATTAAAAAAAAAAAGAAGATATTTATTTGAATAAGTGAACTTAAGTCATATTTGGAATTAAAAAATTGTTAATTGTTTCAGGGTACGCGTACACCGAGGGTCCGTCCCACATTCTACCACTTCTCTTTTCGTGCCTTCCTGGAATCGACGCGAACGACGCAATGAAATGTTTGATAACGTGTCGTTTGATATCAGTTTATACGGTACTGGTGCCATTCGTAGACACATCAAGATGCACTGCTCCGATGGACGAGGACGACAGGCTCGTGAGTGAGTCGACTTCGCGTTTTGAAGATTTTGTCTTGCAGTTTTTCGATCGTGTATTTTCGTTTATCGAATTGAGCACGCTAGAATTTTTAACGCACGAAAATCGAGCGGCGAGAGATGGAAAAAGTAAACTGGAGACGATGGTGGAAAGTACAATCGCGAGTGTTTGCTCGTTCCTTCTAACACAAACGAGTGACACGATATTCAAATCGGCGTTGCACAAATTACGAAAATTCGTAACCGACAGAGTTCTTGAAACAACTGTTTCCGGTCAATTAGCAGCGACCGTTTGTCACGTTTTCACGAGAGTCAACGGCGCCGAAACCCTTCGAGCTCTCTTACCTTCGCTCTCGGAAACTATCCTCGGAATGATCGGCGAAGGTGACGAAGTTATTAAGGAAGAAAATTTGGATCATCGATTGTTGTACGCGATGCTTTTACTTTCCGCGATCGTTGCCACTCAAGGAAATAATCTTTTGCCTTATATCGACACACTCACTAACGTTCTCGACAAAATTCTTCATCTTAAATCTCGAGAAGGTGACCGAATTGCAAGCAAAATTCTCAATTCCATTTTTGGCGCTTTGTCGAACGTCTCTTCAACCAAATTCACCATCAATGGACGCGACTACAACGATCCGGAATATCCATATTTTAAGGAATGGGGCTTCGGCTGTGATCTTTCTGATTTCAAAATAGAATGGTACGTTCCTGGAGACAAAGAACTCGCTGTAATACAGACACTATTCTCCAGATATGTGCCTCAAGAAATACACAAAATTCAACAATACAGCGCTAAAAAAATTTCGCTTACGAGGTAAGTTTTCTTTTCATTTCAATTTTTCTATCATTAATTATCATTATTACGAATTATTTAAATATACTTTCAATATCATACTTTTTTTCAGCCTAAATTCTAGTTATTCCATTCTGACCTCTGTGTTTTTACAAACAAAAAACCTAAAAAAACAAATTGACCATAAAAAAAACTAATTTTTCTAAAAAAAAAATCCATAAATTCGGTTGAAAAGTTCAAAAAAGTGATTTTCCAAAGAAAGTGACATAAATAACATGATTTTACAGATTAAAAAATTCGTCTCGATAGAAAAAATCATTAAAATTCTCTCTTTGGCACCTTTGTGTCTTAAGGTCTTGAGTAAATTTCTTTTAACCGTCAACTATAATTATCGAATATGATTCATTTCAATATTTTCGAAATAACGTATAAGAGAAAAAGGAATTTAAAAAATACTGTTTGTTGCAATTTTTTCAGGGAGGAACTGCTGACGAGTCTTAGTATAATCGCCAATGTGCTCGAAGGATCGGAAAACTTTCTTCCGGTTCCTGATGATACACCGAGCGACCCCGATCCACGAATGTCATCATGGACGTCATTTTTACCGACGACTGGTGTCAAGGGCGAAATTCGAATGCCTGATGGCACCAACGTTCGCGATTGCGTCTCCAAAACCGTGAGCGATTTACAGGAAATGATGCTTAGCAACTCTGAGGACGATACGAAAAGCTTGTTCGTTATAGTGCGAGTAAGTATTTGGAACGTAAAGCATAACAACATTTTTTCAATATGTGTTGATATTTTTCTTAAATTCCATTATGAAAGAATTCCCATCACAATGAGAAAAAAATTTTCACTCATAATGCATTTTTTTGCAGTATTTTTGTTCGGTTTTCAAATTTTTATGAATGACAATTACATGAACTTTGCGAGTTCATTGTCCAACCAATCGATTTGCACGAATTTCAACACAAGAGAACAATTTGTTTCAAAGTAAATGGAGTTTAGAGAATAATTCTCCAACATTGTTTTTTTCTTCATAATAATTATGGGAAATAATTAATAATAACCAAGGATTGAACTATTGAAAAGAAATCACTGTTTCAGAATTTCTAACATTTCGTTAAAATAATAAAAATGTAATTTTTTACAGATATGGCGAACTTTTTTGTTAGGAAAATATCGAACGTACGATCAGTTCGGAATGCGATGCAAAAGTTTTAAAATATCGAAAGCTATCTTCAAGGACAAACTCGTCCAAAGGAAAGGACATTTAGGAGGCAGTTTGATACTTCAACGAGCGGATCTTCATGAGGAACGGCGAACGCAATCGCGCTGTCATCGTTTTACCGAAGCTCACAAGGCAATGACTCTTGAGTTATTTAAATTGGCGACCAGTCGCTACGCAAATGTACGCTATCAAGCTCAGGACGTTCTGAATACGACCTTCGGTTATTTTCCGTATTCGTACACCGTAATCGCTCCTAAATTGTTGGAAATTTTATCCACTGATCCGACAGAGAATCACGAAGCTCACAAGGTATTCAGACTATTTTTACATTCGATTATTCGTCATATTTTTTTTTTTTTTTTTTTTTTTAATTTTAAAATATTTTGTTGTTGAAAAAAACATTTTCTCGAAACAATTTATATTTTTGGATAGATTTTTTAACGTGAACAAACATTTGTAGGGAAAATGAAACGATACTAAATTAATATAAAAAATAAAAATAAAAATAGGGCTTGCTGTATCTTCTTTTGGGATATCGATCGGACCCTTTGATAGCGTCGTGCGATTGGAGCATTTTGCGAAAACTTTGGCCAGCGTTAATATCATCAAAGCCGTCGGAAAAACTGTCAGTGATTCGTTTGAAGGAGACTCTCATTCAGACGGTAAACTCGAATTTTCCAATGATTGGAATTCGGTACGAAGTGCCGGATAGTTGCGTCAGCATGGGTTCAACATTATGGCAAAATTCACCACGTCCAAGACTCCCACAACCGAGTGAAGAAGAAGTACTTGAAGGTCGCCTCGCTCTTGAGAATATTAGTAAACAGAACGAGCAACTTTACGACGGACTTTTGGACGATTTGTTACATACAATTTTGGACAAAAATCCACATTGGCGGCATCGCGTTATGGCAGTCAGTTTCATAAAAAATTTAGTGCATACAGAACGATCGTATCCACCCAAAGTCGTTCGTTATTTTGTTAATGCTCTTGTCCATGACTCACTTGAGGAACGAAAAATTGCTGCTGACACCGTTCTTTTCATGCTAACGCAACAAAAACGAAAACACGTCAAGGTAATTGGGTTTAAGTTTTTATTTTATTGCCTCAAATAACAATTGCCTTTAAGGTGATCTTTCAGTCGTACGATCGGTAAAAATCTTACATCACGGTTTTCTTGGAGAGTAAACTCTTAAATTTTTACAGAAACTCACGGAAATTTTGTTCCAATTAACATCTTTCTACAATATTTACAAATTATTTTATTTCCTCGTACAAATTTTCCTTGATTAAATTGTTTTTCGTACGAATTAATGAAGTAAAGTTTCCAGAGTTTACGAATTCGTTGAAAAAATACATACCGCGTATTGGCAAATGCTAGAATTTTGGAGAAAATCAATTTTTAAAAACTTTAACAGTGTTAAACTTGTTTTTCCGGAAGGTCGAAGCGGATCTGAAGAAACTTCAAAGTAAAAGTCATCCTCTGGTGAAGCCAACAGACAAATGGTATCCCGGTGTGCGTTCGGACAACATTTGGCTTCAATATAATTACGAGACGCGGCCATTGAGCCAAGAGCAATGGGACGAAGGAAGATACGTGCATCAGACTTACCCGGGTTATTACACGTGGCCAAAAAAGCTCGAAATATACGCGCCATCGAGTCAACAGCCGACACTAGATCCGAAGATTCGTGTGTTGAACGATCACGAACGTGAGATCGATCGATTTTTCTCGGATGCACAAAACGTTGAGAAACTTATAAAGTACAATAGTTTGGAGGAGCGCAAAGGTCACGATAAATTTAGCAGATCAAGAGCTCAAATGTTCAGAGGACTTTTCCGTAATCACGGAATGGTTTATGTGAAACATTTTCTACCGCATCTGGAACGTTTAGTTGCAGATAATCACGAGAGCAGTCAGCGTTGCGCGGCTGAAATAATCGCAGGTCTCATAAGAGGCACGAAACATTGGCCTTTCTCGATGGTTAGTGAAATGTGGCGCGATTTAACGCCGATTATTAGAACAGCACTGAACAATTTGACAGCTGAGACGGTGATCGATTGGGCAACGTGTTTCTGGATAGCGCAAGAGCGACGAGATCCCAACAGGCAGCATTGGCTGTTGGAATGTTTAATGGAGGAGCCACCTCTGGGTGATTCAACAACTTCATTGGTCGAGTGTGGCAGATTGGATATTTTGCAGACTGCTTTGGCACAGCAATGGTGGCGAGTGGCTGAATTGTTCAATCGTCTGTTAGTTCGTCTGGAGAAAAGACTACTAACGAATCCGTTTCAAAATTTACGAGCACGTCTAGGATACATTTTGTCAACAGTTTACGCTCAGGAGCTTCGGTTTCCTGGATCTGAGAACGATTGCTTATCTCCGAAAGCTTGTCAGTTGTTAGAAAAAGTAATGCCTGCCATACGAACACTCGGTGAAAATTATTCAAACGCTCCTCCTGCCGCTTCATCGAGCAGCAATGACGAAAATCTCGTTTTATCGAGAGTCCCACAAGTTGATCCTCAGTCAGAAGCTTCCTCCAGCTCCCTCGAATCCACTGTCAACGGAACAAATATCAGGCTTTTCAAAACTATCAGCAAATGGGTCGTCGCCACTGGTTGTCGTTTGCTCTACGGCTCTGTTCCCGAATTCTGGGAAATTTTACCGATCGCCTGTCACCTTGAAAACTCTGACGCTGATGAGGAATTAAGCAAATCTTGTTCCAACACCGTGGCTGTACTCGCTCAAGCTCTCACATTTCCACGTGACATGGACCTTGCTCTTGAAGCTTTTAAAAAAATATCACGCAGCAAATCATGGTCCTCGCGACTAGCTGGTCTCAGCTTTTTGGAAATATTCGTTATTTACAACATGGGCATTCTCCTGAGCCAAACTGCTTGGGTTAACACTGTACGCGCTGTCGTTCTTCAGTTGCTCGAAGACGAACGTTTTGAAGTTCGAGAAAAATCTGCTAAAGTACTTGGCGGATTGTTGCATTGCTCCATCATCGAGGAGCAGGAAACTTTGCTCGTACGTTTCTAACCACGACATTCATTTTTTTTCTTCATCATAATAGTTTCATTCATTGCTATCAGTTGTCTAAAGATCAGTTTTTTTAAAAGAAAAACAATATTTTCAATCATTCTTTCAATTATTGGTCAACCAATGTTTCATTTGAATAGAAATCATTCAAAATTTATTATTTATTATTAATTTCTCTTGAAATGCTAACAAATTTTAATTTTTTAATTTTTTTAAATTACAGGATGAATTTAAATTGAAATCTAAGAGAAAAATTAAAAAACACGGTGACTTACGACTGAGACATGCTGGAGTTCTTGGTCTTTGTGCCTTCATTCAAGCGCATCCTTATGACGTTCCAAAATTCATACCATCCGTCTTCGAACATTTGGGCATTCATCTCAATGATCCTCAACCAATACCGGTACGTAGACGAACAAGGTTTTTGGAAACCTTCATTCTCCCGAACCATATTGATGCAAATTTCATTGATTTTTTCAGAAAAAAGTGAATTTTTAACTACAAACTTCATTTTTTTTTGTACTTTCATTCGATTTTAATCGAATTCTCGTTCTTATTATGCATAAATGAATAAGAATTTGTTGTTAAAAAAATGTTCAATTTCAGACAACGATTAGGAAAACGCTGGGTGACTTCAAACGCACCCATTACGACGGATGGGCCGCGCATTCTTTGCGCTTCACGGAAGAGCAGTTGGGCCTTTTACAAGATCTGGCGGTTCCACCTTCCTACTACGCTTAGTGCAATAAGAAAAAACAAAAGAACAAATGAACGACAAGCAAAAAAGACATGAAAATGCGAAATACGTGCAAAACTATTGACGAAAAAAGAAAAATATCTTTTTCATACGTAGCAATGAAATTGTGAGAAATGGACGAGTTCAATACATCATGTGATATTGAGCATTATTAGTTAGGACTAAAAAGCCCAGGACGGGGGATTTATTGGCATTTTTTGTTTGTTTACACACCGTAAACGTGGCAAATGGGTTATTAGAACTTTATTATGAATATTTAACAAATATACATTGAAAAATGAAATAAAAAATGAAATAAAAGAACGGAAGAATGATGCGTATCAATAAAATTGTGAGAGATGTTTCGCTTCTTTTTAAATATTTTATTAAATTTATTTACATCTTGTTTTACTTAATGAAACTAAGTTTTTTTATCTGTCTGTTAAAACAATTGAAATAAACGCAAAGAATAAAATAACGAAACATTTAACAAACATTAAACAAACGAAAATTTATAAAATTTATAATTTATAAATAATAACAATTTATAAAAATCAATATTTACGCCTAAAGACTCGGGTTTCGTGATGGAGGATCCCAAGAATTTTGGAGCGTACTTTTTAATAAACATCGGGACTATTGAAGCGAAATGGAAGGGCGAGAGGAAAAAGAGGTATTCGGTAATTTGACCTCGTGAGAGGTAGTCGGAAAACACTCGAAATCGACCAGGACGTACTTCGAAGGAATGCGCGCAGTACCGAACGAAATTAAAATATAAAAAATTGTAGAATAAAATATACGTATATGTTGGTGTATGTGTGAGAGCATGGAGAGCATGATGTGATCATGTTCATTATTTGTTTTGTTTTTTTGCCACGTTACGGAAAATAATATGGAGGAGGAGTTAGTTGAAAAACCATGGAACCATGAGAGCAACGTGTAATTCATTTTTATTGCAAATAAATTTATTCAATTTCATTATTCTTCAAGATTAAAGTGCTTTTCTTCGATCTTTGTAAAAAGATTGGAAAATAAAATATTACCACACGTATTTATGGAAAAAATGCAGATCTTGTTTGTATTTAGGAATTTTATGATCAATGTCGCTTCGACATTTCTAGCCCGAAGAATCAAGGAACATGTGAATATCAAACCAAATTTGTTAAATATTTGTATTTATTTGGAAAATACACTGGATGACGTTGTTTATATTTATTCATCGTGCCATTTAAAAGCCATCACAAAAACCTATTTCCGTTTTTTTTTGATTTTTTTTTAACAACTAGCACAGCATTTGTTTTGGTCTACATTTTTTTGGACTTTTCTCGGAGGTAGAATGTGGCTAACTATTCTGTCAAATTCGTTGAAGTTTTCACGACGTCTGAATTTATCTTTGTTTAAATTTATTTAGAAAATTCGGAAATTTGTGGTTTTATTACACTTCATTTTTTTATTTTTTTTACATTTTTAAATCGTTCTTGCGTTAGTTGATATTTAACTTCCGGTTCTTTTAACCTTCGCACCACCGAGTTCAATGTCACAACTATGCATGTCCTGGTTCTGGCATTTGCCGGATTGCCATCGGCTTCACGGTAGGAGGATACGAGGATTCTCGTCATTCTCGATTGACAACCAGTCGTGATTATCTTCTCAATGTAATAATTTTGCCGTTTGAATTTTTTGTTTATTATTCGACTTACTGTCGATAATTGACAGTTGCGTATTAACAAGTTTTGAATCAATTTCGGAATAAGTGGAATGTGAAACTGAGGTTTATTGATATTGTTGCACTGATGGCGTCAAAAAATGTGTCTGAATTGCCAGGTAAATGTTATTCAACAATGTTATGAACTTTCAATTTGAAGAACAGTCTCTTGAAGTTTTACACCTGGAGAAAAAAGAATTTTTCTGTGTTTCAATCTTTAACGACAATATTTACAGGTGTTTCATTACCATTTGCCATACTGGCTATCAACTTGGCCTCTTTGTGCTTTTCAAATTCCTATGACGGTCAATTTGTTTTTGACGACTCTGTGGCCATCGTCAACAATGCTGACGTTAAAGATACTCCTCTCACAAATTTATTCTTTAATGATTTTTGGGGCACAAAACTTTCCCACAAACACAGTCACAGGTCTTACCGCCCATTCACCATTATGACATTCAGGTAAGAATTTTCTCGTTAAAATTGACATTTCCAAGTGTCAATTCATAACCTTTTGAGAGTAGAAGTTTGAAATGAGTTTCATTCATATTTAATCATTATAAGAATAAATTTTCTAAAATGTTCTCTTAATTTTGAACAAAAGTGACAGATCGCAATTTTTTTTGACCGCATTTTGTGGAGATAGAAATTTTGGAAACATTTAATTACTGGTTTAAAGATTTGAAGAAAAACCAAAAATTCAGCCAAATATTCATCGTTCAAAATTTGGAAAATAAACTACATCTCAATTTTTGAAATAAATAACGAAGTAAGATTTTTATATTTTTTTTTAGATTTCATTACTGGCTCAGAGGAGATTTGGACTCGAAGGATTTTCACATTGTCAACATTGCGTTGCACGCTTTAGTTTGCATATTGACATTATTTGTGTTCAATTTATTGTTGGCTGGGAAATCGCAGAGCGTTGCTTTTTATGCTACGTTGTTATTCACGGTTCATCCTTGTCATACAGAAGCCGTAAGTTTGTTTACAGTTATGAAAATTGGCGAAAATTAGCCCGAACGAAATAATATTTTATTGCAAAGCAAAAATAAACAAAGAATCGAAATCATTTGCATACAAAATCCATCCAAAAGTTATAGTAAAAATAAGCTAAATGAACGAGCAATGAAAAAAAGTTGTTTAAATAAAAAAAATGGTTTTTCAAAAAATCGCGAAAACTCTAAAATTTTGTGGATAATCATAGGTGTCTTCAGGTATCAGGAATCGTCGGAAGAGCTGACGTATTGTGCACTTTATTCACATGGCTGTCATTGATATCGTACAATCGTTGCATTTTTGCGAAAAAAAAATGTTTTACGATTTTTTTTATGGTCACATGCATCGTATGCATAAGTGCAGCGATGTTGTGCAAAGAAATTGGAATCACTGCAATTGTGAGTATCGAAAAATAATAAATAAGCAAAAAATCTTACAAAAATCAATGTTTATAGATTATTGAGAACGATTGCTATTAATAAAAAAAGATCCAGTTGATAATGTGGTCGTTTTAAATTGCAGGCAATTTGTGGAATTTACGACATCCTAATAGTCAACAAAATATGTCCTTACGAAATAATGAAAACATTGAAGTTACAATTTTCATGGGATGACGTCAAAAATGTTTATACTGAAAAGTCGAGTCTGATAAAACGTTTATCGACGTTAACTCTCGTTGGCATTATTCTCGTTTTAACGAGATTCAGTATTATGGGATTTTCAACACCAACTTTTCAACCGGTTGATAATCCAGCAGCGTTCATCGATAATTTCGTTTATCGCGTTATCAATTATAATTATATTTATTGCTTAAACATGTGGCTATTAATTTGTCCCGAGTGGCTCTGTTTCGATTGGTCCATGGGTTGCATTCCTCTCATTACTGGCTACGACTCCAGAATTTTCGCAGTTTTTGGATTTTTTATCGTTATTGGAATTTTTATTCGCGCTGCTATCAATTCAACAAAAAAGACGAATTCAAGGTAATCGGAAATTGATTAATTCGTAAGTTTTTATCATTTTAGGATTTTGAAAACTGGTTTTAAAAATATCGAAAATATGAAAATCGAAATAGTGAATTATTACATTTTTTTATATCAATTTTAACAGGTACGTGGGAATGGGATTGTCACTACTGGTCGTTCCTTTTTTACCATCTAGCAATTTATTCTTCATTGTTGGTTTCGTTCTCGCAGAAAGAACGTTGTATTTATCTTCAGCCGGATATTGTTTGATGGTAGCGATTGGTTTGGAAAATCTTTACGTGAAGTTCGGGCGATCGAAAATACCAATCATTCTGTATGGGCTATTGATCGTCGTGTATTTTGGACGTTCTTGGATCAGGAGCGATCAGTGGAGACACGAAAAGTCTCTTTTTCGATCAGCCCTTGGAGTTTGTCCCTTAAACGCAAAAGTCCACTACAATATTGCAAAAAATGCAGCTGATTTGGGCAACTCGAGTCTCGCCGAAGCCGAGTACAGAGAAGCTTTGAGGTAAAAAGTGAATCTACAAAAAAATAGGATGCAATTTTTCATTTTTTACTCAAAATATCGATATTTTTTTTTTTAGACTCAATCCCAACTACGCTCAAGCTATGAATAATCTTGGAAATCTAATGAAAGAACAGAACAAGTACGAGGAGGCTGAGAAGCTTTTCAAACGCGCTTTGGAACTGCAGTAAGTCGATTTTTCAAAAAAAAAAAAAAAAAAAAAAAAAAAAAAAAAAAAAAAAATTAAAAAGTTTCAATGTTTTCCTCCATCAAAAATAAATTGACATCCATTAACTGCATTTAAAATTCTTGCAATTTTTATCAACTTTTTCAAAAGAATATTAAGAGAATATTATGAAAACTTTGCAGAGAAGATTTTGCTGCAGCGTGGATGAATTTGGGAATCGTATTGTCAGCTCTGAAGAAATACAACGAGTCAGAAAAAAGCTACGAAACTGCATTGTTGCATAGGCCGATTTGTCCTGATTGTTATTATAATTTGGGAGTTTCGGTATGAATTTTCCCATCATTATTGTTGTTTTATATATTCCGAAGAGAAATTCTCAAAATAAATCAGTAAAATTTCATATTTTTTATTGAAAAATCGATGGCATGATCAATCAATTATTAAATAATTATAGAGACTGAACGGTAAAATGTTCTTACTTGAAAGTCTTACACTTTCAAGTTGTTTTTAGTTGTTGTTGTAATTTTTGTCAACGTAAATATTCTCCGGAAATGTTGGATATTTAATTATTGATCACAGAAGTTCGATGACTAATAAATAACAGTAAAATTATTGATACAGTTTTTGGAGACGAAGGAATATGAGAAAGCGTTGAAAGCTTGGCAACAAGCGATCGCCCAGAAGTCAACTCATCGAAGAGCGTGGGTGAATTGGGTTCGTTTGCTGGACGACATGGGTTGAGTAATTTTTTAATTACTTTTTGTTAAATAAAATTGCGAAAAAATTAATTCTCTCAATTTTTATTTACTTTTTGCGATGTGAATTTATTCAGGCAAACCCAGCGAAGCCTTAAAAGTGGCGCGAACAGGTTTGAAGTTTATTCCAGGCGACGCGACGATACATTTCAATATCGCGAACATACTTGGAAAAGCGGGTCGTTTCGAGGAGGCAGAAATTGAATTTAAGGAGGCGATTTCAAAAGATCCTACGAATCCAACGATCCTGACGAATTTAGGTAAAAAAATATTTCTTATTGAACAACATTTGTTTTTTTTTCTTAACTTATTATTTTTGTCTACGACACAGGTGTTTTGTATCATCGATGGAACAAATTTAACGAGGCTGAATTAATGTACAAAAAAGCCTTAGCGCTAAAACCTGATCTTCAGAGTGCAAAGGACAATTTACAAAAACTTTATTCGCGTTCAAAAATGAAAGCACGTGTAACGAAAATTGTGAATTGATGTGAAAAATATAATTAAATAAATTTTTTTGTACGATCACGTTGCAGAAGTCGAACTCTCTTTTTGTCTTCCTTTCGATCTCGAAGATTTTTTAGTTTCTGGACTTGTGGTTTCATCCTGCAAAAGATCCACATGGTCCGGATAACGATACGCCTTGAAATTTCCAATTTTTTTACCGTCGAGGTAATTGTACGATTTGAAACACATGTCGCACAAACATGCGGGGTTGTGTGGTATTCTGTCGCTATCGGTTACAATCCAGTGCACCGGCGACGTACTGCACATCATACAATAACGACTTCGACACTGCTTCATTCGGTGGATTCTTGGATATGCACATATCGCCAATTCGTCTTCGGTGTTCAAAAATCTATAAAAATAATTACGATCTTATAATATTTAAATAGAGGTCATTATTCAAACAAAATTTAAAAAAATTTCGTTTGTTTTTTGTTCCTTTTCATATCAATTTATTTGCAAACAATATTTTTTTCAAGTTTCTTTACTTTATTTTAAAAACTTTAAGGACATGGCGCTCTTATAAAACTACGTGCAGAGTTTTAAAAAAGTTTTTTTATTTCCAATAACTACAGAACATTTGAAGTTTGTCTAAAAAAATTCAAGAATTTTGATCATTCGTGAAAAATGAAACAAAAATTAGATTAAAATGAGAAATACCTGGCGTCGCTGAAAACGATAAAATGCTCGCAATTCCCTTGATGCTGATAAACCCACGGATAGCCAAATCTCACGGACAAAGTATCTATACGACATTCTTCCATTCGTGCAGTTTTAAAAGGACCCAATTTGCGGTTTTCGGCCCATTCTCTTATCACTGCACTGTTATCTTCGCTCGTAGGATCGCGAAAGTCGTTATAGAAAGTGCCTTCGATGTAAATAAAGTTGGATTTATAAACATCCTACAAGCAAATCAACAAATATTTTCAATCTCTAAATTTCATTTCTAATTACAAAAAAAAATACTAAAAAATGAAAAACTTGAACAAAAAGACAACAAAATCATAGTTTTTTTCTTTTTGTTTCATTTTTTGAATTTCAAATTTGTTTTTCTTTTTTTTTAAGTCATTCAATTGATGAAAAATTCATTCAAGAAGAGAAAAAAGAGTTTTTTCCTGTTTGTTTTCAGTTTTTGACTTTCCAATGTGTTTTTTTTTTTTCTTTTAAAGTGATTCAATTAGAGAAGAATTTATTCAAGAGAAAAACCTTTGCGTTAACTCTGCTTGGAATGTCTGGATTTTCGCTTATGTCTTTGGTAATTGCCAGATCGGAGCTGCAATCTATGAGGTCTCTGACTTGATCCAGTGTTTGAAAACCAAGAACAGCTATGACCCGTGAAAGTTTAATTTTCCTTCCAGTTGACGATACGGCTCTACAAGGCTCGTAAACTCTGATGAAAATGATAACGTCTTTGCCAGGCACTGCGAATGGTCCGTCCGAATCGATTTTATCATATTTCTAAATAAATATCCCCAAACACACAATTAATTTATGCTTAAATTGAACTGAATAAATTATTGAAATACCAAAACTCACAATACATATTTCTCCCGTATATTTTATGGCTGCTTTCAACGAAGATCGAGTATGTGTCTTGTAAGCTTCCTCAAGATTTGCAAGTGTTTCTAGTTGTGTGTCTTTTGGTATTTCTGAACTTTCGAATGTATTGATTCCACCCTTAACCCCTTCGGCCTTTTCATGCGTCTTAAGCTCTCCAGGCACTGTCAATTTGTCAACGCTGGAATTTCATGATTAAAAAAAATATAATCATTCCATACATTATGTGGTTTTATTACCAACTAAATGATGAATATTTGCACAGTGGGGTAATTAATTACCTTAATGTTTTTTTTGTGATAAAGTGTTTCTTGTATGCAACAATAGAGTTTAATTTACATCATTTTTTTAGTTTTTTTTTTTTTTTATAACAAAGAGAATTATGAATGCAGTAGTTGGATCCAGAGAATATTTAATTATAAAAACTGTGAATAACGAGAAGAAGTTGCAACAAAATGTAAAAAATGCACGAAATTTAGTATTTTTTTAAATATTTTTTTTGTCCCACTGACCTGCAATATTCAGCCAACATTTCCAACTCTTCTTCTCCCAGAGAAGACGGCATGAAATTGGCTATTGATTGTTCACCATTAGCATGAGCCGGAGTGCACCATTGTTCCTTAATCGCTTCGTGATACTTTTCAAAATATTTTCCAATTTGAATTTTTTCGGATGCGATTGAATCGTACAGAGAATAGACTTTGTCCATTATTGTGCTGCTTTGTTTATAAAGTCTTGATAGTTCGATATCAATTAGTTTTATTTGACAGATCGAACAAAATGCTCTCTCGCCACTTAGTAAGCTTTTTTCCAAACCTTTCACTAATATCGGTCTTTCAAAAAGTTCTAACGCGAATCTTTTTCATGTTTATTTACCCCCGGGACGAATCATTTTCTGGCTTGACAGCTGATTTCTATAACCTAACCTAAAATGTTACAGTGTTTATTTTAACGTGGGTGCTTCGCGGCGGTATGAACTTGTATTTGTAAACAAATCTTCGCGTGTTGTTCTCAACCTCAAAAATGCTTCCACCGGTAACTCATCTCCGTCAAGCGATTTTAGATCTCAGCGAGCCGGTGATATTCCAAGGATTTCAGGATGAAGTCGACGACGAAGGAAGTGTAGAATTTTTACGTTGGAGTCCCGACAAATTTTTAGAAACATTAGGCGACAAAATTCTCCCGTTTAGAACAGGAACTAATGCGAGAACCTGCGTAAGCAATTTGCGCCGCTGGAAAAATAAAGCGAAGCTAACTCATTTTTAGAATAAACAATAACGGTGATTTTACGCAGGAACCGCAGTGGGATGTGAAAAGTAGTATCGAACAAATGAAATTGTCCGATTTTATTGAAACTACAAAATTGGAGAATGATTCTGTTTGGCGTTATTTCGATTACAAATACATGAACCAGTGGTTCGAGTCTGAAGCACATTTTTTGAAATCCATTGATTGGAGACGATTCGGTTTTGATAAAAATGGTTTCGATTCTACTCTGTGGATCGGGAGTAAAAGAGCTCACACCAATTGCCATCAAGACTCTTACGGTTGCAATTTAGTCGCCCAAATACATGGACGGTTCGTTTCAAGTATAAATACCATTTTTTTTTAAATAAATATTTTCACATCCAAATACAATACAATTTCTTTCGATAAGTTTCCAAATATAATATTTATATTTGTTTTAAAGTAAAAAAACGAACTATTAACAAATATAAAATAGTTATTCAGGATATTTTGCCACAAATATTCGAAAAAAGTGTTATTTTACGAAATTATTTAGATATAAAGAAAAAATTGGGATATTTTCATCAATTTTTGTACCAAACCACAGATTTTCAATGATTTTTATTCGAAAATACAAAAATGTCGTTTTTGCAGAAAATTGTGGCTACTTTTTCCTCCGGACACGGGAAACGCGATAAAACCAACACGAGTCCCTTACGAAGAATCCACAATCTACAGCAAATGCAATTTTTTCTGTCCGACAATGGAGGACGAGGTATCAATAATGAGAATTGAAAAAAATGCCAGACTGGTTATACTCGAGGCTGGAGATGTTTTATTAGTGCCAAATGGTTGGTGGCATTATGTGGAATCTTTGGATTTCAGTATTAGCGTCAATGTTTGGCTGCCTGTTGATGAAGATTTTAAGGAACGCATAAACGAGGCCCTCGTTAAGCTACTCGTTAGGAAAATCGGTTCAGATTTACCTGCAGCTTCCGAGCCTGAATACACTCACGAAGAAGGAATTGAATTGGTGAGTATTCATCGAACAAAACATTAAATTTGACGAAATCAATCGATTTTTCTTAAATTATAATCGACATAATCGCGTCAATAAAAAAGAAAGTTTCTATCGGCAAAAATCAATGAAAAGTTTGAGACATTTGGTTAGAAAAACAATAATAACAATAATTCTGCAATTAATAAAATTAACATTTTTGTAGATTAAAATGAGCGTGTCTGAGCACAAAAAACATAAAACAGCGATCTCAAGTTCTCCATCTACAGCTAAAAAAATAAGACACAGTCCTTGGACAGCTCAAGAATTGTCAAAAGAATATCCAAAGTGTGTAAAATTGTTACCTGAATTGGCGAAAGAAAAATTACGTGAATGGTTGATAAATAACAGAGAACGTTTTCCAGAAACTGAAATTTCTCAGAGCAATTCCGTCGACCCAGCTTTAATTGATATTGTTAATGCTTTGTGTAATCGCGAAGTGATTAATAAAGTTTCCGAATTGCTCCTCTGTGATGGATAAATGAAATTTTAGGATTTTTGTTTTGTAAATATAATAAAAACTGTTTTTTATATTATCCCATTTTATTTGTCTATTTCTGACCGGATCCTCGTCTATTTTTGAAATAATGAATATTACGATTAGTTCGGAATTATTTGATCGGCAAATGATGTTTGAAGAAAAAAGATATATTTTTAGATAAATTCTAGATAGTTCGAGGATGCATGTCGGAAATTCAAAAAATTACCCTACACTTTTTCGATCTTTCAAGATTTCCTGATAGGTAATTATTGTAATGAAATAATCGTAATATTTCGATGATATAAGAGTGCGATGGAACGAAAAAAAGATCTCGAAACTGTTTTAAACTTGTAATGTGTCTGTGGTCAGTGGTAAGATGAAACATTTGACGAGCAGCGGCGTAACCGCCAAACTGGCAGCCATCTTGTATCCACACGTTTGCGAAGTACGCAAGTGCAAGAAGTTTGCCTGTTCGTCAGTTGTTTTTTTAACGCCCAAGAACAAGAAGGTTGACATTTGTAATAGTAAACACGAGTGCATGATCAAAAATGTGTGAATAAATAAATGAGTCAAGAAGAAACACCGATAATGGGGTTATTGACGGTACTGAAGAAGTTGAAGCAGAAGGAAAAGGAGACGCGGATTCTAATGCTGTAAGTCGTACGACAACGATCATTTTTCTGGTAAATTTTGAGGTTCTGTAAAGTTTCCTCCTCGTAAATCAATGTTCAACGAACAATATTTTTTTATAAAGTGGTCTTGATAATGCTGGGAAAACAACTGTATTAAAAAGAATCAATGGGGAGCCGATCGATACGATTTCCCCGACTCTGGGCTTTAATATCAAGACTCTCGAGCATCGAGGCTACAAACTGAATATTTGGGACGTGGGTGGTCAAAAATCGTTGCGTTCTTATTGGAGAAATTATTTCGAATCGACCGATGGTCTTATTTGGGTTGTGGACAGTGCAGATCGTCGTCGTCTGGAGGATTGCAAAACAGAGCTTTACAAATTACTTCAAGAGGAGCGTCTCGAAGGCGCTAGCTTGCTCGTCTTTGCCAATAAACAAGACTTGCCCGGCGCATTGTCAGCTCCAGAAATTGCTGAAATTCTTGAACTACCAAGCATCAAAACTCATCATTGGCAAATTTATAAATGTTCTGCCGTTACAGCTGAAAATTTATTGGAAGGAATTAATTGGATCGTCGATGACATTGCTGCCAGAATTTTTTATCTCGATTAAAACAAACAATATTAAGAACGAATTATTTCGTATTTTACTCAAATTTATCACTAAAAATTTATTTATTGTTACGCTAATTCCATTTTTTAATTTTTCTAAGTACACTCAATAATAATAATGTATTTAGTTTAATATAAAATCATACAAATAGTGATATGTCCTGCAACACGGTGAATCACATTTTTTTACAACTCTCTCAAATTTTTTGCTTTCTTTTAAGCCTGAAATGATCAAAAGTTTATATAACTTTTGAATTTCTTAAAAAATTCGTTTCTGTTTGAAAAAATAGAAAAATTTCTAATATCATGGAATTTTGTTGAATAATCTGAAATTTTATTACGCGTTTTTTTACTTTTTTATAAATTTGTTGAATTCTTCGATCCGGAAGGTTTCGAACATACATTTGAAATTATTTCGAAATAATTTCAAAGAATAATTCGTGATTTTAGTGTTAAATTTCATTTAAGTATAATTTCCATTTCTACATGTTTATCGATCTGTCGATTGAATGGATTAAAACTCTAAAAATGAGTTATTTCGACGTGCGATTTCGAAGGCTTTTTTTAGCACTGTTTTTTCTTTTGCTAAGACTTCTTTTTCTTTGACTCCCCTGTGATTCTCGAGGCGGTGGTTGCGTTTCAGGGAATTCTTTCAAATAACATTTTTTTAAAGCAGTTATATCAACTTGGTCGATTTCTGTTTCAAACGCTTTAATGATTTCATTGATGAGCGATTCGGTCAATTTGAGTTTAAATTTTTTGATCGATTTCTTGAAAACATCTGAAAAATGAATTTTCATTTATTCACAACAAAGGCTCATTTGAAGATTGGGAAATGCTCTTCGTATTTTTTGGATTTGCTCGAAAAAAACTTCGATTTCAATGAATTAAAAAAAAGTACAAAAATATTATTTTTCTTTTTGACCGAATGAATTTTTTTTTTTTTTTTCTTCACTTTTAATTCAAAACAGAAATAGAATGAAAAGAACCTGAAGCAACGACTCCGTCGTTGAGGCTGAGCACGAAGTGTCCAAAATCTTTGCTGAACTTTTTTTTCGTTGGGTTCAAAGCTTCGTGATTAGCTCTTCTAAGAAATATTTTTCGTGTGTCAGGTCCGTGTAATTTGTAATTACTCAGAATGCCTCCCAATTTAATAGTCAACGAGGGTCTCTCGATTTTCAATATTTCTAAAAACGCTAAAATTTCTTTATCAGCCCAAACATTTTCCAAATCGAGAAACTCTAATTTGAGGTTCGGTGATTTGGCGGGAGTCAAAGCGTTCACAAGGTCCAAAGCACCTGAAGCGCCCAACGGATTATTTCCGAGACGTAATATTTCGAGACGTAATATTTCGAGACGTTTGTTACTCGACAAACCCGAAGCTATTTGATTTGCGTCGGTTCCTGTGAATCTATTTCCTGTTAATAAAAAAAAAAAAAAATGTGGATTTTTCATATTGACAAATGTGAATAAATATTTCTCGAATTTCATTTTTTCGCTACAATTTGTACGTAAAATGTTTTTCGAATTCAACCATTTTTTGATTTTTTTTTTTTTTTCAATATTTTTTCAACTGAAATCATTCGATAAATTAGAATTTTTTTTTTCTTTTTTTTTTAGATAATTCTGTTTGTTTCAAACAAGTCATTCAAATATTTTTTAACTTCAAAAAGAAATCGAAACGAGAATAAAATTTAAAAAATTCATATTTTTTTTTTTTAATTAAATTTTTTACCCGTCAGATCGAATTCTCGAAGTTTTCGTGATTTGCTGAGATACGTGGCTAACGAAGGGACGGTTTCCGATCCAAGTCCATTTTCAGACATATTTAGAAACTCGAGGGTTTTATTTCTGGATAAACCTTGAAAAAAAGTTTCTGCAAAAATTCTGTGTCCCAAATGATTAACCGATAGATCGAGACTTTTGAGGGACTCGGTTTGGGCCACCATCGCGCTCAAATAATCAGCTCCATTTTCGTGTAAATTGTTATTTGACAAATTAACTTTCTCGAGACATTTGTTGAGATAAATTGAATTTGCAATTATCTCCAGACCCTCGTCGCCGATCCGACATCGACTCAAATTCAAATCAGTCAAGGCTTCAGCTGTCGCTATTCCATTTTGCAAATTTTTAACTCCTTCCACTCCGATTCGACATCCTGTCAAATTGAGCTGCGATATTATTTCGTTCGTTTGTAACAATTCGTTCAGATGATAACAAGCATCAGCCGTCAACCAGTTTTCCTAATAAAATTAAAAAAAAAAAACGTAGAAAAACACAAATTAGCGGAAAAAAAATTTTTTTTTAAGAATTTATTACAAAGCTTCGAAAAAAAACTAACGAACACAGAAAATTCATCAAACAATCACGTAAACCTTCAATCACGAAAATCGGATTTTATTGGAATATTGGCAAATGTGACCCAAATTTTTGTCATTTTTTGTTATTTAACGAAATGTACTGTTAGGATGTCAAAAAAATGGTTTTTCGTGATGGGAATTTTATGGAAAAAAAAACAGAAATGACATTAAAACTTTAATTGGCAAATAAAAGTAATAAAACAATAAAATAATTGACGCAAGTCCAAAACTTCGAATTAAATGGATCGAAAGTTCATTTGTATCACAGCATTTTTTTTTTTAACCTGCGAAATAATGAGAAATTATAAATTTACGAAATTACAGAGCATTATTATTTTTTTCCGGAATTTTTTCATGAATAATTTGTAATTTGCAACAATTTTTTTTGGCCAATTCAGTGATTCGCTTGAAATTGGTACGAAAAGCGAAAGAATTTTTCGTTCTATTGAAATTGTGGAATAAAAAGTAATTCTCACAGTTAAGTCGATTATCTGGATCGAAGTATTTTTGTCAAGGGCTTCAACAATGACCGGAACGATTCTAGGATCGATGCCATAATAACGTAGATTCAAAGTGTCAGTTTGAAGCATTTCTTCTATCGATTTGATCGGTCTCAATCCCATTTCGTATGCAAGATCGATAAATTTTTCAAATCCATCGTCTTTGTAGGTTTTTGATGATCGGTGGGTCAACCAAAACTTTTCTGATCCATCAGCTCCCGATGAATCATCGTCGACCTGAAGCTTCAGCTGCGAATCGCTTATGTCGATATTTTTTAAACAAATGTCACTGTCGTCTTCGCTCGAAGTTTCTTGAATTGTTTCCTTGTCTGGTTCGCAGCTTAACACAGTTTTGATCGATTCACCGTCCACGGTTCTTTGTAATTTCATCTAAACGTATTTAACGCAGTAGAGAAGAAAAAAGTTGCCAGTTAGTTGAAAAAAAAAAAAATAGGAAAAAAAAAAAAAACAAAAAAAAAACAGGTACTTTCGAAGATTGATTGAGAAAAATTCTGTTTCGAAATAATCGTTCGTTTTAAATTGCATTAAAAAAATTTGCAAGCGAAATACAATTATTTATCTGATCGAAAATCTTATTTCGATATTTTGTTGCACGAAAATTGGATTGTTTATAAAAATGATGATCGTTCGATGAGATTTTTTCGTATTTTTGTTGCTGAATTACCTTTTTTTTCAATTAATCAAAATTTTTAATGAATTTTTTATGCAAATGAATATAAAAACTCCATCGATTGCTTTCCATGAGTTTTACTTGATTGTCATGTTAAAAAAAAAATTCAATTGTTTAGTTATAGAATTGAAGAATTTACACCCATGAGTTTCCTAAATTTCTCCCTTTTCTCTTGTTCGAGAATCGCAGCTTCTTTTTCCTTCTCTTTTCGTAAACGTGCTTGATAACTCTCATAAGGCACTTTTGTAAGCCTTCTAGTTTTTCTCCGCATTGAAATGATCAAATCTTGAGGTTCGATCGATTTCGTATCGGACAATGATTCGTCATCGTCCCCCCCTTCGCTCCCTTCATCGTAATATTCGCCATCCCACTCGTCTCCAAAATCTCCTGCAAATACAAACTCTGTCGCCTGCAGAAAAAGAAGATTATTTAAATTTGTTGATTGATCGAAAAATAAATTCGTAAATCAAAATATAGAATACTTTTGTATTCTCAAAAAAAAAAAAAAAAAAAAACAAAGTTTTTGTAAAAAGTGAAACAGTAATCGTAAAGATTTTTTAGTCAGTAGTAAAAAATTTCATTATTAAATATCCACGCATTTCGATTTTATATCACGAGGAAAATTATTATCTCTATTTTTTAGCAAACTGTTTCTAATTTTTATTGGGAAAGTGTTGCCTCAGAATTTTTCAAATTCTCGTGTTTTTTTATTATTGCTAATTAGAAGTAACGATCGAAATGAGAAAAATTTAACGACAACTCGTTAACTTGGATTGGAAAAATAATGACAGATTTTAATTTCAGATAAAAATTATTCAATATTGAGCAGATAAATGCAAAAAAAAAAAAACGTAGAATTGCAAAAATCATTCCAGAGTCTCAGAATTAAATGTTTTGTTCACGAAGGAAGGTTATGAGAAATAGTTCAACTTCAAAAAATATATTTAGTCCCTCGAATTGTTTTTTGAATTAAATTTTCAATGAAATTAAGTCCCAAAACTTAAGTTAATGTAATGAAGCGATGGTGTGACTGCGAGTTAATGAAAAAAAAAATGTGAAATTCTTTCGATTTAATTTGTGCAGAGAAACGAAATTTTTAACGACAACAAATAAAAATATTTAATTGCATTTGACCACGAATACGAAATTCTTTATAAACTTAAATGAGTATTTTTTTTTACGTACGTAATCCACCATGACGTCTAATAATCTCGAAGAAAGATTCTCGAATATATTTACTCGAAGAGAATGTTGAGAATGACCATATTTAAAGTTACAAAAATGACAGAAATTTGACAGTTGTTCGTTTGGCGTAGAAGGGGTGGGAAAAAGCGAAAAAAAAAAAATAAAGAAAAAAAAAACGTTAAGAGGCGCATCAGCGAAGCGAAAGATATTTAATTTCACGCTTTTGGCGAATAATCGCGATCGCATTAGTCAACCGTCATCATCATTATCATCATCATCATCCTCCTCACAATACACACAGAGAGAATGGTCTCGTGATAGCGCTTCGTAATAGCGCAGATGGCACAAGGAGAATCTCTTGCACACGCAATAATAATTTCTTTCATTTCGGTGCAAAATTCTCATCTCGAAATATTCTTTCATGTGTGTATGCGTGGAATTACGAAAAGAAAAAAAAAAATATACAAAAAACATCCGTTATAAAGAACGGAGGAGACAATTTTTTAAATCTCTTAGTTTGCGAGAGGAATTAGAGAAAAGGTGTCACCAATTTGTCTTTTTTTTTTTTTCTTCAAATTGCTTCTCCGACCAATTTTATGGGGTCCTTAATTCGTGTTATTTTCAGGAGGTTGAACGAAGCAAAGATTTTTTTTATCTCATTTTGAAAACAACAAAAAAAAAAGAAAAGAAAAAAAATCAATTTTTTATTTGACGTGGACGTTTACAACAACGGGAATCATTTTTTTTCTTTTTTTTTTTTTTTTTTTTACAGTGAATCCAATTTACGAAATGATAAAAGAATTGCTCGTACAAGGAATAACGGAAAAAAACGTGACGATCGTTGCTTCTCACGCTTAAATTTTTCTTCTCTTAAAATTTGAAGTATGGAATGCACGAGAAAAATAATTATTTACATTAGGGCGTAAATAGTTCGGTGAAAATTATCTGTGGAATTCTCGTCTCGTGTTTGGGACATGAAAACCGTTATACGCAACAGCAGAGAAGAGAAGGAGGATTTACTAATGTTTTTAAATATTCTTTCATGGGCATTTACATGTATTTAGAAACCTGATATCCTTGCCTACGAGAGACTCTTTTCACATTTTCAACCTTATATTTGAATTTTTAATTTTGTTTAATCAACATTTCGTCGATTGATTCATTCTCGTTAACACGACAAAACGAGATCTCCAAATAAAAATCGTTATAAAGATTCCACGACATTAACATTTCATTAAAAATCACCCAATTATTTCAATTACTCTAAATTCACCAGAAATTAAAAAAAAAAAAAATGCAAATAAATATAAAAACACGAGTTACAAATTCGATAAAAAATGCAAAAACAAACAAAACGAGCAATTACTTGGGTCTCGAGTTCAAATATTAAAAAAGTGACAGCTATTTTCGTGAATTGATTTATTAAAAAAAAAAAAAGTAATTTCGTCATTTTTAATTGTTAATTTTTGGTAAATGAGCTCGTAATTGTTAGCAATGCTTCGACGATATTTCTAGCCACGAAGACAGCCAGTGAAGGCACAACGAGTTGATAATAAATTTTGGTATTTCGGGATAAAGTAACAAAAACTTGGAAATTCTTGGTTGGAATTAAAAATGATTTTGCTTATCAATTACGAATAGATTGAAGATAAATGTCTCCTTCTGTCGTAGGATTACGTGAAAGAAACGACTTTCCCAACTTTTACCGCCACTTTTTAAATTCCACTCCAGGGGACATTTTAAAAATGATGTCTCAATTCTCGAGATCGTCTGTCGGCACGTTGATAGAAAAAAATATACATATATACGGTCAGTAAAAATTGACCCTTCATTAATCACAGTCTTTGAATCCCCGTAGAGTTCGTAGGAGATTAGAAATTTCAAAAAAATCATTTTTATTTCGAAAAAAAAAAATAGAAAAAAGGCACTAATTGTAAGAAATACAAAAATAGATAAATATAATGAAGACTTTTTGTACGACATGACACCGAGACGTTCACACGTCTCGTTTAATTCGTACGATGTGACCAATGACTCATGTTCCTCTTGCTCTTTCATCAAATCGTTCCTCCCGTCCATTGTATTCTAATTTTCAGACCGAACGAGAGACTTCAATTAACAATTAAGCGTCACCTATTTACGACTCTGTCTAAGTTCTCATTGGTTCATAGACCAGGGACGTTGGCCCTCTCACGCTATCAAATATATGGGTCATTTCGTGTTGTGAAAATTTTGATAAAAATTCTTTCTTTTTTTTGGCAGTTTAAATCCTCGAGAAAATTCGCGATCTTTTAAGGAGTTTTGGTACGAATCATACGATGTAATGGTTCAGTTTATCTTTAGGAAGAATCAGGGGGGAAAATTCTATTGTTCTCAAGCAAAGCTCTAACTTGACACAACAAAATTTCGGATAAAAATTACATGATTACTGAAAAATTGATCGTTTTCATTGACAAAAAAATGAATAATTTAATAAATGATGCAAACGAATCATTTGATTTTTTGGGGTTTGACAGTTTTTTATAAACTTTTTTACATTTTTTCGTATTGTTTCATGCACTTAACTGAAGTTTAGGGAGAGCGTAGGCATGTCTCGATGTTAAAAAGTGAATTTTCATTTGAGAATTTTGGGGAAACGGTGTAGACAATCGTTTTGAAACTTGGAGAACATATTCAGGATAAGTCAAAGAACGTACTGTAGAAATTTGAATAAAATGGTTACATTTCGTCACTTGTCACCGAAACTCCTTAATTAAACAAAGTTTATCAGTAAGTTCAAGTAATAAAGAGCAGTTATTTGCTTCAAATGATTTCTAAATAAATAAACGTTAAAAAAGTGAGAAATTTTAGGACTTTTTCAGAAAAAAACGAGTATAAAAGTGATTTTTTCTTGTAATGAACATCAAAAGTGTCATCGGAGGTTAATTAACGTGGAAAAAAATGCATCTTAAGGTATTTGTGTCGTAGAACATTGAATCGTATAAATTAGCTACAGTCGTTGGAATCTTTAGAGAATTTGAAGTTTTTTTTAGTTTCTTGTTTGAAGTAAAGAGTCTCTCGCGTTCTCCAACACGTTCGCGTAGGAAGAAGAATCCTCTGGTTGTCGTCGGTGCTTTGCTCGTTTCAACCACTACGTGCCTTTTTCCACAGCGTGCTTTCCACACGCCCTTCTCTCTCTTTTTCTCCTTTTTTCAATCTTTTTCTTTGCTTCTCCTCAAGTTCTCCTTATATTTGCAAGCCGCTACTTCGTAGCTCGCATCTACTCCCGGAAATCACGTTTTTGTCTGTGAGATTCCGCGATCTCTGTGATTTGAATGCAACGTACATCGGCCGATTCGAACTTAAGCAAGAAAAAAAGTAACGAGAGAGAAAACACTATTATCCTCATTCGCCACTTCTTCTCATGCACTTTTGCCAAGATTTCTAGAATTTAACGTTTTTTTTTTTTTTTTCATTACATACTGTTGCTCTGATACGTGGTTAGTAATGCAAAAAAAAAAAAACCGCGGCATCATTTTCGAAATATGTCCAAGAATTTTCACTTAAATTCCAAATATTTCTTTTGAGCTTGAATTTCAGTCGATTGGAAAGTTCCAAAAACTTATGAAAGAAAAAAAAGAAAAAAATTGACAAAATTCTTCACTGCGAAAAATCGGAGTGAAAACTTTATCGAGAACTTTTTAAGTAAAATTATGGTTTTTATCAAAAATTTTCTATGTCCCGAACCAACAAATGTATTTTTCCAAAATTCACAATTCTGCGAAATTTTCGAAATCGTATAAAAACAAAAACGTTGTTTTACACTCGAATTT
Source organism: Campoletis raptor (assembly GCA_948107755.1). Classification (NCBI taxonomy): domain Eukaryota; kingdom Metazoa; phylum Arthropoda; class Insecta; order Hymenoptera; family Ichneumonidae; genus Campoletis; species Campoletis raptor. The sequence continues at coordinate 20,747,696 of OX403624.1, forward strand.
TCGTTGATTTTACGCGGAAAATTTTTGACGTAACGATAAAAGAAATTCAAAAAAATAGCGATAAAAAGACGAAAAAATAAATGTTTAATAACAATTAAACCTCAAAACTGCCTCATGGATTATTTTTCCTACAAAGTGACAATGAATTATCGTAATATCAGTAAAATAAGAATTCCAGGTACTTTCGTCGATAACGAAACCAAAGGTTTTTAAAATAAAGTTGAACAAACAGTGTTGTATTTTTTTTTTTATTGTACTTTTTATTGAAACGTTTTTTTCATTTTCATCATCGTTATACTAAAGGTTTTGGGGAGGATAAAAGGAGGGAAAGGGGGGGTTGGGGGGGGTTGGAGGAATAGGAAAAGTTGTGGATTTTCAGGAAAGTAAGGAGCATATTTACACGCACTCGTTCGCTCAAATATATATATATACGTAAACATATATATTTCGAAACAATCATGATAATAAGACGCCCAGTTGGATATCCACACAGTGGGGGTTGTATTTTAAAAATGATTTATATCTCTTTCTCTCGTACGCGCGAACTGGTGTCTTAAAAAAAAAAAAAAAAAAAAACTAATAATGATCGTTGCACGATCTCTCTTAGATGTGAGACCGTTCAGTCTCGAAACTAAATTGCCCTTTCGATGATCCGGGGGAATAATTAATGAGGGTGAATCGACAGAAAAAAAAACGAAAAAAAAAACAAACAAATATTCGAAATAATAATACAATATATAATAATATATAAATCGATCTATCTATTCGCATATAATAATATATAATTCCTCTTCTTTTCGTTATAAAATAAACAAACAAAATCTATTATATCAAATTTCATTTCACGACACCCTCGTGCCTTAAAAAATAAACATTACGTGCTACGCTGGCGAATAATTATTATTTCGGTGTCTCTGCAAACGAGAGTATTCAAAGGATGGGAAAAAAAAAAAACAAAAAAAAAAAGATAAATTGTTGAAACACGATAGGATTGCACATTTTATGTCAGGGAGAAGAAATTTTATAAAAATAATTATAATCCTAGTGAGAAATAATAATAATAATAATAATAATAATAATAATAATGATAATAATAAAAATAATAATAATAAAAATAATAATAATAAAAATAATAATAATATTACTAATTATTATAATCGCTTGTATTTACAATTTATGTCGCCTTTTTTTTTTGTCGAGGAAAGATTTATAATCTTACTACGATTACATAAATGAAATTTTTTTTTTTTTTTTCGACGGCTATAGAACGTTTTAACTATTTATAGATAATTAATAGTACGCTTTTATTTTTGTGTGTTTCTCCTCCGCAATGCTTCTCGTGTTTTGCCACCAACGCCCTCGGAGGCAAGGCTTTGACAAACGTTTTACAATTATTTCGTCATTCATGTATATATATACGTATATGTAGTGTTGCTGGCTTTTCCTTCGTATCCAAATAGCGAGTGTTTAAAAGGCTATTTTATTCATGATACATACGTCTATATATATATTTATTTATTTATTTATTTATTTCTTCTTCTTTATTTTTTTCCTCGTTTCCCTAACGCGTGGGTTTGTCGATCTCCTTCGAAACAATAGAGCTTTTTTTTTTTTGTGCACCCATGCGACTACACGTTGCACAAACGAGAGAGAGAAAAAAAAAATTTGATATAAAAAGAAAATCGAGGGTGGCGAAACAGTGATAAAGGGAAACGAGGAAATGCTTAATTTGTGATGCATTAGTCTCGTGCAAACTGTTTATGATTCCTTCGTACAAATGAGTATCACAATGTCGTCTGGAGGAACGTACTAAACTGCCTGCTATTTTTATTATTTATTAATTTTATTATTATTACCTCTTTATTTATTTTTTTTTTTTACTATTTATAACATTTATTTATTTATTTTATTGGCAGTTTCCAGGACACTGGCTTTTTATCGAAATTCGTAAATCGATTATTGTTGCTATAAAACGAAAATAATAATTGTGACAAATTAGGAGATTCGACTGAATTCAAGTGTCTTCGAAATTGATTTTTAAAGGTTGATAGCGTAGTTTTATTTATTGTTTAAATTCAAATATTTATCAGACACAAGTTTTTAAAAGTTGAGCCAAACTTCAAAATATTTTGATTTGTTGACAAATTCTGATTAATCGAAGTTTTCAAATATGAGGAAAGTAGTGACGATCGAAAATATTGAAAATTTTGTAATTATGAGTCCTGGAAATAATTGCTGCAACGCATACGTACTCCAGATATTTACACGCAAGAAAAAAAGTGAATGAAAAAAAAAAAAAAAAAAAAAACGGAATTTCTGATGAATAAATGTACGGGACCGTAATTACGAGACGGATAGATTGGAATGATAAATTGTTGAAACGTAACTTTAAGTCAGAAGGGAATAAAAAGAATAAAAAAAAAAAAAAACAATGGAGTAGAAGAAGGGAGAGAGCGGATAAAAATAGTGTTGAAAGTACGTAGGAGTTTGTGGTCTCTCACAGGGAAGACGAAACACACGAGGCTTAGCGAAATTAATAAGTACGGGCTATGTACATATGTACAGCGATAAAAACCCTTTGTGGCATTATCATTATCATTAATTATGAATCGTCCGTGATTTATTGTCACTTCGAAGAGTGTATGGGTGTCTGAGACTCGAGCGGCTTGAGACAGCGAGAAAGAAGAAGAATAAGAAGAAGACAAAGAGAGGGAGAAGGAAGAAAGAGTTGGATATTAGAGTCCTTTGGATGAATTATCCAGGCTGGTATTTCATCCGAGAATTCTGCGTGTCCAACTTGAACGTGGGGGTTTTAGGTTTTCTTCCTTTCTCTCATGTAGAATTGTCCTTAGGAACGAAAAAAAAAAAAAAAATAGGCAAGAAAGAGAGAGAGAGAGAAAGAGAGAGGGAGAGAGTTGAAAAACACGAAAGGCACGCGGCCACAACGGTACTGTTGATCGGTGGAGGACTCGTGTCACGAGCCGTAGAATAATTCCTAGCTCTTTCTCTTTTTCTTACTCGCAGTCTCATCGCGATGCAGTCTCGTTGCTTGTATATTCGAATCCATGCATATATATATGTATATATATATATGTTTGTGTTTTCATATGTTTATACATATATGTGTGTATATATATCTGTATATATCTCTTTATAATTAATATTACAATATATACTACAATCTATTCCTTATGGCCGCGATTTATAAAGCATACCTTTCGGAGCCCTCGAATCAATTGCACATAACGCAGATTTCTCAACCGATTTAAAGTTGGATTGGATAGAATGCGTTTTCTTAAATAATTTGTATTGTTTTTGTTTTTGTTCTTTTTTTTAAATGATTTCAAAACCTTTTGGAACGCGACGACCGAAAAGGTCCGACAATAAGATCCGGCCATTTTGACTCGTGTCCATTTTATTATCACTCCCGAAATCGCGAGTGCGACGATCTCGGATTTGTAACTCGATAAATATATAAATTGAATGAAAAAATCTCGAGGACTTTGGGCGCAGTCTGTCCGGTAAGCCCGGATAATAAAAATCTCTCGAGATAAGTGGTTTATTATGAAAAGATTTATAAAATTAAACGTGTACTGTTAGCACCTGTCGTGGTCCGACCTGTTGGCTAGTTCCTGGCTGCTGATGCGAATAAGAAGGTTCTTGAAGTCGTGGTTTGCTGTAAGGTTTGTGAAGACCCTCTTCGTAGCTAAAGCTCGCAGTGTTGTTTCTCGCTTCGGCGCTGGTTGGTTTGTACAACGGTGGTAAGCGATGTCTACCTTCTTCGGAGACCATCTCAAGACTCTCTTCCGTTGGTCCTAAGCCGCCGAGTGACATACCCGACAAGGGTCTAACGACCGAGACTCGTGGTTCGCCAGGATCCTGATCTTTCAAGGGATTCGCGTATCTGCGTAGATTCTCTTCGTTCTGTAGATTGTTTGATTTCTCATCGAGATCACTACGATGACGATGCAACGATGTTTCGCTGCTGGTTGTTGCGGTCAGCCCGGATCTCTGTCTCGTCCTGAGATACCAGAGACCACCGAGTACCGCCAGTAATAAAATCGTTGCTAGAGCTCCACCCAAAACAGCGACATATCCGCTGCCGCTGTTGCCTGAACCATTCGAGTTGGGATCGCTCAAGAGAGCCGTCTCGACTTTGACCTCAAGAACGGAGGCCAGAGCGAGAGGTCTGGTTAACGGGCGACTGAGAGCTTCGCCCAAATCTCGAGCAGCATCAGCAGCTGCTTCAGAAAATATCGTTACTTCGATGGTGTCGTTGTCACCGGGTTTGAGATCGCAGAGAAGTACGACGGACTGTGGTCGTCTTGGATCTGCCAGAAGCCTCCGTAATCTTCGGCACAAAAGTTCTACCGATGTTCCTGGGACTAGGGTATCTCTTCGTAAAAGTATCGTTAATCTGGAGCAAGTTGGTCCCGGCGTTGCTTGACTGGGCCAGCACGAAGGTGGAGCTGGAAGTGCCGGCGGACCGACTCTTCTTCCGGTCTCAATAGGTCTGCACTCTCCCCAAGCTGGACACGAAGGCGCCAAACAACTTTCACCTGGTGACGGGACACAGACTTCGTGGGCCAGGCAGGATGTTCCATTGAGACAATTGCCCTGACCACACCAAACGTTGCTGCACTGATTCTTGCCGTTTCTGCATTCGCACACGTTGCAATCGTCGTCCCAACTCGCTGCGACGCAACCAATGCCTCCGGCGGTTCTTATCTCGCAATGACTTCCGGTTCGACCTGGTGGACAGACGCACGAATAGCTCGCGATCCCATCGATACAAGTTGCTCCTCCCATGCACGGATCGCTCGCGCATTCGTTTACGTTTATACGACAATCGGGACCAGTGAAACCAGGTGCACATTCACATCTGAACCAATTGACCCCATCAACGCAACGACCACCGTTCAGACAAGGCAGAGGTTGACAATCGTCCACGTCCCTTCGACAGTTCGGTCCTTCGAATCCCTCCCGACAAACACAACGATAACTTCCGTCCGCCGTGTTGACGCACGTTGCTCCATTTTCGCAGGGACCACTCGCACACGCTGGTGACGCTATGTGACAAGCTGCACCCTCCCAACCTGGTGGACAATGACAAGTAAACCCATCTCCACGATCCTGGCAAGTGCCACCGTGTCTGCAAGTCCCTGGCTCACAATGACCTCCCTTCAGAGCACAAGTCTTGCCCTTCCAACCACCCCAGCAGTTGCAAGTAAAATCGGCAACTCCGTCGACACATGTACCGTTGTTGCGACAAGGTGATGTTTGGCATTCGTCAACATCTGCAACAACAATCATAGCGAATTTTAAATCCAGTTGAAACCTTCAGGAAGTAGATTTTTCCTATTCTTTTAACAACTATTTCAACAAAAACTACGTATTACAAAAACAAGAAAAATTATGTACTTTTCTCACCTTGGTCGCAGAGGTCACCGCTCCATCCTTCTCTGCAAATGCATTGAAACGAGTTGACAAGATCGACGCAAGTTCCTCCATTGAGACACGGATTGTCTCGGCAATCGTTTATATTCTCGTGACAGTGTTGTCCGGTGTAACCAGGATCACAAATGCATCTTCCACCACTGCATCGACCTCGTCCTCCGCAAGGAGTCCCTTCGCTACCACAACCCAGACTCTCGTCGCTCTGACCAAATTGCGGATTATGCGAAGCCGTTTCAGAACAATTTTTTCCCTGCCACTGTTCCGGACAGTGGCAATAATAATCCGTTTGGGTGTTGAAACACGGTGCTGTATTCCTGCATGGGTTTGGGTTGCAATGATCCCGGTCAATCTCGCACTGGTAACCGGTATAACCAACTGGACAAACACATTCGTAAGCGTTCACAAGATCCCGACATTCACCACCATTCTGACAAGGCTTTGACGCACACTCGTCGATATCCAGGTCACAATCCTTCCCCGAATATCCAGGAGTACAGGAACAATGATAATCGTTTACCAGGTCGATGCAAAGAGCACCGTGCTGACATTGACCCACACAGTCATTTATGTTCTTCGTACAGTTTTTACCTGTAAATCCACTTCGGCAACGACATCTGAAACCAAAATTAAGCCATCGTTTGTTTCTCATTTCTTTATGACCCCAGGATTACCTTCTATTCGACGAAGATTCAGTAAAAAAAAAAAGAACAACGAGGACAATCGAAACTTAAAGACCAACCAAGAGAACAAAAGAACTCCAGACATTGTTCCGGAATTATATCAGGACACGGAGCAGCTTTAGAATCTGAATAATTAGGCACTTTCCATTCCAATAATCATGCCCTTCGCTGTTAGTCACGCACGTATACTCATTAAGGAGACATCATCCTTTTGTACTATTATAATTTCATTACTCTTGATTATCCGATGATTCTACGAGCGCTGAATCCGGAATGAACATTTTAAATACGACAACATAACAGATCCAATCCGGCGGAATGTAAATACAAAAAAAAAAAACACTTGGAATTTAAAAAATGGACATAATTTCGTCCTAGAAAGTGGTGTCTTTGCAAAGTTTTGATTTTAGTCTGTAACTCGATCCCATTGAATGAAACCAAGCGTGAAAATCATGATGACCCTAAAGGAGGTGTAACCGGAAATGCAATATTTCTTTATTTTTACAAATTAGTCACAATTACCTGTAATCACCAGCGAGATTGACGCAAGTGATGGAGTTTTTGCAAGGTGATTCCTTGAGGGCACACTCGTCAACGTCAAATTGGCAGAGCGTGCCTTGCCATGCAGGAGGACATTTGCACGAGAATTCGTTTTTTCCATCGACGCATGTGCCGCCATTTTGACAAGGTTGTGAAGCACACTCGTCAAGATCAGTGGCACAGTAGGGTCCGATGAATCCTGGTGCACATTCGCAATTAGCCGTTTCACCAATCTCTCGACAAGTCGCACCATTCAAACAGGGATTCGAGGCACACGGATTGTCTACTTTTTCGCAAGTCGGACCGGAAAAACCGTCCGGGCAGGTGCATCTGTACTGATCGGGAGCTGTATTCTCGCACGTAGCTCCATTCTGACAAGGCTCGTTTGTACCACAATAATTGAGATCCTGATCACAAAGTATTCCGCCCCAATTCGTGTCGCATATGCATTGCCAACTCGAACCGTTGCAATAACCGTGTTTGCAGCCAGGATACGGTGTGCATTGATCGCACAATTCCCCTCGCCAACCATGCCGACACTTGCATTCACCGCTCACGTTGCAATGACCGTGAATCGGATGACAGCCCTCCTTGCAAACGGCTGTAATTACACAAAAAAAAAACACACAAACGATTAATTTTAATTTCTTATTCTCTTCGCTTCGTATACTGATTATTTATAAAAGTACGAAAATCATTTAATCGCAAGTTCCTTCTCGGGAACCTTTTTTTTCCTTCAAACTTCGATCACGTTTAAACTAATCATCTCTTGACGATAAATCTTGTACCATTCGCTCAGTCGGAAAGTGTACGATTATTTCGACAATAAATATCTCGAAAAATACCGATTCTACCAGGAGTTATAAGCCCGCAAAGAGACCTGGATCATTTTGTTCAAACTGCTCCGTTTTTAATTGGCCAAGTAATTATTTTTAATTGAGATTTCATTCCCAATGAGTCTCATTTCTCGATTTTTCAAAGTGTCGAAATTTCGTTGCTACATGAACACACTGCACGTTCATTTTGCTTGATTTGTTTCATTAATTAACATTTTCGATTATTATTTAGTTTTTTATTGTGGAAAATGTTGAAAAAAAATTGGTTCTAAGAATTGCGAGTGTTTTACAGCCGATTTGTTTGGCCTAGAAAATAAATATCGATGGACTAGATTGGCGTGTATAACGGGAGACAATAAGTCTGCGTCTATAAACGATCGGTTTACATTCGTGAGAGCAAATCCATCGCAAAGGGAAAATGCGGTGACTCGTACGCATACAAATGTTATATAGAATTACTGCAATGGGTAATAGTATAGTTGTAGTAAATCTCAGGTATCGAATATGCGTTCTTCGTAGAATAAATCTCATATATATATATATATATATATTTATTTATATTGATAGTAATTCAGCTCGTACTTTGAAAGTTTCCACGGGGATCTGAGGGAGTACATTTCGCAACAGTTTTATTATTCGAACCAGAGAATTCTCGATCGAGCCAAGGTAAAAGTGTGTACGTTTGTTCACATTGAATTATCATCCAACATATCGATCTTTATGAAAAATATTAAAATCAATAAATCAATTTAATATTAAAGAAAATTTTATCAAGGACTCGCACTTTCGCTAATATTTCTTCAACACTGATTAATTTTTTTTCTTTTTTTCCAATACAAGGAATGGATGATTATTTACAGAGATAAAATATTTCTATAAATAAAACTGATGCTCGTTTGAAATATTTATATTTTTTTTATCGATTTTTGCCGATAAATCTACGCACAAATCGTCGTATTCCTGTTTTCTGTTATATTGGTACGAAAATTAAGACTTTTCCATTGAGTTTTATTTATTTACAAGTTTTACTCAAGTTGATGAGTCTTTCGAGTTTTTTTTTTGTTTTTTTTTGTTTTTTTTTTCCATTAGCCATAATTTGCTCACTTGCTGATGACGTACGTATAACATAGACGAAAGAGTAGATTTACTGGTGGGTTATATATCTGTACGGGGTTCTTTACCGTTACATCACGCAAGTGCCTGCAGCATCATTTGATTAATAGCCCTGTCCCGGCTCTCTCGCACGTTTTTCTCTCTATCTCTCGCTCTCTTCAACCCTCAATCATATTTTTTTCCCCTCTCTTTCTATTTTTTTTTTATTTTTATTTTTTTACCTCGACATCGGACATTTACGGATATTTATACGATTGTGCATAGTGTGAAAAGTCAAGGCCCGAGAAATGACGATGCATTTAGCTCGATACGCGGATAATAATCTTTGCGCGACAACAAAAGAAACAGCAGCTTGTGGTCGAGCTTTTTTATTCAGACTTTTTCTTCGACCAAAGAGGCACATGCCTTTTTATTGCATGCTTGACATTCAACTTTACGGAGGAATGGACTAAGAGCAAGAGAGAGAGAAGGAGAAGAATCGCTTTTTAAAATGCATTTGTTTTTTACATACAGAATTTCAAGTCAAATCAAACTTCGAACTTTAACCCTTCGAGCCATTGTTCGAGTTCTCTCAAAGGTTTTTTTGCAATTTTTTTTTTACCATAAAACTACTATTTTGACGAAAAGTACTGAGTTTTTTGTTGTATGTGGTGTTTGGGACATTGATGAATGTCAAAAAGTATGAAAAGTCACTAGTTGTTGATTGTAAAAAAAATTGTTTGAATAAATAGTCGAATTTCGTATTTTTTCATGAAAAAATTTATTATTTGGTAAACTACTATGAAAATCGGGACGCCAATTTTTTACCAAACTCAAAACAGTTGAAAGAATTTAACAGAATTTTTTCAAAATTTTTTGTACTCTGGTTTTGGTTTAAAAAAATGAAGAAACAGTAAATATCGAATTTACAAATTTCGTATTGAGATTCGTAATCAGTGACAGGTAAAGAAAAATGAATGGTTCGAGGTATTAATTTGTTTATATGGAGCACGCGCTTCCGGTCGAGCGTGAGAAGTTTTCAAAATTGATTGTTGTTTGTAAAATAATTTGAACGAACTTTCTTTTATTCAAATTCTGTAGTTCTTATCGAAATAAAAAGTATCATTGAAATATAATTTTTTTTCAAATATATTCCAAACGAACGAAATGTGTTTCGTCATATAATCGTCCAATCAATTTTCATTGACCGAAATATTTCGAAAAATATTAACAGGCAAAGATCGAGTGCGTGCGAGGTTTGAAAAATTGAGTAATCAGTAGTAGAAGCGTTATAAAAAATTGAGGATCGAATCAAACGGTGATTTAGAATGGAATTCCTCGCGTATATGAAAAGAAAAAAATTAAAAGGAGAAAAAAGAGAGAGTCTTACGTACGTAACGTGGACAGGGGAAGAAAGAGAAAGAGAGAGAGAGAGAGAGAGAGAGAGAGAGAAAAAAAAGAGAATCGAGTCAATCAGCGTAGCTCGTCGTTATCCCGCATCAAGATCGAGCATCTTTCCTTTCACGATGAAAAAAAGAGACAGAAATGAAGAGAGAGAGAGGGAGAGAGAGAGCCAATATTTTTTTCTATCGTACTCTTTAGTACGTAAGCCTCCGTTGAGAGTGGGAAAAGAAAAGAGATTAGTTTGACAAGTAGAGGAAAAAGAGAGAGAGAGAGAGAGAGAAAAAGGATCGAAAACGAGGCTTCGAAATCTCAGAACTCTTATTTCATATTATTTTTATTTTTTATTTATTTTTTTTTTTCAAATTAAATACTTTCTTGATATATACACGGGGCTGTCACTTAACGCATGTTATCAAACGGGACTGTGGATGTCAAATAAATTTCATTGACGGATGACCACGCCACTACAAATGTAAATGTGTGCGTGGCCTTCTTCGAGGTCGAGAAAATTTCTATGCTCTTTAGAGCTCTCATACGTTATTACGTCCAGTAGATGATGAATCGATAAAGCTCATCAAATTGACTGACTTTTCTCCGCTCGTTCTCCCCGCGTGCCCTTCACCTCGTCATTGCATAATATCGTTCTCGTTATTCATCAAGTTCTTCAATAATCTCTGGCTCATTAGTCGACATGATTGCTTGGAATTATATTAAATATATTTTTTATTCAGATCTAATTCCATTTAGGTTGAGTCTCGAGTTACTAATTACTTGACATTTGTTAGAAAAATATTTTATTTCGGTCCGCGATTGACTGATAAAATCGATATTTCAAGATTTCTCAGTCAATTTTAAAAGTTTCAGCCTTTTTTTTTCCTCGTAGTTAATCAATTTAAAGATTATAAATGAATTTTCATATGGTAACTGTAAAAAGTTGGCCTATATTTCAATCGCGCGAGGACGAAATCGCAAAAAATCAACGACCCCGAAGCGAGAACGCCGTTGTAAAGCGATCGCGAGTGAAATTCTCTCTTGTGCGCGAACAGAGCACGTCGACGATCGACCTTTCCGTGCTACGGTATTATAAGGCCCCTCTGTTGAAGAAGAAAAAAAAACACCCAAGAGCCAGTTTTCTCAGTGCTCCTTGCCGTTCTAAGGATTTAGTGGCGAAAGATGCCGCAAAGCGAGAGACAGAGAAAGAGAGAAAAAGAGAGAGAGAGAGAAATGAAGATCTGTGTGTAAACACGAACTGTTAGAGATCAGAAAGCGCTTCTACAGTAAATCTCATACGGCAATTCTTAAAGTTTAGCTGTACGATACACGTACAAAGGACATTCGATACGAAATCAATGAAAAATTTTGATTATAAGTAGAAAACAACATTATTGAGAGTTTTAAACAAAAAAATGGAAAAAAAGAACTCACAGAAGTTGCAAATCTTGTTTTTTTGGTAATTTCCATATTTCTAAAACTTTTCCTGGATTTCCCGAGCCCATCCGATCCCTTTAACCCCATTTTTTTCATAATTTTACTATTTTAGTTCCCGTTCTTGCGAGACCCCCCGAAGTATAGCCCACAGTTTAGATTTTTTGATAATTTGACTGATTTTCCGTTGATCTGGCATAATTAGGAACTAAGAAGCTGCTGCTTATCTTTTTGTGATAGTTCTCAATATTATGTTGAAATTGATCAACAAACAACGACTCTTGATCCCAATTCGCAATAAGAACTAAAATCGTTTATCAAGAAAGACGAAATTTCGACTAATTTGCAGAATAATCAACCGACTGGAGTCTTCATTATCTAATTAAATTCCAAAAATAATATCCGAGCAGTAACTTAATGATTAAAAAATGTCAATTAATAATGGAATGAGGCGGATGATGTGTAATTATTAATAAATGACTAGAATTAAGTGATTAAAAGCTTCACGGTAGAGTAAACAGCAGGAAAAAGGAGTAGCAGTAGGTCTCGTTAAAGAAGGAGCAGCGATTTGGTCGTCGATCTCTCGAACGTTGGTTGATGCTGCGTTCATTTAGTTCGGAGTGTCACGTGTTAGGGAGAGAGGCGGAAGGAACGATTAGGCAGCAAAGAAAGAGCTCCAATGTGTTGTACACATTATATACACATGTATATACACAATTATACACGGAGGATTTTGCCATTGTAAGATCTGGCGTGATGTCGCTACCTTTGTGTAACATTTTTCCTCCTCTTCCTCCTCTTCCTCCTCCTCATCATTCTTCACTCTCATCTCTCGAACGTACGACACATCGTATGTGCGTCTAACGCGTCCGCCCATTAAAGCACCACGCTTCGAGATAATTCGTATGTTTTACGAGCCTGTATATATACTCGCGACGTTAAGACACGTCGAGAGAAAAGAGAGAGAGAGAGAGAGAGAGATGAAGAGAGAGATGGAGAATGAACTTCTCTTCTCTTCTCTTTCATCAATGTTCACTCCTAACTGTTGATGATGAGATCCTACTGCCTCTTTGGCTCAAACAACTCCTCAGCTAAGCTCTTAAAACGACTGGTCAATCACACGAGTTCAAGACTCGATTGTTTATGTCTCCATTATACGTCCAAAAAGTCATGAAATTCTAATGCAGACTACGGTCAAATTGCAAGCCTCCAAGTTCTTCATCAGATTTCTCTCTGATTTGTCGTTGATGATATTTCCACTGATTAGTGACACGTCCAATACGATCGAACGATAAGAAATGGGCGGAGCAAACACTCACTGGTTTATCAATATCTCGTCAATGGTGCCTCGCAGAAAACGATTTTTTTTTTTTTTTTAACAAAATCTATCGATGCAACGATCGTTTTATGTAAAATTCAACTTTTAGTCATATCTCGTCAATGATGCGTCGCAGAAAACGATTTTATATATTTTTTTGACAAAATCTATCGATGCAACGATCGTTATTTGTAAAAATTCAACTTTTATTTATATCTCGTCAATGGTGCGTCGCAGAAAATGATTTTTAAACGATTTTTTTTGTTTTTTGACAAGATCTATCGATGCAACGATCGTTATTTTAAAAAATTGAATTTTTTTTTTAATTTTCGAGGATCGGAAGACAAATGAAGAATAAATATTAGTCGCTCCTGGAGTTATATCGAGAGAAATGTATTTTCTATCAGCTCTTGGAGAAAAAATCTCGTTTTACGAGTAAGTGAATCGTCACGAAAGTCCTTATATGTGCACATATGATGCATTAGGCATTAGAGAGCAGATAAAAAAAAGTTTGCGAGGTCTAGCTCGCGACCGGTCGTCCACAGTGAAAAGGTCACGCGAGAATGCCTTTTGCCACTTGTTACTGCATCTCCTAGAGCTACCGATGCACTCCGACTCGGTTGATCTTAACGCAGATGGTCTCACCGTCGTCACGAGTAGAAAGAGAGATGGATCGTTTTATTTTTCTCTGTTAGCAAACTTTTATAATGGCCTAAAACCTCCTCTTGGGCAATTTCGTTTTTTCATATAAAGTAAAAGGTACGAACTCTGATGATGACAACATTATAAATAAATTTTCTACACGTATCAAATAAATAAGAAAAATAAAAAATAAAAAATAAAAATAAAAAATAGAATTGCACACAGCATACAGACGTGATTCCGATCTCGATCATGCACAAACTACACGTTTTACAGTCTTTTGTGAAATATCGTAAGAGTTTTAACCACAAATCCAGATCCGCGTAATTACACTCACAGAAAACGTTATTTAGCCTCAAATTTATGAGTTTAATTCATTTTTATTAATATCTCTCGTATGCGTACTGAGTAATAAGTCGATTCGGGTGAAGGCCGATCTTTATTTATTCTCGTATATGATTTCTCGCGATTCGCCTAATTGATGAATAAAAGTCATAAAATTTCTTCAAGCTTTGCGCTTACGTGGAAAAGTCATTAATAAAGAATTTCATATTAAATATAGGAGCGTCGTGCGAAAATTATTTTATCGAATTATTTCATTTTGCAAACTATGATTCATCCAATTTCCAAACACAATTTATGTCTTGATATATTTTTATTTCAAAAAGCCTTAACTCCTGGTCTGATTTAAAATTAAAAAAAAAATATATAATAAAAAAATATGAATTTTAATGAAAAATAATGAAATTTTATCACCAAGTAATGATTTTTTTTCTTTTTTTTTTTAACTTACCGGTCTCGCAATCGGCTCCTTTCCATCCATGTATGCAAACTTTGTCACCATTTTCGTCACAAGTATAGTGACCAAAAATGTCATCTCTTGGACGACAAAATTTCGTGCAAGTTGCATTATAATAATGATCGGCACATTGGACTCTCACGCGATAAGCGAGATGAGCGTTTTTTCCTTGATGATTAAGGGTGTGCCACGTTGGTCCAGGAAGTACAATACCGCTGTAACTAGCTTCCTCGATCACCCTCGTACTGGGTTCGTCTCTCGCTTGAAGGATCAGCGTGAATTGTCTCTGGAGAGAAAAACAGAAAAAAAAAGAAATTAAAATTACGAAAATTTGATTTTTCCAGTTGCGAGATCGATGGCACTCAGTTTTTCCATTTTTCTAATTAATTATCGTTTTTTTTAATTCATTTCTTGAATAAATACCAAAAGAAAATTAGCTGACGATGGATTTTCGAATTTTTTTTTTTTGGTCAAAAATTACGAAAGGTTCGTTCTCAGTCTCTTTTTCCAGTCGAGAAATCAATGAAAGGAATAAACTTATCCCGATATCTCAATTTCTCAAATAATCCCTACATGCATTTCGAGGCTCAAAGAAAAAGCTCGTTCCGCCGACGACTTTTCCGAGCGTTAAAGTGGTCGTAAAATAAAAAAAAAGGGTCTGTCGTACTTGATCGAGTCTATGTTTTCATTCTGATAATCAGAGACACCTTCATTAGAAAAAACTTCACAAAAAAAATCTTTTTTTTTGTCCAAGGAATTCCCACTCAACATTGTGTGTCCCGCGAGTCCATAAAAACGAGAAACTGAGTATCGAACTATTCTATTTTTTAAATCACAAAAAACCAGATCCAATATCAAAAAAAAAAAATCCTCGAATACAAAACGTCAAAAAACACAAATATAAGTTGGACATTGATTAGTAAATGAAGGAAAAAAAAAAGATCCTTAAGAATCATGACAGTTTTTGGGGTCCACGAGCTTCTCGAGTAACTTTTTATTTATTTTTAACTTTATTTCTCATTCAATAATTTAGGATTAACGACGAGAATCTTGTGACGTTCGATCGATTATCGAAAGAGTCTGTCTCCCCGATTCATTTTCCCTTCAGCTTTTTTTTTTTCCACACCTTTCGTTTAATTTTGAATCGGTCTCTCATTATGAAGTTCTGCAGTCTCGCACATGGCGAAGAATCGAATAAAATACTGCACCTAAATACACGAACACGAAATCGCTTGTGTAGGTATCTTCTCGATTCGAAAGTCGAATAGAGTACAGAGAATACGTGACGAGTCATTTTCATCGGAGGGTAAACGAGCTGAGAAAACTGGCTACAGAGTTCCATTTACATTTCTGTCTCGAAGATATCAATTTAAAGTTATTTATTGAAAACGTTAAAAATAGTTTATTTGCCCCTTCGAATATGAGACCGTAGCCGAGTACTCTGTCGGCCATTTGATGAATACTTTCTGCGATAAATTTAATAAAATTCAAAAGCTTATTTGACACTGCATTTATATTTGAATAGTAAAATAATTAGTGAAATATTCGAACACGAGAATATATTTAAAGTTCAAACTTATAAATATATAATTCTAAATAATGATTAATTAAATACAAATATAATTTATATTAAAAAAGAAATAATAATAATTTATATATATATATATAAATTTATATAAATCGAAGTGAAGGTAGTTTGTGACGGTTAAACCTGTAGGAAGCCCTCGAGGGCTTATTCGTAGGAGTCTTAGTGGTCGTAGTTGTCGTCGGCGGGTGTCTGATCGTCTGATCATGCCGTAGAAAGCTGTTGGTACGTTCGTTCGCATGCTCCCATGTTCCTGGCAAGTGTTCCTGATCGAAGACCGGTCTTGCAAAGCAGATCGTTTATATATACATATTTTATGTACATATATATATGTGTATATGTACAATTTATGTTGAGAGAGGTGCACGATGCGTATGTACAAGTGCATGGTCCTTTCCCGAGACCCAGCAAAGCACAGTGCCCATTTCAACCCATACATTTGCTCACACAAACACATAGACACACATACGCACACACAAAAGTGCTACGAACTCTATGCAGCTCTAAACTACCTGCCAGAAGCCACAAACAATCTCCGCTCGAGAGATAACTCTGCATCGTCTTTTTTTTCTCCAATTCTCACAAGGGAGAAAACCAGTCCGATAAATTTTCAAGAGATACAAAAAAAGAAAAAAAAATACTCTCGATATTTTCAGACTATCATTAGGAGGTTTATTAAAATTAATTTACTCAGTGAAACAGTCATCGTTCTTGACCATTTCTCATTCAGCTAAAGACAATTTTATTTTCGTACTTTTTTGTTTTGTTTTAATGATTTGTTTTTAATGATTTTCATTATCGAGCAGAGTGCAATTGAATGTTTATCGAATAAAGCAAAAGCAATGTTTCTAGACTCTTAATTTCATCCCTGATAAAAAAGGGATGATATGTGAGAGGATTAAAAAAAAAAAAAATACCGGAAATTAGGTCCTTGGAAGTCATTGAGTCCTGCTGGTTATACCTGCGGGTGTGAGTTACGGGGATCCAGAAAAAAAAAGGTTTGAAATAGACCCAAGTTCACCTTCTGTGTGGCGGGTAAAATGTTTGATTTTTTGTTTTTTTTTTTAAGGGTGTTTACGAGGTGTTAGGACTGCGGCAAATGAGTTTTAAAGAAAAGTGTCGATTCATGCTGAACCGATCAATTATTTTGGTCTTTTCTCTTCGAAATTTCTGTCTCTCAAATCTCTCTGATGCATTGCCTTGGAATTTTAGAAAGAAAAATGATTTAGTTTTGATTTTTAGAACAATTTTGTCGTTTTTTTTTAATGCTTGTTCGTAAAAAATGATGCAATATTTGGATTTTTGTAAAACGGAAGATTCTCTGATGTGTCAAATTTATATGCTAATTAATAGGTTTAATAATGCAAGGTTTACGCCCTTTTATTTTAGTAATTTATAGACATGCACAAATTGTGCTATATTTATGACGACGAGTTCGTCAGGCCAGACAAGTAGAACTCGAGCACGTTTCTCTCTCTCTCTCTTTCTCTCTCTCTCTCTCTCTCTCTCTCTTTCTCTCTCTGTCTGTCTGTCTTTTTCTTCGGGTGGAGTTGACGACGTGCACCTAAAGCGTATATGATGAGCACTAATTGGTGTTAATTGGTGGCTCGTTCAAAGCTTCGCTTTCCCACGCCCGCGACTTTTGCGCTCGCATTTTTCGCTCTCTCTCTCTCTCTCTCTCTCTCTCTCTCTCTCTCTCTTTTGCTCTCTCTCTCTTCTCTTTCTTTTCGTCGTCATCTTTTTTTTTCGCACCTACTCCATATAGACACTTGTATTCTAATTCGTTCATCCGTGCCGCCGAGTTACGGTCAAAGGGACACGGAGATGGATGTCCTTTTGTGGCGCGCCGAGAGAATGATTTTTGTAGGTCCCACAGACGATATCATGTTCGTGTCCCAGGCTGTGTTATTTTTATTCTCAAATTCGTGTATTTTATAAATAAATTCTCCATTTTTATCGATCTTTTCTCATCTGAATCTGTCAATATGATCATTCATTTATTTTTTAGTGTTTTTTTTCTATTCAACAATATTTGGCGTCTTCATTTTTGCTTCCTTTCGTCAAATTGAGAATTTTTGACTCATTCATTCATTTTCGTCCTTTATTCCAATTCTAATCCAATTAAAAATTAATTAAACAGTTGAAATTTCGATTTTTTATATCGAGTCGAAGAAAAAAGATCCAAAACTCGTTCTTTTTTCCTAAAAAAAATACTAGAAAAACTTAACTGCGTTGATTGGACACTTTTGTGAACACTTAAGAGACTAGAAGTGATTGTTTTTTTTTTCGAATTATTATGCAAACAGCCCTAAACACGTGATAGAACTAGACGAAAAACCCAAAATCCCTAGTCTGTTGACAAAACGTTAAAAAAAACGTGTTCCAGAATGAATAAATTTGATTTTAGTGAATGAAAAAAAATCTGCATTCCTGCTAGATGAACTCTCGAAGGAGAAGGATGAAGAGTTAAAAGCGATTATACTCGTGTAGTTTGTACGTTAAGGGACAGGTATTAGGAACATGGTGACGTTGGAAAATGTCGCAGAGATTAGCTGATGGACGAAAGAGAAAGAGAGATGGACTGATAGGACGACAGGCTCTTGCTGTACATCATCCTCGTCGGAATTCCCGTGGGCGTTTGTCAAGCTATATTAAATGTACATATATATATATATATATAAATATAACGATATAGAGTGGCTCTAGCGACTTTGTTAGAAAACAGGCTTTCGCAAGGATTATGAGAGAGGATGCGAGTCACTGGGCAGCTCTTCTGAACGTTTTTTTTGTTCTTGTTTTGATTTTTTAATATTTTTTTTATTTTCATCGCTATTTCACTTCTTCAACCTCTTCTCGTTACACTCACGATCTGCTCTTTCGTCTTCTTTTTCTTCTTCTTCTTCTTCTTCTTCTTTCTATTATATTCTTCATCTTCTATGGGACTGGTGCGAGAAGCAAGATATATCTTTTGAGGGATTATACACGAAGTGCATATACACACGTTATATAGACGTACATCGTGAATTTCTTGTGGCGTGCTCCGACAGAAATCCCTATGTCTATCGAGCAGAAGCTCCATGTACATAAACACGTGTCTGTATATACGTTTGTTCGAATGCCATTCTCTCTATCTCATCATTTCTATTTTTATTTATTTTTCAAACAATTTTTTTTATAAATTTTTATTTATTTTAAATAAATAAAAGTGTACAATTAATTTGAATATTCAGTTAAACGAGTGTGGAATTTTTAGAATAATTGTACGCAAATGTTTGGTACAATAATATTCAATTAATTAATGTTCAATTCGTATTGCAGGGGTCGTCTTATTAATATAGAAAAATATTAATATCGATAAATGCAAAATTTGACAATGTCGTACTTTCGTCGACATTTTTACAAGAATACGGAGTAATTTTTTAAATGATTTTAATGTTTCGCCACTTATTTTGTTCGTCAAGAAGTTCTCTACCAATTAACCACGTCCAAGCTTTTCTGAGAGTCATCAATTCGATGCTAAAGCCGATTGTTTAATCGGCAAAGAAAATATTTCGTAAAAAAATTGCTTTTTTTTTATTGAGAAAGAAAAAATGCACGAAAAATACGGTTTTAATTCCCAAAAATTTGGATAAAAATATGACAACATAGACTTTTGGATTTATCATCAGTCGATGGTTCGAAAAATGTTCATAAATAATATTTTTCAAGGGAAAATGTTAATTTTAATTTTCATGAATATTCAGTAAGTGATAATAAAAAATAAAAATAAAATAATTTAAGTGAAGATAATAATATCGATAACAGTAAAAATAAAAAATAAAAATATAATAAACACGTGGATTGAAAGATCAATCTGTCGATTGATGAGGTCGCGAGAGAAGAAAGAAGAAAATAGACAATTTGGAGTGGTCACTTATCGCATTATTCGTGAGTCACTCGCGTGTGTCTCTTTGAAGAATAACTTTTCTTCATCACTCGCACAAGAGTGCGGTATTGAAGAAACCCGCGGAGGAGAAATACAAGTCCATATGTAAAGAAAACGTGAGAGGAATACTAATTCTTTGTTTGATCGAGTCTCTCATCCGGTCGCGTAGGTTTCAGGTTCACCGTAATAATTAATCATTGAATCGATCACGAACAAGTGGAGTTCCGGCGAAAGCGCGTGTATGTTTTAAAACTCGCTTAATATATATATATATATATGTAAGTAAACGAACATGTACCACGCTCCAGGAGCTGAGACCAACACGCAAAGATTAATATACTTTGCCATATAATTCTCTCGTTTCTACCCCCCCTCCCCGCCTAAATTCCCCCCTTGGAATTGATTAAACAACTCTCGCGAGAACATCTCGACGTGCACTTGCTCTTCTCTCCTTCTCATGGGAAATTTATACCCTATTTTGCCTTCAGGCCCAAAACCAACAGAGAAATAGAGAGCACAAATATTTGTCCCAATTCTGCGCCGAATTATTAATCGTTACCGTTTAAATCCTCAAAAAATAATCTTGATGCGAAAATAATTGACGATCTTTTAAAATTCCGTTCTTCGATGTGTTATTATTCCTAATTATTTCTCGCTACCGGTGTTTTTATTTTTTAATAACACTTTTTTGGTGCACCAAAAAAATTCTAAATTTTTTTCATCGATTTTTGGTCTCTCGATATATGGAAAAAAATTGATTTCCTTATCAAGAGCATATTTTTTTCTTTTATAGAATTTTTAATTAATTTTTTCCTGCTGATCGATCGATTTGAATGATTTTTGAAGCATCGAAACATTGGTATTTTGATAAAAATCGACGATTACTCGCCGTTCATTCGCGTCGATGAATGGCAGCGTTACTGAGACTTGTTTTTTTGTTTTTTTTTTTTTTTTTTTTTTATGTTGTTGTTTTAAATGCTCGTTGTCTCGGCTCATTGGCGGTAACGAGATCGCGCTCGTCTCAGCGTAGAGACGGAACAAAAAATCGTCTCGTCTAAACGCCGGGGCGTCAAGGCACGTAAACCGCGTCTCCACTTGAACGATATATAAAAGTACGAGCAAGTTGAATGCTCGAGGGTACACATCGATTACATATAAAAGCCACAAATGAGATTGCCTTCCGTGTGTTCTCGTGTCTTTGTATTAGTGGCATTAGTTATTTACTGCAAAAGTCAATATACATCGATCTATGGGTCGTTTAATAAGAAATCAATTTATTTCATTGCATTCCTCTTATTTTTATTGTGAATATTCTCAAAAATGTTTTTTGCCTCAAATTCCAATGAAAAATCCGGGATTTAATCCTCAAAAATCTAAAAATGACTAATTTTTTTTACAATTTTTTTTTGAATTTCTCTACTTTTTACTAAAAGAACTAAATAAAATAAATACAAATTATCATAAATTATTATCTTCGTCATTACCACTGCATTTTTGTCCAAATTATCGATACATTTAATCAATTTTTAAATAAACTGATGGATTCCAAAAGCAATTTCGATTTTCTCTTCAATAAAAAAACTTTATTGGACTATGGAACTAAAATGCCCCATGAAAAAGGATTGAAATCACGAGTGCCAAAAACTGGAAGGACTTAGAGCCGATTGGTTAACATAGAAAATAGTCGTACACACGTCCTTGTGATTGGAAGTGCAGAAAGGGACATATATATAAAATGTTTTTTTTTTTTTTTTTTCCAAATCATTTGTTATATATATATTTATGTTTCGGAGAAAAGATCGAAGCAGAGCTACGTGAGGACGCTTACAAACTTCTTACAAGAGGTGCACAAAGCTTCGATATACATATATATAGATATATAAATAAATCTGTATATGTGCGTTTACGTGTATTCGTTTATACAGGTATATAATATGTATGCGATCAGGTAAATAGAAGAAGCGAGTACCTGAAGGCACCGACAGGTCGAAAGACGTGCAGGCACGACCAATAGATAGACATATATAGTGAGCCGAGTCAGTAGCAGGGCTTAAAGTAAGTTGCGAGTGAGAGAAATATTCCCAGATACAAAAAGAGCAAGAGAGAGAGAGAGAGAGAGAGAGAGAGAGAGAGAGAGAGAGAGAGAGAGACAAAATATCGAAACAGATTCGTGAACCCATTTATTTATTTCCACCAAAACTCTCTCTTCTCACGAAAATCATAGATACCTCGATCTTGTTGCAAATCGAAATGAAACTGGAACACGAAAATAATCTGAATAACGAGAAAAATATTAATGGCAAAAAGAATAATAGGAAATTAGATTTATTTCAGTTCGTTATTTCAATTAAATCAGCAATTTATGAAAATTGTACAAAAGTTTATAATTTTTTGAAAATTTACGAAATTTACGAATAAGGCAAAAAATCGTGGATCATTAATACGTGGAAAGAAAAATCATCCAGTTTGATCGTCTTTAATTTAATCCCAACAGAAAATTGAACTCCATAAAAAGTTGTTTACTGGTCGAAAAAAAATATTGAAAGACTACAAATTCGTCATGTTTCATTTTTCTTCTTCGCCTCTTGAAATCCTTAGTCGTTGAAGCCGAAACGAATAAAAATAAAAATAAGAGATTGATAAAAAGAAGATTAAAAAAAATGAATAAAAAGATTGATGTGGGAGAAATTTGTGTCGAGGTTACAAAATGAATAATTGACAATCGATTTGGCTGGTAAAAATGGTTGTACCTCGATCGATACTTCGTCTGTGACGGGCGCGAATGCAACATACTTTTGTTTTATTTCAATTATTGATTTTTTCTTCGTACTTAAATATTTATATTGTTTAAAAATGTAATTCTTCGTTCATTCGGTAATAAATAATCATGATTCAGTGTATTGCTCGTTGTATTATAGTGTAAATAGCTCTGCACGAGCGTGCAGTGTGCAGCAAGGCCGATGAGCTGCAGCGAAGGGTCCAAGGACGTGAATGCAATACGAGAGAGAAAGAGAGAAAGAGATAAAAATGGTCGAACAGAATATAACCCAAGTCTTTGGACTCCTTGGTGAGTTCCTGTGGCTCTTTCTCCATGCTTTTCGTTCCCAGAGATTCTCTCATCCTGAGAGAGCCTCGAGGAGACTCAACTTGCAGTTTTACCTGCACAAAACGAGCCACAAAAGTGCCTCGTTCTATCGTCGCCTTTTCTCTCTTTTTTCTCCTCATTTTTCTCTTTTTCTCTGACACATTCTACGTCTTAAATGCCTTCGTTACGCGTACAGGGTCGAGAAAGTAGATTTTTTTCACACTAAACATTTAAAAACAGCATAAAAATAATTTTATTTATTGTTTCGCATCAAATTGTCTTTTAATATCGTTAGGAATCGTGTAACATTTTGAATGTTATGGTTTTTTTTTTTTTTTGAGTTTTTATTATTTTGGACCATAAGAGAAAAATGTGGGTTGAAAAACAATTTTTTCCCAACGAAAATAATGATTTCTCGTCCGTTAATAATAAAAATAAAAGAAAGTTTAAAGAGAGAATATGAAAATTAATATTTATAATGATTCAGGTAGATTGGAGTAACTGTACAAATGTTTTTTTAATTTATGCAGTGTTTTTACTCCGACGCAATGATCGGCGTTTATAAAAGAAGCTCGTAAACGAATCGTTAATGTGGTGTTTTTTTCTTTAAATTGGCTTATCGTCATCAACTTAAATTCCTTCTAAACGAAATCGTACATTTATGTTGAATGTTCAACAAAAGTTATTCGTGGTGTTGCATATTGAAGTGAAATTTTTTTTTTTTTTTAAATAAATAAATTCCCTTGACAGTTCATTCACATTTGGAGAGCATTTTCCAATTAACTCCCGTTTGGAATTTTCATTATCACCAAATTTATCACACTGTGACCTGTTGGAATAAATAGAAAAAGAAGAAAAAAAACCGATCTTCAGATTTTTTACGACACTTAGTCCTCCCACAATTTTCATTAATTTGTCACTCGAAACTCGTTTTTCCAGCTCCTTCGATGACTTCAGAGAGTTTCTTGTACCACATTTTTAATTGGTCTCGAGGACAAAATACTTCGATTATATTTATCCGACCCATCGATCGTTGAAACGACCGAATAACTTGAATAGTAAAAGTTTCAGACTTGCATTAACCTATTTTTTAATTGATTTTATTAATTAATCTTAATAGAAAATCTCTTAAATGTGAATTTATTCAAACATCAAAATTCACTCATTTTTATACGGTCCCAATTTCTCAAATTCTCGACTTTCCTTCCTGAACATCTACGAAAATTGAAAGGATCGATTTATCAATAACGAGAGTCTGGATTTTAGCGAGTAATTATAATCAATGATTTTTGATTAGTTCGATAATGAAATGGTCTGAAAAAAAACGTTTTTTTTGCTAAACTCTGAGAGCCACTGCCAGGATCCTCGTAGTCTCTCACGACTTCTTCTTCTTCTTCTTCGTCTTCTTCTTCTGAACGAGTATCCTGACAAGAGGAAAAGAATCGAGAAGGAAAGACAGAGAGAAAGAGAGAGAAAGAGAGAGAGCAAAACTTGCGAGTCCGATGTTCTGTGGGCCAAAAGCCGAAAAAGAGGTTTGGTATGCGGCTCGTGAAGGAAGTTCACACAGAACTGTGGCTCTCGTGTGTTGGGAGCCCTTACGGACCAATGTCCGCTTCAATATCTTTCCAGAGAGCGTAAGAGAAAGAAGAGAGAAAAAAAGAGAAAAAAAAATAAAGAAGAAGAAGAAGAAGAAGAAAAAGGAGAGAAAGATTGGTGCGTTGTGCTGTTGGTGCCCAAACCGGCATCGCGACATTTTACCTTCATTTACATACACCATTATACACCTGTACGTACAAGATGCCTGTTCCTCATGCTATATGTCTCTCAATTTTTTTCTTTCTCTTTTTATTTTATTCTCGATAAATCGAGACTCGTCTTCTCATCCCGTATTTTCGCAAATACATGTATCGCATAGATATATATGAATATTTATTTAAATCGAATGTATATTCCAAGCCCGGACGTGATATTTCCATCTTAATCATTAATTAGTCATTAATTAGTGATTCTCTATTTGCCCACGTTCCAAATAACTGCCGTATCGAATTAAAGCGTAATTCGCAATCCTCGGATACGATAATCTTCGATATTTCATAAGAAAAACATAAACCGATCAATTAGGACAGATTGCACGATACAGTTTTTTAAATTTACGAATAAATTTCATTAATTGACACACTTATTTTTATTGTATTGAAAAACTATGCAAATTTACAAATAATTCATAATTAAACAATATCAAAGTTGATATATTTATTATCATAACTAACTGATACCTTAAAAGATAATAATTTATTACAAAAAAAAAAAAACCCTCCCAACTTTGACGTAATCGTGAATTTAAAACAGAATCTAAAGCTTCAAATTTTTTGATTTTTTCTTCTTCGATCTTTTTTTTTTCGTTTTTTATCACCAATGTAAATCTGTATATGCAAACTTGTTGAACGTATATACATGATTTTATGGGACGTACGTAAACTTGTATGTTTGTATCTCCTGGTACACGAATGAAAAATAAAGAGAGAGAAAGAGAGAAAGAGAGAGAGAGAGAGAAGAAGAAAGGATAAGAATAAGAAAACGATGAAAGAGTACAAGTCACATGGACCATAATGTGTGTACAAACGGATCGTCACGTGTGTAAACCGAATGCTCTTGAGAACGCACGTGCGTTTGTGTGGGCGTTTGTTGCGCATAAACCTCCTCCACATATATTCGGATGGATATATAGATATAATTATATCTTTTGGTGTCTCTTTTGTCTCTTCTTCCTTCCTCCATCTTCTTCTCGTTCAATTTTCTCTCTTTATCTCTTTTTCTCTCTCTCTTTCTCTTTCTGTTGGAGTTTGCTTGCTCAATGTACACAAATGTTGCTGTTTGCTGTCCCTCGCATTGCTCTCTGAGATGAAAGATGAGAGAAAGAGGATAAGTAAGAGAGAGGGTGAAAAAGAAAGAGCCACAAATGCATCCAGACGTCCACCTGTTCGTTCCTGAGTCATTCGACGACGAAACACGCTCGGCTCCCCTGCGGCTTTATTCTCTTTCTGATTCGTGCTCGCGAGTCTACTCGCAGCATCATTGAGATCGAGATGAGAAGATGCGAGAGAGAATGAGAGATAGGAGAGAGAGAAAAAACACACACACACAAAAACAAATGAAGAAAAAGAGTTGAAGACTCTTGATGGGCCTCGGACAGAAGCGACCAACGGCACTCTGCTCTCTTTTCTCGCTTCCCCGTTTATTTCCCACGATTCCTCGGCCTTTTATCCACCATCGTGCTCTACCATATTCACTCGATTAACCAACCCGACGCGTGCTCACCATTTAATCACTTGTATCAGAGCAAAACAAAAATTCACCCAGTTTTCAAACGAGTGCCAGATTTTTTTGGAATTCATTTTAAGAATTTTTTGATGGTATCAACGAACCCAAAAAAATTCCCCAAAAAAAAAAAACAATTCCTCGCAATGTGGAAAAAAAAAACGTATCGTTCGATTTTCTTATCACGAAACGAACATTTTTTAGACAAGGTGTTGAATTTTTTTTTTCCTTATCATTCCGTCTTCCAATTTCTTCAAAACTTCGAAATAAAATTAATTTATAGGAGCAACGATACGGTAAAGCTTGGCAATCATTTTATTTCTGTAATCAGTTCCTTCGCTTGCAAAGTTTCATTGAAATCTTTCAACGTTGATGTATCGACAGAACATTAACCTCAACATTGAATGTCAAAAAAAAAAAAAGAAAAAAAGAACCAATAATTATCTCAGTAAGAATGACGTGTTCCAAGAATTATTGAAATTGAACAATTGATTAAAAGATTATTAAATCATGAGATTCAATTCATTAAATTACTAACAATCATTTATATCTGGTGCGTGTTGTGAAAAAAAAACGTAATAAAAAGAAAAAAATCATGCAACTCACGAAGCAAGAAGGAGTTTAACATCGATTTATTATATAGAATTATATATTGATAAAATCATTGAGTAGTGAATATAACGGGAGCAGGTGTGAGAGTCGGATGAATCGCACAGGTAACGGTACGAGGTTTGCATCGATGTATACTCGCCACGTACATAAATATCAGTTTGTGCGTTGGATGGGCTGCGAGTTACGCAGATGATAATGCCCTCCAGCCACGTGGAATCGTGTTTCATTTCTCTCTCTCTCTCCTTCTTTTCTTCTTCCCTTGTTTTATCTCTTCCTTCCCCCTTTTCTCGACTTTTGTTTACTTGTTCTCATTTTTCCCCAATTTTCCAAACGCGACTGTCTCTTTTTTTCCCAGGACAACATTTTCTATATCTTTTTTCTCGTTAATTTTTTTTTCCCCTCTTTTTCGTTGTACTGTAACGGCATATCATTGATAGAGGCGCCCACATGGTATACGCACGATCACCAAAGTACATAAACCACGTGCGTATCTTTCTCGACATAAATAGACTTGGAAACTTTACATACATGCATATTATTGGCCACAAATGCATCGTTGGTAACAATTGCTAAGGGCCCAATCGACCAAACTCTCCCACGTAAACGATCTCACATGTGCCCTTATGACAATCAGCCATAAAACTATGCAAAGAGAGATGCTCAAGTGTAAGATACGAAGAAATAAGAACTTACTCCTCGCAAAGGAGCGGGGGAGGCTTTGAGATGAAAGAAGGAAGGAGTGGAATAGACAAAATGTGGGATAGAGAGATTATACGAACAATAGCGTGTCTAGCCTGCAAAGAATCATTTAAAAGTTCGATCCATGTGGGCGTTTATGCGAAGGAGGTAAAGAGTATTGTGCAAACTTGTCTCGAAAAGTTTAGATGTTTGATAATAATAATAATAATAATAATAATAATAATAATGAGATTTGACTTGAGACAAACAAATATATTCATCGTGTTCGATTTTTTAAAATTATTTTTAAGTAATTCAAGTGAAAATTTCGACTGTATTTTTAGTTGTTGGCTGTTAACCTTTTGGCCCATATTGGGACTTGAATTGTTACACGTTTTTTTTTTGAGTTTTCTCATTATTTAATTACCGTCCCAACAATCAGTACTGGATTTTTTTGTTCTACATGGTCTCCGAGATATTTATGAATAAAATAAATAAATAGAACGAGTTATTATTTCGTATCGGAGTGAATGGTCGAATATTATATTTTTTTTATAATTTTTTTTTTTTTTTTACTATTATGACCATTGGGAATGACAATTTTTGAGTAAACTCGACATACTCTGAAGAATTAAACAGACTTTTTTCGAAATTTTTTGTTCGGTAGGGATTTTATTGAAAAATATGAAGAAACGAGTAGTTTAGAATATGCAATAAAATTTATATTTAGTTCTTGAAACATTAACCGAAATGTTACTTCGTCTCTACAAATTGGAATGTAAATATTTTGAGAAGATTTGAATGTTTTTTTTGTTTAAGTTAATTTTTCGATTTGAAGAAAATTTTTTTAACAGAACTATCACAAGCATTTTGTTTCACACTTTTGACATTTTAGTAATAATTAAATGGTATTTTTTTTTAATCGACGATGGAGATGAACAAAAAAATTAAAAGGACGATAATAAATTTGAAAAATGGCCAGATTGAAAGAGGAAGAACGCAATAAATGAATGAAATTTATAAGTTTCTTAGCAAAGGTTTGTAGAACCGTAATCGTGAAGTGGATAAAATATGTAGAAGAAAAAAATGAAGTTTCTGTGTGTATATATATTTATATGTTTATATATTTATGTACGGTTGCAGTTCGGCACGGTTATATTATCGAGGCAAGTTCTTTTCTGACATGAGGGCAAAAGCGAACGGTTGTAAATCTTGTCTCTCTTCGATCGTGTCGAGACTCACGCTCCTCGCAGCATCCGTGAGCTATTTACTGGCGCTGCTCCTGCCGTTGCTTTGTCCAAGTTGTACCGTCGCCGCGCTATTTTAATGGGAAACATATCCTCATGGGCGCCCGAGGCTAAAGGCAAAAAACCGAGTGACCCGTGTCTCGGCTGCCCATTTCTGTTTCCTTTTTTTTTCCCAATTTTTTTCTACTTCTTTTTCTCCTTCTTTACTGGATCCGCCCAATTCTTGATGAATTGCGAATTCTGACCTTCCTCAAAAAATCATTTCGAACCAAAATTCGATTCTCGAACATTTATTTTTAGCTCACTTCCAAATTGAACGGCATAATTAATTTTTCGCCCCTTCAATAAATTTCAGTTTTTAATGAGTTGCTCATTTTCTATATGAATTTAATTGAGACTTTTTTTTCAATGCTTTTATGAGATAAAAGTCTCGACACAGTCGCATTTAAAAGCCAACTCTTTGCTTCATTTTTCAAAAACTTGCCTATAACTTGCCAAATTTTCTAATAATTTTGGTTGTTATATTTTATTGAACTATCAAAACATAGAAACTTTCAAGAAAAATGAATAATTTGCAGGTTGGAGTTTAAAAAATAATTTGAGACTTTATTTCGATGTATTTTCGAAACTGAGTGATCAATATTCTTGATTTTTTAAGACAAACTTCGTCACATGTTTCTTCGTAACTGAGAAAAAAAGAGAAAAAAAATCTATAAAAAAGTTTCGAAGTTATTTCGTGAAATGTGAATTTTTTTACTGCTCACAAGCAAAAAATTTGCAGGAAAATCCGTCATAGTGCCCTGAGTGAGTCCTCAAAATGAAAAAAAAAAAAAAAAAAATGTCCAAGAAACCTTTTGACGAGACTACGCCCCAAATTATCGTTGCAATGAGAAAAATGTTTTTTTGTCTTTATTTATTTTTCGCTACTGATTACATCGTAAAAAAAAAATTTCCAAATGATTCGTAGACATTTAGGACTTAAAAAAAAAATACAAATGACGAAATAGATTGAGAGAAAAAGAAAGAAATAAATAAAATTGAATAATGATCATTATTTTTAACAAGATATTTTTTTAATTCATCAATTCATTCGAAAAATAAATCAAGACAACGACAAAAGAGGTTTGAATATGAAAACACCCGTTAGGACATTTAAAACAAAAATTAAGACACGATAGAGTGCTCGTGGCATCCGGGTATTTATCAGCGATATTGGAGCTCGGAAATTTTTTCCATACCACATGCTGGTCTTTTACAGCTTCGGCTTTCCCTTTGGCCCGTGCCATGAACAAAGCGTTATTTTCATTTTTTTCCCCGTTATTGTCGTCAGGTGTACAATATTTCGTCCTGACAATCAAAAGGACGTTGAAAGAATGTTCTAAGCAAGGAACGCGATGGCATTTCGTGTTTCAAGCAACTCGCGTTTAATTTTCGCTCCAGGCTTTTTTCCTGTTTACTTTTCGTACCGAACTACGTTTCTTTGTTTAATTTTTTGTGTCTCTGTTTTTCAATAACCTGGAGACGAGACGTGACGCAAAGTTGGCCTCATAATTGAATTAGCCCCCGGAGCCCTGTCGCTGCTAAATGGACGAGTTTGTCTGAGTTTACTGTAGCGTTAACCCGCGGAAAAATACTCCCTTTTTATTCCATTTTTTCAATTTTCTTCAAACGTTTTCAAAATATTTACAAAAAATAATGGAATTATTCAATTTTTATGAATTTTATCACAAACGTCATATTTTTTATTCTCATTTAATTGATAAAAAAAAAAATTATGCTTACTGAACCATAGTGAAATAAAAAAATACATGATTTTCTCCAATTTTTCGAAATGTGATCGAAATTCATGAGAAAAAAATGAAATAAAATGTCAAGTTGAAACTCAATGAGTTCAAAGAGTTGAAAAAAGAAAAAAATAATTGATAAAGTAGAGCTACCGAAGATGATGGGAGTGTCGAAAGAGAGAAGAGAAAGAAAAACAGAGGAAGTGAATGAATTTTCGAGTTTTAGTGTTTGTGTCCCGCGTGTGTCCCATCTCGGGTTCTCGAGGATGGAAAGTATATTAAAGATGTGTAGAGAGGAAAAAGAGAAACCAAAAAAACGCCGCAGTAGTGAGTACACAATTGTGTGTGTATATATAGTAATAGACTAAATAAAAGGCTGAAAGAACGGTTAGGGGTTTGCGTTAGGCGTTTAAACCCTTTTGGATGTCTTGGGACAAGTTGTTGAGGGGGTACGAACGAAGTGGATGAAGAATACGAGAAGAGGGCTCTCAGGGACGAGGCCAACTCGATGGGACCTCGAGTTATGAAATATACAAACATATATGAGAAGAAAAAAGAGAGAGAAACATGAATCTACGTCCCTTCATCTTGAGAGTCCTTTGCTGCGTTGAGCACTTCAAACAATCTCTTACTTTATATTCTCCTTTCGTTTGTATATGCTCAAACACTTAATGAGTTCGGTTGAGACACATATACGAATTTTCCTTTACATATGGACCCACAAACGCACCAGAAATGGCTCCTTCACCCACACTCCTGTACAAAAACATTCTTTAATAACTTCACTAAACTAGAATCTCGGTCTGTCCATTATTTAATCATTTAATATCCTCGTCTTGTTTCCTCAAATCTTAATATCTCGATAATTTATCGAAAAAATTAACAGTTTTTAAAAATTTCGGTGTTTTTTATTTCGTCAGGTGGTTATAATGACGTGAATATGAAAAAAATATGAAAAAAATATGAAGAAGTATTAAAAAATA
Organism: Campoletis raptor; assembly: GCA_948107755.1. NCBI lineage: Eukaryota > Metazoa > Arthropoda > Insecta > Hymenoptera > Ichneumonidae > Campoletis > Campoletis raptor. Next base: position 20,779,106 of record OX403624.1, read on the forward strand.
TGAAAAAATATGAAAAAATATGAAAAAATATGAAATTCTGATGACATTTTAATTCAATGTTTCGTTTTTCTTCTCTTTTTAAAAAATGAAAATGAAGAAAAAGTTGAACAATGACTGAAAGTACAAACATCGGTCCATCCTCTTTTTGTTAGCACGCGGTTCTCGTGTTTCATTCTTACGTGTGTGTTTTTTGTTACGTGAATCCGGAGCGACGAACTTTGTTGGGAGAGAATAAGAGAATAAGAGATTAACGCCACGCTTGGTGGAGCCTTTTGTAAGATTCGCTAAACAATTCTGACGAAAAGAGACGAAGAGTCTTTCGATGTTTTGATGTGTTTATGGGGCTTTACAATGACACGAGACACTTTGGTTCAGCATAACAATGATTTCTGTTACGATAATTCACTTTTTTTCTCTCACTCTCTTTCTCTCTCTCTCTGTTTTCATTAAGAATTTACTTTTGTGGCTTATGGAAAAATCTGCCAAGCGGTTAATGAAATAATTGGAAGAAGCAGTTATTCCATTCACGTTTCAAAGCCTCGATGCGTCTGTGGATAAAAATAACAAAAGCGATCGAAGTGGAACTTCACACTTTTCCTTAGTAAGCAGTTTCAGCTCCAGAGATGCAGAAAATAAGTGGCACGAAATTTCGAAAGTGATTCATTTGTTACGGAGTGCCTCATATATTATCTCAAATACAAATACTTTTATATTTCTATGTCGCTGTACACACGTATCGGAAGATCTTACAGACGGTTTCGGGCCAATCGTTTCGAGAGAGAGAGAGACCAAGTCGAACAATGAAACGCATTTGAGACTCTCCAGGGCACAAAGCTATTATTATTGTTAGATACTTTCTTGGTTTATTGCGACGGATCGTATTGTACTTTTGGTGCCGTTTATACGCGGTGTCTTAAGAGTCGAAGCTCTCAAAAAGTCTCCAATCATTTGAACTTCCGATTCATCGAGATATTAATTAATCAGTGATGAAAAATCGAGCGAGGATGTAAAGACAATAGACGGAGTGCGTAATGAAGAAAAAAGATTTTTTTTTTAAAGATTTTTTTAATGGAACTCAACATTTTCGAGACGAAATGAGAAGAAAACTGCGGGACACAGTCAATTCAATGAATTATAATGCACCAAAATATCTTTCGAACAAATTTATTCATTTATTTATCCAAATGACAGCGTTTAGTTGCGATTCGATAATTGATATTTCAACAAATATTTCCTCAAAGCCACTCAAAAGTCCGGATAAGCAATTAATTGGCACCAATTTTTCGAACTAACGAAAATCATTTTGCTACCACAGATTTAATTGATTAAAAAGTTAAAAAAAAAAATAGTTCAATCCACGATTTTCCATTCAACAAAATGTATTTAAATAAATCCACAAAAATTCCATTAGTTTGAGACTTAAATCGAAACTGAATCGATCATTAAAACCTAATCAATTATGTGCGACGAAGAAATAAAAGACTGCAAAAAGGTTTTTCTCGAAACTTTTGGAGATTTGTTCATTTTCGAGGACACCCTGTGTATCCTGGTGCGAAGAAAGGCTCGAGAAAGGGAAAGGCCCGTCTTTCGTAAACTTTGAAACAACGAGCACACACACAAACACACTCACAAAAGTTTATTAAAGTCTCAGGTTTTTCGTACGTCTGGCAGAGTTCGCGAAAGTGCGATATTTCTGTTTTTTTTTTAATTTTTTTTATTTTTTACGTACATACGCTCTCCCAGTCGGTATTTCGGAGGAGGATATCGTACAAAAAGGCAGAAACATCGCAAGATTCAAGAGTGATTGCTTTAGGTGTGAGTGTGTGTGTCGGTTATGCAGTATATCGCGCGGAGTACGATTTTACTCCCAACTACCGGAACGAGGCTGAATTCCTCGACTAACGAGTGAGAGAATCGTTAGACCGGAAATATCAGAGATTCGATGTTGATGTAAAATAATTCGAAGTTCCAAGTTGTAACTCTGTATTTTGTTACGTTTTTTTTCTTTTTTCTTATTTTTAAACATTTTATTTCATTTTTTCAAAAGTTGCAACCGAGTTATTTCACATTTTACGAGATTTTTCACGGTTCGATGAGCAAGTTGCATGCCAAAAAGGGCGATCATCTTCTCAGGCTACTCGCGAAATTTATGTACGAAATTTTATGGCCGTAATGCCTCGCCTCCATCCATACAGCAGCAAAAATGTGTTTTTTTCTTCTTTTTTTTACTTTTTAGCTTCGGTAAAAACGTGTTTTTATGATTATATTTGAAATTTCTTAAACTCACCGTCCATCTGAAGGTGAAATGTAGCTGAAGGGTGACCGGATCGTTAAGGGTAAATGTGTTCTGGCCGAGTGCGTGACTAGATACGTTGCCGAAGCTGCATGAGCCAATAGCCGTTACGTTCGACTGATACTCCTTAAGACACAACCAAAATGCTGTTGTGCACGGTTCCGTGCACGGTGGAAAACCACCCCCGTTTCTGCGATCGTTATCCCCATCGGTTCCTCCTCCGCAGCATCTTCCATCGACCAGTGTACCTCGATTGTTCGTTAACGAGAGTATTTGAACCTCGAAGTAACCGCTACCGGTTGTCGCCTGTCAATAAATTCAAACAAAAAAAAATTCATAAAATCCTGAATAAATGTCCTGTCGTCCTTATCAACAAATAAAAAACACATTTTCTCATCTATTTTCTCATTAAATCGCATCGTCAGAATCATTAATTCAATTTCCAAACAACAATAAACTCTCAATCCTTCAAATTTATTGGAGAAAAGCTAAATTTTTGCAATTTACAGTTAAAATCATTATCGTCAAATTAATACGAAAGCCTCAACGTCGTAAAATTGAGAATTACATAAAAAAAAAAAATGAAAAAAAATTAACATTCTATTTGCATTGAAACGAGGAAGTAAAATTACATTTGATTGTCTTCATTCAAGTGTTTAATCGTAAGCTTTTTTTTTTGTCTTCTCTTTTCCAACATTTCGAGATCCCTTTCGTTCAATAGAGACGGATAATAACATAATTTAAACGATCCCACGCGGGTTTATGAATACGTGTGTCCATATTAATGTATAAATATGAATATATATATACTTTTTATAAAAGCAGTCGTTTTCTAATTGCAAGATCATATTATAACGAATCTCTAGTCGAGACTCGTGAGCTCGTCGTTGATAGATCGTGGTCTTCTTCGCAGCGTTCGTCGCTGTTGAGTTTTCGAAAAATAAAAAAATCAAATGTTATATGTATATATATATATATATACATTCTTGCTTTTTCTCTGATTAGTACACCATTATAATTCGCGTACCAGCAGCACGAAACTCACGTATGTATACATGCGTACACGTCTCTTGCATTCTCATTCACTCTACCTATCTCATGGGTATAATGGTCTCGTGGTTTTCGCCTAATGGCACTGACAAATGGGCTTCGAGGTTATACGTGAGGCGAAAAAGACACGGATATACGTATATATTTATCCGCTTTTTAAATATTAACTTGTTCCGCATCCTCTGCACTGTTACACATTTTCATTTGTGCAATTTTAACTAAAAGGTGCGAATAATTATACTGCAAAAAAAAAAAACAAACAGTGGAAACAATTTTTTTTTACTACGATGAAGAAAATATTAGTTAAAAAAATATGACGATCGAATATAATCAAAATTTCGTTATTATTCGATAATATTTCGTTGACAGTATTCAACAAAATTTCGATTTTTGTGAATTGATAAATTTATTTACTAAAATTGTTTATTGAGTTACTAAAAAAAAAAAAAGAAAAAAAAACAACAATACGACGATATTTATAGTTGTTTTATGGGAAACATTCTTATTTTCATGAAAAAGTGATCAAGAAATTATGATTTTTTATTTTTTTTTTACATTCAAGAATATCCCAGGGATCGTGTAGAATCAAAAAAATCTTTTATTCGTTTTTGAAATAGTGTTTGAATTTAAAAAACTGCGAAAAAATAGTCGGCACAACGTAAGTCCCATTCACGATGTCTCAAACGTTTGAACGTTTGTTCAAATTTGTCTGAATATTCGAAAACTTCAAACCGCAGTAACCTCCGAGTCGACAAAATGATAAACGTCTCGAATTCATCAATTTTTTCGAATTCTAAGAATCGTGCAATGTAGAAAAAAAAAAAAAAAAATCATGTCTGTAAAAACGAAGGAATATAACGATCAGGTAGAACGGAAGTGTCGAGTTGAGAAAAGGGCCTGAGGGCAGTAGCCAAGATTTTTCGAAAGCACATATTTATGCGACACTTTTAAGACTATGTCGGAAAATCCGACAAAGTATTATTTCACTCTTGCTCCAGACGTGTAAAAAAAAGAAAAAAAAAGAAAAAAAAAATTATAAAACTATAGCGAAAAGGAAGAAAAAAATTGGGTCGAAAGAAATGGTAGGATGGTTTCGAAATGACTGGCTATTGCCATTTATTAAGTACGTAATACGAGTCGAGAATGATTTTCAACGATTGGCAAAACGTTCGAGGACAGAGTCGAAGTGAACCGCATAGAAATGTGTATGAGAAGCTTTCCCGTTATGCGAGTACTCGATGCGGTTCTTTACTATAATCGTGTGCACGATCCTCCAGGACAACGATTATTTATATATATATATATATATATAAATATATACAGAATATAGTTGAAGCGTATATAATATGCGCGTGTGGTGCACAGACGAGCTAGCCTACATAATTACCGTTTATATTTAACATATATATATTGTCTACATAATAAAATCGAAGGTAGAAAGCGCAGCGACGAGTTGGTGTTCAAAGAGGATCGTCTGCCTGGCCTTTGCTTTCCATAGAGCGAGTTCCAAAGCCACGTTCTCAACACGCTCTCAAATAACTTCTAAGACCTCGACGAAGAGGACGTCAAGTTTCTCGCGATTCTCTCATTTCCTTTTATACGTTACATAAAGTTAAGATTCGATCGAGAGACGTTAAAACTCATAAATGTTACGTTCAGGACAAAGTATTTGCATGAAGTTTGCGACGAGTTATTTTTGGAATCTAGGAAATCGATTTAGGTGAAGGGCAGCGACAAAATAGGGTGTTTTTTGGAAAAAAAAAAAAAAAAAACGTCTCGGGGATCCGAGAAAAGGTCAAATGAAATAATTGCAAAAATAAAATGAGCCATGAGAGGTTTTTAAATCGAATTCGTAGAATTGTAATCGATAAAAAATCAATTATTCTTCATGTCCTTTTGCTCATTATAATATAACACGGATAATAATAATACAGGACTTTTTTTTTTTTTATTCTTCATTGACTCCCGTTTATATGTGAGAATTTGGTGTCCAAGGGTTCAGCCGGTGGTCCGTATAATTATGCACGCGGCAGCGTAACGCCTATATATCGAGATCGTTTCGTATAAATCTGTGTACATAAAGATATGCAAGCGGATAATATCCTCGAAAACAGCCGCGAAAACATGGCGCACGTCGTTTTCGAAATCGCAGTTGATGATCGCCGATGTAAAATCAAAGAGAAAGAGAGAAAAGAATATACACGAAAAAATAAAATACCGATCCGATCGACTCGATCACGTAACGAGAGAAGAGTGGGCGGGGGAAAGAGGAGCAAGAGGCGAAGGGGGAACGAGCCGGATCGTTATCGTGCGAGAGATGCTTTAAAATTTATCGATAATGTTTTCGATCGTACGATCTGCGTGCGGCAACTTCTTCTCCTTCCTTGTATCTTTTATCGGGACGATCATCATTTTCGTATCGCTGAGATTCGCGAAATGATTTTTATCGATATTTCGAAGTATTTTTGGCAACCGAAACACACACCTGTCATTTGTCTTCGTTCATTTATGTGCATATTTATTTATAAATTATAATTTCATGATAATCAATACATTTTATCGACTGCAATGATAAATACTGAAGTATTTCTTCTTTTTTTTTATCTAAACGTTTATTATTTATTCGATTTTAAATGCTATTTATTAATTAACAATAATTATAAATTATACTCGGTCTAACTAATTCAAAAGACCTTTTTTATACCTCGTGTATACACGGAGATTAGACAGAACATAACGTCTTTTGTTGGCACATGCACGAGAAACCATACTCTCCATAAGTACACAACGATTATGTTCGTCCACGTTAAATATGACGTACGTTGAACGTTGAGCATCTTCGAGAGGAGTTGCAAAGTTTACAGGAAGGCGAGAGATCACAGCGGCTACTTTGACGAAAATACGTGTGCAAATACAACGTCAAAGAGCTTGCGGAGAACGTTTCTCTTGTACAAACAAATTGGGGAGTAGTTGATTCATCATTTTGGAAGAGGTAGAATGAGAGAAATATTTCAACTACTGGTAAAAAATGTTTTACGTTGTTTTATGAAACAGGATTTAAAGTTTTTCCTTAACTGAAATAATTATATGTTCAGAAGTATAATTTTTATGGTATGAGGTCAATTTTTCAAGAGTACGAAGCTTAAAGTAGAAGTTTTTCGAAGTGAACGAGTTACGAATGTAAAAACAATGCGGGTCAAGTATCCGTGGAGCGCGGACCGTAGCGAGAGGCCCTCAGTGGTTCTCGACGCTTTTTTCAACGGTCTAGTAGAACGGGTGACGATCGAGAAGTCGTACAACGTGAGAAAATAAATTATACAAAACGCTTAAAAATAATCTTTCAACGAGTGTGTACCGTGTTCCCGAGGAAATGTATAAAAGATGTGTGTACCACGGGTGTTTGTCCAGAACTTTTTATTTTTTGTTCATTCAAAGTTTGCACAGTCTCCTCACGTGCCAACGTCAAATTACGGAAGAAGTGCTGGCTAGTTCTTTTTCTCTCTTTCCACGTTCTTGTTGCCCTCGGGCTTCGGTCAACTTTGAACACTCTCTAAGAACAATGTACGAAGTATATACACGAATGTTAAAAAAATGGGATCTTGCGAGGACGAAAAAAATGTAGAAAATACTTCAAATCGAGATTCATCGTGTCTCTTTTCTCAAATGGCACGTCCACGCTCCGTACGAGACAAGAATTCATCTTTTTATCTCCTTCTTTGCGAGTTTTTAATTCCATTTGAAAGAGTCTGATTCAGGAGGTGTCATCACCCTCAGGTTTTTGTATAAACGCGGAATATTTAAGTGACCCCCTGTCGTGTTTACTCTGTTGGAGGTTTTTTCATCTTTCTTTTTAATTTTTTTTTCTTTCTATTTGTATATCCAAAGAGTTCACACAACTGATTGACTCCTTGGCCTAGAACTCGTGATTTTTATGCTTCTTAACGATCTTCGCGACAGCTCGTTTCGTATCTTCGAAATGATCGATTACCGATCTTCCTGCATTTACGGATTGAAAAAAAATGGTCAATAAATCCACCAATTCACAGTTATTTCTGCTCGAGCTACAAAAACATGAAATCACTTCCCCCCAAATGTCCATTGTCGAAATTCTGATGTAAACGAGGCAAAGATTGCAAAATATTTCCTTAACAAATGGAAACAAATGTCAGAGTGGAAGATTTTTGAATGTAAAGATTTCACAGGAGGAGAACTTTCTCACGCTGATGAGATTCAATCGTAAATAATAAAGCGACTTGATATTCATGCATATTTGTTCCGGGGGGAGGGCTTTTTCGTCGATTGATTTCATCGCCTCGAGGCAATGCATTGGCTGGTGGCGAGCTATGTCGAGTGAGAGCATCCTCGCGATTTTATAGCTACAATTATATGCACATACATATATTTATATCGAAGCTGTTACGTTGGCTTTTCGTTTTGTGGCATGCAACATATAATATGTGTGACGATCAGTGAGTTCTGCGTGTTGAGCTCTGATCGTCGACATCGAGAGAGCGGCAAAGGAGGCTTTCCTTTCCGCATAGTCAAAGTGCACCGAGCCGTACCCACCTGTACTCTTTACTGTTCAGTCAAACCTTCGCCTCTTATTTTTTATTATACATATATATATATATATGTCGACGTACGTTCAAGTTGCCGACTTAATATGAATAATTTGTGTTGAGAGCTACAGTAGAAAAAGAGATACGCGGGGGCGGTTAAAAGAAGAAGAAGAAGAAGAAGAAGCGCACATAGTCTGGAACGACTGTAGCGTGGCGCGTGCGAAGTTCCACGAATGTAGAGAGTGTCTAAAAAGTCTAGTTTAAATATAAAAACTTGTATTTCCTTGGGAATTACGTTTATTCAGGGCTTTTATGTGCACAGTAAAGATTTTTGGTTTAATTTAGTTCAACGGTGTGTTTCAAGCTTCAAAAATATTCGATTTGGACTCTTAACGTCAATTGGATGATGGAAGACACGAAGACTAATAAGTGGCCGACCTGACGAGGTGCATTGATGCATTTTCTTGCATCGAATCATTCTCCAATCCTCATTGATTGGCTGTGACCAATTAATTAATATTTTCATTAATATTAATGCCACGTGAGCAACCCTAATTGAAGACTTTGCTCTTCAGAATCGTTGCGATGTCATTTTTTGGACACGTTGTAGATGCGATCCAATTTTTAACTCGTTCACATGAAACAGCAGTTTTTTTTTTCAACTTTTCCAACACATATTCTTTGGGACTAAAAAAAAATGTTGCTCCTCTCTCTTCCTTGATACGGTTTTTTTCTTTTACTTTGGCACTGCGAAGACGAGTGAAAGTCTTCCGGATCAGAAGACGATCCACGCGCTCCTCGCGTGCATACGCGATCTTCCCATAAGGTTCGAGAGAACTTTGAGAGTCACGCGTTCGTTCGCCAAACGATAAACTTTTATCGAATATAATAATAATAACGATATATAATAATAATCATAATAATAATCATAATAATGAGGACGAACAGATGTTTGAGGATGCACGCGAGCTCGAATGGATCTATTTTGATAGAAAGAACAAAACGCCTTGAGGGATTCCAATTCTTCTCAACGATTCCTCAGTCCAAAGTTTCTTTTCATCTTTCAGGAAATTTGAAACGATTAATTATCAATCTTTGTTATCATTATGCTTAGAAAATTCAGACTCGATAGTAAAAGCTGATTAAAGTTAAACAAACCGTGTCGTTGATGATAACAAATTACAGTTTTTGATTTTTCCATCAAAGAATTTCAGGATTGTTTATTAAACGGATGTTGAAGGGACATAAATGTTCGTGATTATTTGATTATTTTGTTAAATTCCTTTAATTTCATCGTCAAATGAATTTTAAATACTGCACAATTCACCAGCACTGATACATTCTTTTAACTTTAATTTTAAGTGAGAAAAATGGATTTTTTTTTCTTTTCAATACTATGGAATCTGAATAAATTGTAAAAACAAATTGGATTCAATTAATAAAATTCGTCATTGAAGCAACGATGCACTGTCTAGAAATTGACATTAGAATTGAAAGAAATGACGAGTTCTAGGTTCAAAAATAAATGAATTTTAGTGTCACTTGTGACTCTTGCTAGTGATTCGTCATAAAAGGAGTAACAATAAACGAGACGATCGTCTATATGAGCTGTTCCAATTCCTCACGAGGCTCCTATTATCTTAATCCGCGTGTCTCTCATGGGGCGATCGTTCTGACGATGCTCTGGTATTACGTGCCATAGCCATAAATATATCTATGTCTTACGGTACAACAGTATAGATGAAATGATCGTCTATGATCGAGACAGCTCCTCACGCACGATCGACGAGCTGACTATAAAATCGCTCGTACTTCGTATACAAATATATATATAGATATATATAAACATATGAATCTATAGAACTAAATGTAATAAATAAGGAACGAGAGAGACGTAGAAGATTAAAAAAAAAAAAGAAAAAAATAAAAAAAAAAAACAAGAATGACGAGACGATGATCCCGACGATCATTTCACTTCACAAAACTTATAAAACTATCACTATAGAGTATTTTGCTACATTTCGAAAAAAATCTCAAGAGCACAAGACAACATTTCAAGAGTAGAGTAGAGTGGAAAGAGCGAGAGAAAGAGAGAGAGAGAGAGAGAGAGAGATGATCGGCTAAGACGCGACGAGCACCGTACGCTCGTAAGTTTTATCTTTTTCTGCTTCTTCGCTCGATTTTCTCCTCTCTGGCTATCCTCCTAAGTCGCACAGGTAGTAATTACCAGTGGCCGCTACCTGCTCGAGAGTGAAATAGGCCTGCCGAACATCATTTAATTTTCTACATGTTGGCGGAGAGAGATTGGCGGACTGTGGGCCTTCTCACGACCACGAACTACTCACGCATACTCACTAAATCCTTTACGTTTTATGCACGTATAAACAGTTATCATTATACAGCCACTTTCAAAAGTCATCTTCAATATCGACGCTCACGTACATCATCAAATTCTTAAGAGATTTATTTCTAGGCTATTTCCATTGCGCGATCAACCATTGACGTTTCGCATTAATTTATTCGTTATAGCTAATCGCGTGCGGCTCTGAGAACGACTCCTGAGTAAAGGATCCGTGCAGTAAATCGACTTGAACGTCATCGTTCACTACCTTTTTTATAAACGACCCACTGAAGTCGCGTCAGTCAGTTTCGATGACGTCTTATCAACGATTAATCGAAAATTATGATCAGGAATTACGATCTTTGACCAAATTGCACAGAATTCTTATTTCAATGATTTTATGGTGTTTAATCTATATTTAGTTCGAAAAAAAATGATTTGTAAGATATTTTTATCGTTAAAATTATACAAAATATTGATTTTTTTCACTTTCTACTGTTTTTATCCCAATTTTTTCAAGGTTTCAAACAGTTTTCTTTTCACAACTTCATCATTCGATTGTTGTTCCTACTTTGAGTACGTTTTTAAGGCTCTAATGTGTAAATTATTGTTAACGAAGAGTACTCTAAGTTACTGGTAAAAATGTGAAGATAGTTTAGAAAATTATCTTCGAGTTTTTCCTTCGGTATTTTTCTGGCTGTAGACAATCCACGTGGATCTTTGGTTCATCGTTTTATTGTCTTTATCATCTTCTTCGTCTTTCTTACCATTCAATTGATAAAAAATATTGATTTTTTTCATTTTCTACTGTTTTTATGGCAATTTATAGAATTTTTTCAAAAGTTTTCTTTTCACAAATTCACCATCCGATTGTTGTTCTTGCTTTAAGTACATTTTTAAGACTGGATTATGTAAATTATTGTGAACGAAGGGTCGAAGTTACTGGTAAAATGGTGAAGATGGTTTTGAAAAATATTTTCGAGTGTTTTCTTCGTGCCTTATGTTTCCTTCGGTTTTTTTTCTGGCTGTAGACGACCCACGTGTATCTTTGGTTCATCGTATTTTTTTGTTTTTATTATTTTCTTCGTCGTTCTTGCTGCTGTTTCTTTTCGAAGCCCTATACTTAATATTATTTGCGAGCCCTTCGCCCTTCTCTCTCTCTTTTTCTTTTTTTTCATCTTTCTTTCCCAGTTGCCACATCGCAATTCTAGTTCTCCTCGCAGCGTGTTGTGCGGTTACCTTTTTCGAAACGCGCGCGCCCCCTGTTGTTTATAACCCCACAGGACCGGATCGAGCAGGCTCGCGCAAATTACCAAAATAATTAAAAACTCGAAAAACGCTCGTATGTTATGGCCTCTCCCTCCTTCTTCGCTTCACCCATATATATGTATACACTTTTCGTTCGTCCTGCCCACGTTTCACTCCCTCTCCGTCTTTTTCCTCTTCGCCGGAACCCGTGGGAAGCGAAAACTGGTTCGCCAAAATTGACCAAAGGCGCCGGACAAAATGCTCTTTCACCATATTTCGTGATTAGGACTTTAAGCCGCTCCAGTCGACATATTGTTCAAAAAATTAAAACCTCTTTTTTCCGTCTCTTTACAATAAAGAAATTCACGAAATTAAATAATGAAATTCCTTCTGTACCCAAAACCACGAAGATACCTATCCATTCAACCGTTCGTTGACACTGTGGGTCAATTTGACCCAGAGTGGACTTCAGCCGCCTGTTGGTAACAAGCAATCGGTAGATGTTGGTTCAAAAAAATCCGCTTTGAACGTTCCTGAATTCATGTGTAAAATATGAAAATTCAGAAAACATCAAATTCAATCATTTGAGTCACAAATTGAAAACTTTGCCTTGGGGAAAATTGATCCAAAATGTAAACGGAGGGTAAATAATACTTTTTGTATTAATTTTAACGAAAAAATGTTACTTGCAAAAGAGAAAAAAACTTCGTTTCGTATTTTTGGATTAAAGATAAGGTATAGAGAGGAAGGCACCAATTTGTCGTCTCGTGAAGGCATTGAAGCGTAGTTCCCTCGAGAGCATGGAAACCAGTCGCTGGTGTGAACGATCGTGTAACTTAACGTTTTACCTGATCTCTTTTGGCTGATATACGTGTGTGTGTGTGTGAAATACGTGTATAAAAATAATCGTGAGAGCGTTTGGTTTTGCTATCGAAATACTTGAATGACGATCAAAGTGCACCATGCGATTACGCATGCTGAACAGGTGTACTTCGAGAGTGTCATGAGAGTATTACGAGGCGATCGACAACGTCGAAGACGACGACAGACTGGACAGCGTATATCGGATACTGGTGTATGAGGGAGATTGGGAGTGAGTTCAAAGCACGATTATTCACGCTCGATTTGTCTGGGAGGTCGATGGCGACTCGGTTCACTGAAAATATTCAATAACAAAGACTGTTTCGCTCTATAAATGTGGCGGTAAAGACTCAATTAGGCGCCATTTATCCAAAGAATTATCTTGAAGATATTTTGGGAATGTCGACAAGGAAATTGAGAGAATATAAGTGTTCTGTGAAGTATGAGCGAAGCCTCGAAGAAGCAGAATCAGATTTGAATAAAAAATCGGCATTTGTTTGGGTCTGTTTGACTCTAAACCATCGGAGGTAAATCGAGCCAAATTGCTTTTCCAACTGATGGTTAATGACTCGAAGCGTAAAAAGGTTTAACGATTTGTATAGAGAATGAGTTAAGGATTTGAAAGAGGTTCGAATTGTTGATGACTGAAGCTGACAAAGTGCAGCATCACTTTGGTCGATCGTTTGTTAATTAAATAACTAATTGATTTGAAGTAACAAAGAGTTAGATTGATGAAAAGAGATTAGTTTGATGGTTAATGGCACCTGGAAGAGGATCGATACGATGTGTAACCTGGATAACGTAATGAAGCAAAAGGATATGGATAAAAAAAACATTGTAGCTATGTGTAACGCTGCTTGGAGAGCTTAATGAGCGTGGGTTGCTCGTAAACGCTTAACAGTATGTATCCAAGACGGTTATCGACGTATTATACAAAATGCAACTTGTGAATAATGGGATATATCTCGCGGGAGGCCTGTAATCAGCACTCCATAGAGCTATATAATGCTCCGGTGATTATCCCACGATTACATCGTTGTGTAAGGAGGCGCGACAGAATGAGAGTGAGAAAGAGAGACTTCCTCTTGTTGCACGCGCTTCAAAGCGTTTTCCGCATATATGCGCCGCGCGCTACGTATGCAATATCGTATTAGCGAAGAGGAGCTAGATGGAAATGAGGGAGAGAGGCGTGAGGTGTCATAAATAAATTAAAATGGTGGATGAGTATGCCGTAGAGAGAAATGCAAGAGCGACGGAGTGCACCGAGTGTGGATCGTGCTGTATCGAGTGTCGGAGAGTTTTTAAAGAGTCAGACGAGAGCTGGGAGAGACGAGTATAATGGGATGAGCGTTTAATCGTGGCTTAATCACGATCGAGACGGGGCAGAGCATGACGACGCGTAGATTTATTCGTACATACATAAACATATTGGTGTGCACGTGTGTGTTATGTGCATCCGTAGACAAGTTTGCTCTGGAAGAAAAAAAACAACAACACACGACCCTCATACACCCACCATGTATGCAGATGATTTAAAAAAAAGGATCAACCTGTTGATGACAGGTTTGTGGGAGGAGCGTTGTGCACGCCTCTCTTGCCAACAAAGAAGACCCTCGGTTGCTCTTTTCGAACCTCATGTAACTTACTCTTCTTTGCTCTTCATCTTTTTTCTCTTCTCTCTCACTCTCTTTCTCTTTTTTGCCTCTCATTGTTCCCTGTGGGCTGCTCGGCGCGATGCCGATGTGATTTCTCGCTACTCTTCGCCGCGGCCCAGTGATGAAAGAAAACGTGCCGGGCGTTTTGTTTTGTTGCCGCTACCGCAGTGTAGCATCGAACGTGTTCCACTTCTTCAGGGAGGAGGCTGGGGGAGGGGATCACATCGCTCAGTCTTCTCGTCACATGCGGTCTTTGTTTGTTACCAAAGAATCGGTTGGACTTCACCAAGCTGCTGGAATTGATGGAGGATACAGACTCGAGGATACGGTCAGGTATAGATCGCAGCGTTTTATCGTTTTTTCCGTCACGGGCATTCCCGGCTGGGCGTGAAATCAGCCCAATTTCTCAGGAGAATGAGTTAAATCTGTATCTTATGATGGGAGAGCCCTCTTCGACGCTTATCTGGAGCGCGAGAATGTAATTGGATTCGCAAAGATTCGTCATCGTATTCAACCCTAAAGACAATTTTAATGGTTCCTTTGGCACTTCCAAGCGTTTCGCATTTGCTGTGCAAAAAGAAACAAAAAAACGTGACCAACTTGGAAGGTGTCTCTTTGTCCAAGGCCAACTCTTCAATTTCGAACGTTTTCGTTATAAAAAATCACCCGATGTTTAGCTCCGTGGCAATGAAACGACTTACGATAACCCATACACAGTCCGTTCGAATTATCTGCAAGAATTCACCTAACGTTCCACAAGTTAGTCCCCTCTATTTCCTGACTTCCATGGGAGCACAAGTTCCACGCGGATCTCCAGCAATGATGAGGATAGGGCGAGCCATAACTCTCCGTAGCACTTACACACACTGCTCAAGATAGTAGTAATCCTCGTAGGAAGTTCCAGGAAGCCGTAAAGGCCAACAGGAGAATAGAGGATCCGACTGTTGTCGTATATAACCTCGAAGAAAGCCACCGCCGCCAGTGGCGGCGACGTCTTTTGCTCTCGTGGAAAAAGGGAATCATCTTGTCCGCGGCACGCACCTGTGCGGCGCGCGAACGCGTTTAGCGCTCCATCTCTTCACTTTTGTGGCGAATACCGTAGATCTGGCCCGACCACCAGCCAAATAGCGGATCGTAGGTACCCACGAAGCAGAAGAAGAATAAGAGCTGGAGCAGAAGGAAGAACGAAGTAACACAACACGGCACTGTTCGTGTTCACCACTTATCTGCTGCTGTTGTTATTGTTGTAAGGATCCCAGCAAACTGCTGATTGAGGTAAAATGGAATAGGGCGGAAAAAACGACCCGGACTTTAAAGGTATTCTCAAATTTGGAAAGAACCCTGTGTCCGAGTGAACGATACTGCATCCAGAAACCATTGGAATGCTTACTCCATCGAAAGATAAGAAAAAGCTTCTGAATAATAACTATTTTTTAATAGCTTTGGATGTTCCAAGGTGCGGACTCACAAGCATCGAAGCTTTATCTGGTTCGATGAGCAATAACCCGATCGGATATCAATGCAGGCTTATCAGAGTCGAAAAGCGTTTTATCCGGCTCCGGTCTTCTGGATCGTTTTTGCACGTATATCTATCGCCGATGAGAGAATCGTGTCTGCGGTGGATCGTAAGGGCATTGCAGAGGCAAGCGAAGAAACCAGGTTCGCGAAGCCCTGATTTTTATGGGGGCCTCGCGTGACCGCTGGCTAAACGCTTCGCCCCGTAACCGCCCAGTAAATCCCGAGTGGTCTCGGGAGGTGTGGTGTGCATGTTGGCAGACTGAGATAGTCGAAGAAAGAGAGAACAGAGTTCCAGCAGAAGCTTCATTTACTTGACTGTTCTTGAAGGCCTTGGGGCGGGGGAAAGGATGGCTTGGAAGCAAAGCCTGTGGGCCAGTTTAAGGCCCATCTTCGTGTTTTCCTTGGCATTGATGGCGTTGTTGTTTGTATCCGTTCTGTACTCTTCTCCCGGGGCCCTTCCGTACTTCTGGCGAAGATCTTTCGCCTCTAATTCATGGCACGCTATGGGCAACGCAAACTCGGAATAAACCAGCAGCAGCCAATGTTCCTTCTTTCGATCTCTTCCACGCCAGCCGGGGGATAATCACTCGCGCTTAATTTTTCTTCGGCAGCCTCTTGAAGCCCACTCTTGCGTGTGTTTCTCTGAATGTGGTAGACGCGCGCGCGAGCGCACGTGTGTTTCTCTCAGGAGGCTAACAACCTCCACCTGATCAGCGGAGCAATGTATAATTGGGATCGGGGCGTGCGGTAAGCAGAGTCCCAAGGAATAAACCTCGGCCTAACAAAACATCAGAAGCCTGAGGGGCATGCATCAGTTGGAGTAGAAGAAGTAGCTGCGAGTTAAAGACTGAAGGGGATGAGAGTACATATATATCTATATTAATCATGTTGAACGACAGGACGCCGGGGACGTCTTGACCAAGTGTCGCGGACTCCTCTACGGATCTTGCTCTTTGCTCTCCCGCGGTCTTCTCATCACGAAGCGCGATTCCCAGCCCAAGAAACAAGACTCTGGCCTGGTGGGAAGTGAAAAAGTGGATGACGCGACAAGACTCGACCTTAAGTGGTCGGTGGCGCGGAGTAAAAGGAGAGAGCAAGGGAGGTTAAAAACAAGAAATCCACACAGGACGAATGAGTTCTTGGGTACATTCATCAGGACAAATTGATGGCAGAAGGGCATGCACAATGTTGGCTAAATCCAGACAAAACGTCTTTTTAACTCTAAGTTGAGTCTTCTGGTGTAATGGGCGGGTGAATTATATGGATAAGTACACGCGTATGTGTCTCTGTGTCGAAGAGAAAAGTGTACTGATCGGTGACATCGGACCATCTTACGCTCTCTCTCTCCCTATCTTTCCTCATACACTCTTTCGTTCTCCCGGCGGTGATTAAGTCCCGAAGAACGATTGATACGACGGCAGGCATCTACGTGAGTTCCCTCTTACTTTTGCCTGCCTTCTTTTGTCGATGGGAGGAGAGCTTTGGAATGAGCGTAAAATTGAGATGACAACCGTGCTCGGATGAATGTGCACGCAAGAAATTGAAGCTTCACGAAGAAAAACAAGAGGAGAGAAAGAGCCGCTGAAGAAGCATTCGATCACAAGTGTATGGGAATAAACGTGTATTATAAAGAGGGACTTGCCAAAGGATTATAAGGATTTTACAAAGTCCATGGTAAGTTTGATACTCGTCCACATGTGTATGTTCGTCTGTGTGTATATTTGTATGTGGCCTCTTGCACGAGATCGAGGCGAGGCGTACGTTGGGTGTGAGAGAATTATCCCATTGTGACGCAGACCTGGAGAGAGGCCCCGAGTCTCACATCTTTTATCTCTCTCCCTCTATTTCTCTCCCGCGTTTACTTCGACCATCGTCCACGATGTTCAAAGTCTACAACCACGCGGTTATATCTTTACGAATGCTTTTGCCGATGACTCACAAGCAAACTTCTACATGTACAACGAGTGCAAAAGCATTTCAATGTGATTGCGGATGAAAATCTATTGGAGTAATTTACCGTGGGACGCTTGAAGGAAGGTGACCATTTTGTTTGACGTGATAATGCTGCCATATTCCTAACTCTGCTCTTACATGTACCTCCAGGCTATTCACATAAGAATAAAAATGTGTACACACTACCGAGTCATAATAATTTCCCATGCGCGAGACTCTAAGTACACCATTCCAAGCAAAATGTCTGTAGCCACAGTGCCACAAAATTCTAACTGGCACAACTGAATTATTACGTTTCTTATGGCAATTTACTTGATGCACATTTAGTAATAACGTCTATTATCGACTGCCAACAACTGTATGACTAAAGTTCGTGCCATTTGTGCAATAGGTTAATGCACTTGACTGGGGGCTTCAAGTTATTCGATTACCGTTTCTTCAGCATTCTTTCTAAAACCACTAAAAAATCCAAAAATTTATTGACCAACTAAACTAACCATTCAATTCGAAACCTTCTTTGCATATAACTACGAAATTCTAGAACTTAAAGTTGGTCATAACCAGATCCAACAATTAATTAGTCAATTGCCAATTAAACCTTTGTCTCCTCAAGTGCAAATTTAAAGACGTCCGGAACGAGGACTGCGAGAGCTTAGAGAAGATTGACAGAGAGTGGGAAGGGGGGGGGGGAGGATATCGCTTTATTATAACGTTGCATCGAATAGGACGTGCGTTGGTAAGGGAAACGTCGTTATAGCGAAGGCGAGAAAGTTTCTCGACTTTGTGACCGTGTCTTTGTCGAATAACGTGGTACATTCGCGTTTATCGATGCCCGGGGAATAAAAGGACTCATCAGGGATTTGTCAGTGTGTCAAGAAATGATAATTACGCCCTTGTGCAAGTGAGGATTGAATTTAAACGCGTGGAAACATTAAGAAGAGGTGTATGTGTTGGTATTATACGAGTGTCTCGTGAATACAGCGGCGAAGGGGAAGAAAAGGATCGAGTTAACTCGCGATGAAGCAAATAAGGACGTGTATACGTGAGTTTGGCGTAGGGTGTCAGCGGGAATCCAACTTTATGGTCCACCTCTGGAACTCTCTTTTGAAATGCTTGCAGAAGGAAAGAGAGAGAGAGAAAGGGAAGGATTTTTTCTTCTCGCGCACGTCGTGACCAATCGCCGAATTAACCAGCATCCTGAGATGGACCGAAGAAGCTGATCTCTTGGGAGAAAAAGACAGAGGAAGAGATAAAAAAGAGAGAGATAGAGAGAAAGGGAGAGGATCAACTGTGCTGTTCGCGTGAAAACCGGCACTCGGTGATTCTCTGATGCCTCTCTCATTCTCTTTCTTTCAGTCTCTTCTTCTCCTTATTTCTTCGAGAGAGCATCACGTCCGCTCCGGGTAATTAAGCCGCCACGCTGCGGACGATGAATTATTGCTTCTGGTGTGCTCTCTGCCTCAGCCTCGATCACCATCGAGATTCTTCCTTATATTTTCCTCTTTCATTCTCTTCCTCAACCCTTTCCATCTTACTATGCCATCCACCTTGACTCTGGGGCTGCCGATAAAATTGCCAAAAGGAAGCACACTATCACCCATATGTATTATCCATCTTTATACATACACATAACCATTTGGAATTGAAATGGGCGAGTCAGCCTACAAATGAAAAGAATTCTCGATCTCTCCTTGCGTGAGAGATGATCGAAGGATTATATGAGAGCCTTCGTAAAATCGATCCAAACACACACACACACACATATATATCTGTAGATATAGAAAGAGCGAGAGCTTGGAGGGAAAGGAAAAAATATACGATGCAAAATTCTTGCACGTTTCGAGAGAGGGATCTTGGAATAAGAATTCTCGCTAATCGTTCCAACCAATTCTCTTTCTCTCCTATGCGTACCTTGGCAATTTTCCACAATCCAATCAAAGCAATAATAACATCATTTCCCGAATTACGAGGAATACCGATTAATTCACATTCAAGATTGAACGAATCACGTCATTATTTTACATACGTTTACGCTTCATCATAATGTTCAAAATTATCGGTTTTATAAATAATATGATTTTCCAACCAAAGTGCGCGTTTATAATCATTGGAAATTTTGCTTTTTTATCGTTAAAAATAATTCTTATTGAAAAGATTTTTTTTTATACAGAAAATTTTTTCACTCCTGGAAACCATCAAGAGTGGGAGAATATTTTTGTTCTCTCGTTAATTTTTTCTTCTCAAAAGTAAAAAGTGTTTATTACTATGAAACTCTCCCTGTGGCATTTTGCTAAATTTAACGAGAATTATACAGCGAGACTACATACGTATCGTGGATGAGAGGAGATTGGCTCGTAGTACACGTGTGTAACGACCATTTCGGCCCCGCGGTAATTGAAAGAGCGGCTTAATTACGCACGAACGAAATCGTCTCGCATATACATACACATAACCGTAATAAACAACTGAAAAAATAAAAAAAAAATACATAAACACATATATACACGAGGTTTTAGTCCCATTTGCCCTGATTATGCTTCTTTCTTCGAAACTCGTTTGTACATACGTATACAAAAATATGTATAATACAAGCGTGTATAATTCCTCGTTAAAAGAGATTCGCGAAACTTCAGCTTTTTCTTATTCCTAAACTCTGACCATTATTCCTGTACTTTTGAGTCTGAATTTTATGAAAGTGGACAAATAACGTACGTGGCAAAAAATCGCCGCCAAGAATTTGTAATATAAATTGTAATTGCTGGTTAAAACAAAACAAAACAAAAAAAAGAAAAGAAAAGAAAAGAAAAGAAAAAAACAGGGAAATATTTAACGAGACCGAACGAGAACTTTTATTCGCGTAAAACATCAACGTCGTGTTGTTATTACCTGCTGGTTGCCATCTTCTTAGATACACATTCTTTCTTCTTTTTTTATCATACAACTCTTCCACCTCCACCCTCCTCCCAACCTCCGTCGCCTGATCTTTCTCTTAACGTGTTATTAAATTGTACAGTCAAGTTTATTTATCTCTCTTCGGATTCACGCAGTTTGTCTATCCAAAAAGAAAAAAAAAAAAAAAAACGCCACCAAGAATATCGGCAACAAATAAGAAAGAGGAAAAATAAGTTCATGGGAAAATTTCCCAGTTTCCATCGTCTTCTTTATAAAGTTCACAAAAAATATATATCTGTCGATAAATCGAGTGGCATTTTGTAAAAAATGAATTTTTTCGTGAAAAAGTATGGATTTTGATAATTAACTTACGTGCAGTGTTTGGGTTTGTAACAAATAATTACTGTTCATATTATTTTTACATTTCTAAATGCCCCAAGGATCATGTGTTAACAAAAATTCTGACATTTGTTGTTCGAATGATAGTTTAAAAGTCGAAAAACTAAAAAAAAAAACAATTTCGACAACACGAGTCTCACTACGACTTAAAGGGTTAAATCATAGGGCTTTAAAAAAAAAAAATCTGATACTAAAAGTCAAGATATCTTGATTGACGTTACGAGATATTTGTCTTAAGCTTGTTTCATTGCATGTCGAATGAAAATAATTAAACCACTGTGCCACAAAAGTATATTCGAGAGGATTTTTCTTCCCCTTATAAATTCTCCTCTTCTCGTTATTTAAAAGTGCCTTGAGGTGGTTTAGATAGTTGCAAAGAGTGGAGCTTTGCGAGCAGTGAAAGTTTCGATTATATTAGATATGAGAAACGTGCATACGAGGATTTTGAACACACACACACATTCACTAACACGACAACGTCAATAAATAATTCGTCCTCTTAGTCTCTCTTTTAAATTTCATTCGCATTTTTCTCTGTACCTCGCAATTTACTCGCACAGCCATTTTGCACCTCTTATTATTAGGTACTATATGGAAAAGAAAAAAAAACATAAATAAAAATAAAAATAAAAAAATCATCACCGCCGAGATAATTTATTCCGTTCGCGAGATGCAAAGTGCATCGAAGTGAGAGTACGAGGAAAGTTCGCACGATCCATTCACGTGTATACGTATATAGAAATGACATTGTGAGAAGACATTCTCGCTTCTTGGTCCCTCGTTTGTTACGACCATCGAAAAACTCTCTTATCAATTTTTATTTTAACGAGCAATCTCGACGATTTCCTCTAAAATTCGATTTTCGCGTATTATTTCAATAACGAAACTCTATTTGTTCCAAACCATTGAGAATTGTTAAAAAAAAATCAACTAAATTCACAAATTCGACTCAATAATCACGCCACAGTCATTTTCAAAAGTTAACTTTTTCAATAATTTTTTAAAACTTCGTTATACAACTTGAGGATTTTATAAAAACGTAAAAACATCTGAATTTTCGGGAAAAACGTTTAATATGAAGTTTAAAGTTTGAGAAATAACCACTTTTTACACATTTTATACAAAAAGCTTATACTTTATTGTCGCTGTATCTCTGAAATCGAGAATTTCAAGTTTTTCATTTTTTTACATCAACTTCGTCTTTGGTATCTCTGTAATCGAGGAAGAATAAATAAATAAAGAATCTGTAGAAAAGTTTCGGAGTTATTTCGTGAAATGTAAATTTTTCTACTGACCGTAAGAAGGCGTGAGAAACTTTTCAATATTTGACCGATAACAACGAGATTGTGGAATAACGAATCATTTTGAAATTTTGCAGATAGTTTCGTGCAATAGTGTTGTCAATGAATCGTTAAAATTTTATTAAAATTCTGTAAAAAAAAAAGCTGTGAGAAGTCAATTATCTTAAAAGTGAAATTCAAGTTGATTTTCGTTAGTGCTGTTTCGACTTTCTCCATAAAAAACATTTTTGTAGAATGACAAATAATTTCTCAGCGAAGAATGACTCACGTTTGCAAATCGTAAGTTTTATTAATTGTGAAATAATCGGGAGGTTGTATTGCACACTGAAAAAAAAAGTGTATTCGCAATACCGGAAGTCGGAGGAGACAGTTCGAACAAGAAGATAATCCGAGAAACATTGTTCGACTATTTTGCTCGTTGTCCAATAATAACAATAAAGTAGGATTAGTAATATAGTAAAAATAAAAGAGTTGGAGGAGGAATGAGGTTTTTTTTTACCTGTATGAGGTGAGCAAAGAACAGGACGTAGGCGGCGGCCGCCCTCATGGCTTCCCTCGGGAATCCCTCGACTACCGCATCACCAGTCGTCGTTGCTCCTCTCACGTACGTTTGAGCTCTCCAGGCACAATAAATATAATCCTTTTATCCTTGTGCAATAAAAATAATTCCAGCACAAAAGAAAGAGAGAGAGAGAAGATCCTTCGAACCGTACTTGATCACTTTTTTCTCTCTTCTCCGTCAAGATTTTGCCGATAAATCAATAAAAATAAAAATAAAATTAAAAAAACAAAAAAACAAACAAAATAATAATAAACACTTCACAAAATCGTACTCATGGCAAGATCACGAAAGAAATAAAAATGGTGGACGCACACACTCAAAAAATAATAGCACTTTGAGCACTTTCTACGAGGTCACGAATGAGCTCTTATTTTCACCACAATTACAGAGGTCAAATGACCGCGAAGTTTTAGCCCTTTCGCTCGACAAATATCCGGCTATTGAGCGAGAGACTTTTCGGCGAGATTGAGGGTTCTCGGTGCGTTGAGCAGGTGAAATTTTGCACTTGGATGCTTCGATGAGCTTGTGGACGAGCAGGAAATCGTTGTTTTGTTAAAAACAACTTTTTAGCGAAGCGGAACCGATTTTCAACGATTCCGGAGGGTAAAAAGATTACTTTTGACATGCGATATAATTATTTCTTTTTTTTTTTTTTGACGATCACACCTTTGATCTGATAATTGCTCGGGAGTTGTGACTTCCGTAACGTTTTTTGTTTGAGCCACTCTTAGCCTCCGTTTCTCAAGTTCTCGTACAGTCGATGAGCATCAACGAGGCTTGAGTTTCTTGTCTCGTTCTCGTCACTGGAACGCGTTTAATTAAGCAGATCGCAATGGCGGGAGAAGAAAGATCGACTCGTGCTTTTTCCTCCTTCCTCTAGTGACTCTTTCTTCGGTGACAGTATTTACGGAAGTTTATATATATAGATATAGATGTAAAATAAGAGGAGACCGGTCGTTCCTTAGGCGTGTAATTGATCGACGTTTAAGGACGTGCTCGCATTTGTATCTTATTTTAATCCGTACACGTAAAACTCGAATTAAATCGAAATCATTAATTCGAATCACAATGTTGATGAAAAAATTGACACTTTTTTATCGCACGTGGCTCGATACTGACCGAAACGTGAATGCACTTTTTTTTTAAACTCCTTAAGCTCCGTTTAAAGGTGTTTTAATTGAGCAATCCACGTGTCACTAAAACTCTTAACACTGTTCTTCTTCTTTTCTTTTTTTTTGCTTACACTGTAGTTTATAAATTTGTTATTTTCTTATATATTTATATCCCAAGTAGCGATGGTCAGAATAGCGTCAGACGTTTCTGTTTCACGATTCAGATGAACAAATATTCCAAATAAAAAGACCCGAAATATTTCGTCGGTCTGATCACTTAGGCCTTAACTACTGATTTTTGTTTTTCCACGTAAAAAACAGCACTCACTGATTTTCACTTTTAATCCTCGAGGAAATCAGGCTTTAATCACTGATGATAAAATTTGACCGATTGTTGGTCCGAGGGCTGGTGGAAGGGGCGAAAGTAACGAGCAAGGGAACACCTTCGGTGTTTCGTATTCTCTGTCTCTCTCACTCGCGATTTATCCTGGCGAACCGGGATCTTCTCCGGTTTTGCTAATCTTCCTTGTTCCCTTGGCCGGTCGTCCTTGCCGCGGGGACTGTGGCGAACGCACAGAAGGGGGCAGTAGCAGAGATCGTTGCAATCGAGTCTCCCCTCTTCGTATAGTTTCTCAGGAACAAGGATGTTCCCAATGATTTCTCTTTTATCCTTAGGAATCTGGGTTCCTTGATGTTCGCACAGTCACTTGACAATTCAGCCGAACAATTCCGAGTGAAAAACAAATAAATAATAATGCTCGTGGACCGAAGGATGCACTGTCAAAAGTCGAAAAGGGTTGTTTCACAGTCGTAGAACTTCCGGATAAGAACGCCGGTGAACGTCAGGAAAGTAACGATACAAATGAAACTAAGAAGAAGAAAAAAAAATCACTCGAACTTTCAAATTTTCGATAATCACCCAAATTTTATAGGCTTTGGAGCGAAAATTGAGAGAAAAAAAAAAACAATAACAAACAAATAAACGATCGAGAAAAATGGATGTAGTGTGTATTTTATGGCGGCGTAAGCGCACGTCGAGCTCCAAATGAACGGGCACCTCCGCGGGGTACACGTGGCTCGGTTGCTCCGGGGATACTGAGTCGGAGCCGCAGGCCGGCCTGCGGGCCTCCCCCCTCTTTCTTTCTCTCTGTCTCTCTTTCTCTTTTTCCCCCCTCTTGCCCTTCCCCTCGAGAGCCCCTTCTCCGGGGTCCCGTACGAACTATACGACGAGACGAACTATAGAGGGCCGTAGGAGCCCCATGGAATATCTCCTCGCAATGTAGCATCGCGAGAAACGGAGAAGAGATGGAAATATCGGGGCACGAGAAGCCAGGGAAGGGGGGAAGGGGGGAGAAAACCCCTCCGGGGGCCGCGCTGGTACCCCCGACGTCTTTTCCTTCTCTCTGGACAAACTCGCGTCTCTTTTCCCTCTATTTATTTGTATATGTGCATGTAATGGACCTGTGATTCTCTACACTCGCCCTCCTGTTCCCTTCGTATGACGTTCTCATAGTTTTTGATGAAACTGACCACGCTGCCGGTGAAAAATACGTGCTTCAAACTCGCGAGGGATTCTCCGACGGTGACTCCGAGCTAATCAACTGAATGGACTTTTTTTATCGTCCACACTTGCGCACTTTGTAGATCATGACAGTCAGAATGACAACAAAAGGGATTTTATTGAAAAAAAAAAAAGAAAAAACAAAACAAAACGAAACCTTTTGGAGCAAGTTCGAAAATTTTATTATCAAAGGGAATTAAACAGATTCCAACAATTTGAAGAAACAAAAATAATAAAAAAAAAACAGTAATTTTTCTATAGTAACGTGAAATTTGTCAAAAAAACACTTGACACAAATATTCTGTAGCCCAAGAGCACGTTTTTACGATCTGAGGAGTATCGTTCTGGAAGAGGGTTACAATGAATGTGTATATGAGTGAACGAGAAGCTCGTATACCGTATGCAAGGATTTCTTCTGATCCTGTGCTCTATCCTCGCTCGAAGCGTCTTCATATACATGTATTTTGCACTGCACCATGCAGCAAATATACACACGTGTAAGTAACACATTATACAAGATGGCGTAGGGCCAAAAGGGCGTTTAATAAATCTATACCATGTCCAATACGCCTTTTTTACTCCAAATCATATCGCGGTATTCACATACATTCGTGATTTTATTCTTCTCTCACTTCTTCTTCTTCTTCTTCTCTCTCTCTCTCAATCTTATCTCGTTTCTCACTCTTAATTTTTTCCTTCCCTCTCTCTCTCTCTCTTTCTGTACCTTTCTACCGTACGGTGCATTACACGTTATACTACACTTGTGCTTGGCGCTCCGAACCACGCGATCTCTCTTTTCTTTCTCTCTCTCTCTCTCTCTCTTTTTCTCTCGTTCTCTCTGGGATGCTGCACTCGCAGGATCGTTCCTATACAGCTCCGCGCCTCTCTCCCGTATCTTACAATCGGTTTCATCACGAGTACCATGCTCTCAATGTATATATGTATGTAGATATGTATTTTTCTATATATTTATATATATATACGTTCACATCTACATGGAATACGTTTATATATATATATATGAAAAGCCCATGGCGTCTCTAATACAATATATATAACACACTACACTATACTTTGCTCTCACCTCTTCAGATCACTCGCGAATCCCACGACTATATTTCTAGACTATATACCAACGAATATATACATATAACATGCATCTACGATACTTATGATATTTCAACTTTATTTCCAACAGTTTCGAACTATTGCATTCGTTTCATAATATACCTATTGCAAAGACACTTTACCTTTTATTTGACTTGCATTTTACTCTGGGAATGTTGCCAGATTTTTTTGGGCTAAAGCAAAGTCTTTTACGTTCTGGAATACGATTTTTTAAGTGTTTTTTTTTTTTTTTTTTATTCCTTGGACGAAGATATGTAACGAGAGTTGTTAAGATTTCAATTATTGTTTTTTTATTGTTAATAATTATTTAAATTCAAGATCGAACAGTTTTAACAGTTGCAAAAAGCAAATTTTTGGTTTTTTATATTTTTCTGATTACAGAGAATTTCTTTTTTTTTTTCAACGATTGGTTGAAACTTCGTAATCGTACGAAAGAAATCTTTGGAATCGCTGCGTGTTTGAAAAGAGCCTGGAATTGGAGCTGAAAAATGAAATGAAGGAGAAAAGATTAAATGCACATTGGTTATTTACTGTTGTTAATTATTGAATAAATTCAAACCTCGATCGTGTTACAAAAGCCTCGAGATTTTGGCTCTCTCTTGTGTACTGGCACGCTATTACTTATTCGAGAGTTGCTCGCACATCGCGTTCTCGGTCGATCGCAACTCGCAAGCCTCACGGTCGTCGTCGTCTCTTTTCTTCACTCTCTTCCACCCAGAAAGTTTGCCCGTTTGCCAGCAGAGAGTTTGCTTGTTCGCCTGCCACACGGGTTGATAACCCTCTCCCGCGGTAAAGGGCCTCTCTCTCTCTCTCTCTCTCTCTCTCTCTCTCTCTTCTTTTTCTCTCTTTCTCTCTGGATGGGCGAGTTTATTCAAGATTCGAGGGACCAATATACACAGTCGTTATTAATTAATGATTATTAAAATAATGTAATATTCATGTCCATAAAGTTTGATCATTGTTCGCAACTTTATTATATTCAATCGAGAACGCTTTAATATTTATGAGAAAGTGTATAGCAAATTTATAATATTGCAGCTGATTTGGGATCCTGAGGTTTCTCGATTAGAACTTTGACTTTCTTTCGACAGAGTCTTTTTTTTTTTATATAAAAATCGAACAAACACAGTTTTATTAATTATGAATATTGCACAAGCATTTTCGTTTATATAAATCCGTAATGCAAATATATTTTTGATTGCTTATGAACCACTGACAGGAATTAAGCTAATGATCTACGGAAATGCAAAAAAAAAAAAAGAAAAATATTGAAATTTTCGTTTCCATCGTGCCGATCTTCTTAAGTTTACCGGTGATTGAAAAATGAAGATGATTGAAGAAACACGAATTGCTATTTCGTAGATAATTCGAAAACGAAGAGAACAAACGGTGTCGGGAGTTTCTATTTTGAATAGAAAAAAAGTTACAGCTATTTTAGTAGATTAATAAGAAAACTCAACATTTCCTCGTTTTTAAATACTCCATTTTTTTTTAGACAAACTTCGTCATATATTCCTTTGTAATTGATAGAATTTTTTTTTTTTTTCCCAATCTGTAGAAAAGTTTCGGAGTTATTTCATGAGATGTGATTTTTTCTACTGCTCTAGTGGAATCTTTGATTGCCAATATTTCGAATCCGAAACTGTGACTTCTTCTAAAATTTCGCACGTACTCGAATAACAGTTTATTCGCAGAAATTTTTTTTTTTTAGAAAAACGCTTCGGCCCATAGAATTAAATCAATTCGAAGAGACAAAAAAATAATTAATTATCCTTTTTGATTATTGAACTATGGAAGTAAGGGAAGTTCGAAGACGGAAAGAAAAATTCGAATATAAAATATACTTTTTTGTGCGCTTGGTATATTTTGGTTTCATCGAATAGAAAAATAAAGAAAAAAAAAAAACGTGACTCCAGATGCAAGTTTACGAGGGTTTCAAATTTGCAAAAAACGGTGGATTTGATTTAGAATACCCGTCACATATTTTATATGGAGAGACGTACGAGATTGCAGGGAAAATTATCGCGTTTATTGCGGGAGAGACAGGGTGAATAATTTTTGGGTGATGGTTGAACGAGGCCGAGAAAAGACGAGGACGACGCGAAGATCGAAAGATCGAAGAAGTGCACGCATCGAGAAACGATTATGAATAATGGATAGAGGTCCTGTCGCGTGTCCTGTGTAATTATCCGCTATCGAACGAGGCAGAAGAGTTTCTCTCAAGAGCGAGAGATATTGCCCCCGGTGTTTGGAAATAAAAAATTTAAAAAAAAATAACAAAATAAAAAAAAATGGAAAACAGCGATACACGAACGCGCAATAACCGCACGATAGCTTCGATATTTTCCTTCGTACGCGATCCATATTACTCCCTTATCGTTTTCACGTTCCGCACTTGCGCCTCTCTCGAGTATCACTCGGCTCATTGAATCTTTTCGAGATTATTACACGTCCTCCCATCATTTGAATACACAAAATCGCTTTCAAGCTGCATTTCAGACTTTTTTTTCCCGTCAACCACACACTAAAAATATTTACTCAATTTTTTTTTAAGTCCTCGTTATCAGTTTTTTAATTTCATTTTGCAGAATGCAAGACTACCAAAAGTTACCAATGAGTTACAATGTGTTAATTCTGCAAGAATTACACTCTAATCACTTGATCTGCGATTAAGGATTTTTTTCCATTACGATTTCCAAATTTATCTGGACGACAAAATAAAACACAATTCAAGAGGAAAGAAAAAAACTGTAGAATTATATTTCGTGTTTCTTTTAAGTCCTTACACACATTCAAGGAGCCAAAAAATGGGCCCAATTTCAATTTTTTTTTTTTTTTATTCTAAAGAAAACATTAATTGAAACAACTTTTGGTTTATTTGAAAAGATACAGTATTTACATTGAACGTAGAAAATCCCATAAAAAAAAAACCAATTTGATCAGCTGTGAGCAAAATCCTATTTGAGGTCAATACGATTCTGACTGCACTCATCAAATTAAAGATAAAAAACAGAAGTTTCTTTAAGTTGACAAAAAAAAAAGTCTTTGTCGAAGCCAAATTTGTTATGAATCATGGAAACGAGAATTTGCGAGAATCGTTTTCCTTCGTTACTTAAAAAAAAAAAAAAAGACAAAGGCTCGATGATTGTGTAAAATTCCACAAAAATCTGTCGTTGAGTTATCGATCCAGAACATTTCTCCACCAAGTTATAAATTTTAAAAAACTACTAAGAAATCCTAAAATCGTAAACACCATCGAAAAAAGATGTTTCGAAAATAACATCGAGTTCTCCCACAATTTTCTGTGTATCCAACCTTTTAAATGTACATATTTTTAGAAAAACGGTATAGATGAAGAAATAAAAAAAAAGAAGTTGGTTTTAAAGAAAGTATAGAGCAATAAGTGAGTATTGCAAAATAGTCAAAACAGTAGAGATCGTGTCTCATGGTGAGAATAACGGGGACACGATACAAAGGATATAGAAGCGGAGCAAAGTAACAAAGATATGGGTACACGAAGTTGGATATTATAAAGGAATACTCGGGTGGTGAGCGTCGAGGCTGATGTACAGTGTATATCGTTACAAGCGCGGTTGGAAGGTTTGCTGCACCAGGTAAAGCGAGAGATAGAGGGAGATAGGAAGAGAGAAATGGTTAAAGATAGAAGAAAAGAGTATAAAGAGGAGTATAGGAGAGGGTGGATGGGGTTTGAGCTGATGGACAGACAGTAGTAGTAGTAGAAGTCGTAGTAGTGGTAATAGTAGTCTGTAGTTAGGTAGTAGAACGAGTGAAAATGGTGGTAGTAGTAGTCGTAGTGGGATGCTGTTGTAGTCTGATCGAATACTGTACGAATTCCCTATACAGGTTGTTGCAAGATGCACAATATGAATAATGAAAAAAGACTTAAATATAAATTGCAAAAATGAAAGATGAAAAGACTTCAGGAGCCATTTGTGAGGTGGTTCGTCGTAATCGTCGAGATCGTATTAATGAATTAGAAATCCGCCCAGTACTGAGCAAGAAAGAAAAGAATTGGGCGGAGAGAAATCCCTCCCACATGGCCACATGGAATTGGGCATCATTGAAGAGTCAATAAAACTTCGTAGCAATGCATTTTGAGGAGAAAAATGACGATAGACCTGTCTCTTTAAAATCCTGCAATCTATCTCCGCTGCTGCAGTCCAAAGGTGACTTTGTGGACGCTCTGTACACAGTAGCTCCTGCAATGACTGTCGAGCTCATATATAGATATATATCTATATACACATATTTCTTAACATGGCTCTTTTTCCCTCTTAGAAGACTCCGGAGTTCTGCACTCTCAGAGGAATCCTGAGTCTCTCCACCTCCAACGAAATAAACCTCTGACTTGTTCTCCCTTGCTCGCATCTATTCCTCAGCGTCCAGCAAGTTTCCCCTCCTGTTCTTCGTGTTCTTTCGTACTATACGCCCGTCACTGAATCTAGAGAGAGGGAAGGCCCCTCTGGCTCCTCTCCAGGCCTCTTTTTCTTATTCTCTCTAACTACCTTCCTGTCTATCGCTCTTTCTTCTCTTGGACTGCCGGCGGGCATCATGATGGTTGCTACTCTCCGCGGGCGCTCACTCGCGGCGCTCTCTTCTTGGCTCTGGCCAGCGGCTCTCTTCTCTCTGACTTTTCATCTCCATCTCTTTCTCTCTCTCTCTCCTTCTTTCGCGTTCAAAGCCTCAAGCGCATGTACAAATACACATACACACCTAAAGGAGAGCCCCGAGGGTCAAGGAACTCCCTCGGGAACAGGTTCACCTCCTCTTCTCTTCCTCTCAAACCCTCTCGACCACCCTCCTCTCCCACCAATGATACCAACACCGCCCTATGCCCCCGCCGATTCTCTTACCTCAGGGCTTTACTCCTCATTCTTCTTTTTATTTTTATTCATCTTTTTCTCTTATTACACCCGCGGGGCATGCAGTACCCCCCCAGGCATATACCGACGTCCAAGCAAACCACACACTCGCGCATACCAATATATACCTTCCCCTCTATAAACACAGATGGAGGAAATCACCCAGAGGTAAATCTCTGCGCTTCTCTGTTGCCCCCTCAACCGCCGACCTTTTTTTTTTTACTTCTATGCTTTTGCTACGTACGCGTTACCTACACCGTCGACCGAATATCAAAGACCAAAGGGCGTTCATCACTCGTATTCATTTTGATCTCATTATTATTTTTGGCTCTAAATTAAAAACCCTTTTATTTCGTTAATCACTTGGTTTTCAAGTTTAAATTCGTTCCAATGGCTTACCTCGACATTTCTGAATAAAATTTTATTTAACTTGCATAATAAAAAGAAAAATTCATATTTTTTTCACATCAATAAAATTCGGGTTTTCGCACATGCTCTTCTCCTTGATCGTAACACGCGTTTTATAGGGAATTCCGGTCCAACATCGTTGGTTTTATAACGTTTTATTGGATTTTGTTAATTCTCCTCATTTATTCGAAGCTTTTACACGCTGGTAAAAAGAAAGTGAACACGTTTGCGTTCATTATCAGCATCTGGGAATAACACTTCGAGATATTTTCTCTTCGTCTTTCTCTTTTCTCTCGTATTCCATTTCTTCCTCATTTTCTCTTCCTCTATTTTTACCTTTTTTTTTAAGTTCTTTGTTTTTTTATGTTACACTATGTTTTGCAAAAGGACACAGTAAAGGAGATCGAGCTAATCGGATTTTCATGAGAGAGACAGAATGGAAGAAAAATAATAAAAATAAAATTTTTGCGATCGAGGGGACTTCCAAAGGCAGGAATGACTTTCGTTTCTATACATATATTTGTGTTTATACGTAAATGCCGAAAGTACACGCGAAGGTGTTTAGGTGTGCCTTTCCCTCTTCTTCTCCTCCTCTCCTTCTTCCTTTTCTCACGTCAGACTTCTCAGAGCACACACGAGATAGCAGATTCCACCTGTGCTGCTGTCTTCCCCATCCTTTTCATCTTTTCTCTCCCTTTCTCTCTCTCTCTCTCCTTTTTATTCACCCTGTATGCAAACTTCGTCTTTCTCATTTTCTCTCCGCGTCTTTCTTGCCCTGGAGCTCGAATACCTGCAACAAATCTCTTCTTCATTTTCTCATCTTCTCGCTTTCTTCTTCCTCTCCTTGTTCGCTCTCTCTCTCTCTCTTTCTCTGTTGATGCACTTTGTCACGAGTGTTCTTTTTTTTTATTCATTTTTCATGACCTTTCAAGAGCTTATTCTCGTATTGAAACTTTTGTTCGCTATAGCATTTTTTTTTCGAGAATTCCACAGTTATCAAAAATGGAGGAAAAAGCTTCGATTGAGTTTCGTTTAGTGCATCAAATTTAATTCGTTTTGTTTGATGGAAAATCTTGGATCCAAGGTGTTTTTTTTGTTTTTATTGAAAGAAAAATGATGTAAAATTTCAAAAAAATCTTAGAAATATTTTAGAACGAAACAAAATTTAGTTCTGAGTGTAAATATTTTTAAAATAACAACGAAAAAGTTGACAGTCTTTGAAAAAAAAAATAAAAACAATCATCACAAATCATTGTCTTTAAAGAATTGACCTTCTTATCAGAAAGTAAAAAAAAAAAAAGACTAAAAGTTTGCGGTACTTTTCATGTACAATTGATATTTCTCATTGACTCGTAATCATTCACGGTCAATTTCTTCCCTCTTTATCATCGTCGAAGCATTGAAATCTCTGGTTGTGGCTGTCAATAATCGAAATTCTCGTTTGACATCGAACATCGGGTTAAAGAAATCGAGAAAGTGTGGGTTATACACATTTATATAAATATATATATATATATGTATTTAAATATATGTAACGTACACGTAGAGTGCATGAAAAGAAGAGAAAGATCCTCGAGATGGTCTCGCCCGATAAACCTAAACAACGTAAGTCATCGCGTCACGCTCGATCGCGCATTATTCTCGTTGACCAACGACTCTATACACTTATATATTAGAGATTTACACTAACAAAGGCGTAAGAAGAAGTTTCAGCTCTTGAAACACATCGGCAAAGATAACCATTTCGTATTCATACCGAGCTGCACGTACGTTGAGATAGTTATGCAAGTTTCGATCGTTGCTCAAAGAGCAGAAGCAAAATGGTGGCCTGCTCGCTGGGTCTTGATCTCCAGAACGGATTTTCCGCATTGGTGAACACCTTTTTGCTCGTAAGCACTTTTCTCAGGACCCAAATGTATCCTCGAGATTCATTGTCTGTTTGGGTTAAATTTTCCGAGTGAACCAGAACTTTCGCATTTGTTTTTAATGCAAAATATGAAAATCACGTAATATTTGTCATGTTTTTATACAAAAAAACGAATGTTGATCTGACTTTTTATTTCCATTCGATGTGGTGCTCACGTGCAGCCGATAATTGAAAAAAAAAATTCAATTTTTTAATATATATTTTTTTATTTTCTTTTTTTTATGGACTTCGTTTTCTTGAGACTGGTTGTGCGAGGGTTTGTGTTTGTGTGTTTAAAGTTGGTTTAACGCCGGGTCAGTGAAGCCCGCTTCCGATAAGAACCGCGCTCGAGTTAATTAATGTTGAAGAAAAAATAAAAATATTAGCAGCAAAAGGAAAAAAGAAGAATATTAAAAAAGGGGAATGAGGAGAAGAGCAAAAAGAAGAAAAGCTGCGATAAGACAGAGAGCTCTCTGCAAAAAACGAAGGGACGTGTACCAAGGGGAAAAAAAATGAACAACTTGTGTGTGTTTCTGTGTTTGAGTTTGTGTACAGATTTATAAATCGTTGAAAGTGTTGAGCTACAGCAATTATACCGAATAATCCTCGCGGAGGATCGAAGAAGGAAAAGGACGAAGACTCTTATCTAATCGACAGGCAAATTCGAGCCTCTCCACGAGAACAGCTAACCTCCTGCTCGAACCTTTCGCACCTTTCTCTCTTTCTTTCTCTTTCTTTTGCTTTCTTTTCTTTACTCTTCGTTCTTCAGCATTCTCATTTTCGAGCCTCATCCCTGTTCACGTGCCATTTTATTTTTCAAACTTACCAAATGTGACTCAGCAGAATATTTGGCTCATGGGAATTTTTGGCAGTCATTAAAAATGAATTTCAGGTGCAATGACCTCCAAACAGGACTAGATCAATTGAAATCTGACAGAATAGATCGTTCTTCGGTGTTTATTTTAATCTGCAGACTCCATATTGAATTTCTCGAGTCTTAAGGATTTCCTGGTTCAAATTTCGTAATTATCTGCCCAATGAGGTTAGTGATTGATTATTTTTCGTGGATAATTGATAAAAAATTTATAAAAATCATCTGGATATAGTCAATCGTAAGTTTAGCAGGTTGTAAATTTACAAAAATTTATTATCTCTTTTCATTCGTTCGTTACTTTTGATTCGCTGGTAAATTTTGCATGTAACGACACTAATCGAAAAAAAAACGTAGAATCGAAAGATTTTCGGATTCTTTTCCATTTCTCGCAGTCTTTATAGCGTAGGATGGTAGTATGTAAAAATGTATGTGAGGAGGGAAGATATCTGGAGGGTCAGATCGTATTTATACAGGAGACGAGCTCGCGCGCGGGCTCGCGATCGTTAGTTAAAATCCCATTAGTAAAAATCCCGGTTTCGTCGGTCCGGGTCGCGCTCTTTTCTCTCTCTCTCTCTCTTTTTCTCTCCTCTCTCTTCATTTGGCCCTCTTACGGCCGCGAGTAGCGAGACCGTTTTCGGTGCCCGTTCTCGCGGGCACGAGCGTCTCTTCGAGGAGTTGCCCTCCTCGAAACTCCTTGCTCTCTTCTCTCTGCCATCAAGATGTCAACCGAACGAGATGCCGGCTCTCTGATATATTGGGAGTGAGAGCGCACACGAGCGGTTTTTAACGAGGAGAAGAGTGGAATCGTGAACTCTTTGTGTGTCTGTGTGTTTGTCAGAGCTCAACATTAAATGTTCCTCTCTCTTTTCCTCTTCCTACTTTTTTTTTTCATTTATTTATTTTTTTTTTCATTATTTTATTTCCATCACAACCACCGTACCTTTGTACAGAGTGTCCTAAAAATTATAAAAAACGTTCTTGAGCACCATTGTCAAAGTTGGTCAAGTTCTGCATCAGAAAAAAACGTCCTTAGATATTTTTTCTCTCTTAACGACTGTCCAAAAAATATATATTGAGTAATAATTGTAATCGAAGTTCGATTGGAACACCGCATTGGAAGAGCTACTTAAGGCAGTCGTCTCACCAAAGCATTTTTCCACAGTATTTTCAAAAATTTCGACAACGAATTCGAGGCACTTTTCGAAAGTAAAAGATATCGGTGATCAATGATTGTTCATTTTTGCTCGCGATTCTATGGAGAGGAGTAAAAAAAATTCACATTTCGAGAAATAACTACGAAATTTTTTCCTAATTTTTTTTCTTGAATTCCACAGGAAATAACGATAAAATTTGTCTAAAAAAAAATCAAGAATTTTGATCGTTTAGTTTCGGAGACACAGCGACACAAAATTTGAACTTTGTGTATAAAAAAGTGGGAAAAATGGTTATTTCTCAAATTCTAAACGCACTTTAGACAATTTTCATAAAATTTTATATGTTTTTGGATTCCCATAATAATTAACAACTAACATTATTGAATTATTCTGCAAATTATTTTCAAGTATTAAAAAAATAACCACAGAAAGTTAATTTTCGAACGTGACTGTTGCGAGATTACTACGTGTTCGTAATTAATATTTTAAGGACGGTGCACCGGACAGAAAAATGCTTAAAATCTACTTTTTTAATTTTTTTTTAAACTCAGTTTTATAAACTTTTCAGACTGTCTGTACATTCATAATATATAGGACAGAGACCCTCGAGAAACCATTTTCGGTGTGTCCCAAGAGTCAACAGGTGTCTCCTACCTGTCGTTCACTCCGCGTGGGTCTGTCTCCTCGAGCGTATACGTCCAAGCGAGAGGAGGAGGGCGCCTCTGCTCTGATATTTTGTCTTTCTTATCGTTTCTGAATGTTTCTCTATGCGACTCTCCTCTTTCATTTCGTTCTATATACATAACAAAAAGTTCACTTGATTCTCGTTGAGAGACAGATCTTTTCTTCTCTCTCTCTCTCTTTCTCTTCTCTTCTGTTTCTCTCATTCTCTCCTTCGCCTTATTCTATATTCTTCGTTATTTTCTTTCTCTCTTAATCTCGCATATTTCCCGTGAGACTTATCGAAATCCGTTTAACCTTCGCGGTGAATATATAAGTGAGCTGAGAAAATAATGGCTCTCAGCAGGGAGCACCCACGACTTTTCTAGGACTTCTCACGAGAGTCCCACACAACCACAATCATGACGATGAGTAAGTGGC
Source organism: Campoletis raptor (assembly GCA_948107755.1). Taxonomy (NCBI): domain Eukaryota; kingdom Metazoa; phylum Arthropoda; class Insecta; order Hymenoptera; family Ichneumonidae; genus Campoletis; species Campoletis raptor. The sequence goes on from OX403624.1 coordinate 20,815,865, forward strand.
TCCCTAAAGTGTCGAGAATTATATCCACTACCGTTGCTTTACTTCTTCTTCCACTTAAATTCTGCGTCACCGTTTGTTTTTTTTTTTTTTTTTTTTCTTACGTGGGAAATAAATTGAGACGATGAAAATAATAATTGATTCGTATCAATTAGGAAGAATATATATTTGGCAAAGTTCAAATTTGCACGATGGGGGCCTCATTTATTTGATTTAAGGGGGCTGCGACATTGCGTACGCTCTTTGAGTATTTCACGAAAACAGAAATTCAATCAAATAATTCAGCATTATTTTCTCATTCAATAAAACTCAACGAAAGAATTTTTGTCCACACATTTTTACGAGCGTATAAATTTTTCCAGATTCCAGGTGTTAAACGTTCGATAAATTTTACGATTCGTCATAAAAATTTTCTTTTTTCATCACGGTGTTAGCTCGATTCTCCTGAAACTCCAACTCGACTGTCCCAATTTATATTTTCTCGCTTCAACATTTGCATTAAATAAAATTAATTTGAGAAAAGTGTCATCGATGATAAATAGTCTTTGCTTATCCTTCAATTATCGATATTTTATCGACCGATTTTTTTTCTCGTGTCTTTTTTTTTCACCCTATCAATTACGAGGGTTGTTTTACAGTGGATTTTACGACGAGAGAGTTCGTTAAAGGTGGTCCCATGAGGATGGGAAACAAAAGATCTTTATCCCAAAGGAAAGAGAAATTGAGACTCGATCTTTTTTGACGCCTCAGTGAAAATTCTCAGACGGTCAAAAGTCGTTGAGTTGTCGGGAGAAAAATTCTTCGTACTTGGTATAAATGGGAATTTAGAAAAAAAAAAAAAAAAAAAAAAAAAACATTCTTTCCTGCGGTTTCCGGGGGATCGCGACACGAGGTAAACGATTTTTCGTCACCCTCTCGAACCAACGAATATTTCGGACCCCATCAAATATCTCAGAACTTCGATCAACCGGTACAGAAATCTCGGTATAAAATTCTCCTCTCTTTTATCCCCATAAACCAAACGCGTATTCGACGCGAGCTGTTTACCAATCCGATCTATATAATACTTTTATAAATACATATATATATATATATATATGAACAAAACACGATCGAGAACTCTCGAGTACTCGCGGCATCAATAAGTGCTTACCAATCAAAGAATCCCATTAAATTGCAGGAATTTTTCTTGCAAACCCAATCGGATTCTCAATATCTCCGTCCTGGTGCCCTCGCCCCACCCTTTCTTCTCTTCTTGTTAAGCTTCTCGTTTCTCGTATCTCATTCCATCGTCAGTTGAGCAGTTAATTTCCAAGTAATAACTCAACCCTTATTAAATACATAAAAAAAAATAAAAAAAAAAAAACAATGAAAAAATCGGACGTGGTATTTACAAAACGAAAAACATATCCGGGTTCGCGTTTGCTCGGATTTTTGGAAACTCATTTTCGAACATTCTCTTCATTTTGGAGTTGATTGTCTTTTCAATGGATTTCAATTGTCGATTTATATTTTAATCAAAATCAAACGCTGATCATAATCGAATTTGGCAATTTTTTGGTAATAAATTTTGAAAAATTGATGGAAGTCGACCTTCATTTTGAAATATTGACTAAAAATATCAATAAATTAAGTACATTTTGGAGATTTTGATAACGCGTTGGGAGGAATATTTTTTTACCTGCTCATCCGTCTGTTTTTTTTTTTTTTTATCTCCCTCCTCCTTTAAAAACAAATTCGCATTGAAACAGGTTGATTATTTTATCGAATACGTTTAACTCAATATTATTGAAAAAACGATAATGTTTTTGTGTTATTAATTATCTCGTAAAATTTAGTTCGATGGATTTAACAAAAAAAATCAATTTTTTTCATCGAAATGTAAATTTTGATCGCATCTTTACGACTGAGACCTTTTTTAAAAATAGAATTCGAATACGAAGAGAGTAAGCAATCATCAGGAGCCCAAGTTTTAAAAAAAGTTGCAGTCATTTTGATAAATTAGCAAAAATCTCGAAAAAATGATGTTTGATCGTTCATATTTCTTGATATCGATGCGTCCGCAGATCGAAAATACACAAATCTTTGGTGCGAATACCGATTTTTAGTTTCTGTGGTAATAATAAAGTGGGTGAGACTACGAGAACGGCTCACATATGACATAAAATTGTAAAAATACGCGAATGACGATGATTTCTTGGCTGCTCACGTTTTCTCTGTATCCAGGCCTGGGATTCGTGGCTTTCTTACTCCGGAGATGCAGCGGGTGAATCTCGGGGTAGGGCACGAAGTTGGAGTTGTGCATGAAAAGTTTAGCGGAGGTATAACGACGACAATCTTACGAAGCGGTTCCGCGGGCGCACGACCCCGTGCGCCGCGGTCTCTTACCTCACGAAGAGACGTCGTCCGACGACTCTGAGTGAGTAAAAGAGTGAGAGAGAAAGAGAGAGAGAGAGAATAAGGCCCGTGGACCTCCATTGAAGAATCCCTCGGGTCTTACACGCCAGGGCCCCCGGTACTCAGGCAAAACGCCGCCACGTGACGGGCATTCGTAATATAACAACGCGAATGACCGCGCGATCTTCCTCGTTTTGTCTCCAGTCTCTCTTCTCCTCTCTCTCTCTCTCTCTCTCTTTCTCTTTCTCTTGCTTTTCTCTCTGCGTATTATTTCCTCGTTCTACACGAATGGATCCTCCAATTCAATTTGTATCAATCTCATATTCCTCTTCGTTTCTTTATTATTTCATTTCGTTGAAATCTGAATTTTCACATTGACGAATAATTCATTGCAATTTCGTCCCATTTTAATGAAACTTTTTCAATTTCCATCGCATTGATAAACAAACTGACAATTTTTCATTTTAATCAAATTCTTTTCGTATCAAATAATAAATTGTTTAGTCCTGGGGCTAATTATAATGGCGGTGACAACAGGGACGTAGAATTTTTATGATTTTCCTGCAAGGGAAAATAAACAGCTGTTTTGAGCTAGAAATCCCCCCAAAGCGTTTTGCAACAGAATTTTAAAGAAATTGGAGTTTTGAAAAAATTTATCTATGGGCGAAATTTAAAAAAATTCGGAATCTCGTATTCGAGATATTGGTGAGATCAAAGATTCCACAACTTTACATTCAAGAAGAAATAGAAAAATGCACACAACACCAAATATCTCCAAAGTTTCTCCACAATTATATTAATTTTTTTATTTTTTCCACAATTACAAAAAAACCTACGACGAAATTTTAATATAAATTTAAAAATTTATATTAAAACAATCAAAAATTTGCTCCATTCAATTTCCAAGATACATCGATATAAATAATAACTTTCATTTATTAAAAATATCAGCAGTGGTTAGTATCCGAAAGTTTCCAAATTTATATCCAAATTAATAATAATTAATTATATCCAAATAATCCAAATAAATATCAAAATTTTCAAAAATTAAGTAAACAGTCAACTTCCTTACGTGACTGTGGCGAAATTTCCACCTTAAGGGTTTTACAGCTTCTCAACATCCAACATTTCGATTCTCATGGGATTGAAAAAAAAAAAAAAAAAATTACAAAACGATTTACTCAACGATACGATCGTTTGAAAAATAAATAAAAATAAAAAAAATAAACATATCGATTTGCTTAAAATATATATCTATAGATAAGCATTGTAAGGATTGTATTCAAGCACCACGAAAGAGATTCTCTGGTACGTACGTGATCAGGCATAAGACATATTATTCCTGAGCCAGAAGAGGGAAAAACCTTAGCGGCAATTACAATAACGACCGCGATGTATAATTGCACTTGGTGCTTGGGCTCTTTTGTGTTTGCGTGCATCATATGCGCCCAATGAGCTGAGAAAGAATACACGCTTAATATATATGGGCATATATATATATATATATTTCACATGAATAAAAATATGAACCCTGGTCACGTCGTCATATATGTCCGTCGTTGTCGTACCTCGCATTCTCCTCGGTGCAACTTTGAGACGAACTGGGAGAACACATCGCTTTTCTTCTGCAATATAAATTCTGTAAAATATGAAGCCCTTTGCTGGTCCATCTCACAATATGAAATTCGTCGAATTTGCAACGATCTTATTGCCAAAAAGATCGATCGCGGTGCTACTCGAGCAGTTGTTGTAATTAGTGAGAAAAAATGTGTACACGCAGCTAATTAATAATGTGAATCGATTTTCGTAATGATTCTCATATTTTACAACTGTCGATTGTACTTTTATTAAGTGAAATCTCAATGCATGATTTTTTATTTACTTTTTAAATGGTACCGCAAACCCTTGAAACGTCCATCTTTAAATTTTATGTTCAAAATGTTCCTTCTCCATTTATTCGTAATTTTAATTACGTGTAAATTGGTTTTTTATTTTTCATTTTTATCAAAATCGTTACTAATCGTTCTCACGACATTTTTTGACGAGGATTACGAACTGGAAACTGTTACCATTTTCAAAAACTCGAAAATATATGTCCACATAATGAAAATTATTGGCACAGATCGAATCGAAGAAAATCTAATTACGATGTACTAAAAAAAAACGTTTTTTCTCCATTTATTCGTAATTTTAATTACATGTAAATTGGTTTTTTATTTTTCATTTTTATCAAAATCGTTACTAATCGTTCTCACGACATTTTTTGACGAGGATTACGAACTGGAAACTGTTATCATTTTCAAAAACTCGAAAATATATGTCCACATAATGAAAATTATTGGCACAGATCGAATCGAAGAAAATGTAATTACGATGGATTAAAAAAAATGTTTCTTCTCCATTTATTCGTAATTTTAATTACATGTAAATTGGTTTTTTATTTTTCATTTTTCTCAAAATCGTTACTAATTGTTCCCACGATATTTTTTGACGAGGATTACAAACTGGAAACTGTTACCATTTTCAAAAACTCGGAAATATGTGTCCACATAATGAAAATTATTGGCACAGATCGAATCTAAGAAAATGTAATTACGATGTACTAAGTAGAATGGTGAGTGAAGGAGATTGGATTGTGATTATATTCTTGGAACGTAAATGACCGAGATATATGTCGATCGTGTTAAGGGGATCGAACAAGATGAATGGACTAGCAGGTTTCCGTTGATAGATGCCGATAAATAAATACCTGCTGTCGCGGTCTCTGGATCGACGACACTCAAAGGAATATAAAGACAAAGAAAGAGAAAGAGAGAAAGAGAGAGAGAGAGTAAGAGAAACATTGAGCTGGGTAAATCGCTAATTTTGCCGCGTACGGGATGGCACAAGTCGATCGGGATCGAAGACGACAACGAAGACGAGGACGAGCATCAGGGAGCAACGGAAGTCTCTCCATGTTTTTCTGACTGGAACGCCCGATCGATTGATGGAATGCACTCGTTGCGTGTATATACCTTTGCAATATACATCAACCCTCTCTTTTATTTTCGTATTACTATATACATATTAAGAGGGTTTTATGGCTGATGTTCCATGATCGCAAGAAAAATCTTATATACTTTATTTTCCTCTCTCTCTCTCTCTCTCTCTCTTTCTCTCTCTCTTGCTCTCTTTCTTACGCGGTTACTCGAGTCGCGATATCTTCGCTGGACCCCCCCTGCAGTTTCTCCCTTTTCTCTTCATTCTTTCAGATCAAACTTTCGTAGTATTGTTTCCTTGATTCAAGAAAGTTGCATTCACGCCTTCGGACTGTTGTGTTAATAATCCAAATAATAATTATAGAAATAATCAATGATGCCGATTAATTAATTATAATTAATAATAGGTGACAACATTTTACAACCAGCAGCAATATTTTTGAATGAGACTATAATTTTTGTGGTAAAAAAAAAAAAAAAATTGATAACTCGCAGAAACGTCGATTTATCGACATCATTTTTTCAGTTACCAATTAAACACTCAATATTAATATTGTTAATTTACTTCCGTCTGTAAATTAGATAATTGATCATTTTTTTTTCTTGAGTTTGAAATAATTTTATTTTTTCTTGATATAAGTACATGGAAGTACGTGAAAAAATGAACCCCCTGGTGGGTCCAGCCTCGCTTGGTTCAAGTCCCGACGGGGCCTTATCGAGAAAGAGGGAGAAAGAGAGAGAGAGAGAGAAAGAGATCTCTGAGCTAATCGGCACGGTGTTCCACGAGCACGTCTCTCCTTCTTATATTTTCTTTCTCGCTCTTTCTTGCACGGAAGAGGTTCACGAGTGAAGCTTGTATATGTTTCATGCCTGGTATTAATAGTCTTCTCGATGGGCTGAGAACATTTCGCCGCGCGCCATTCCAGGTGTACGTACAGATATTATCCGTGCAAGAGAGGGTGAACATTTTTTCTTTTCATTTTGTTCTGGTTCAGTGAGATACGATTATACGTGAATTTCAAGTGCCCAAATGCCATTTTCATGACATAAACATCAGAGACGATGAGAAATATACAAACAACCGATACAATTATTCGCAAATTTTCATGGTGTTTTTTTTTTTTTTTACTTTTTTTTATCACGTTTCTCATGTATTTTCTTCGGCGTGTAGTAAACGATAAGTGGGCATTATATTAATTCGCTTTAAGAGGAAAGAGGGACAAAAATAACGAAGCAGCCACTGAACGAATTAAAATAACTGGATTCAATTTGCAAAGCCGGTACTTAGTTACGAGGCTAAGTATAAACGTCGAAAAGCAAAAAAAAAGGACAAAAAAGAGAGCCAGAGAGAAAGAGAGAGAGAATTAGATGGCTAGAAGGAAGGAAGAGGAGAGAAGGAGGAGGAAAAAAGAAAAGGAAAAAAAGTGCGTTCAGCGATAACGCTCGGCATGAGAACGAGGGCGTGAGATGCCCTTTTTTCTCTTCCTACAGTCCAAGATTGCATAAATTTACTAACAGTCGAACAAAAGTCTGTGCAAATGCTACATTTGAAATAGAAAAGGGCCTTTAGTTACGTTCGTTTGACCGCTGGGACTCTCGGTCGAAGTGTAGAAGGCAAAAGTTACAAAATACTGTATAAATCGAGAGAGAAAAAGAGACAGAGAGAGAGGGAGAGAACGAGAGGTGAATGGATACAGAGAAAAAGAGACAAACTATGTTTGTTGGTGAATTTCCTCCGCAGCATCCAACTCGGTTGTTCTGTATATTAAAATTATGCGCAAGAGTTTTCTTTGCGTCTTTCGCGAGGTAGACGAGATTTTACGGCTCTCTCTTGCTGTTTTTACGGCTCTTCAACATCTCTTGCCATCTTTCATGTCTTTCGATGTTTTGTTGCGCCATTTTTAAAGCCCTCTCTGTTTTTAACTCTCTCTCTCTCACTCTCTCTCTTTCTCTTTCGTCTTAAAACGTATCCGTGACCCGCGACGACTTCTACGTAAAACGAGAGAACTCCATTTTACTTTCTTGATCTTGATGATCCTCTGATTCAGCATCCACAGGTAAATGAGAGAAAAAAATAATCATAAAGGATGTTAGAGTGCGAGAAAATTTGCACTGGGTCTTCTTCCCTGTGTATATTACGACGAAAACACCGCTGAGATATCGCGAGGCTCCTAATATAATAATAACGTAGTTACGATGCCGTAAAAAATCCACGTCAAATGAATTTTAAATTGCAAAAAGAAAAAAAAAACGATACGAGAGAAAAAATGAAAATTAACGATAAAATCGGACCTTCCAGTAACGGGTCGATATGGAATTGATTGATCTGACAAGTTAATGGCTATTGAATGATACGAAAACTTATAAATAATTGATTTTCATCTAACGTAACCTCGAATCATGGATATTGATTAATTTGACAAAGTAATTAATGAACAATTTCCTATTGTCGAATGATCTCTCGTAGATAAAAAGTTATTCGATCGATTATTCTTTTAATCCAATACTTCCATCAATCAAAAACGTTATTTGAAAAAAAAAAAAAAAGCGTTACTATTTTTAATTCAGCAAAATCAATGTAAAAAATTTTACACGCGCTCAAAAATTATTACAAAAATGATAAATTAATGAACGATCGATAACGGATCATTAAATTTAATTTATTTGACACGCCAATAAATTGTCCTGTTTCAAATGCGAACGAAAGGGGTTCGTGTATAGAAATTCGGTGTTTAATAGAGTGGTTTTAAAAAAAAGAAATCGAGATAAAAAAAAAAATGGTGCGTCTTTCGCCGAAATGTGTTTGGAAAGGCTAACTTTTTTTTTTTTCGCTACTGCTCTTATTTTTGGTGTCAATTAATATTTCTTCATGGACGAGTACACCTCTTGAAAGGATCGGTCGAGCAAGTTATGTCTATGAGAACTTTCGATCTATACAAAGATAGTGCCTCGAGGGCTTTTCTGTGACATCGAAAAAGATCTCTCATCACTCCATTGAAAAATTTCTCAAGAATATACCTTCCAAATACTTTTTGATATATATTTAGATTAATATTATTATCATTATTATTATTTTTCTAAATCGATTTATTATTCTGTTTATTTTCACTTACGATCATTAATTATTATTCGATTCACGGTTATCTAACAATCTTGTTAGTTATATAAATAAATATATAAATTGTATATTTGGATAAACGTGTAAATATAATTATTTTTACGTAGATTTGTGAAACTGTTTTTTTGACACACTACAATTTTTTACGAATGGAAGAGCTTTCTACATACGAGAAGTTGATAGGCAGATCTCGCTCTCAAGATAATTATTCTGCGATTTCGAGCGAGAAACATGCTGCTCGAAAATCTTTTTTTTTTTTTCATTTTTTTTGTTTTTTTTTTGTTTTTTTTTCATTCTGATCGCGTGTAACGCGCGATGGATTATAAAAAGGTGCGCGAGACCACCGCGAATTCGTGGAATCGCGGTGAAACGATTTTTAATAACGTTGCAACGAACCGTTCAGAGACCTCGAATATTTTATACGTTTTATATATATATATATATTTTTTCTATATGTGTGTTTTATATACTTTTTCATATAAACGTTGGTACGAGTGTGTGTGTGAACAAAAATGCTATATAACTCGAATGAGAGAAATCTCAATCGCAAATCGATGACAAATCGCAAATTCACGCAACGATAAAACTTCGTAGAACAATTTGCTGGGGTTTTAACGAGCGTGAGCATGCTTAAATACATTTCGATGCGGTTTTTCGAACGATTGTTTAGCCGACAAAGTCCGTTCTTAATCATAGAAAAATAGAGTTATTCAACTTTGATCATTGACATCAAAGACAATGCGATTTTTATTGCTTCTCTAGATCGTAAATTCATTCGAAATTTATATGTTCTCTTTTTCATTTTTATTTTTTTCACTATATCACCTTTTTTTTACTAGTAATCATAAAATTGAGTCATTTATCAAATCGGATTCAATGAGCTTATCACGTTCTACCGGAACGCGCACTGCTTACCGGAAGTTTCATTCACACCCCTGTTTATCTCCGTTGGGGTGCATTTTAGAAAACCATCGAGGAGGATGAACCGTCGAAGAGAAGCGTGGAAGCTTAAACGACGAGTAAGTGAAGTAGCAAAATGAACGTCCAGGAGTCGAGATGTGGCCTGAGGGCTTCTTGGTCGTTGGAGCTTGAATTCTCCTGTTCTTTAACATCTCGCAACACTACAGAGCGTCTCAAAAATCGTATCAAAAGATGCCATTATCACTCGATAGATCGTACAATTTTGAGGAACAATCTCTTGAAACATTTTTCCATATGAGACGAAAACTTTACGAGATATCAACAAATTACTTCCGGGATCAAATTCGAGGTTGCAGTCTCGCCAAAACATTTTTCTGAAGAATTAAAAAAAATTGAGCACAATTATAAACTGTTTGAAAAATTTCAAAAGTATCGGAAATCTTGGCAATCAAAAATTGCACAGTTTTACACTCGTTTTTATGGAGAGCAATGGAAAAGTTGACATTTGACAAAATAACATGGAAATTTTTTGACAGATTTTTTTTCTTTTTTTATCCCAATTACGAAGAAACAAACTACAAAATTTGTCTAAAAAAAATCAAGTATTTCGATTGTTTAGTTTCTCGACGAAAAAGTGACAAATTACGAAGTTTTTTTTCAAAAAATCAAGTATTTCGATTGTTTAGTTTCTCGACGAAAAAGTGGAAGAAAAACTGAGCTCCGTGCATGAAAAACAGAAAAGATCGTTATTCCCCGATCTCTAAACTTCAAATTAGACAATTTTTTCCAAAAGTTTAAATGTTCTACATTTCTACAAAATACAAGAACCAACATTATTAGATTACCCTACAAATCATATCGAAGTTTCCAAGAAAATTAACCCGACCAGTGGACTTTTGAACGTGACCGTGCCCAGAAGACTGTCTTGAAACCTCTACTGAGGATCGTAGGAGGAAAAAATTCGTTCAAAGTTGATTTAGCCTAAACAACAACACCAACAATATATTTGCGAACACCATGGACGTCTCATTAACGCTGCATCAGAAAATAAAATCGCTAAAGACTTTTCTACTGTCAATTTCACTATCTAAAATCCCTGTAGATATGATTTTTGAGTTTGTGATGCAACCTGTATACTCACGTGTGTATAATATTGCTAGTTTAACCAGCAGCAGCAAAGTTAACTTCGCCTTTCGGTCTCTCTCTCTCTCTCTTTTTCTCTTTCACTCTCTTTCTCTTTTTCTCTTTAACTCTCTTCTTTCTCTATTGCTTAGAATATAAAATATAATCTAAAAGCTATATGTGGAAAGCGTCAATAACTGCAAGTAAGAGGACGGTGCGTGTGGATATAAAATATAAACATAGTTATAGTAAAGTGAGTTAAGTCAAAGTATCATGCTCAAGAGGTTTGAGTTTTGTGATGGCGCTGGAGGCGGCGCGTCAGAGTTCCAGCAAAACGGGCCACATACAAACATACACATATAATCTTTATCCAACCAACTACGTCGCCATCGTCGTCGTTCTCAACTGCAGCAAGTCTTATGAATGCAGTCCTCGACGCATTTATGCCGGTAGCTGGAGGCGCTTATAAATAAAAGGGAGCGACGGTACACTATATTGAGAGTATATAGTCACAACACACTCATTTTTTATATACGCCTCAATATATATAAGGCATTTCGATCTAAATCATACCTTGTGACAATCGGACCTCATTATTCGATGAGATTACACTCCGAACGGTTCATTTTCACACGAATACTCGTTATCTCAACATTTTGCATGAAGCAGGACGTCAACGATACTAAAATCTGTCAAAAATTCAAAGAACCCTTCGTTTCTCGACCATAAATCAGGAGCAAGGGATGCTGATGAGATCGATGATTAAAAAATGATCGAATTTACTCAACAATCAAAAGAAGGAGGTGTGCGAAAAAACATCAAAATGAAAAGCAGACCAGAAAAAACAGCGAAGAATGTTTCCGGACCGAATAAAAACATAAAAAGAACCGAAACTGATAGTAGGAGATCAATCGCAGGAAGATAACGAAGAGAAAGACAAAAAATGAAGAAATCAGATGAAAATTGGGCGAAAAAAGTATTGTGAAGTGTATGAAAATTTGAGAAACAGATGCTGATGACATTAGGACGAAAAATGAGACACGGGGTAAGGAAGAAAATAAAATAAAATGGGGTAAATTAAATGAGAGGAAATCTGGACCGCAAATAAATGGGTGTGGAAGGGATGCTGATGGATTTGAGATGTGGGGCCCCATATAATTGTATATATCGGGCATTTGACGAGAGAGGCGAGGGCAAACCGCACACGCCGATGCGTGCGTGAGTCGCGGATTCAATTATTCCGCGATTACAACGCGTCGCACGACCACTGACGAGAGTGCTCTTGGCTTCTCAATTCTCTCTCTCTCTTTCTCTGTAAATTATAACTCTGTGTTACAGTATTTCTCTCGTATATATACAATCGGAGCAATATACTATATATTTTTCTCATCTCATAGCTTTTTCTCTCTTTTCCATCGTTTGTGCGTCTTTCTTTCATTGCCATTCTTTCTTCGTACTCGTACAAAACTCTCGCTCGCATTCCTGCACATGAAAGTGTGTGGCTTCTCGCTAAAAAGAGCGAGAGACTCGCGAATCTCCGTGATTTTCTCGATCATTACGGGTACATATTACACCGTAATATCCGCTTCTTTTATGCTTCCCAAGAGACATCAACGCAGTCACTGAGACACTAATCATAGTTTCCTCCTATAAGCATAATTTTTATGTCACATTTTTTTTTTTTTTTTAATTTTTTTTTTATGAAAATTAATTCATCATCCTGCACTATTTCTTCAAGTTAACATTTTCAACAGCTTGGTACATACTGCGAGTAATTGTGGAGTGTAAATAATTTCAAAGACGTATCTTCGTATACGGTAACGTCCATTTTTTGTGGTTTTTATTGTGACATTCTAAAGAAAATTCTTCACAATAATTGTCTTTAACATTCTTTGGAATTGATCTACGAACCGTTATGAAAATAATTCCAACTTTTTTTTTTTTTTTTACATTACTTTGGTATTTTTATTTATTTTCCAAAAATGTCTATCTGATGATTTTATTTTGAAAAAATGATCGAACGGATGATGAACGTTTTACGATAAAATCGTTTGTTCATCGATTTTCATGATCTTCTTGCAGTGCCATGACCTTTTTTTATATTTAAAAATAATAAAAAATGAAGTCTTGGTAACGAATTGGAGAATAAATTTATTTAAAAGAGCACCGTATTGAAAAGATAATATTTTGTACTTTATAAGGAGGAAGAAAATGTGAGACTTCCTTGAGGCCAGAACATCCTCACCCAGAGCCCGAGGCCCTAGTCTCCCTTGCGCACGAGGACGATCTTTCTCGACCACACCGTGTCCGGCACACGCGAGAGGTGAGTACTCGAGCATTATCATCATGCACTATGCTATTATAGATACAGAGGTACGTTCTTGTATGCCCATAGAATGTTGGGGTATCACAACACACATAAGACACAAATAAATACACGTATATGAACAATTCGTACCAACTGGTATATCTTTTGCGTGCGGCAAAGAGAATCTCTCGCTTTCCATTATCGCGATATCATTGAAACTGCTCGCGCGCTCTTATACTACATAGTGTCATGAAAATCGCATCGTAAATTTGCTGGTTGAATAGCTGATGAAATTCTGAAAATAAAAGTCTTTGGTCATTTTTTTCTCCGACGTATAGTTCGTGAGATATTCATGATTTCGTGACACAGCCAATCCCAGGCGCTGAGCCGCGCCCCCTACTCGCGCGGCTTTCCACGCCCTCTCTTTAGCCATCCGCGCATCCCATTGGCTCGAATACTCATTCTCCTTTATCTCAGCACCTGGCCATTGGAGAGTAAAACACCCAGAGACTTTTCTCTTCAGAATTTTGTAACCTATCTGCTCTCACCATTGAAAAGTGACTTTTACTACATCCTGTATATAAAGACCCAGAGGTCTGGCGGGTGCGCGAGAGCACGTCACATCGCTGCTCTGCCTCGCGAATAGATAAGCCACCGGTCGATCTGATTAGCACCACGTTACATCCTAGTGCACATTATACACGATCTACTCTCTGCCCTACACGCTCTCTCCCACGCCCTTACCATTCCCACTCTTCATACAGTACATTCCAATTCGACTTTAATAGACTTTTACATCAGAAATGTTAACTTTTTATTCTTATCTGCTTCTTGGGTGATTTTCTTGATAATTAAATGACGAAATTATTTATTTTCCTCTTTATCACTATGTGGCAATTATTGAAAATCAATAAAAATTCAAAAACCATCTTTCGGTCGTAAAATTTGTCACTACCAATTGAAATTTTAACTTCGATTTAACGTAAAACCCAAAAAAATGAATTGATCGATAAAAATTGGTCGAGATTTGACTTAACAGGACGTTCCAACCGCAGGAAAAGAATAACATGAAAAAAATGAATGGGAAGAACGAAAGAGAGAAAGAAATACACGATGTGTGTTAGGGAGCGAATGAAAGCGAGACCTCGAGGGCTGCTGCTGAGGACGAGCGTCACGCTTTTACCAACGAATTGAACGCTTGTCCGAGAAGATAATCGCGAGAATATTAGGGACCAGAACCGCGTCGAAGAGGCGTTACCCCGTTGAATTTGCGTGAAACGACTCTTCCTTCTTAAGAGCCAACGAAGAGCGAATATAAAACGACCTCTATACAGCACATTTTTACTCACGTTGGACAATTTTTGAACGTTATTTTGTCCATTCTCATAAAATGCGTGAAAATGTTAATTTCTCGAATAAAAATTCATTCTTTATCCAATTTTCTGGCTCATTTTTTATTTTTTATTCAGTAAATTTTTATGGGATCACATGACAAAATTATAAAATCAATAATATGAAAAAAAAAAAATCATTGGATATCGTATTCGATGTAATTTTGACGATTGAAATTAGTTTGACCGAAAAAAATGAATGCATTTTAATTCGGATTTGATTTGAACTTCTTAAATTTTGAGCGTAACGAATACAATTGATTAATCGTAGAAAAAAAAATTTTAATTGAAATTTCTCGGTGAAAATGATGGAAAAAAAAAGATAGAGATCGTTTTCTCGGTGCAAAACGCACAATTCTCGAGAATGAACCGCGAAACGAGGCAAGAGTCTCGAGGATTTCTGATAGCGAGCTCAGTTCGAACTATACTTCGAGCCAGGGCCACCAGCAGCCTTGAGCCAGTGAGACTGGTTTCTGTTTTTGCTTCCATAGTTTCCATCCTTCGAGACTCTTCGGTAGTCCATCCTTCTTCGATTCTTTTACCACTTTTTATTTCCACCTCTGTGCCTTGTTGGCTTTCTTTCTTCTTCATCATTATCATCTATCCCTCTTTCTCTCTTTATCTCTCATTCTTACATGTTTTTATTTCACTTTTTCTTTCCCTCCTATATTCTCGTTTTTCTTCGGAATCTTAGCTCACCATCGCAGTTTGCTCCCTGTTTCTATTGAATATCCTCCAGGACCACACCAACGAACATTAACTTCATTAAAATACCTTTTTTTTTCATCCTTCATTTTATTCTCAGTTTATCTTTAATTCATATGGATTTAAAAAAAAACTTTATAAGACAATTTAATTAAGAAAAAAAATTAAAAAAAAAAAAAATAAAACATTTATAGACGTCGTCGAATTAAGCGACTGTTCTCGCAATTATTGATTCATTACTTTTTCAAATACTTTTACAACATTTTGAAATTTTTATTAATTTTTTTATTCGATTATAAATAACATTGGTGCTTGGAAACTTATTAGAACAATAAAAAGTAACGAGAGTACATTGTCCTGACGCATGCGGCCGTTAACAGAACGTATAATTAATAGTTTCATTTGAATAAAACGTAGAGAGGAAGTTGCGACGATAAAAACGATTGCAATGATTTCACGACCAGCAAAGAAGCCAATACATAACTGAAAAGTGCGATTTGCACCGTTTTAGTCGAGAGAAAGTGCCTTCAACGGACGATACATTCACTCGAGCTTATATTTTGCTGTTCGGACGATTTACAAAAGGCTCATAAAGGTGAGAATTTACTAAACGAAAATCATTGCAGTTCCCACGATTTACTTCCACTTTTTATTTCTCACATTCTCGTACAATTATTCAAATTATTTCACATGCACATTTGTTCGATATTGAATATTGGAGAATATTCTAACATCACTTTCATCGATTATTTATTTACTTAATAATTGCCTGAGTGTTCAAAAATCCATCGCGACTTCCTTTTTGTAAATCTTCTCTTTGCATTTATGCAAATTTTGAAAAAAATTCGTAACATTTTTTCGATTTATTTTTCTAATTGTCGAGCAGGTGAAAATCCCATTTAATTACGTTCGAATTTGTTGAAAATTAGAATTGTCATAATTCTTAAACGACTCAGTGAAAAAATTTCGATCTTGAAATCTTGCGACGAAATTTTTCGATTTTTTTTCGACTCTTGAAATTTTTTTAATCAGCTTCAAATGGAAAAACTGTACAAATAATCTGTAAAAGTTTTATTAACTCGGTAGCATTATTGGTAGATGTTTTGAAACATTCTTAAGAGACTAAATAAAAAAAATTAAGAAAAAAATACATGACGTGAAACGTTTTGGGAGGAACGAAAGTTGAAAATTAAAAAAACATATTTGAATATTGTTTACGTATTCGAATAATTAAAACAATTTGAAATAATGATAGACAACGAGAATAAAAGGAGGGCGGGGAGGGGGGGGAGGGAATACATATGATAATTTTTCTGGGAATCAGCATTCACGATTATTCTGGTATAAAATCATTAAGAATATTTCAAGATTGTCAGAGATGTTCATGTCCGATTTAAGACTCGAGGATCTTCGAACTAATCTCATTAAATCCCGTCGAGATTTTAGCGAATTAAATAAATCCGTTTTATTTGGCGTAATTCACGTAGAAACGTGGAGAATTCGAAGCTGTGGAATTTGCATGTAACCGTAAAAAAAAAAAAAAAAAAAAAAAAAAAAAAAAAAAAAAAAAAAAAAAAAAAAAAAAAGTAAGCGAAAAACGAAGAAAACAAAAAAGAATTTCGAAAAAAGGCATTGAGGGAGAGGAAATAGAAGAAGAAATAGGAGAAGAGATCCTGATGATGCACGTTTAAGGAATTGTCGTCACTCCGAGAGAAATCTCGAGAGATACGCATCTCTACCGTTTAGAGGCAAGTTTCGTATATAAAAAAAAATGTATATATATCTATACACGACGAAAAGTGGCCCTGAGTCGCGTTATCTCAAGAAAAAATCACGTCGATCTGTCACCCGTGCGAGATTTTTAATTACCAACGGGTTGACGTGTATTCACGAAACGGAAGACGAAAAAAATCTTTTTTTACAAACAAAAAAATAAAATAAAGAAACAAAAATGTTCAAATGTATTTGACAAAAAAAAAAAAAAAAGGAAAAGAAATACGAACGTTTGAGTGTAAATTTCTATTGAACACGAGCGGGGTGGTCACGCGGTTGAACTATAAAAATTCCACCAGTTTGAACCTCGTCGTGAGGTCTCCTCGTTCAACACTCAACAAAACCCATATCGTATTTACTTTTTTACTTCTCCTCATCATCAACGCCATTATCCTCTCATGGTCCACCTTCGAACGCCTCCATTTTCGGCAATAAAAATTTCCTCCACCCGAGCCCAATTGCCAAATTCTCTTTTGTTTCTCAGCTCCTTCACTTTTTTTCCATTTTTTTTATTCCTTCTTTCGTCCCCAAACGTCATATGTGACGCAGGGTTATTAAAAGTGCAATATGCACATTTGTGCACGAGGTTTTTCGAGAAAGTTGCACTCTCACAAATCGAAGAGAAAACCATCAAAAAAGTACTGATCGATTCGATATTAATATAAAATCACAATTTTTTTGATATATACGAAAAAAAAGAATGTTTTTCATCATAAAAAATAAAGAAAAATTATCCCAAACGGTGATACTGAGCGTCGAATCTCATCAAAGTTAAGCAGCTTTTGAGTGAGGTCAATACTCGGTTGGGAGACCGTTTAATCACGCATCGACAGTTTTTCTCAGTTTCTGATGATGCCCAACGCATGAGATTCAGTAAAAACATAGCCATTCGATGTTTTCGCCAGGTTTTGTAAAGTTTCCCTTGGCCCTCGTAAAAATGCGAAACAGAAGTGCACCAGGAAAGTAAAAATGAGATTCCAGTGATGAGATGGGTTCGTAAAAACCAGGAAGTGATAAATGAAAAAAAAAAAATGTAGAAACATTATAAATTCAAGAAAAAAACAGAATTCCACAAATTTCTAAACTGTTTAAAACTGAAGTGAATTGCAGACTGAAATTTCTTCAAAAAAAGTATCAATCTTCATCACAATTTTTAACGTCAAAATCTAATTGCAATAAAATTTAATTCCATTGATCCATAAACTCGTTATTAACTCGTCAAAGAGTTCGTTAATGATTAAAAATAATAAATAAATTATTGCACAACTTTTACATCAGTTACAAAGGAGATCGCGAAGGAAAAAAAAACGAAATTAATCGTTTACGTCATGATCGTGATTTGAAAATATGAAGAGTGTCAAAAACAAGGTTAAAGTTGCAAAAATTAAGTGCGGAATGGCCTATACATAAACACTGAATAAATAAGACGAAGTTTCAGGTCCTCTCGTTCACGACTCAACACCAGGTCGGTAATGCGATTCTATATAGGTGAGAAGGCCTCTCCGTCGCACTTGCACCAAAGGCTAGTACACGTTGTGGAGCCTTTTTTCTAGGCTCTTTCATTTTTTATCATTTTTTTTTCCTCCCTGTTATTTCTTCCTTCTTCCGTCGTAAAACGCCACCTAAATCGAATACCGCGCCTTTGCGGTGGTTATAATGGCAATAAAAGACTCTCATTATAATCGTTTATTATACTCGTATATACACTATATCTATATATAGATATATAGACATATTAATATATAGATATATTGGTATATTATGAATAAAACGTAGAAATATGTCTTCCACCTGTCGTTTACGTCTTATGTCCTTTTCTTCGCGTTATTTTAACAGCCCAATGATCCGTCGCAGGAATTCATTGCTTTTTTGTCAAATTTTTATATTTTTTCATGCTTTTTTTTTATTTTTATTTTTTTTTCTTCGTATTTATTCGTGTACCCGTGTGTATGTGTGTTTTTACTATTATTATTGTAATTAAAGAAGGTATCGGTAAGTCGAGCAGCCAAACATTATGTGCGCCATCCTTGTATAACATGTGTACATTTTAAGACTTTATATACATATAGATTTTTATGTATATATTTATATATACATATGTATATCATAAAGGCTAAAGAATCGTCGTAATTTTCTAATATAAAAGTTGGAATTTGACCCCTGAGACTCTCACTCGTTTACAAACGAGAGATTTAACCATCTTTTCTCCGCACTTTAATATTTATCTTTCTCTCTCTCTCTCTCTCTCTGTTTTTCTCTTTTCCTTACTGTCTTCTTTTATTCCTGCCGTTTGAGATTATTGCTGCACTTGACTCATGCACGCACACCAACCCGGCAGTAAAATTGGATGATAGTCGCAATAAATAAAATGTCCACTCTTTTCTTAGCCTCGTAAACGATCTCAAGATTTTTCCGAAAACCATAGCGAGGCGTGAGAGATTTTGGTATATTCTTGTCAATCCAATAGTTATATGGAATAATATATTTTTTATTTTTTTTTTTCAACTCCCTTCACAGACGATTATACTCTTCAGGTTAATTCGTTTTGCTCATTTGTACATTCCGTTTTCTTTTTTACATCTTTTTCTCCTTCTTCTTCTTCTTCTTTATCTATCTTTTCTTCTCGTTTTCTTTTTGCTCTAAACTCGCCTGTAACAGAGAAAGAGAGAGAGAGAGAGACCATCAATGCTGCCTCTCGTCTCAGTATCTGTACTACACGAAACTCCAGCGCCCCCTATCGGACAGCTTGAGCTTCTTTACCTGTTGCAACTTCAGTGAAACTCCGATACACGCACAGCATCCGAGTACCACTTTACAGATTTTATTTTATATTTATATATATATATATATATATATATATAATACTATGTTCGATGAACGCGTAGCATTCCAGCCTCGACTTCTTCTCCTCAAGCAACCCCTTTCCCTCCCTACACACACACTGTGAAGACTTTTTTTTTAATTCGCTCGAGAAAATATACCTCCCGTGAGGAATCTGTTCTTTCTCGTCGTCCTCGTCGCCTTGTCCACCTCGTTCTCTTCGTCTCTTTACTCACGTATTTCTCCTTTATTTACCGCACGCAGAAACCAGCCGAAGGGGATAGAACAGAGAGAAACGATCCCTTCGGCTCGATAGAAGGATCAATGGGACTCAAGCACACATATATATATATTTATATATATGAATGCATGTATACATATAAATATATATAACGAGTAACAGTATACTTGGCATACTAACTGCCCTATTATTGCCCCACCCGACTACTCATTCACCTGTTTCTCTCGTCTTTGTAATCAAATACCCCATAAATAAACTTTCACGTTTATCCAATATGTTTTTACACTATTTTTCTTATACCCGTACATTTGGTTTTTATAAATTTGTTTTCTTGTCAAAAATCTCAATATTGTACTCTATTGCTTTTGACAAAAAAACTTTTTGAAAACTGATGAAAATATTTATTGAACGAACGAATCGAAGTACGAAGACCACGAGACAAAGTTTATCGAAATATCTCAATTTTTGAAAAGTATTCCATTCCCTTTTGAACGATCATCTTTTACCGATAAATTTTGAGCGATTCCTGAGAGTGTTTTGAAAATGATTTCGGTCGAGAGACTCGAACTCTCTGTTTCTCTCTCTCTCTCTCTCTCTTTGCTCTCTTTCTCGTCGTATACATTGGCTTGGAAAGGGTTTCTAGGAACAATTGCGCGTGTTATAATTTGCAGTGGACGAGGATCTCAGACGCCTTAGAGATGCGAAGAAAACAAGTGAGCCACGCATTTCAGAAGCAGAAGGGAGGATACGATTATTGCCCGTAAGTGCCCCCAGTCGGTGAAAAACGAAGCGTGAGTGAGTACCAAGAGGCAGAGGATTGTTATTCGGACACCCAACAGCAATAACGAGTCAACAAGTCTCATTCTTTCCTCCCAAGCTTTTGCTTCACACAAAAGCTCGCAAACCATAAAGAACAGTCGCATTTATGAACTAAATTCACGTTTAGGAAAGGTGTAAAATATTCGGAAATAATAAATAATGAAGCGACTGAAAAACATCGGAATTTTTTTCTTTTATGAAAAAAAAAAAATAAAAAAATAAAAAATTATTTCCTAGTAAGGGATTTTTCTTCAAAAAAAGAAACAAAACAAAACAATCGTTCCTCCATTTAAAAATCTTTATCAAATTTATAATCCACGATCCCAAAAACTCGTGTGCCCCAAAAGTTCGGGTCAATTGTCCACGAAGAAAAATGTAGGAAAGGATTAATTTTACGGAAGGACAATGAAAAAACCATTAAAAACAACAACAACAACAACAACAAAAAAGGAATCCGTGAAAATCTGTGCGTAAAGATTGAAAATAAAATCTTGTTCCATCTCGTTGGGTGAGATATATGGGAATATTAGCATGAGAAAGAGGCAGGGCTAGTCTCACACAACGCGGACGTAGTAAAAATATAAAAACAGTACGTGGCAGTTTTTACACTCTAGTTTCGCACGTATATACACTCATTTATATGAATATATATATATAATGATAAAAAACGAACGATGTGTACCACTATTTACGCACTTTGTACGCTCACATATAAATATATGTGTATATACATTGGTGGCACGCGGTAATTACATGGCTACCGTTTCGAGTTACATCCTGGCTCGTATAATTCGTACTGGACCAGTATAACCTCAGTACTAATGCCAGTAAACAACGAGAAGACGTTGGAGAAAATTCTCTCGCGCATATATTCGTACAATCATTGACTGTTGCTCAGGGTGCTCGAGAGAAAGAGAGACAATTGAGTATAATGATAGTCAGTAAGTAGTTACAGTCTGTAGAAGCCCGCGAGCCCATTATATTATATATTTCGCAACCACAAACTTATAGTTACTGTCGATACCGATCGCGAGAAATTCGCACTAGCCACTAAATCTTCTCTTTTTAAACTGAACTCGAGCTTTTTCATTTTTTTTTTATCTTTTCATCGTTGTGACGTTAAAATTCATAAAAAGCAACTAATTTATCATATTTTATATATTTGAATAAATATTTTTTACTCATTTTTCCAACGTTTTGTCGATCTGACTGACAGTTTTTGTAGAATTATACGATCGGATTCTCTTTTTTCGATGTTTCGGAACTAAAAATAGTTGAAAAAGTTTATCAGGAATAATCGAGTTAATTAAAATTCTATATTTATGTTCAGATGAAATATTTCGTTCGTTTTTCTAATTGTAACGACGATTAATTAATGATTAAACGAACTTACCTGTAAGTGAAGTTCTATCATGATTGTATGAGCGCCTCTTCCGAAAGAGATCAAATTGTAGTACCTCCATTTCACGCTAGTGTTGTCACAAGTTTTAACGTAAGAAAGAATTTTTCTTGGCTATAGTGCCGTCTTCCCGTGAGCCTATGCTCCCGGAAGCCCGCTGAAATCGTCATTCCTTTAAAGTGTTGCCGCAACTGACAACGGGGTCTCAAATGAGATAACCTGGGTGGGCGGGAGTGATCTCTTTCGGAAGAGGCGCTCATACAATCATGATAGAACTTCACTTACAGGTAAGTTCGTTTAATCATTAATTGTATTTTGCGCCTCTTCCTCAGAGATCAAATTGTAGATGTTTAAAGCGAGTTGCGGCCTAGGGTCTCGTAAATTGTTTTTTCTTTTGGATAGTAATCATTATTATTAATAAAAACAATTGGTACATATAGAGGAATCACTCAACTTATAATTAATACATGTTTATTTATCTAAGATACCCCTCGCAAACTGATCTTTATCAACACTTGACAGACAACGATCATAAAACCTCGCAAAGGTTGCCGATTCACTTGTCCAACCTGCGGTTTTACGAATAAGGTCAATGTTAACTCCATTGCGCTTTGCCGCAGACGTTGAGGCATGGCGCGTACTATAGGCCGAAAAAATGTCAATATTTATTCCACTTTTAAACATTGTCTTTTTTATCCAATGAGATAAAGTTTGCGTGCTTATTTCCTTATGCGGCTTTTTAAACGAAATAAATAATTTCACGACTGATTTCCTCAAATCCTTTGTTCTATTCAAATATGAACGTAGAGCCGTTGCTGGACATATCGATAAATCCTCAGCGTAAAAGGGTAATCTCAAGGTTGGCTGCTTTTTGTTTCTCCCCGACGTTTTGATTTGGTCTGGAATCTTTATTTCTAAAGCTGTTTGGTCCACTTCGTAAATATTTCTTATGTCGATTAGAGAAAGCGTTTGAGTTCGCTGTCCCGTAACTAAAGCCAACAGAGTTGCCACCTTCATCGACAGTTGTTCCAAACTTATCTGGTCGTTAGGATACCATTTTGATAGAAACGCTAGCACGACCTTGGGATCCCAAGTACAATCATATTTTGGTGCTGCAGGTCTTAATTTTCCTACTGCCTTAAAAAATCTCTGGATTTGATCGTCTCGTCCCAGTTCCGATCCGAGAATAAAAGCAATTGCTGATCGATAGCAGTTCAATGAGCTATATGATGCCTTTCTTTCGAATTCCCTTGTCAGAAAGATAAGAACATCACGCGTCGTTCCTGTGTATGGATCAACGCCTGCAGTTGAGCAAAATTCCCACCATTTTCTGAGACCAGAGTTATATTGTCGCAGTGATGAGTCTGTGAGCGAAGAAATCATGATGTTGATGGATTCCTCTGGAGTGTTTTTTCGTAGGAAAGCCTCCCGGATAATCTGCCTGCAACCAGGGTAAGTCGTTGCCAGAGAGGGTGGGGTTCCCTGTTTGAAGAGTGAAGAAGATTAAAATCTGGTTCAAATATTATTGGTTCCCCCTCCAGCAAAGACAAGAACACCGGAAACCACGGTTGAGCCTCCCAGAAAGGAACCACGACAATTCCCCTTGATTCTTCCCGAGCAATTTTTCGCAAAACCCTTAATATGCATGAAAAAGGTGGAAAGGCATAGAAGAACCAGGGTTTCCAGTCGAGAGTAAAGGCATCGACTGCCATAGATTCCGGGTCTCTCAGCCACGAGATATATTGTCTACACTTTGCATTTGCTCGTGAAGCGAATAGGTCAATTTCTGGTTTGCCAAAAACTAATACAATCTCTTGGTAAAATTTATCCGACAGTTCATATTCTGTTTCCGGTTCCAGTTTCCGCGATTCCTCGTCAGCCTCCCGATTCTCTTTTGACTGAATGTACGAAGCAAAAATCCATATTTTCCTATCTTCGCACCATTTCCATATATCTTTTGCAAGAATACTCAAATTGGCTAATCGACTGCCTCCCATATGGTTAATATATGCTATTGCCGTAGTGTTATCTACCCGAAGCAATATATTGCAATTTTTCTTGTCATTTGCGAAACATTTTAAACCTAAGAACACGGCTATCAGTTCTAACTGATTTATATGCATCAAAGTTTCATCTGTTTTCCAGTGCCCATTACACCGTTGCCCTTCGCAAAATGCTCCCCACCCCGTGCGGGATGCGTCTGAATAGATCACCATATCGTAGCTGCGTTCATCAATAGGTGCATTAGCAGAGCTAATATTGCGTCTCCACCATATAAAATCCTCCTGTAACCTTCTCGGTATACTCATTTGAGCGTCAAAATCGTTTCTATGTTTTTCAAGCGCTAATAACCGTTCTCTTTCAAACGCCTTTATATAAATTCTACTGTAAGGAAGTGCTGGGCACTGAGCTCCTAATGTTCCGATAAACGCTGCGAAATCTCGTATTTTACATATCCGTGTTTTGCTGAACTTGTTAACAATATCGAGAGTCTTTTTAATTTTAATATCTGGGAGTTCAATTATCATTTTGTTTGAGTTGTATATGAACCCTAAAAATTTACATCTTTGTGAAGGAATCATTTGACTTTTCTCTTCATTAATGATGAAACCTAATTCTTTCAAAAGTGAGCAAGTTTCGCGAACGTTCGATTGGCACTCGGCAAACGTATTTCCGATGACCAAAATATCATCAATATAAATTACTGACATGAAACCTCTCTTTCGTAAATACGCTACCACAGGTTTCATGATTTTCGTGAACACGTATGGAGCTGTGTTGAGTCCAAACGGCAAACAAGTATATTCATACTTCACGCCATCAAAAAGAAACCGTAAGAACTTTCTGTGAGGCTTCGCTATTGGCACTAAGTGGTAAGCATCTTTCAGATCGATCGTAGCCATAAAACAATTTGACGTTACTAATCGCTTTGCAACTTTCCAATCTTCCAGCTTAAAGTGTTCAGTTTTTACATATTCATTAAGCTGTTTCAAATTTAAAATCATCCGACATGATCGATCTGGCTTTGGCACTAAGAAAACTCTTGACAAAAATTCTCCCTCATCGTAATCACAAATCTGAATAACGCCCTTAGAAAGAAGTAATTCGATATGATTTGCAATTTGAATATGTTCATTTGCCGACCAAGAAGGCTCCTTGGGGCTCGTAGGTTGTACAACCTGAGTTATAAATGGAATTTCATAACCCCTAATCCATTGGAGAATCAAGGAGTCAGTCGTAATCTTTTTCCAATCAGCGCTCCAAAGACGCAGGCGACCTGCTAACTTACTTACATCTTTTTCTAGCGACGTCTCTTTGGCTGAAAATCTTTCCTCTGGTAGGTCTTCTTCTGGTCCGATTTGCTGGGGTATGTGCGCTTGTATCCGCCCGACGTCGTCCGATAATTCTTGGGGCCTGATGAAGATTGACGGGGCGGAGCTGTCGCGTTTTTTGAGACCTTTGTTTGTTGTGTTTTCGACGGTGGTTTCAACTCTTTTGACGTGCGTTCGATAGACTTTGCTATTTTAAGCCTCTCCTCTAACTCGTCGCCGAAAAGCCACTCGCCAGTCGGTGCTTTCGCCAATGTTTCTTTCAAAGAAGAATTTAAGTTTGTTAGTATCAAACTCTTCCGAATTATCGCCTCATCTCTTTGAATCGAAGATAACAGTTGACCAGCCGCCCCGAGATGCTCCAACAACTTCATTTTTTCCGGCACTTGAAGTTTGAGAGCGATCGAAATTGCATGGCCAATACCCGTTAAACAAGCCGCAATACGCCCTTGTTTCTCAACGATTCGATCGTCTCTTGAAATTGTACTCGCCTGAATCGAAGCCTTGATCTCAACATTTAATTTGGGAGCATCTATTGTCGTACAGTTCGCCGGAACTGGATATTTTTCGATTAACTCCTTGGTTTCTTCGGCTGACAGTCCCTTGTCCATTATTCTTGCCCAGCGCAGCGCGACGTCCTTGTGGATATCAGGACCTGTTATTTTTCCCGCCACTATCTTTGGGCCAAGAATGTTGAGAATATTTTCCTCCAAGTCGAGTTCATGATCAGGTTTCTCGGCCGCCTTTTCTACGAGGCTTGTTTCTGAGGCTACAGGTTGGTTATCACTTATTATCAGTTCCTGCGGAGGAGCTTCAGTCATGTCAACGTCAGCTGCAACAATTATTTCCGGATTTTCGGCGCTCGGCGAAGACCCTCTTGACGAGTGGTCTGGATCTCGATGTTTTCTAGCATACTCTATTGATTTGCTGCGGTAGTCCGGAGATGACTCTCTGCCCAACGATGACGATCTCTTACCTGAAAACGAATGGTTTCCTGTGACAGATCATACGACAGTTTTTTTTTTTTTTTTTTTTTTTTTGGTTAAGCACAGCGTGCATCTCCTGTCCTCCCTTGACATGGCGAGGGCGCGTGACGGTTAGAGCCGAACACGCGATGTACTTTGTAGGTTAAGCACAGCCTGCGTAGCCTGGCTTCCCTTGATGTAGCAAGGACGCGCGACGGTTAGAGCCGAACGCGCGGTGTCCTTTTTTATTAAGCACAGGGTGCATCTCTTGGCTTCCCTTGACCTAGCAAGGGCGCGCGACGGTTAGAGCCGAACACGCGGTGCACGTCAATTAGAGTTGACTGCACTATGCAACTCGATTAGTATTGAGTGCAAGCCATCTTTATCCCTTCGATGAATCCTCTTTTCGTTTTCTTCAACTGAAACAGTAAAACCACGAGGAAACATAACCTCTCTATACTTACTGCGTCGCTTCCTTTTCCGTTCCTTCCTCTTTTTCTTGAGCTTTTTTATGATTTTCCATAATTTTTCATTTTCTTTCTCACTATTTGACGAAAGTGAGTCTTCGTCGCTTATTTTTCCTTTATTCATCTTTTTGTTGTCCACAATTTTTTTTTTTTTTTTTTTTTTTTTTTTTTTTTTTATATGTGACAAAACCAACACAAGACGAAAGAATGACGATTTCAGCGGGCTTCCGGGAGCATAGGCTCACGGGAAGACGGCACTATAGCCAAGAAAAATTCTTTCTTACGTTAAAACTTGTGACAACACTAGCGTGAAATGGAGGTACTACAATTTGATCTCTGAGGAAGAGGCGCAAAATACAATTAGGATTTCGTTCTTTAAACCGACTGCACAATCATGAAAACTTTTTTTCGTAACTCTTTGCGGAAGTTTGTCGGCACTTTGTACTCATGGTTGGTAGGTGCACGGTATGCGGATCAATATAATAATCGATAACGAGGTCAGCACGATTTTCCGTTGGCAGCATATCGGAAAGTTACGGAATAGATGGACGAGTTCACTGTCCTGAACTGCCAAATACGTTTGAGATTGACTTTTAATACGAAACTTTTCAACAAGTACGTGCAACGAGTTCATACACCGTTAATTATAGCGTGATTAAGCTAATTATCGCGTTCAAGATAAAAAACAAAGAATCGTCAAAAGTTCATAAGATATCCAACGAAAAAAGACATATCTATATATAGATGGAATATTTTTTTATACAAAAATTAGGTCGTGGGTGAATGAATATGGCGTGGAACGTAAGCCCAGCTTCGTATACTCGGGGTCAATTTGACCCAAGCGAAATATGTGTCAATTTTCATCAAAATTTACACTTTTTTTTCAAACTCCAACCACTAGATAACTAATCTCTTTACGACATTAAACTTTACGCCATTCGATTGGTCAGGAATCGTACGATTATTTCGAAAAAAAATATCCCCAAAAATACTGATTTTACTAAGAGTTATGAGCTCGCAAAGTGGCACGAAAAAATACACAAAAACTCGAGGGTTAACTATTTCTCGAGATAATATTTTTGTAAACATTTTTATTTCTTTAAAGAGCAATTTTTCATCAAAACGACAGTTTTCATTACTTTAGTTGTTTATTGTTAATTTTTATTAT
Organism: Campoletis raptor; assembly: GCA_948107755.1. Taxonomy (NCBI): domain Eukaryota; kingdom Metazoa; phylum Arthropoda; class Insecta; order Hymenoptera; family Ichneumonidae; genus Campoletis; species Campoletis raptor. Next base: position 20,843,783 of record OX403624.1, read on the forward strand.
TGATTCTGTGAATGATAAAAAAAAGAGCATTTTTATGCTCCAATATATCAAAAGAGCTGGTTCAATCGATAGATAAAAATATATACGTACAATTAAGCTCAAGACGTAAAAAAAATATGTATGTAGACATAAAGATATATATAAAACTACTGTTACATGGTAAATAGATACACGACATAGCTCTTGGTTGGTCTAATAGCTGCCGGTGTTATTATCGAGATATTCGAGAGTCGTCGTGTGCTGGGATATCTCGAAGTTGAACTAACGACGACAAAGACGAAACGTCCAGGGAACAAGATCGAACGACTTTACGACGCCGAATCCCAGCAGCGTGTATCGAGTCGTCGTCTCAACATATACATAAGGCATTCTGGACCAAATCGATAAAATCTCCTCGCCCAGTCCATCTCCCACAATTTTTCATGTAACCATTACCATTCTAAACGATTTATCATTTTTTTTCAAACTGAATCAAATTTCTTTTCTCACGTACACGATGAAAAAATCAAAACCTCCAAATTATTATTACACTGCACTAGAAACGTCGAATTTCAATCCAAACTTTACGACACTAATTTACAATTTATTCGAAATATTTAATAAATAATAAATAAATTTTATACAAAATTTTTAATAAATATTCGACAATTGTATTTCTATGAATTTTGGAATAGAAATTATTTCACAAACTCCGAAGAATTTCACAGATTTCGATGATTTGAAAAATGAGGGAACGACGAATTTTTTTATTTTGAAATTTTGAGTCCAGTTTCTTAATCAGCGATCGCATGCAGAAACCTTTGAGTTCGAAATTAAAAGTACGAGTACAAGTCAAAAGTTTAAATAACAAAAATCCTTGAGTAATTATTTTTTCTGGCCTAGAATCTGATGAGAAGCAATAACCTGAGGAAAAAAAAGATTGGAAATTACGTGGGAGGGTCATTCACCCATCGATGTGACCTAGAATGGCCCATACACGTTATTGCCCATCTATATTTATATGTATACACGTCTATTTTATTTAAATATATAGATATATATGTATTTACATAGAAAAATATTTATATAAGTACGATCAGGAGAGCAGGAACGTACACAGAGCACCCGTAGAGAGAGAGAAAGATGAAAAGAAGCGAAAAGGAGAGAAACAGAGAGAAAGAAAGGGAGAGAGAGAGAGAGAGAGAACAGACCATGTAACGCCTAATACGAGTTAATTGGACGCCAAGTTAATCATAGAAAAAGAGAAACAGATAAAATTTTGTCTACGCATATTGATTTTTCGATCTCCCGTTTTTTTTCTTTTTTTTTTTCTTTAAATATCTGTATAAATGCATTTAAGCTTGAGTTACCGATCCGCTGGGTTTTCGAAGAGACATTCCACCGCGGTCCACCCAATTATCGCATTGGTTTCTCGGTCTGAGCTCAACCAGAAGGGATACGAAGGCTTTTATATATTTAAATATATATATATTCTTTTTTTTACTATTTACCAACTATATGTATATTAGAAGCTTTCTCATGTATGTATTTACTGGTCTAGCACGTTAGCCTCCTCCTCACGCGCGCATTAATTAAGTTATTTTTAAAACCGCAAAAGGTTGTCTTTCTCTTGCTCGCAGACCTGCCAGGATATGCAAGAGGAGCCTTCTCGGGCGATGCCTTCGGGGCCCACGAGCACCTGAGAAGGACTCGAGCACGTAATAATCTAATACCATTATATATGTTCCTACTATTTTATAGCAGGTTGTCGTGATTCGTGTTTTTGCCAAAGAATTAAAATTAAGAAAAAAAAAGAAAAAAAAAGTTCACCTCCCGATTTTTCCTGTTTTAAAATTTTCCTAATTGCTCATCATTTTTCGATCAAATATACAAACAAATATTATCATTCCTTCGAATTATTCAATGCAACTTTTTCTTCAAAAAAACTCTTTCAATTCTTATGAATAATTCTTTAAATTATTTATTATTATTTAAATATTCAAGTCAATAAATAATATTCTGATTTAATTTTTTATTCAAGTTTTTCTTCAGTTTGGACATTTTTTTCACTACTTCTTTATTTTTCGAGCTTTGGTTTAGAAAAAAAAATAAAAATAATAAATCATAAATTGATAGTAAATGAATGAAAAATAATAATAGACTGGGATCAGGTTATAGGCAATTAAATTCAATGTGGGAGCTGAAGGAATAATGTGCAAGGCTTTGATTCACGGTCAAGCAAAAGCGAGGCACAGTAGCTACGGAAAGGGAACGAACACGCTGTTGCAACCAATACAGTAGTGTATTAGCAGAGAGTGAAGAAGAAGAAAAAGAACAAAAAAAAGTGCAGCGAGACATGACCGAGGTTGACTTTTTCGCGTTCTCAAAGAAGCGGACGATCGAGCATCTCGAGCATTCAAGTCTTCGATATGTATACTCGAGAAATCGATGATCGAGTCGTGTATACAACGCATTGTAAAAGAAATGAGATTTATAGAGGAGGAAGGAGAAGAAAGAAGAGAAAGAGGAGAGAGAGAGAGAAGGAAAGAAAAAAAAAACGAAAATGAAGAAATAAAAAGATCGAGAGAAATACAACGAGAATGAAGAATTTGCAGGATATCGTAATGTTAATATTTATCATTAAAAATTTGAAACAAAATATTTGCTGTATTGAAATAATTATTATGTTGTGACAGTGTTAATTAACATTCAATTATCATATTATTTTTTAATTTCTTATTTGTAGGTTTTTTTTTTGTTTATTTATTTGTTTTTTTATTTATTTTTTTATCATTTGTACTCAATATGGAGGTTCCAGACTGACCCTGAATACGAACGAACGATCTTTTTCGACTGAGAAATGAGACAAGAGGCGAGAGCAAAAACGACCAAATGTGTGAGCGAAACGAATGAGAAAAAAGACGAGAGCAGGGACCAAAGTATAGATATACGAAAAAAATTAAGCGAGAAAACAGAGAGTACGATAATTAATGCCTCGGACACTCTCCGAGGATCTCATACTTCAGGTGTGTATGTGTTGCCCTGCTCGAAGAGTTATAACGGTAACGTAGACCATACTCGCCCCATAAGAGAGAGAGAGAGAGGGAGAGAGAAAACAAATTTAGGATAAGGACAAAAAGGTGTTGGGATCCTCGTTAGCCTTCGAGCACGTATTTACGCCTTTTTTTCCTCCCTTTTCCCACTTTCTGCGTCTCTTTCTCTCATTTCCTTCTCATTAGTCTGTCTTTTTCTCCTCCCCGTCTTCTCCTTTTTTCTTTATCACCAAATCTCGAACATAAGATCGCATTTGAAACGACAAAAGTCTCCGCGAAAGTGTCACAAAGACTCCTGTCACTTTCGACTCCTTCTCCTCCTCCCCGCCCCTCTTTCTATCGTCCTTTTGTCCTTTCAACACTATCCCTTCGACTCCTTATCGCCTTTGAACAATTAATTTTCCTCACAAGTCTCACCTGTACAGATTTTTCTCCAAATTTCAAATCTCCTGAGACAATCTTGACTACGAAATTGTCAATTTTGTTGAAACGAACACTTTTAATTCATTGATTTATTATTTATTCCCTTTTTATCAAATGTTAAAAAAAAAATAAAAATGTTTTCATTTTGGAACAAAAAATAAAATAAATTTGGAACGATTATTTGCAAGAAATTTTATTGAATATACTAATTACATGAAAATAATAAAAAAATTACGACTTTATCTCATTTTTCAATATTCAGGAAAACGAATTCGATTTAAATAAATAATTATTAATAAAACAGTGCCATATGATTTTTCCGAATAAACTAACGAATAAAAATCTTACGGAAACATTTTTTGATTTCTACAATGTTAAGTGGAAATTTTTTTAAAAATAAAAATGAATAAAATATCAAAAGATCTACAACTAAGTACGAATTACGATGATCTCTTAATAACCATGGAATAATGTCCATGATGAAGTGTCAAGATTCTAACAAATTATCACTCCATAAGAAATATTGAAATTTTTCTATCGCGTGATCGTAGGTGGGAGGAAAAAGGTGCGAAGAAAAACTTGGAAGCTGAAATAAGAGGTAGCGGAGGATTGAGTAAGAAAAAGCGATAAAAAGGTTGGGGCACGCCTTCACATCTTTTTGGGTAAGATCTCACGCGTCAAGAGCGAGTTGGTCACGTTTCCTAATTGTGGCGCATCACCACAATTTATTTCGGGGTGGGCCTTCTCTTTCTCGGCGACCTTCAAGGCCCTCTTTTTCTCTCTTTCCTCTTTTAATCGCTCTCTCTCTCTCTCTCCCTCGTTTTCGAGCCGGACCACATTTTCACTAGGACGACATATCGTCTGTTTCCATCCTTTTTTTTCTCGTCGTCAACACGTCGTCGTCTTTAATCGAAGAGCCACCATTTCATGGGATTCTTGTTGAGCCAATGGCTTCCATAGAGACCAAGAAAGACGAGAAAACCGAAAGACGAAACTCTCTTGAGCTTAGTCACGCTTTGCAATGAGCATCCGGAATTTACATATATAGATATAAATTAAGTGTGTTTCGAAATGTGTGTGCTCACAAAAGTGTGTAGGTGTTCGTACACATTGATATTTATATCTTTGTACACCAAGAATTCTCTGCCATAGAAAACCCTTTCGTACGAGCCTATTACGAGGCGTTATTGGTCGCTAATGGGTGCACACCTCGTACACCATCCAACGAGTACTCCAAAGACCACGAGAATATGTCGATTATCGGGTTACACGTACTGAGAATATCGTAGAGTCTCGTGTTAAATTATAAAATATTTTACATTTATTTTTATCGTCGTTTTTACATTATCTATCGATTCAACTATTTTACTTTTTTTTTTCTTTCATTTATCAAAAGGGTTTTGGAGTAAATTGGAAGGCGATTCGTAGATTAATAATTAATAATAATTCGTGTACAAAAAAATCGGTAAAAAGTGACAAAAATTAAGTCGGTTCGACGAATAAATTAAGTCCTCATTACGGTGATTGGATTGTCAGATTTTTTGTTTTGCTGTCAACGTCATTGATGACTAAAATCTCAGAAAAAAAAAAGATTTTCAAGATCGATTTTGATATGATTCTCAGTTTGGAATGCAAAATTGCAATTTCTGGAGCATTTTAAGATTCGTCTGAATTTTTATTCGTCTTTGTCATCGCAAAAATCTTCAAAGCGACTTTACACTCTGACGAAACTCCTCATTCACATTACCCCATAAATTCGATGGAAATTTTACTCCTCCAATAATTCATTAAGACATAAAACTAATTAATAATAACTCTGATACGAATATAAAATGCATTTGTACGACGAGAATATAACCTTCTTGAGTTACGCGGAGCCTTATGCCCATTATTTCTCATAAAATGAAAGTGGTGTGGTTTACTTCTCCATCAGACAACGTGCAGTACGAGGGGACAGAGAAAAGTGCAAAATCGTGGAGAGATCGGGACCCATGTTTCCCTCGGTTTCTCAATGAGTCTGCTCTCATACGTGTTATATATTTTAACTCCCCTTGGCTTCGAGAACCCTTGCCGTAATATACACTATATATACGCACGTACAATCTCAACGCAATCTACAACAATATATATATATATTTGTTAATATTACTATATATTTAACTGTACACGCAAAACGATCGTGATCGTTGAACAAAAAGGGGTGAAATTCGATCGTCTCGATTTCTATAAAGCTCTAGATGTCCTTTCTTTCAATACGCACTCTTTTATCGCGTTCACTGTTTGCACTTTTCCATAATCCGAACGTGCATCATTTCAGAACAAACACAACATCCATCTTGTATACGCATCTGGACTCTTTGCGTCAATTCATCGCCCATACTCTATTTTTATTTGCATATGGGACACGTTTTGTGAACTAAGGCATTGAGAACTTTTTTTTTTTTTTTAATTCAAAAGCTCGATTTTTATACGCACGATTAAATATTTTGTGATATGACCATTTTTGTTGTTTGAATAATAGATTTTGCTGACTTTAAATAAACTGAACACACTGTTGATGTGACAAATTTTTTTTTTTTGTTAGTACCGATAAAAATTAAATTGTGCTGCGTATTCGAAGAAAATTAACGACCTTTTTGATTGAATTTTTGTTTTTTTTTTGTTTTTTTTTTTAGTTTTAAGAGTTTTGTTTATTTCAAAGGTTGTTTACAATTTTCGATGAATTTATTTAATTTTTTTTTAAATTGTAGTTTTGATCATTTTTGTAAAAGTTTCTATAGCGACGATAATATTTTCACAGTTTTAACAAAATGGAGAATTAATTTTCTATCTGTTTAATGCGATTTTTAAATACACACTTATTTTTATCAAAGTTTCTGGCGACGATGATATTTCCACAGTTTTAACAAAATAATTCGCGAATTTGTTTGTTTTTTATAAGTTTTTAAATCGCATTATATTGTCGATAAAGAATTAATTTAATTAAATGCGATTTTTAATAAAATTTGTTGGCTTTTGAAATATAGTTTTTGATTGAACGATTTTTGGGTTTCTAAATGAACGAGGGGGGTTCGTGAGCCTTCAGTAAAGTACGGGCAGGTGCATATTTTTTTTGTATCTGCTCCCATATGCGGTATTTATGAATGACAAGGAGATGACGGGAATACATGCAAGGGAAAACCCGATCACCCGAGGGCGCGTATCTCATTCAGTGCCAAGTGTTTTTTAAAGCCCGTACTGCAGGGAAAGGGAGAGCCCAAGGGGAAGGTTGAACGGATCTCAAGCGAAATGCATTACGCACACGAGAGCGTGTTGCACCGTGCTCCCGAGCATCTGTTGCAATCACCGGGACCATTGTCGACTCCTTTGCTACTGCGGGGGACGCTCCACGGGACTTTTAAACGCGCGAGAGTGTTAATGTCCTGTGTGTACTTTATTTTCAATCCATGCACAGGGTGTCCCAACTGTTTATTTATTAAATAAAATTAATTTCAAAACTTCAGCTCTCAAAGTTGATTTTTTTTATCGTTACTTCAAATTTACTTCATTTCTTAGTCTCTGTCGTCAGGTTTGAATAAATCCTTTAATAGTTATAAAAAAATGGCAAAAAAGGATTGTTTTTTCGATCTTTGATCATAGTGATAATGATTATTAATCGAATCAACTGTTTATTTGGTGAATAAAATAAATTTCAAAACTTCAGCCTTCAAAGTTCATTTTTTTCATCATTACTTCAAATTTACTCCATTTTTTAGTGTCGATCATCAGGTTCGAATTGATCCTTTGATAATTATAAAAAGATGACAAAAAAGGATCGTTTTTTCGATTTTTAATTATAGTGACAATGATTATTAATCGAATAAACATTTACGTTTAAGAAAGAAATACAGAGAAAACGATGGAAAATTGAATGAAAAAGCCCGAGATGAAATTTTTCATTTATTCTGCTATTTTCATCATTTTGTTATTAAAATTGCTGGAAATCTCGTTCGTGGACACCTTGTAGATGGTGAAGAACACGCACACGTATTTATGAATAAATGAACATTAGTCTCTGCGCGCACTCGTTCGCACAATGCAAGGACCTTCGTCCGCTCGTGCGCGAATCGAGAGCACATGTGATCCTCCGCACGTGCTCCATGAGATCTTCAACACGTATATAGATATATGATGGTGATGTGTATACGGTGAGTTTGGTGTAAAGAGGGTGCGGCAAGGAGGAGACAAGTGTCCTCGAGGCGTAGCTTCTGTCATCCTCTCGGTGTGTACTATATTATTATACATGGCAGTAACAAGCACGAAAATAAAAGATTATAAATTATATGGGCAATTAAATTGAACCGAATATAATTCAAAAATAAATAAATAAATAAAACATTTATAAACAATTAAAAATACAAAAAACAATCTACAATTTAGGAAAGTGACATTAGTTCAGTAACTTTAATTTACAAGTCGAAAAAAGTCGCTCAAAATATTTGACAGAAGAGATAAAAAGGAAGAAAAATTCTTAAATATTAATAAAAATCATTCAACATGGAAAAAAATTGCATTTCGAGCCGAAAAGTTTGCAGAATTCTTTCGTAAACACAAAAACCTACAAACAGAAAAAAATCCTGAATGATGGTTCATTTATTAAATTAAATTAAATTAAATTAATTAATTTTATTTATTATTTTCTATTATTCAATTAAATTAATTTAAATTTCTTAATTTTATTGATTATTTTTGATTATTAAATTGAATTTATTATTAAATAAACAAAAATTAATTTGTGTCAGGAGGGAAGATCGTAGGATAAGAAAATCGATTAAAAAACAGGATAATGTTGAGGTTTTTGTAAGAAAAAATAATTTGGCACAGAAGTCCCTGTGCAAAGTAGTTTAGTGGCACTAGAGAAAAGGATTGGTTGCAAACTCGAGGAGAAAGAGAAAGAGGAGGAGGTTGTATATAGGGTAATCCGAGAACCTAATATATCGTTTATGACCGCGGATCGCAGGACGGCAATTTTTTTTCTCATTTTTTAACTTTCAATTCATCTCGTTTGTCGTTGGGGCTTCTCCGATTTCTCGCGCACGAGACACCTTCAAGTTTGGTTTGGTATAAGGCGTTATTTTCATTCATTTATTTCCTCTCAGTTCTTATTCGACAACAAATTTAATTTCATAATGGCGGCGCCAAACGTCATTAATACCAAGTGTTGAGATTTAAATTGGGGTTGGGCCCTCGCCGAAAAGACTTTTGTTTTCTCATTCTCTCAACATGAAAATAATAAATGTTCTACGAGAAAGAAAGAGAGAAAGAGAGAGAGAGAGAGAGAGAGAGGCATAAAAAGGGAAAAAAAGAAGTTCGTGAGACGCGTAACGATCGTAATAGTATATCGAAAATCCGATAATGATATGGTCGACGAACGCGCCGGCATGACGAAGCCATCTTTTTTTTTTTCCTTTTTTTTTACCCTCTTCATTACATTATACTTTATACTATGATGTTAAAAAGCACAAAAAAGAAATAGAAAAACGAGTTATATACAACGATGATGACGTGCTTGTCTTTCTTTTTTTTCTCTCTCTCTCTCTCTCTCTTTCTCTCTTTCCTAATCTTCCTTGCTATGAAAATTACATAGGCAACGCGTAACGAGGATCATTACCGAGAGACGAGAGAATTTTTAATTCGGTTTAATTAAATTAGATTCAATGAGTATACTAATAGGGATGATAAGCTAAGCCAACGATGAAAGGAAGAGAGATGGGAGAGAGGAAACTTTGAGACTCATCCGAGAGCTTGGATGCTGTACATCTTAAATATACATATATATATGTATATATATATATGTATATGAGTTGTGGCACTTTGTTAAATTCAGAAACGTAAGCGTGATGATGATAATTAATGTGACAAGGGTACAGTGCTGTATTCTCTTATTCTAGACACTACAGACAATTCTTCTAGCTTTTTGAATCACTAGAGAAAACACAATGGAAGTTTAATCTCGTATTGAAGAAAAAACAATAATGAAATTGGTCTCTGTGTTCGTTGAACCCGAATGTCCCATTCATTTATTTCTCTATAGATCCGGCCGAGGGTTCAAATTGACAAAAGCTGTGGAGCCCTTATAAACAGACTGCATTTTTCCCACATGCAACAGCATCCTTCATCTGTCACCTATTTTTGCGCCTCAACCACTTTCGTCACGAAATTAAATTCGACTGATATTTTCAACAGAATTTTAGTGAAACGTGATTTATTTTAAAAAATCGAAAAATTATTAACCAAACGCTGAATCAACATGACAATTCATTTTGTCAATTTTTTTTTCTTTATTTACTTATTTTGTTTTTATTCGATTGTTTTATCATCTTAACATTTTGTTCAATTTTGGAATCCGGGTTTTTTCGAACTCGATCATTGTATCAATTGGCCTGGAATAATCGATAAGAACGATTATAATTTTGTCACGTCCATAACAAGTCAATGATTTTTTTTTTTAATGTTACGAAAATGTTATCGCGCAGCTATTTTTTATGACAGAAGTCTCAATCGAAAGATCAGAGAATTTTTTAAAAAGGACTTTTTCAGTTATTTTGAATTGTTTAAATATTTTTGACTCTAGTGTATTGTTTAAATAGTTAAAAAAAAATGATTCTGTTCCCTTGGGTTTACAACTCACTGTTTAATTTATTGGGTAATTTTTGTTTGATTTTTTTTAAGCAAATTAATGATACTTTTTAGGAGAATTGAAATGTTTGTCGTCTGCTTTTTTTTTTCGTCAAAAATCATATTTTCTTTTTGTTAATTTAGTTATTTGTATGTTTGGGACAAGAATATTGAGAAATTTGATCGAAGTGAATGAAAGAGTGTTTGCGGGTTCGATGAGCATGGATCCTCTTGGAATAATCGACAGGTCGATTATTCGTGTTCCGTTACGAATGCTCGCTATGCGCGCCCTCCTCTCTTCGTCTTCACGTAGGTATTTATATTCCCTCCGTTCTTGATCTCCAGGCCCTCTTTTTCTTTTTTCTCTCTCTTTCTCTTTGCTATGGCTCCCAGTTTTCCGGGTTCACGCGTCGTTACTTCGACAGGCCGGATCGATAGATTATTCCCTCTTCGTGGATCTACTCCTACATTTTTTCCTCTCTCGTTCCCACCTTCCTCTCATCGAGAGGAAAAAAGCCAGAAGATCTCATTGATCGATGTATCCTCTCGATGTTACGGTCTTATGAATCGAAGTTTTGCGGAAGCGATGAAAATTTTTCTTCCTTCTTTCTTCCATTCAGATTTGGTGCAGAATTTTTTTATAACGTCAAATTGACACTCGAAAATAATTCCTTTTTTCTAAAATCTCTAAACAAGTCCACCGTTTCGTTTATATTTTTGTATAGATTTGTATTTAGAATTAAAGTCCAATTTTTTGTGAAATTGACCATTTTTAAGAATTTTCAAAATATTTTTCACAGAAAAAATAAATTTATTTGGTAGAAAAAATAATAATTTACTTATTGAAAAAAAAGACAAATAAAGATTTTTGAGGAAACTATTGATCAATTTCGAAATTCCTTCAATATTTTAACCCGAATTTGTTGATCTAAAACACATGAATTTTCTGTATAAAAAATCCCATTAAATTTCGTGGTTTTTAACAATTTGAGACATCGATAAAAAAAAAAAGAGCATAGTATTCAGTTCATTAATTCCATGGCAAGATTTCCTGGACACGACGTACGAAAAATCCATCATTCTCGGTCACATCGAGGATGAGGTGGAACGAGAAGTAAATGGCGAAGCCCGGGGGGTGGGGGGGGGCGGAGATACACGTGGAATTTTGGCTGTGGAGAGAGCGATCGGTAATAATTTAAATGGAAGTAATAATGGCGGGTTGTTGTTCTAAAGAGACTCGGGGCAGGTCTTGGTATCGATCATTTTGCTCCGAATCTCGTTGCGGCCTGGCGTCGATATCGACGTCGTGGGTTATTAATTATCGTTATCTTGCGTTAAGCGCGCGTGCGCGCCAAAAACTGTTTGGCGGTTCAAGAAATCGAGTTTGCATGCCTCTTTTTTTTCCTCCTTTTTACCCAATTAACCCTCATCTTGATACAAAACATAAATTATTTAATTTATCCTCTCGAGTGTGCCTGGAAAGAGTTTTCTTGTAATTTGGCACAATTGCAAAATAAACAGCAGAAAGAAAAAGAGAGAGCGAGAAAGAAAAGGTTGGAGTTCGAAAGCCAAGAAGCGCTTTCCAACGAATTGAACCACTGCGAGTGCGAGATTGATGAAAGAAACTCGCAAACGCACGGCTAACTACATTTGTTTCTCTAATAACCAACGACGTCGGTACTGCGTCTAAAGTCAAGTATGTGTTGAACGTACAGTCGATCCCATAAAGTCAGATAACATCGTACAAAATCAAATCCATCCATTTATTTATAATCTATTTGTTAAAGAAAAACATATCGAAGAATTTTGCCCAATATCTGCATTTTTGTATATGGACAAGCGAGTATTTTGCTTAAAAAATCATAACTTATTCAATTTTTGACATATTTGAGATTAATTGACGCCGATGGATTCTGAAAAGTGTTATTTTTCTGTAAAAAAATCAGTGCTATCGTAAGATTTGTCACAAGGACTCGGTTTGTGTTCGAGATTAAAAAATCGTCAATTCTGGGGAAAAAACGATGGCAGTCTTGGAAAATATTTGTCGGCTTCAAAGTCATCCACGTCCCAGTGACACGGTGTGCCAGCGAAGGTTTAATTGGTTAATAATTATTGAAAGAATTAATAAAAACATAATCCTTCCTTTTAAGAGAGCTCCCGTGTATGAAAATATTGAAAAAAAAAAAAAAAATTCTCAACTATAATTGTTCAAAGACTCTAGTAACTTTTGGACGCAGCTATACGATGTGTAAATCCTTGTAACATAACGTGTGTGTATATCTACATATGTAAATATATATTTATGTATTAAGCATCTACCTGTTCGCCACGAAGAATAATCATTCGACCATCCGGCATGTAATGTAATTTAAATTGACTTTGTTGCTTCGCCTTGACGCGAATTGACTTCGATCCTACCGCATCGGTACACTTTCCAAGAGAAAGAGAAAGAGAAAGAGAGAAAGAGAGAAAGAGAGAGAAAGAGAGAAAGAGAGAAAGAGTCAAGGGTACAAATGTACTTGGATCGAAAATTTATTACACGAAGCAACGAGAGAGACTTTTTCATTTCGTTTCGACGACTTTTATTATCCCCTTTCCGCCTTTTTATGCGTGTCCCTTTATTCGATTCGAGTCTTCCTGGGTTCGAGAAAACGAGTCCTGGTGAGACAAGGTAATTAAAGCTCGACGCGCATGCAACTCTTCCATAAGCCACCGAACATTCTCTCTAACATTTTCCACCAATCTACAGGATCGTACACATTTATATACATTTTTTTTTACAGGTGTCCTAAACATCATACAAAGTGTTCACCATAAAAAAAAAAAAATTAAAAAAAAATTCTTCCAAACCCACGTTTTCGAGCTAAAAAAATCATTCAAAAAATTTCAATAATTTTCATCAATTTCTTAATTGAAAATAATAATAATAATAATATTTTCCAATTACTAAAAAATCGATAAATCGGACAAAATATTAAGACAATTTTCAAATCCAATTCATTCCCCATAAGAGATCGATTACTCTAAAATACGATAAAAATCGACCAAAGTCCACGATATCTCAACAATTTTTAAACATGTCCAAATTTTTTATACAAATCAATTATAAACCGCATACTTTTAGATCGAGGCGATATTTTCTCACGCCTCGCGGATGTGAATGCTATAAAAATGAAAGGAACAATTTACCTGTTGGATAAAAAAATAAAAAAAAAATAAAAAGAATGAGAGAAATAATTTGAACATTTCATTTGTGATACATTTTTTTTTCTTTTTTTTTTTTTTTTTTAATTCTTATTTCACATAAAATATAATCGAGGAAATTCTGAATGGCTCTGTACATGCTCGCTCGATTCGACGAGAGGATATCGCGCGTAAGGGTCTTTTGCAAAGTTGCGTTCTCTGCGGCTCACCGCATGTCCTACACGGTTTCTTCTCGCTCCCTGATGCCGTAAACCACTATTACCACAACCATATCTTTATATACCAATACAAGCACATTTATTCACATAAATATATATATATATATGAGTGCGCATCCTTCGACCTTTTATACACAAGTATCAGGATAATATGCATCGTGCTATATGCTCGCTGATGCCACACGATCGAGCACCTTTTATCATCCGCCTTCCCAACTACTAGCCCCGTGGTGAACCGTAACGTTCCGACGAGAAATTTCCGGCCATGTTTCCGCCCAGACCTTGTACTTTTTATTGAAAAGAATTTCAAAAAAATTCGTATTTCGTTGAGAGAATCGTGGATACCGATTTTTTAATGAAACTGATGACTAATTTTTTTGCATTTTAACATTTCGTAACACTTATGAATTTATGAATTTATTATTATTTATTTATTGAGAAAATATTTATTTGACATTTTTATCGTCGAGCAGTTTTAAATTTGAGAAAAAAATTACCGAACAAAATTGGAGCAACAAAAATGTTACAGTGTCAATATTTTTCGCTTAATCTACAGAAATATTTGTGATTTTTTTTTTTTTTTTGTTAATTATTAAGAACACAATTACTGAAAGTTCTGTTTAGAAAAGCAAAGAAAAAAAAATTGTTGTAGAATCGAAGTAAAAAGTTTTCGGATTGCAAAATTGGCTGAAATTCGTGGGAGATTTGGAAAGTCGATTTGTGCAATGGATCGAGGGATCGATTTAACTGACGGGATTAAACAGCGCCCCCGCACGTACTACAGATTACATAATCATCCGAGATATTTTTCGGGATCTTCAAAGCTCTGATTAGAATTTTGGGGATAAAATCCTCTCGGATAGTCTCGTTTCGATCGTTTAATCCTTCATATTTCTTTTTCTTTTATTTTTATATATTTATGAAAACAAGAGTGCTTTTTTCGCTGGGGAATCATGATGCGATCCAAAAACGTATTAGCTTTTGAGAGAACGCGTGCGCCTGCTTATTAACTCGTGATAGGCCCGGTATAAACAACGAGAGAGAGAGAGAGAGAGAGAAAAAGAGAGAAAGAGAGAGAGAGAGAGACAAAAAAGATCGAGTATTTTATACGAGGGCTATAATGATGGTTTGGGGTTGCCCATAAAATTGGATATTATCACGCCGTTTTGAAAAATTTATTTGAGCTTTTTTATATTTTCGTAACAACGTCCTATCGAAACATTTTGTGTCACATTAGCCTCTCAATTAGACTCCAACAATCTCCGCAGTTTACGAAAATCCAGTAATTTTATTCATCTCAAGGAACAAAAAAAAATGAGATATTTTTTCAAAATATTTACACAAAATTATAATCGTACAAATGACAAGAAAATCTTGCTGATAAATTCCAATAACAATACATAAAAAATGAATCGAAATCTAAATATAAATCATTGCAACAAACAATTAAGTCGAAAAATAAACGAAACAAGGAATTAGAACTAAAAAAATAAAAACCCAGTAATCAAAACCAGACTTTATTATTTATTTATTATTCTCATTCGTTTTTTGTTTTTTTATATTTTTATTTATTTCTTATTAATTACATTTATTCAATGTATAGACTCGTGCGAACAATTCTCAAGCGATTTTCTACGCTCGCCATTCGTCTAAACGTTTACAGCTCGTGTTTATAGCAAAATACAGCCACCGGGAACGTGTCAATTATTCGATTAACTATGCTTTATTTTTTTATGGTACTGTAAAAAAAAAAAAAAAACATTTCCACCGATACAGCAAAACGTGACATGAAATATTATTATTATAAACTGTAGTTCAGAAAACGATTGAAGGTTCGTCGACATCGTTGCATATATATATATGATATATATTCACGAGCTCAATATCACAAAAACTGAGTGACCGCAACCTGACGAGCCGATTTCCAGGATCTCCCCTCGTCTTCTCTTCGATCAAGTTTTTTTTTCACGAATTATTCGAAGACTCGAGCAGTCAATGCACCAACGTTCCTTCTCTCAGACTCGGTGTGGTCCGGACCGTGATACTTGGACCTAATCGATGAACGCACAACTCTCAGCATCCTCTTGATATATTTTTCTCCTCCAAAGAAAAATATTCACCAATTTTTGCGCTTTCATTCAGTAATTTTTTTTTCTTTTGAGAAAAAAAGTACATTAGAAAGACAATCGATTGTTTTTTTTGACCGTTACATAGTCGCAGTGGAAACCATGAATTAATTTTGAACAAAATGAATTATTGTCGTTCTTATTTTGCAATTTTTTTGATCATTTTTCACGACTTATATCGTCCCAGTGGAAAACCGTGAATTAACTTTGAACAAAATGAATTATTCTGTTCGTTGTGTTGCAATTTTTTTACCAGAAATACTGAAGAGTTGCTACAAGTTGGAAAAATATGAATAAATGTAATTTTGAGTATTATTGGATCGAGGATTTAAAAATGTAAAATATAGTGACAAGGAGCAAGGTTTATTCTCATGAGTAAGACGATTATAATACCTGTTGTACATAATCTTGTGAATAATCTGAAGATTCTTCCTGGCCTTGAACGAAACGTGTTGCATGGCGAGGTTAAAAAGGATGAGGAAAAATGTATACGGTAGTGGTTATTATTGATATACATACGAGAGAAGTTAGCTGCTCGTAGGCGCGGAACGAAAAGCTCGATACCTCGTTATATTGATGAAGCAATACACGATATCACGATCGGTACGAGAGACGCCGCGGCATAATAATAAGCGAACTACCGTAAACGCTTCGCATATACAAATACGATGCACTTTCCAATACATGCACATGCTGAATTTTATGATTTATAGTCTTAGGAGACCTTAGTTCTCTCCTGGTGTGAAAATCATCACCACCGGATACTCCTTGTATCGGATCCATTTTTAATATCCTTACTCTCATCCCCAGTTTCTTATTTTTCTTTTATTTCTCTTAGTGAGAGATAAATAATAGGCGAGAGTTCCTGCGCCAACAAACTCGTAAATTTTCTTGATCGTGACTATTGAAAATAAACTTAAATGCTGAAAAAAAAACAATCGCAGAATAAACGCACTCAGTTTTTTTGCAAATTACAATAAAAGCGATGATTTAGTGTCAATTTGAAAAAAAAAATATAAAAATTATTTCTTCGGTCAAAATAAATTTGTAATTAGTTGAAAAACTAGTGTATTTTTTTGATACTTTATTATGTTTTCTTGATTTTATAATTTTATTGACACCCCGTAATTAGATATTTGATTGATCGAACAATTTTTTCCCTCAATGGCGTGAATATAAAAAAAAAATACATTTGAATTAAGGAAATAAATAAAGTAACTGATTAATATTATTAAAATAAAATATGAAAACTTATAATATACATTTCTGATTAGCATGATTGGACAAAAAACAATGAATGATTATAGTTTCGTTTATCATAGAAATTAAGTTCGAACCATAGTAGAGAATCGTTGATAACGAGCCTAACGTTTAATTGATAACGCTAATTGGCTCGCATGTGTCCGACCATTATTGATAAAGAATTATCTGTCGGGCCTCTCACCAAAGGCAGAAAAAAAACTCATCCTTCCGGTTTCGTAGGACATTTGGAGATCGCAGATTCAATAAGCTCCATTCGGACTCTCTATTTTTAATTAAAAATTTACGAAGTAAATTCGATTGTATCAACTCCAGTTTGATTTATTTCTTTCGAGATGCAATCACTTATATTTTCAATTAAATTAATTGTAGTTCCACTTAAACGATTTCGTAATCGATCAATGAAGAGTCGATTAAAAATATTTTCCTTCTGAAAACTGTCACAATCTTATTCTCTCCCCCTCGACATTCTTCTTCGTTAGGATAATTCAACCAGAAAAAAATCCATCAAAAAACCGTTTGATTGATTTTATTTATCGAAACGGCCACATATAATTACTCGTTGACGAATCGGCTCGCAATTTCACTCAACTCTTTTGATGGATTAGTGAAACCTCCAAAAGAAGTAGAAATTACAGTTGAATTTCATTGACGTGTCTTAGAACAATTCATCGTGCTTAGATCCGCGAATAAAACGTTCAAATATGGGCATAGCTGAACGAGTGGCGTGAATTTGCTACACTAATAAGGTACAAATTACAGGTTAGTCGAGAGTGACATGTAATATATTCTTCTTGTATAGTATACGGTGCTTTGTGTGATTTCCTGTTAGCAGATGAGTCAAATTCTCTTTATGATGATTCTCGTGGTCTTTTCCGTTCTCCGTGGACCAGCTGTACTAATCCGGGTGTGGTAATTATTACTGTACATAACATTATATGTATTTACATATATAATGAAATATTTTACCCATTTAAGTGTACACTACGTGGTGGAATATTTTTTCGTATTCATATCTGTATATATGCGAAACTTATGGGTGTGTGTATGCAAATATATATATATAGAGAAATATGGGGCAATATGGCCTACTTAAGGAAGTTAGCGGATATCATCGGTGAGCACAGGGCCATTTACTTTTGTTTAAGTTCCAAAATTGATTCCACATTTTTGTTTCCCGAATTTTGAAAGAAAAAAAAATTGGGGCAAAGTGGCCAACTCCTCCAGTGCGGTAAAAATCTATAATTGTCAATTCTCGATATAGACTCGTTGCAATTTTTTATTTCCGAATGAAATATGAAGGCTTCGATAACAAAAAAAGAAACAGGGCGTAGTGGACCCTCCTACGGATGAAATAAAAAAAAATTCTTTCGAAATATTTTGCCAATTTTTTATTTTATCCGCAAAATAAGGTTCCGGTCCACGAGATCGAAGAACAAATGATTCTTCGCCTTTTGTTCAGTCACAAAGTTGCGTCACTTTGCTGCAGAAATCGAAATTTGGTGAGTAGCCACTTTAACCCAGAAATCGAAATTTGGTGAGTAGCCACTTTAACCCAGAAATCGAAATTTAGTGAGGGGCCAATTTGCCCCATGTTACCATTTTGCCCCATATTCCCCTTTATATGGATATAGAGGGAGAAGCAATTCATAATTGTCGGCTTAGAGGAGGCGCTGTAGCAGTTTCCTCGCGGTAAAATCACGCACCGCGACGAATCATATCTACGGCTTAATTCCGCATGCCGAGAATGAATAACACAGTATGACACTTGGCAAAGAAGAGAGCGAGAAATATAATTCTTCGCTTTCAACCAACAGGTATAAACGCCGGTGACCAAAAACGTACGAAATTTATCGATTGCAAATTTATTTAATGAGAATTATCGGCCTGTCAAGATGAGATTAAAAAAAAAAACGTTTCGATTAATTCATTTTGTGTGATAAATAAGAATATGGTTTGATCGTTTGTGAGGAAATTTTATTTAGAAACAAGTCAATTTGGCTCCCGACCAACGAGTAAATAAAATAAACAAAAAAATGTATATATATATTTTTCGAATTAATTAAATTTCGAATAATGTTCAAGAACCGAGCGAACATGTGACTTAATTCTTTTCTATTTCTGACTCTCTTTTGTTTCCGGTGTTCCAGGCGACGATGATAATGACAGTAGTGGGAGAATCTTGAATGGACATTTTCTTTGTTATTTTTTGAACTAGAGTTTGAAAGGCGAGAAAAAAATGATTCGAGTCAAAGAGAGCGAGAGAGAAAGAGAGAAAAGAGAGACCGGTAGAATTCTACGGTCAAAGAGCCACGAGGGCAGCAATGAATCTCTATCACTCGACCTCCCTCTCTTTCTCGAAATCAGAGAATGGGAGTTTGGTGCAAGAGATGTTGAGGGAGTCTGTGTTGGTGTGTCAGTGCGAGCATCGAATGATTCGAGCTGCGACGGCCAATTTGACACAATGGCACCGGTTAAACACAATAATTACCTCACCGAGACTTTAATACGTGAGTTGAGAAGAATTAAAAAAAGAAATAATGGAGAAAAAAAAAGAGAATGAAAGGACAGAGGAGAAGAAAGAGATAAGAATTAGCTACGAGTGTCATTATTGTTGTTGGAATTAATGCCTACGGCGATCGATCCTTATAATCGACACTCATCTCGATATCTCTTGCAAATCTTTCTCTCTTCTTCCCTCCTTTCTTCTCATTCTCTTTCGCTCTCATTCTCCACTGTTCGGCATCATTTATAATGCGAATACTCTCCAAACTCGATTGACAGAAATTGAACGACGAGGGTTCCCTCCTGATAATTTAACTCTGACCTCCGATGATACCCAGTATCCTCGAGTCTATCACAAGAATGTATGATGCTCGAGGCCACTAAAGGTACACGTTACTTTATACACGATCATAATCCTATCGGCGATTTTATGTTTAATTATTCTCTCTCCTTTTAATTCAATTTATTTATTTTTAATTTTTTCAACACTTTCAAATTACTTATTATCGAATAATAAATAAATTAAATTACTTATTATCTAACAATATTATTATTAGACCATTTACCAATTTTCGATAAAACATTGATCGATAATTTCGTAATTAAAATTTACATTTTATTCAATATTTTTGTGTTAATTTTTTAAAAAATCTACAAATTAATATGATTTTTAATTAAAAAATGTTCTGGGTGATTAAAATTTTTCTAAATTCGTACTTTTTCCCAACGCAGTAAAATATAGAGTAACATATTAGGAGTAGGAAAAATAAGTGGAAAATTGAGGATTAATGGAAAAAGAGATAAGGCCGAATAAAAAAGCAGCTCAAACAATAAAAAGTTGCAGATTGCAATAAAAGATCGAATTTTGATCAAGTTGTCACGAAATCTCCGATGTATGAATCTTTTCTCTCGGTACATAAAAATGGCGTGTGATGTTGGATCGTACATTGTTTTGAAGATTACACATTGTGCAGAATAATGGTGGCCCTTAGGGTTTTAGCCAAGGGATCTAGATAATTTGTGTGATTAATTAGATATTACAAGCGTTATTGATGGTAAGAGCTAGACGCGAGGTATGCGAGAGTGAGAAGGAGAAAGAGAGAGAGAGAGAAAGAGAGAGGAGTCTCTCTCGTGAAAAGAGGAACCGGGAACTTCGCAAGACGGACAGAAAGAAAGAGAGAGAGAGAGAGAGAAAACGATAAAAAAAAAAGAAAGACAAGAGAGTACGAGAGTAAGAGAGAAAGGAAGAGAGAAAGAATTCTGGACCGATCCTCGACGAATGGAGGAACGAACGAGCAAAAGGACGGGACACGAGACGGACGCACGAACGAGCGTTGCAAAGAGAGATCAGATCAGGGACGGTAGGTGGTCCATCGGCCCTTACCAGCATCTCTACTCTCCTTCACAGCTCTCCATATCCTTCTCTCTCTCTCTTTCTCCCGTTTCTTGTTCTTGGCTCGACGAGTTGAGCTGCTGCGATGCGCAAGATGCCGAGAAAAGAAATCTCTTTCTCTCTTTTCTCTCCAGCATCGCAAGCAAAAGAAAGAGAGAGAGAGAGAGAGAGAGAGAGAAAATTGTCTTGGCAATATCCAGAGAGGATCCTCTCAACTCTTTTCTCATTTCGTCTCTCTTCTCGTCGTCGTTCAGCCCTTCCAGAGCAATCCGCTACACGAAACATTCATCCTTTCATTCTTGTTTTTCCTCTTTCTCTTCTTCTTCTTCTTCTTCTTCGTCTTCACCTACCAAAGAAATACACCAGGATCATTCTCGCTGTTGCACATTTCATTTCTTTTTTTTTTTTTATCCTCTCTCTCTCTCTCATTCTCTTATTCTTTGGATCTCAATATATATAGATATATTCAGTTACAATTCGATCACCACAATTATCAGGAACTTTACAAAGAGCAGTGTCCAGTAGTACAAAAGAGTTTGCGATCGAATCCTCGACTAGAGAAAGACTCGGAGACTGAGAGACAAAAAGAGACAAAGAGGAAATTGCACAAGGAATATACATCAGATGCGTTTCCCGTTGAAAACTTTTTTGTGAGTCGATCACGCGGACATTCGAGTTTACTTGACCCCAGCAACGTCAACATATATATTTATACATGGACACATAAATATGTATAATATATATTTATAAGCAGTAAAGAGGATGAACCGGTATATGAACCTGCAAGCATTGAGCGCAGAAGCGCACAGAAGTCAACCGGATCGTCCGGTTGGAGAATAAAATAAAAATAAACAACAAAATCCACCAAACGATCGAGCTGTACCTGTTGCACGCACCGGTGAGAAAAGAACCCTTTGCTCTCTTTCTCTTTCTCTCATTCACTTATTCGCAGATCCAAGAGCACATCACATTTTAGAATAATAATAATAACAATAATCATCGAATTTATCAATTTTTTATCGATTTTTTTTTCACTGTTTTTACACTCTCATTGATTTTGTGCTATCGAGTCTCTGAGAAATTGACACTCAATCAACGTAATTACGTAATGACACGTATTTACGTTTATTATGCACGCGTGAGTTGGCGAATAATGATCTCGAGGATTCCAGCACATCAATATAAATCGCGTCTTCATCAACGTCTATAAAATATCTCTGCGCTTTTCTCCACACTCGGGAAATCAATTCAATGAACAAATTGTCCTCTGGAGCGTTATCCTCGACCCCCTTTTTAGTTAATACGATATGGAGGAATTCTCACGCAACAATAAATTCTAGTTGATGGAAATCGCGGCGTGATTACCCGCGAACAAAATCTTTTTATCCACTTTTTCTTAATTAAATAATTCAGCAATTTTTAACCAATTAAAAAATAGGGATTTTTATTATTTAAACTTTAAAAAAGTTCTTTTTAGTGTAAATTTTTCAAGATTTAAGCAATCCTGTCATTTTTTAACAATAAAGAACGATTAATAAACAATTTGAGTATCGAGAGGGTTAGAAAAATGTTTCGTTATTAATGTGCTTGGTATCGGAATTCTGTGGGAGCCTCAGTTCCATGGAGGCCGGAATATCTTTTTTTTTTTCTTCTTTGAATGGTCCAAGGTCATTTTAGGATGACCAAGGCCCAGGATCGCGAACGTAAATTCCATCGGAATTTTCCGTACGTGCGTTCGAATAATTAATCTACACATTTATGTGAAATAAAAAGAAAAATGCATTCGTATGTGTATTACAGAGGAAAAAGCTGCGTCTGTGTGGCAAAAAGATTCAAATGAATCATCGAGGATGATGCTTCGGTGTTCACACTAAGAAATCTCTGTGGGAGCTCGAGAAACGACAGCAGAACTCTCGCTCGAAGGACGAAACCCTGACGAGACGTTGCGACGTTCACACATGTGTATTTATGTCTTACATCAATCTCTTAAGTGCAAAAGGGCGTATCTTTCATCTCATCTAAACCAAAAGAAATTCTGTAGACATTGGAACCAACGATATATATACGTTTTATAACGTGCGCGTATAAATTCGATGAGACGAAAGTATTAGAATCGTCTCGTCGCGAGTGTATCATTCAGTCTTGGTACGAATCGAGAAGAGATCTTTCCTCGTCATCCCGAGAATGCGTATCCTTCGTCCCCCAAACTATTCACATCATATATCTCTCGATTTAACGAAGCCATTTTGTCGTCCCTCGTTAGTAAAATACTACGAAAAAATGACGAATTTGCCAGACAGAGAAAAGGTTGAAAAATATTTTCTCGTTAATGAGGCTCAGCAGACATTTTATTTCGCTCATTATTAACGAGTTCATGAAATTTTTTTCTCGATCATATAATCTTTTCAAAAATCATTAATCAATTATATTTCATTCATTGGTATAATAATAACTGGAACAATAGAAATTAAAAAAAAAAAAACATATCCTGGAATTGATTGTTTAGGAACATTGAGTTCGAACTTTCTTGCAGTTTTTTTAAATTATTTTTCTCTTTTTATGACCGATTTCTATCGTTCTAATAACAATGAAATTTTCGTGGCACGTGGAGAAAGAAAAGAGGAGAATACATAATTTAGGAAATTAATCGAATTAATAAATTGAAAAATTATTTTTATTGGTTGACTTGAGCTTTTTAAAAGCCCTCGTTGTCACATTTACTACCGCACGGTCACGCTGGGTCAATTTGACCCGGAGTGTATTCCATGTGCCCGTCATTAGCTCTTTAGTTAAAAAATTCAAAAAATTTCTCTAATTCAATATCTTTCAGATCTATGACTGAGAATCTTTTATTGAAAAAACAGCTGTTATTCGAAATCAGGAATAAAAAATGGATTTGGAACAAGATTTTCGAAAAAAAACTTATTATCAAATAAAAAAATCGTTGAATCTGATGTAAAGGGCTGACAACCCTTAAAAATATTTCTAAGGTAGAGATATTTAACGCCGAATAATTAATCCGGGTCAAAATGACCCAATGTGACAGGGAAGGGTTCGACGGCAGTTTTCTTGATTTATTTTCCTATCCAATAATTCCTCATCATTCCTGTAACAATGAAGTTTTTTAGTGGCAGTTTCGAGGGAAAGAAAAAGAAAGATTAACAATATAGTCGACGGTCGTGGCACGCTCGAGGTTCGATTAACGGCAAAAAAAGAGTTGAGAGCGAGATTGACTGAGAATCGAAGCGTTAAAAACGCGAGTTAAGTTCGTCTTGGGAATGAAAAACCGGAGGAACGAGCGGTTGGAAGAATTGGCGGGAAGATAAGGAGAATAATCGGTCATGGGAAAAAGGCTTTATCTTTTTAACGCGTTTATATTGAGCAGGGAAGGTCACGCCTGTTGGCACGAGCTCTCCTTTCGTCACAGTGTTCCATCGGGTCCCTCTCGATGAGTTTGATATCGTACGGGTGGTCATCGAAAGATGCGGTAATTAGAGGTGGATCGATCGTCCCCGACATTTTGTGTGGCCCCGAAGTACGAAAAAGAAAAAAAAAACAGAACTTTTCTCTTTCTATCGAATTTTCTTCTTCCCGAACGAGTTCCTGTGCAGGTCGAGCCGCCATTTTTGTCTTCTTTCATCCAAACGTCCGCGTGCATTAGTGGGAAAATTTGTCCAGAAAGAATAATAAAGGGATCAAAAGATAGAAGAGAAATAAAGAAAAAGAAGTCTGAATAGAAACGAAAAAGTTTCTTTTTCCTTTTTTTGTCCTTTTGCTAAAGTTTTTCCACTCTTTTTGAAAGACTTTGGTAGAGAGCGCCCGCGATATCTTGGAGAAAAGAGACGAGACGGTCTTCCTCCCTACGTGACCGCGTCCAGCATCCACCGAGAGAAGCTTCACTCGTATCTCAATGCGCCCTCTCGCTCTCCTGGTTACTGCAGTTTCTCTCTTTTCCTCTCTCACTCTCTCTCTCTCTCTGTTTTCTTGATAACACATTCTCTCACTCTCTCTCTCTCTCTCGTGGTTTCTCTTTGGCTCCACGTTCGTTTGTGGTCATTATACGAGTACGTTGAACCGTTGGATGAGAGAAAGAGAGAGAGAGAGAGGAGAGGGAGAAAGAAAGAGAGATGAAAGGAGCAAAACTACGTTGAAAAGGCTCACGCGGTGGTTGGAGAGTCGAAAAGATCCCCGTCTCACCCGGCAACATATATCGCGATATGTATGTAAGTGTGGACCACGCAACAGAGTGAGAAGAAACTGGTCACTTTCTGATGGCAACTTTGTTTAATCCTTTTGGCTAAAACTTCATTGAACTCCGCTCAAATTTAACTTTTTATACGTATATCGAAATTGCTTTGACGAAACGTTCGTTCCGGTGATAAAAAAAGCTTCACATCTTCCCATTGAACGATAAACGGATGAATAAATACATTCACCAATCACTTTACCCGGGAAAATAAATCTTTTTTTTTAACCGAATCTCGATTTATTGACTTATTCGAAAATTATAAATAAAAATGATAAACTTTGGTATAACTCGATCATTTTTAACGAGCTTTGAGAACCATCGGCGATACGTTTTTCCACAAGATCTATTTAAAGGAACATAACTGTTCTCTTTCTCTCTTCTCTTTCCGTTTTCTCTCTTTCTCTTTCATCTTTTTCTCCATCCGTTAATGAGCCAAAGACCGGATCAGTTAGATCATGAAAAAAGGCAGAATCGAAAAAAGAAATGAGTCGTGGATGAAGAGAAAGAGAAGGAAGAGACGAAGAGAGAAACGGAGACTACACGTTCTGGCTTTTGCTTCACTTGCACTACCAAAAGGACCGAGCTGTCCAGCTGGGATAAAGCTTTTGTTGCACCTTCTTGAATCGCTGAAAAAAAAAAAATAAAAGCAAAGATAAAGAGATAATAAGAAATTCTGTCTCGAGAGCGATTCATCGGTTTGGCACCATGTGGCGAGCGTGATCGTTAAATGAATATCTGATTAGAAATAAAGGAAAAGAGAATGAAACAGATTCAGCGCATTTTTATAGCGACTCGACTGATATAATTGTATAATTCAAACTGTACAATTTAAACGAAACAATGAATCAAATTCCTACTTTTTAAAATCCCATAAAATCATACGAAAAAAAAAAAAATGTCCGACTCGACTCAAAAAACCTCGACAAAAATAATTCACTGAACAAAAATAAAAAGTCTCGCCAAAAAATACATCACAGCAAAGGGAATCTCATGATGGCAACCACCAAATTCCACGTGATAAATCCTTGAACCATAAAAACGAATAACCTACATTTTATACGTTGTCCGTTGAATAATTACCCTAACTACTGCATTCACTCTAATTGCACATAATCGAGACAGATTTACTGCTTTGCTTTCCTATATATGATGAGGAGAGAGAAATCCCGAGACAATCTGTGAGCTGTCGTGACGAACGAGCGTGGGCGTAGTAAAACACACAGACAAAACATACAGAGCTTCCCAAAAGTCATAAGCAAAATTTAGAGGATAAAAAAGACCACTAAATTCTCGATAGAAAAGTTTTTCAAACAATAGTCTCGTCAAAGCATTTTTGTACAGAATTATTTGAAATTTTGAGGACACGGTCAAAGGACTATTACGAAACTACGTAAAAAATTAAAAAATGATCGATTCAATATTTTCCAAGATAATTTTTTGAAATTTTGCGCGAATCTTCTTGAGTATCGTATTATAATTTGTCAAAAATTTGACAAAGATTCACCGTCTAGTAATCGAGATATTCGGTGTTTAAAATCGCAACTTCAACATAAGGGAAGTTACGAAAAACGACGATTTTTTACACTCCAAATTTTTTACACTAAACTTTCTCAAATTTAACCCACATTTGAGTATTATTGTTAAGAAGATTCATACGAATTTTGAACAATTAAACTTGGAATTCGTCCAACGCATGCCTAACGCGTGAACCTCCTTATTTAACAGCAATAATTAATAATTAATCAATAATTGCAGAAGTTTCGTATCAATATTTGAGGATCTAGTTATTTTCTGTCTTTTTTTTGTGGCATAACTTTTGTGAGGAGCAGTATAATCCGAATATTTTGTTGGTTCTTGAAAGAACGATTCTCTCAAATCGTGATTAACTGCGTTACATTTGTATTCCGGATGTATTATTACCGTGGAGTAATTGCGAATCGATTGATCGTGTTGACTTTGCCCTCTGTCTATATTCGACGACGTAGGATCAACAAAACTTATTTTCGAATAATAGAGAGTGGAGGTAAGGAGAATATGATGAGAATGAGAGACAAACGTAAAACGATAAGAATATATTTTAGTTGTAGCGAAAGATTGATCGTTTCTTTCGAGTCTGGTACGAAAATTTACAGTAAAAAAAAAAAAAAAAAAAAAATCAGGATATATACACATGCACACTCGTTTCTAGTTCTCGCACGCTTTATTTTATTCTTCATTTCGGGCTGTTGGTCAGATCCGTCAGAGTTCTGAAAGACTCGAGGGATTGACTGATATTCTCTCTCCATTTCGACCCTCTCACTCCCACACACATTTATTTGCTAAGTATTAAAATGGCGTTGTGTAAACGTTGTCGAAAAAAATGGAGAATGAAATGGTGCGTGGGTTTACGCCTTTTTCATAGCCACCGTTACGAATGTATGCGTAAATGTTTCTCTTGAGGTTCGAAAAGTCCCTCAAAAAGCCACGCAACATTGGACACTTTGAAACGAAAGAGAAAAACAGAGAAAGAGGCATAGAGACACCGGTTTGGCACCACGCAGAGATCGTTAAACGGAGATCAGATTAGAACAAAACGATCTAAATTCCAAGGCACCAACTCTGTGAGATAAATAAAGAAAATAAAAAACAGCAAATACATGTAACAACAATATACACATACACAATATTAAAAAAAAAAAAAAAAATACACATTTATGTACTTCATTAAAGAGAAAGAAAGAAATAACAAAAAATAATGACACAAGTGTGCGAATTCGAAGACAAGTTGTCGTACGAGTTGTCGAAATGAACAAAAAACCTGTTTAAGTTCCTTTCGGCTCTTCTATCGCGCCCTCTCACAGTCACATATCTATTATAATAATAAATGAATATTATAATATCCCGAGAAGTTCGAAGACAATTTTACGATATTAAATTAAAGGGAAAAATTCATGGTGACCTTTTTCTCTCGGCTCGATTCCTTGTGAACGAAAATCCACCAAAATTATAAACTTTGTATTCACATTTATCAACAGTTTTATACACAGGAATATCCATAACCTATAAAGTTCTTAAGATTCGTAAAAAAAAAAAAAAAAAAAAAAAAAACAAAAAGGAACGGAAGTTTGTCGTAATTAATAAATTCGTTTCCCATCAGAGAAACCATTAATCCTGTACGAAATTGGCGTGGAGAGATCATCGCGACTCGACGTGGTGTCTCGATCGAGTCCGATTATAGTTTCGAAACACACGCCAATATATTTTTTTACACGATATTTATCGAAAAATAAAAATAAAATATTCATTAAAAATTTACAATTAATATTTTGCAACATTTATCAAATTTTTCTTCCAGTAAAATAGGACTTAAAAAAATTGCTTCATGCACCTGTATAAAGCATTTTTTTTCACATGGAAAACTTTCATTATATTTTTAACGCTGTGGGTTACGTTGGAAAAAAAAAAAAAAAAAACAAAAAAAAAAACATCTGCACACTGCAGGACTCCGATCTCTCGATTTCTCGACACATCGATCTTGATCGTCTCCCGGTTGGTATCATATCGTTCCAGTTGTCGGCTCGATAATTCATAATTGTAATTGATCGATCGTAATATAGAAAAAGTTTAAGAGAGACTATAAAGAAAATAGCAACTGATAAATACGTATATATTTTCAATAAACCTCAATCATTTATTTCATTTATCGCTTTTTGAGGTCTGGCCTATATATATATCGTGCATATATACAAATATATAAATATATATAAATAGATATATAACGTAATTGGTCAGACGAAAAGAATTCAAAGGATTCGGCTCGATCGCAACAATCTCAGCACCACGAATTCGTGCGTGTCTTACAAAGACACTCGCTTCTGTATACTTTGTTACATTGAATATAAAATATATATATATATCTATATATATATACAAATAGATCCTTAAATCTCACGCATACTTGAGAACGATCGCGTCGTTAAAGAAAGATCGGATCGAAACGAAGAGGATCGTGAAGAAGCGAAGATCTAAGGAATTTGCAAACGAGAGAAAGAAAGAGAAACTTTTAGTTTGGGATTCTCAGGAGCCAAGAGAAGTAAAAGTTTGCGAAGAGGGTTGGCAAGGATGAGGGGTGTTCACGAGGGGGATCGAGCTGGTTCTACGGTGAGAATGTATGGAGTGCGAGATCGCGTCGCGTCTCTTCTCCTCTTTTACTTGGCTGATCTCGCCGTTGACTAAGCCGCAGGTCAATCTCACCTCTTTCTTTATATATCTATGTCTTTTATCCCAGTCGATTTAAGAGAATAAGAGAGAGAGAGAGAGAGAGAGGTTGAGAATTCTCAAAAGATCGAGAGAGACAATTAATAAATCCATTTGGAACGAGGCAAGAATGAATAGACGTGGCCAACTAAATAATCAAATAAATATAAACCCAAAAGAGAAAGAGATGAAAAATAGAGATCTCTATAATTAATTGCATTTATCAGAGAGCTCCGGTAGTCGATGAAGAAACTTATAAAGCCGCGTTAACTCGCATATAATCAACATTTTCGGGAGTTAACTTCAAAAGCTTTGAACTCTGAATAAATCTCCCAATTATTTCCCACAAAATATCTTATCTTCAATGCTGTTGAATGTTCAAAGTTCCGCTCAAAAGTCATTCCGCCACCCTCTCACATTCCAGAATTTTTATTCAACTTAAAGTCACTCTAATATTCATGAGATCCAAACACATCCTCGAGCTTTACGGTCAACCCCATATTTTACACATCACTTTTAAATCTTACGAAAAACATTTTCTTCGCCACTGATCAATGTTTATAGATTTCACATCGAAACTTTCACAGCTGAGAAAACATACGTAATAATTTTTTCTCATGAAACTTAAAAAAAAAAAAAAAAAAAAACGATCCAAAAAATGATCAGCTTCGAGATGATGTTTCTGGACATTTTCTTCCGCATTAAAAATAACAATTATGACTGCATTTTTCCGATGAAAATCCGACATTATTTCGCGTCTGTATCGTACTGTTTTAAATAGTCAAAAATTCTCCGAGAGAAAGAGAGAGAAAAAAGAGTTATCGAAAAAAAAGATATTTGGAGTTTCGCAGGATCGTCCGCTGTCGTGGTCCAGGTCCGACGAGGACGAAACAAACGGTCAAGGAGTTCGCGACCACTGCAAAAGATCAAGCGAAAAGAATTGAGACTCTCTCTCTCTCTCTCTCTCTTTCTCTCTCTCTTGAAGGGACTTGCGGTCAGAAAAATCAGAAGCAGAAAAGAGGAACGCGAGATCCAAACTTTTACGAGTCCGATCGGGGCCTAATTATTAGGCCGCCGAATGAGAGAACCTCTTTTATGGTTTCCTTTCGTGTGTGTCTTATATGTGTCCTACAAGTACATATACACATGAAAATATACGTATATATCGTGTTTGAATACCGGTTTTTCGATCGCGAGAGATTCAGCATACACTTTGCTTGGCTTTAAAGAATTTACTTTTATGTATATTATATATATATATATATTTATATATATAAATATATATATAGCGTGTTTTATATACACAGGTGGTGCTCTCGTGCTCAAAGATTCTCTCTTTCTTTCTATTTTACTTTATTTTTCTCGCAAATACCTCTCTCACCCGCCAGTCTTACACGAGACACCTTTTACGAAATAAGCCGCCCTCGAATCACGTACAGCATCTGTGCTCACCCACCAACCTCCTGCTTCCATCGCATCCTCACACCGCATGTCATCTCTCTCCCTCTTTATTTTTATCTTTCTCTCGTTTCCCCCGATGTCATTACGCCTTCTCGCGCTTGCCTGAATTCTTCTATATATTCGGCCATTTCCACGAATCGTAAAAATCATCTGCACATCACTAAGTTCACAAAGTGAGATAATATACATTCAAATATATGGTTATGTGTATTTATATAGACGGGCTATGGCTTTTCACGATAAAAACAGTTAACGATGATAAAAAAAAAAAAAATCTCTCACTAAATCGACCTCGATTTAATCAAATTTTTATTGCTATTTAATCGACCATACTCGTGATTATTTTTCACGTTTGTTCCAATGTGTTTTTTTGTCTCAATTTTTGAGAGAATTTGTATTATTTTTATACGCTCTTACGACGATTTTTTAGATATTTTTTTAATTTTTAAAATTTATGTGTTTTCGAGGCTTTTTTTTTAATTTATTTTGGAGCAATTAAAATCGAACCAGATCTTGTTGTATAAATAATTAAGATTTTTTGTAAATTCTGACTTTTGGTAGAGGATTCAAATCGAGTTCGGATTTTTTTATCGAAATATTTGAATCTTTGCATCGGTCGATCATGAGAATCTCCTCAGAGTCTTGAATCTGTTTTTATTTTATTTATATTTTTTATTTTCTGGTATTTTCTTCTCTCTCCTATTGGGATCAACTTGAAAGGCGCCCTGAAGCCAATATTATTGGGTAAGAATCCTCGACCCAAAGGCTCTCGATGGACAGCAGGAAAAAAATATTTATATATATAGATACACGAATCGTTTCATGTCGAATAAACAGACAATTATTCATTATTTAAAAAAATAATTTTATCATTTAATTCACTTGAAATAATTCGATGTATTTGAAAAATTGAAGAAAGTTTATATCCGAATGATTGACTTGTTCGTCAAATACGTTTTTTTCATGTTATATTTTAATTCTTGTCTAATTAATCAATCGAAAATTTAATTAAATCATTTTATCAATGGAATTCATTGAAATAATTAATCGAATGTTACGCAGCAATTAATTATGAGCCTTTATAATTTAAAAAAATTAATTTTTTTTTTTTTTTAAACATGAAGTCGTAAGATTAACGACTCTTTTTAATTTTATTATTTTACATGAAATTTCCTATACGTCTTACTACAGTAGGTACAGCTCGATCTCAGGTGGTTGTTGCGCTCTGCTGCTGTTGGCCAGGGGTTACGACCCGATCATGGGCCTGCTCGCTCGCAAATGAGAAAGAGAGAAAGAGAGAGACAGAGAGAAAAGGAGACTGAGAAAGAAAAGAGAGATTCAGAATGGCGAGAATGAATAGTGAGAGACGGAGAGAGAGAGAGAGAGAGAGAGAGAGAGAGAGAGAGAAAGAGGAACAACGAGATCTCGATTTCGAAAGGAGCCGATCAGTTTGCCGAGTATCCCTTGTTGGATCGAGCCACGTAGTGGCCAGAAATGTTCAACTCCTCTCCCGATCGTCTCGCCCTGCTGCGAGCTCTCGTTTCGAAATTATTAAAGTTATGAACCGAGGAGACCAATGCATACGAACGAGTGTGAGTAAGAGAAAGAAAGAGAAAGAGAGAGAGAGAGAGAGAAAGACAAAAAAAGGAGGAACGAGGACCAAAAGCGTGAGAGACTTTATTGCGACGAGAGAAAGAAGGAAAGTGTTATATATGTGGCTCAAACTTTTGGGTCGTGTTCGTCGTGTCCTGAGTGCAAATAGCTTTTATTATCTTCAGTAACGAATATCCGATCGCCTCTCAAACGAGAATACAATTTTGTAATATCTCTCGACGCCGGCTATTCAACCAGCGAGTATTAAATCGATGAAACCAATGATTGTTTTTTTTTTTTCGTCTCTTATTTTTATCACGATTCCTTTCCCCCCTTCCTGCGCCGCACCCCAAAACAAAAAGAATTATCGAATTTATGCCAAACTGTCGAGACGTGACTTCGTAGTGATAATTATTACATCATTTATTCATTTTATTCGTTCGATTCTTAACGAACTTTGAAATTCACGTTACAAATTGCATCGTCATCGAGGAGGATTGAAATTTTTTATTCAATTTTTTTTGTTTTCTGATAATAAATCAATTAATATTATTGAATTCACAAATTTGAATTGTTTGAGTATTTTTTTTTATGTTATTTTATAAAATATTGATTGATACACAAGTCGAAAATTGTGACATCGATAAATAAATTAATATTTATGCACCAGGCGACAAATAGAGAAATTTTTTTCTCGTTTCTGGTACAGTGTGTAACGGAACTGCTTGGCAGCTTCTTCAGGAAATCGTTGTTTTTTTATATATATATAGGAAGATGTTGCAAGTTCGCGAGGCAAGTAACTCCTTTGGATCCTCGACGGGAGCCCCCGATCGCCTCCGGGGTCTTCCTCTTTATATCCACTGCACAACACGCTCTGAACTTCTCGTTCCTCTTTCGCGCTCTCTTCTGTTTTTCTTTCTTTCTCTCTTATTCGTAAGTACAGCAGCGCTCGGTAATTGGTATCGTAAAACTTAAAAGAGGCTGCAAAGAGCCATGTGAAACGGGACACACCGGGAGCGAAGTGAAATGATGATTTCGTGTGGATGCATTTTTATGCATCTTCTCACTCCTTGACTCGCGCGCTCTCGATCACTTGGCTCTTCGCTTTATTCGTCTCGATAAATTCCTAACATTCTTTTGCAGTATGAGACTTTTTTATTTTTCTAGATTTTTCCACGATTCAGAAACATTCCATGATTAAAAAAGTCACTTTCGATCTATTTGGAGTAAATGACAAAAAAAAGAGATCTTAAGTAACAAAAATCTTATTTTTTTCACTTAGAAATCCACGACAGACAACTTTCCTTTGAATCCTTGATAATTAATCCTTTTTTTCGATGTTTTAACATTTTTCAAAGTTGATAAACATTGTTAGAACTTTGACAATATATTAATAGACATTATTTTACGAATGGAAATGAAGGGAGAGACAAATATTCGCGACAACCTTCAAAACACTTCTCTGTCGACTATTTTTTCTTACCTTTTTCTTTCTCTCCTCTTTCGTATAAGACCATCACTGAAGTCTCATCTCTCGCGTGCTTATTTTTCTTTCTCTTTTCTCTTTTCTCCTCTTCGTCTTCTTCTTCTTTTGATTTCTCTCTCTCTCTCTTTCTCTTTCTCTTCATGTGTTTATCTCTTTTGCTCTTGCAAGTAAATTGAGCTCGTTCTCTGGCCAAGAGTCATCGAGGAGACGAGGATGCCGTGTATGTACCTGTCCACCTCGAAACTGTGTTATACCTTCTGCAGCATGCATACAAGTTGCACTCTTGGTGCATCTTATATACATATATATATATATTTATCTTATATCTACACTAGAATCGTAAAGGTAGGCTTTACGAGCCGCCTCAGAGAAATTAATACACGTGTCTTGCATTCTCGAATTCGTTGCCAATATATCCTCACTTACATATAAATATAACAACGGTGGACTAAAAAATTATCATTTTTTTGCCTCCAAAACCAACGACGTTAGTCGATAATCATTCAAAAAAAATCTTTTTTCTAACCCAAACAAACTTTACGTCAGAAATGCATTGAAATATTCTCTTCTATAAATTTAATTTCTTCTTTTTGTATACAAAATACGAACAAATTCTGATTCACGAGTTACGAACCAAACATATTGATTTTTATCTAAAACGATTTGAAAAAGTGTCAAAATGAGACTCGTATCGCTTGGGCAATTTTTTTTTCTTTTTTTTTGCAGCCTGCAGTTCGAGGACATTAATTTTTTCTCTGGGATAATTCAATTGAAAAAAAATTGCAATTGTTTTGCGAAAATACCTAAACAAACCCAAACAAATATTAATTTTCATCTAAAATGCTTCGAAAAAATGTCAAAATGAGACTCGTATCGCCCGAGCAATTTTTTTTCATTTTTTTTTACAGCCTACAGCTCGAGGACATTAGTTTTTTCTCTGGGGTTATTAAATTTTGAAAAAATCGCAATCAATTTTCGAAAATATAGCATTTCTGATTTCGTGGATCGAACTGGCCCCTAAAAATTCAATTTCAATTCACAAAATTAAAGGGAAAAAATGGTGGAAAGAATTGAGTCCTCAAAGTCACATTTTTTACTCTACTCTCGACTACTCTTTAATTTCTGTGAGAGATTTCGAAAAAAATGGTGTCAAAATCGTAGTATTTGACAATAGAAAAGTGTTGCAAGGCTCGCGTTGGATTTTTTCTAAATATTTGGCATCCAGCAACCACTGACGTAGCTTTTCATTCTAATTTATAAATATGTTTATGAAGTTACACGCTTGTAATATATAACCAGTAGTATCGAACAGATATGGATAGGAAGATCCGAATATAATGACGTGCCATACCCTGGCACTCGATATTTTTCCTCGTTTCTCGTACTTGGCTCCATTTATTTATTTTCTTTCTCTTGGTTTCTCAATCTGACTATCGTTACACGTCTATTCTATACGACGAGAGAGCGGATGCGAACTGAGAGATGGTATCGAGAGGGTGCCCCCCGTCGTGGACCATGATGTATCGATCTTGTACGCCCTTGCGAGGAGAACTCTCGCGAGATGAGACTGACCGCTTCTCGCAACCCCATAAGCCCGAACCTTTCTCGGCCATACCATATGAGGCATTCCACTCGAATTCGATAGGCTCATAACTCTAATTATTTTCAAAACTTCACCTCAGCCGCATAAAGAATTAGCCAATAAGAATGTCTGTTGCGTTATATTTTTTTTCTCTACTCTTATCCTTGTCTAAACCCTTTAAAAATTTTTAAGATCATGGCCACGTGGTTTTTACTCAAATTTGAAACGTTCATTTGAATTTTTTTTTTCAACTTTTTACTTCAACATTATTTTCCATAGTTGCAAAGATTCCAGTAATTATAAAAATGTTAAAATTGGAAAAAGTTCGATTTTGACGTTTCGCAAATGTCATTATTGACATTTTCATTAATTTATTGTTAAAATATATATTTTTCTAGAATTATCTCAATACTGTTAGGATAATTGCAAGAAAACAGGGTGTGATTATAATTATTTTTGGTTCTTTTCATATCTTTCGAATCTTCACGATTTCTGTTTTACTGGACGAACTTTATCGGGGCGTAACTTCCGGCATCAGGACACCCACGGACTCTGTAATAATTCCTTACTGGAAAATACTCGAGCGTGCTCTCCAGTTCGTTTATTGCACTCTACGAGAAAGCCCTATGTATTCTATACATGAATCCATGAACGTATATAATACGAACAGCGTCTCGACTGGTTCTAGTACCAAGTTCAAGAGTCCTGCGGTTCGATTCGCCATTATTCGTCTATATATGTAGTTTTATGGTGTGTATATCCATAGGAAATTCTGGATCAGACTCTTCATAACGATGTATAGTTTCAAATAAAATTCTACAACATTTTTTAAATCCTTAGATTACATTAATTGACTTAAATTTATGCGATTAGACGTTTCTTCATTGCACTTTTTATTGCATTCCAAAATCAAATTATTCATCAAATTTAAATAAAAAAAGTAATTGCTATCAAAAAACTTCATTTTGTATCAATATTTTTCGTTCATATTCTCATTAAAAAAAAACTAAAACGTCGCCATTAAGAACTTTGTATACGAATGTCAAGCAAAAACTTTGTACCGATGTATTAATTTTTTATTGAAATTTTCATTATAAATATTCAGGAAATAAATGGTGAAAAAATCAAATAAAATAAAATCAAATGATAGAAAATAGTAAAAAATACATTTTTTCATTAAAGTTTATTGAATAAAACGATTGCTTCAGTTCTTTGCTTTACGATCTTTAAACAATCAATTTGATGATTCAAATAAATCGATTTTCCTGTAACAATGAAACTCAGTTTGACATTGAAAATTGAATGAATTGACTGAATTACAAAAATGGTAAGTTTCAGACGAGTATCCCTGTATGTAAACATATATTTATATACGATATTTGTAAAGTAGTTTTGAAACGTGAAGCCTCTTCTACTTCGCGAGTGAAATAAGAGTCATACCTTTTATATATATATGCAAAGTGCAGTGGTATAGTACGAGTTGAGGGTCACGCATGGTCGGCCTCACTAATGGCACGCTAATAGCCCCGTTTCTCCTACTTTTAATTTATTGCTCGATGAGACTCCGTACCCCTCCTGTTTGCGATACTGCTCTCGTACACACGATGATTACATTCCGCGTTTTAACGTTCCCGTGTTCCTCGTCGTTCTATTCTCTTTCTGACACTATTTTTTTTTTTTTTTTTCATTTTTTTTTTTTATTTTTGTAAATAACTCTTCGAACAGGAGGTCCTTCTCGTCTCTTTTCAAATCCCATGCGTAAACGTACGTGCATATAAATATGTAGAGACATTTATTCATGGGATTTCCATATGAGACTATACGCGACTCGATGGATTTGTCATGGAATCGAACGATCCTTATGATTGCCATTTTCTCCTTTATCCACAATTCCCTCGATCGTACAAGACCAGATTTACGATTATTATTTGCCATTTATTGTACGATTATTAACGATAAATTTTATTATCATTATTTGACATTTATTCATATGTTGTTTTTATCGATTTGAATTATCATTATTATTTTCCAATAAATAATTTTACGAGATAAAGTAATTTACGATTTTTCATTGTCATTAATTGTGACAAATAATATACAGTTTACATTTTCATTGATGAAAATCAACAAAGTTTGCAATTGCAATTCTTTTGATTGGTCAAAAATTACAAGGACATTAGGCTTTATAATATTTATTAATAAAATCAACTCCGGAATTGATTATTTCCTTTAGGAGAATAATTTAGATTTTCCGTTCGCGGAGGACCTTAATTTTTGGACAATTAAGCAGAGAACGCAATATCGCAGATTAAGTAGACTGGATCTTGAAGAAAAAAAATGACAACACCATTTATTGGTTCCCACGATAAAGAAACATCAAAACTTTGACTCCATTGGGTGCTGAATTCGAAATTTTTTAAATATTTTTTCGGTGAGTCACAGAGTCGACAATTGCGCTGTCAAAAATCATTTTGTAGGGAGAAACTGCAATCAGTATTTTTCAATAAATAAAACAATGAAACCTGAGAAAAAAAGCTAATAAAGTGCAAAGTAACTTTTCGTCGATTTGTCATTAAAAAAATGAAACCTTCAGTGTTGTTTGTAAAATATTCGAGTTCGTGCGAAAAAAGTTGTAATTACAAAACAAAAATGATCAGGAAATGATTGATTTTGTTATAAACATTTTTTTGACGTTTGTAAATATAAAAAAAAATCGATGGCTTTCTTTGCAATATTTCTCACGTGTTTAACCCGCAAATCTATTGACTTCCGATCTTTTAATTCACTCTTTTTTTCTCCATAACGACAGTTCCTTTAATCCCAAGTCCCAAAGCGTTGTAACCGATTTTATACGAATGTAGAAACGGACGGATGATGTCCGAGCATGTCCGTTTGTCCATCTGGACATCGAGAACCGATCGCGATCCTCGTTACACTCTGCCGGTACATAAAATGTCCACGTCCGTTCGGGTGTCCATTTCCTCCCCACGTTGGTTTCTCTCACTAATTTTTTTCTTTGTTGCTTCTTCACTCATCCTTTTCACGTTCTCTTGACGCGAGATGTCCGAGTACCGATCTTTTTTTGCCGCTCACCTCCCGACTTTTATTCTTATCCCTCCGTGAAACTAACTCGAGTTTCTCGCGCCCGATCATTCGCCGTAACTTGACGACTCTTTGCAATCTTTGCACACCGACTTCTTCTTCTTTTTCTTCTTTTCATCCTTTTTCTTCTTTTTCTTCTCGTCTATTCCTTACGAAACGATTCAATCTCTCATTCACGCGAAACGACACGAGAACTTCTCTCGCTTCTACATTTTGCCGCTCCTGTTTGCCGATCTTATCGACATCCTTTTCTACTTCCTGCGTGCAATATTCAATCACGAAAACAACGTTTTTGGAAGATCCTTCTCTTTTTTTTCTCTTAAGGGTCATTAATCGTAATATGGAAACTTTCGGGGTTGAAATTGCCGTGATTTTAACTGTGAACACACAAAATTTATGTTTTCATAATAATCTGAAAAAAAATTAAGTCTCCAAGGCTCGAATTCTAACGTCACTTTTATCCAGTCTCCATTATTTTATCGTAAATTGATTCCGCTCTGTAAATTAAATCTCCATGAATGTAAATTTTCAAAAAAAATTCCCATTTTTCCAATGTCTGTTTGTCTGAAAACAGTTTCAAACAGTAAACTCTTGAAATTTTTTCTCCCAGTTTCAGGACAATAGAGTACAAATGATCTATAAAAATGTCATTGACTTGGTACCATTTTTAATAAACATCCCGAACATTTCTGAACCAAACAGATCGTGAACCACAAGTTCCTTGAATTCTAATCGAAAATGCGATAATTTAATGATAATTTTCAAGAGAATTTTTTGTTTCATGAATCCAACGATTGGTACGACGAATAAGTCATTGAATAAAAATCATTTTTCCGCGGTATTCAATGACGAAAGAGTTGCAAAAATCGTAGAAATAAGAGGCTGGATTTCGAAGGAACGAATTCGGTATTTGGCTGATTAAAAAGTTATTCACGAGTCGGTGAAAATCGATGACTGCAGGAAAATGGGTGAGAGAAAAATGGCGTGGCGATTTATTGGATTATTGGCTAGTTCTTAGGCTACGAGGGCAAAAGTAAGACGAGCAGAGAGAAGAAGAGAGACAGAAAGAGAGGAAGGGCGTGCGCGAAGCGCTTAATCGCTGGTTTTACGCTTTTTA
Organism: Campoletis raptor; assembly: GCA_948107755.1. Classification (NCBI taxonomy): domain Eukaryota; kingdom Metazoa; phylum Arthropoda; class Insecta; order Hymenoptera; family Ichneumonidae; genus Campoletis; species Campoletis raptor. The sequence continues at coordinate 20,883,427 of OX403624.1, forward strand.
TACCGTGGCGCTTGCCCCAGCCCAGGTTACCGAGCCTTCTTTCGCCTGGCGATCATTTTCCCACAGAACCCTGCGGCTGTTGCAGCCGCTGGGATCTCTTCTCTCTTTCTCTCTTTTTATCGTTCTCTGGCGGTTTTATCGAGCTATAGGTACATGTAATAAGTGTATATATATACCTGGTGTCCCAGAATCGAGAATAAGTATCGTGGAATCGAATTGACGATAAAATTCCAAGTAAAAAACTCTTTGGGAGTTTTTCGATCGAACGACAACTTCAAGAGTTATTTGAGTTTGTAATTTGACCAATGAGAGGCTCGCGTAGGACTTGGTGGACTTAGTGGGCGTTGCCTGAATGTAAAAACGTCTACAACGCAGCTCAAGTGCTCTGTTCGCAGGCCGCTGATTGGCCAAACTTCGATGATCAATAACTCTGCAACGTTAAGTGTCACGAAAACAGTTCCAAGTACTTTTCGTCTCGAAATTTCATCCTCTAAGTAGATTTCGAGTATCGACCTTCAATTGACCGACACCCTGTGATAAAAGGTGGATACTACGCTATAAAATATAGATCTCTATTAATCGTAAAGCTCTGGGAGGAGGCAAACTTGTTATAAAGTCAAATGACGTCACTAAGGACTTAGAAATATCTCGCCTGCTGGTACAGATCTCGTTCCGCATTTCGTGATCGTGTCCCCTCCCTTTATTTATCTCCCTAAGAGAAGAGACTCTGATTGGCAAAGAGATTGTAGACATTAATCTCTCACTCGATTTCGATAATTACCAATTATCCTCTTCGATAATGATGACTAATTACGTAGATTATTATTGTTATCGATAATGACGATAATTTCGATAAATAACTGGGTCCGAGTAACAGTCTGTTGAAAACTGTTTTTACTCCAGTTTTTTTTAAACTTATAAATTATACTTTTGGTGCTCAATCAGTTTACAGAAATCCGGAGAAAATTTTGAACCCAATGAACCAATGAATTATTTTGAAAATTTATGCAATCAATTATTTATATAAAAATGGAATAAAAATTTGAAAAAAATTTGAAAATTACTTGCGACCGTGTTTTGCAACCTGGCCGAAAGATCTCGATTACGAATCCTCTCAATTTCTCGACACGGGTGTTACTCATACGATATCCCTAGCGCCTGCAACATTATATACATGCAACTTTGCCAGAACCCATAAAACATAGAATTCATATATCTATATGTATTGTAGAAATGCGATGTTATCGCAGGGTTGGAGGAGGTTCCGCGTAATCTATCCAATTATCGTCCGATCGGAAAGGAGCAGAGAGGTCCATGGAGCACAGCATCCTTGCCTCTGAGACGCCACTTTGGTATAAGATACAATAACACTGGTCTGTAGTTCCCGAAGGATCTTTCAATGATGTTATGTTTCTAAGATTAGCCTTTTCGATGTTTCCTACTTTTCTAAGATCCCTATTTTGCTGAGACAAATCAAATGACATTGTAGAATGAAAATAGAATAAACATTGACGTTTCTATTTCGAAGAAAATATTTTATCAGCCAAATCTTAGACATCCAGAGGCACAAAATTGTGCCAAATTGGAATATTTATCAAAAATTGCAAAAAAAAAAAAATCATTACTTGGTGTATTTTTTTTTCTCATCTTACAGATATTAAATAATATGACAAGCAATTTCTCAACAAATTTATAATTAATCGATAAAAAAAATACTGAAAAATCGGGACATCGAGATAAAACCTCGGCAGGAGGGTCGAAAAAGAGTGCAAAATGAGTGAACCTCGTCGTAACCTCCTCGGCCCTGGACCTTTATTGTATTTCGTATTAAATAATTAATTGGTTTCTCAATTTTAAAAAACTCTGTAACAGGAACATTTCAATATTATGGAAATTCGATAACACTTTTTTCAAATTTATGAAATTTTATGAAAATTTTTTAGAAGTGAATAATATTAATAATGGGAGGGAAAAAAAGTGAATTTTTGTTGTATTTGCCTAATTGCCTTAAGATACGGTGTGATTGAGGAGAGGCTTTGCCCAGCACACCAGGTTTAGCGTCAGGGTTCCAAGCCAAGGAAAACAAGCAAGGAGGGCGAGAGAGGGGGAAAAAACGACAAAGAGAGAGAGAGAGAGAGAGAGTAAGAAGAACGCGAAGATCTTGAGAAAGAGGTAGTTTCATGATTCCTCTCGTTCTTTCTTTCTCCTTCTCGATAGCAAATACAGGAGGCGTCTCTCGCTGCTGGGCGCGGGTATAAGGCCCCGAGGGCCGTTCTCGGTGATGGCCACGGGAGAAACGCCGTCGGGGCTTTCACCGTGGCTGCCTTTAAAGTTAGGTACATCAGGCTATTGCGACGATGCGGTTGCTGCTGCTGCCGCCTGTTGGCTGCTGCGAAAGATCCCGCGGGCTCCCTCTACGGGGGCCTTATACCTCCATCTTTTCTCTGCTTCTTCGGGGCTCCGGGGCTCTGTTGCACGAGACTTGCGGGTCGCGACCTTAGCTTGGTCCACTCCCTCGCGCTTGCCTTTCGTGCCTCCGTTTTCTTCTTCTTCTCAATTTTTTTCTTCTCCACACTTTTCTCTCTTTTCTTCTTGTACTTCATTCTCTGTCCGTCTATTATCTTTCTCTCTCTCTTTTTTCTCTTATACTTCTTTCTCTCTATATTTCTCTTCCTTTCTTCATTCTCTTTTCTTATTCTTTCTCTTCATCTCGTCGTCCTCGGTACCAACATGTTTCATCTTCTTTTTTTCTTCATCTTCCTACAAAAGTCTCTCCTTCTTCTCTTCATCCTTTTTGGTCTCTTGAAATATCTTCTCGTCTCTCGATTGCTCATCCGCTCACTCTCACTCTCTTGTCCTTTCTCTCTTTCTCTCTCTTTTTATCGTCCTCGGTGCACAGGTTTCACCTAAGCCCTCCTTGTTGCCCCCGACCATAAGAGCGTGTGTACGATGGACGGACGGACACTCGCCTGTCCATTCGCCCATCCGTCCAGCTGATCACAATCCTCGTTACACTCCGCTCTTGTATATAATCCCGCCATGTCTCTTCGGCTGCTCGTTTTTGGTTTTTTTTCTTTTCATTTCTTTTCTCTCTCCCTCTCTATTTCTTTTCCTCTTTTACTTTTTGTTTAATCAGTTCTTTTTCAGGTTCCCGCGACGCGGGAAATACTCACCTTCTCGGTTTACAGAGACCGAAGTCCAGAGACACCGCGTATACCGATCCCGATAAGTATTTACCGGTCACCTCGCGACTCCACTCGCGTCTCCCTGCGCGCGAAATTGAGCGGATTTCTCTTTCTTTTTCTTCCCTTTTCCGGCCAGCTCTCTTCCACTCTTTTTCTCCATCATTTGCTCCTTCACTAGCTCCTCTAGCCATTCTCGCAAAATGCTAACTGCCCTCTTCCCTTTTCCGTAAGAAACGATTCAATCTCTTCGCGCTCGCGCGAGCGAATACGCGACACTCGCTTCGACACTTTTGCACTGATCGCTATAACCGATTCCCTTCGTGTTTTCGTCTTTTTTTTACACAAAACGATGTAGGAATATGGGAACGGAACAAATGTGAAACATTATTTATTTCACACGAACCATTTTGACTGTCAGAACGACTTCATTGCTTTTCAAGATCCTTCGTTTGAGCCAATAACGAAAACTTTTTGTAATCACATCCAAAAATTCTACTTAAATCACATAATTATTTGTATACGATAATTTGTATACGATAATCCTGTTAACTCGTAACTTGCTACGCGAAAAGTAACGATAAAATAATTAGATAAAAATCGAGGTTTATTATTATATCTATTTGCCTGATTCGCGAGATAAAAAATTTGTAAAAAAAAATCGCGTTACCTCGCGCTAGTTGATGAGAAAATAGCGATGCCTCTTTTTTTTTTTACAGCAAGCTGTGAGTAATAACGAGACGCGCACTAACATCATCACCCGCCACAAATCTGAGGAATAAAAAGAGAGAAAGAGAGAGAGAGAAATGAATATACAGTCAATAGATCTATCGAAGTTGTGCGATCGTGTGTGCCTCGCGGCTCGTACCCCACATTCGCGCCTTACCGTATACAAAGCCATTCAAAAGTTGAATCAAGTCATCTTCGCAATAGTTTTACTTCACAAAAAACTCCAGAGAAAAGTTCTCAGTCATTTTTCTTTCCATCGAACGGTCAATGAGATATTTATATCGATTCGTTGTACAGCGAATTCTGAGGACCGATAAGAATAATTTGACAAGACAAATAAACGGAAGCGATAACCCTTCAGCCCTTCCGTTTTTTATACCTTGAGGTTCTACACCTGCGACGACCATATCACGATGCACCGGATTTCCAAATAATTAAAATCTCGTCAAAAGCATTGAAAAAAAAAAAAAAAACGTAAAAGGACTTTATTCCTTGCAATTTTACGTGCTATTTTCCTACAAGTTTTTGAAGCCATTTTTGCTCCTGCCTGTATAAATATACTTATATATTTATATTTTTTTTATGGGGTTTAGTAGAACACTATAAATGATGTATATATTTATACATAAAAGTAATAATATACTGGTTGTTGTGTATATATGTGTACAAGTACGTAAAGCCCCCAGTTACGCTCTCGATTTAATAATATCGTGACTAACCATTATTAACTCTCGTCCCATAGCCCCGAGTGGGGCTCGTGGAGATCACGGGCTCTTCTTAGAGCAAAAACAGTACACATATCTACGAATATATATGGCAAATGTTGTTGTAAATACGTGCAAATTTCGTGTAACCCTTTGAGACACCTTGGGACATACGTTGTCCCACTTATTTTTATTTTATTTTTTTGCAGTTTTTTGGTTTGACATAGTCCTCGAGACATTCATCAGTACAAAAAAAAAAAAAAAGACAGTCATTATTGTCGTTAATTCCACAAAAAACCACGTTAAATACTTCCATTTCGTACTTTTCCATGAAACCATTTATTTTCTTCTAAAATACTATGAGCTTCGGAGTGCCGATTTTTTCACAAACTCAATACACTCCCATGAATGGAACAGAATTTTTTCAGCATTTTTCGCGGCGCAGTTTTCGTTGAAAAAAAATAATTTTTGAATTCCTAATTCAAAAGAATTATAAAATAGTGTGGAATTATAAAATACTCAGAGAGTTAATCAATTCGTCATTTAAATTTTCAATGAACGAACCAAGACTTGAAAACTTTAACGAAAAGATAAAAGTTCATTTGCATCTATGTTCGCAGCACTCACCGATCATATTTTCTCCTAATAAAACGATTCGTATTCACGGAAGAAAAATGTTTATGACGTTTTGGTTAATTGCGGAGTCGTTGGATTCGCTGAATAGTTTAAAAATCGAATTGTAGGCTAATTACAAGATGATTCTTCGATTGAGTATAAAATAATCACGATTGGTTGAGTAATTGCTGAGAATTGATTAAATCAGTTGATCCAAACGATTAATTTATCGATCAATGTATTTTTCAACTCACAGCCAACTCGAGACTTCATTCTCAACTACACTTTCCAGTCAATATTGGAATCGTGAAATATCTGAATTTTTTTTTCGTTACCTAAGACTTTGGTCACTGTGCAAATGAAGTTCTGAACGGAATTCGGGATCTACGACGCATGCGCAGTGGCATCAAACAACAGTGGCAATATAATGGAAAAAAAGAAGAACGCGAGGTCGATCGTGTGACCGGATGCGTCGCAGGCGTCACTGATCTGGCTGTTGGAAAATTATTTGTGTGTCGTTGAAAAGCATCAGGGAGATTATAATAAATACGTACGTGAATAAAAATCCAGCGATGGAAAAGTTTTTTTTCTTCCCTCAAGATCTCACTAAATCATACAATTTCTCGAGTCTCGTACGAAATGCAGGAAACTTGTAGTTTTCTCAGCAACGAAAAAGAGCGAAAGAGAGACAGTGCGATAATTCACATTTCTTGCTGCGTATACGGAAAGCCAGAGGTCCGCGGTTTCTGAGACACCAAACAGGAGAAGTAGCAAAAGAAGCTAAGAAAACATACATATATATACGTATACATCGCCCTTATAAGAAGATAAGTATCTTATAGTTATCATCCGTGAGTGCTCACGCATCTCGTTCAACCCCGTGTCTTATTTTATACTCTCAGACCCATATTTGTGTTGCTCTCGCGGTCCATGCTCTCATTAATAAGTATACAGCGTAATTCGTAATAAGAATCGTGTACCATACAGTAGTACATGCGGAATATATTTAATACACACACATATATATATATAAAGATATATTTATATATAGTGAGGTATATTTCGTGCTATTCGTGAGGTTGAAAAGCAAAATGTATGCGTGGATGTTCAAGTATGTATAAAATTATACATACAATGCGTGGCCATCATAATTTTTGTTGAATTCCGGCGCCTGTATAGCTTTTTCGCATTAAAACAAATTATATAAAAAATGATTTTTTTTTTCAAATTATTTAAAGTCATAAATATTTGTTTATTTTTAATCTGAAATCGGTGCTTTTCTTTTAGGGAAATTCGTAGCAAAGTGCATCTTGATGCAATTTTTATTTAAGGAAATTTGGTCGTTTCATAAAATTTTTAATCTGAAATCGGTGCTTTTCTTTTAGTGAAATTCATAGCAAAGTGCATCTTGATGCAATTTTTATTTAAGGAAATTTGGTCGTTTCATAAAAATTGGAGAAAGATTTTAATGAAACTTTTCGAACGAAAGATTGCAGGATATAAAAATGATTGCAAGAGTATTAAGATGGTCGAAAAATGTCGACGATAAGGCTCCGAAAAATAAATTTAGTTCCAAAGGAACAGAGAAATTGCTTTTCGAAATATTGAAGAAAATGTGTGTCGAGGTTTAAAGGGACTAGACGATGGAATTATGGGGAAAAAAATGCAACTTTAAAAAAAATACAAAAAGTTGGGATCATATGATGATCGTGTTTCTAACAGACATTAAGTTTTGGGAATGTCGATCTCTTAAAAACTCCTTAAAGTCAAAATCATCGTTGTTCAGATTATTTATAAATTCTCAAATTTATTTAATTCACGATTGATTAAAACCATTGAAATTTTTTTGTTTGAGTGCATTTTTGAGTTGCGAGTTAGGAAAAGATGCTGTCTGATGCTTTAGCAATGTGAGGAGAGCTGCAAGATTTGTTGGTCTCTCTTTATTTTTACGATATAGCTACGACTGACGGGTGTTAAGCACGAAGAAGGAGTCGAGCAACTGTTGAGGATGCGAGCTGAAGCATCTCTTCCTCCCGATGATACTCTTCCTCTCGGATAGCGAGCAATCTCCCTCTCTTTCTCTCTCTTTCTCTCGTTCTTTCTCTTTCTCTCTCCTTTTCTTAAGGTCCATGGAGAAGCACAGAGCGAGAAGTGGGTACCGCTATCGCCCTCTGACCTCGCTCCGAGAGCAAAGCCGTACAACCCAGCCGCTCTCGCGAACGAGGCCTTCCTACACTTCGCTATAGATATAAATGTGTATGTAGTTCTTTTTTTTCTCGTGTATACAATACCCGATGCTGAACGCGTTATGGTATCTCGATAATTTTCCGTTCTTGGCTCCGATGAGGACTTCTTCCTGGTTAGAGACTCTCTGTTCTCATTCCAAAGATTCAACCCCTCAATATAATGGCCAATCATCGTACCTGAGAAATTAATGATTCGATGTGAGCCATTAATTTAGGAAAAAGTATAGAATTTCTGTCTTTTTTTGCAAGTTACGTGCCTTATCGGAGACTTTTTTCTCTAGAAATCTAGTGATTTATTGTTTAGAGGTTTTAACAAGACTCCTTTACGAGTTTTAGTTTATCAGATGATGAAATACTGCAAAGCATTTAGGTCTGGAGTGATTCATCCATTTCAGAGTATTTCATTGAATTTGGAGTTGGTGAATCACATTCGAAGTAATTCGGACGAATACCGGGGTTTTTTTTCGACGCAAATTGACGCATTTTTTTTTCCGAGTCACGATGGTAGAAAAAATGTGTCTAATGAACTTTCGATGAAATTTTTCTAGAGAGAGATTGAAAAAAAAAAAGATCAGGACAAGAATAAAACGCTAAACGAATTCTTTTCTCTAACAAAAGTCGTGAAGAGAGTGAGAAAGGGAGACAGAGAAAGAAAGAACGTCCAGAAGAAGAGTCTCGTTCTCAAGGACGGCAAATTTGAAAGACGAGAAAGGAGTTCGCGTTACATGCATAACTACATATGCGGTACTTCTTACCTCGGAATCTTGCGTACTTCTGACCGAGGAAGGCAAATTATTCAAATTACAAATGAGGCGAAGGGGCTCCGAGGATTTCTCTTTCGCCATATTTTGTTTCTAGTTTATACGTAGAGTCGTGCGCGTATATAAGAATAACGAATGTACATTTTGTCCAGCTTATTTTCAATTTCCTGAAAGATTGAGGCATAAAAAAAATCTCGCGGTAGAATGTGGTACCAAACAAATTGATGGTGTAATACATTTTTTTCGGTGCTAAAAATAAGAAGAAGATGAAAAAAGGGTTGCGCCCTCTATGTATTTCGAAGGAACACTTTTGGAAACCACAAGCCGCGCATGGTTCCGATAATAATGCGTTATTGGGGCATTACTTTGGCCTTTGTTCCATTTTAGTTATATGAGCCGATGTGTACATATATACATATGTACGTTTTGACCATGAAAAGACATGGAGAATGAGAGAATATATGTAATAGTCCAGGGATGTTGGAAGGAAGAGGGGAAAAAAGTAAGGAGAGAGAAAGAGAGAGAAAGAGAGAAAAGGGAAGAAGAAGAAAGAGATATTACGGGTAGCGCGCGCGGCAGTTCGACCGGACGCGAGGGATCGGTTCGTTTTAATCGCTAATCACCAATTAACCGAGCGTCCCGCGTCCGAAACCCCCAGAAGCATTTTAACGAGCCGCCGTGTCGCCTCGCCTCGGAATTTAACTTGAGGCTTCCGAGCTTCGTGTGTATAGTCTTTGTATATCTCTTGGACTTGGTCCCCCCCTTGTCCCCCTTCAGGCTCTTTTCCTTTGGTCTAACCAGACGCGGTCACTCTTGGTCCACCTCACGTCGTTTTGATCCTACAGTTGTATTAGTCGTCGTTGTCGCTGGTGTGTTTCTTGGACATGTTAGAGCTCAGAGCCATCGTTTCTTCCCTCACTATATGAGCAATCCAATGGTGTGCGATTCTGCCTTCTTGTCCCACTTGGTCTGCCTATTATATACATGTATTATTGCCTCGTTGATAATGGGACGTTAGTGTGTGCACAAAATTCTACTGCGACGATTCTATCCACGAAATGTATTTGTGTGAAGGTTTATTCGAGAGAAAGCGCACCAATTAGCGCATATTTCGGCACAGTGTTGCCAGAGAAGGGTTGGGGTGAGAAGGGAAGCCCAGCGGACCCACCACGAGATACATCGAGATCCTGATTTCCAAGGGACACGCACAATCCTATCCTCCTTCCCCGCTCGATGTCCTCTTCTTCGCGAAATTGCTTTTTAACCTTGGTACCAAAATGGTTGACTTCAATGAAACAGAGTTCCGACTTGCGGAGTAAAAGATCGTGTGGTTAAGACTTTCAAACTGGGTTGCATCGTTATTCCAATGTAACGGAACTCTTTTTCGCGATACACGTATCCTCCAAATGGCACATATCGAATCGTTTGCCGGTGAGAGTTCGGCTTCGTGAGCCCCCACGAATCTTCTCAGGGCAACGTATCTTCAATAACCTGCTGACGTTGCGACGCTAGAAACTCCAAGATATAATGTATATATGTATATACATTCATGGATGTTGTACCTGCTCGCTCGTATCAACTCATGTGCCAGACTAAAGGGCCTAAAAGTACTTTAGACCACATCCTGAAACGAACAAGCTTCGACCTTTTGCTTACTAGCGAACCCATATGGTATAAACACATGTGGTGTATATATGGAGGACTCTCTCGGGATGGTTAGGAGATCGATAGCATCTACGTGCCACACGGCGAGATGCTGTGTACAGGAGGGATGCTTTTTCGTGAGAGATCTCGATCACGGATCCATGAGAACACACGACCCACAGAGGAAAAGACAGCGAGAGAGAAAGGCAGTCCCGGTTGAATCGATAGAGACCGATAGATCGTTCATTGATTGACGATTTTCCAACGCGAACGCTAACGTCACCCAAGCCATGATAAACTATGGCGTTTCTTTTTTTAGACTACTGCCAGACACAAATCTTTTAGAGCCTGGCATCAATAAAATAGTTCTAGGGCTATGGAACGTTGAAACGTTTCTACGTGTTGTTCCTTTAACAGGTTAAACGTTAGAATTAATCTTGTACTTTTTATTCTTAAAGTAACGTTACGTTAGAGAACCTCTTAACGATCGTCATTTCGATCTGTCAAAAATACGCCCCACACGACGTTTCTCCCAGAGGGATTAATTAATTTTCCAAATTTTTCGTGCAACTGACATATATCGTTCAGCGATCGGTATGTCCTGCTTCGGAGGCACCGATGAGCAGCTCTATCTTCTCGAGCTAACTATCGACAAGCTCAAACTACCAGCGGAAAAATTCAAGGACGTTGCGTGCGTCGATGGCGCGGATTGTTCCATCGTAGTTAAAGTAAAATTTCTCGATTTTCCCACGTTCGAGATATCGCAGCGCGATTTTTATTTCACGAAGGCCTCGCCTCGGGATTCCGAAGGCTGTCTCGATTTCTCGTCCGGTAGAGCGTGCCTTTTTGTTAAACAACCAAGAGATCTCGTCCAGGAGATGCAAAGCAAACCGTTGAAAATCGGTATCTTTTGCGCGGGTGACACTTATCCGATTGCCGAAACGGAAGTATCCCTTGTAGGATGTCTCTGCGATCAGATATCAATGGCGTCGAACGATCGCGATCATTTGCCACCATCCTACGAGATAAGGGGCGCATATTCTCTAACCGATCCTGGAGAAAATCCATCGGGAACGATAAATCTAGGGTTGAAAGTTTCCTGTTTTGGAAAATCGGTGACCACGCACTATCAGCTGAACCCGAAATCGTTTTACTTTAAAAATGACGGTGACGATTCCAAATACTATGTCAAGAGAATTTTGCCTCCATCGTCGTGCGCCGACGAGGCTGGAAAAGATGTTATGAAGTGCGGGGATTCGATGCTTCCGAGCACTCGAATCAACGAGGAATTGGAGCAGGTTACGATCGACACGAAAAAGCTGGATGACGCAAAGATTAATGACAACGTAAAGGCAAAGAAGGGCAAGAAGGATAAAAAGAAGCCAAAGAAACAGAAGTGAAAGTTTTATCGAGGCGGCACTAGAGCTGACCGATTATTTCGAAACCGATCAATCGTAAATTCTTGTTGTAGAATTTTTCTGTAACCTCCTCCTTCTGAAGTTAGTTTAAGAATGTTTGTGCCGTGTGGAGTCGTTGATCGCGTATGGTTACCGTGGCAACAGGAACGAGGTGACAAGAGCTCGAATCTACGATCGGCGTGTCACTATAATCATGGCCTATTGATCGTTTCGATGTTGAGGTTAAGTGCATTCGTCGGCTGGTGACCTCAGCCCTTCTAAATTCAAGGAGTATTTCCCGAAAATGTCGACGATTTTTTAATTCAAGTTCCATCGTCAAAAAAAAAAAAGAAAAATAAAGTCGGACCGCCATTACTTTAGAAAGTGAAATGTCAAACGAAGTTAAAGTGACTGGAGTGACAACTGATACGATACCAAAGATTTTACCACCTCTCAAAGTCCCCAGTGCATCACCTCGGGTAGGAATACGTGATCCGGGTTTTAATAAATTGACGAGCGCTGAAAAGCTGAACGACAGTAATTATCGTAAGCTTGTTTATCAAAGTTATCCGGACGAACCGACGTGTGCCTGTGAGCCTCTACACAAAGAATCCGATGTAGCAAAACCACCAGGTAACTTGCTTGTTTGTCGGTCAGGTTGTAACAACGTTTGTTGCTCGAGAATGAGGCAATCGGGCATCGCGTTTTCTTGCCGGGGCAATGCTAATAAGGATGACAAGGTAGCGCCGTTTATAGCCACCTATTGTGTCGGAAATAAAGGAGACAACTCTGGGTACAACGAGGATGGAAAGAGGAAGCATGCTGATCACAATGGCGACTACTGTTGCTTCAGGAATCGTTTGCGCGGTGGTGGCGAAGGTGGAGAAGTAAGAGGCGAGAAAGGAATGTATGCGCAGTCCGGAAAAGCAAGCGGGACCGTGGGCCAATGGTTGGAGGATGGGTGGAATGAAAGAAACAACGATTGCGATGGTCGACGGCGTCTTGATGGTGGTGGTGGCTTGGAGTATGCGGAGAGGTATTCCCTGCATAAGGGGCCAGTGCAATTTACGAGGACGGGATACCCCGAAATGTATTCTTCCGGACAAGCCGAAGATTCGAATTTCAACCCTAGTACCTTGTACCGTCGCCAGATGAATCCTGACCCGTTAACTAGCACTCTCAATGCATCATTCGCGGCATCACGTCGTTGTCCAGGAAAAGAGCCCTTCCTGAACGCCGTCAGAAATCGAGGAGACCCTTATGTCCAAGGAAGTAAACCGCTTCCAATCATCGATAGACTCGTTAAAAGTTTCCAAGAGACTCAACAGTTTGTAGATTCGTTGGGCAAAGTACCAGGACTTCCAGGATTGGGTTTGATGGACCCAGCTGACAGTCCGTATTTCAACAGAATTAGGAGAAATGAATGTGATCTCGAACGATCGAGAACCGCAGATCAATCCTCGGGCCACGTCGTCCTTCCCAACCCGCAATGCTCAGGGCCTTGTAACGCGCCAGGTCTCAGATCTTCGGAACATGGATGGCCCGGATCATTCATGAATAGCAGTGTTTATGCGAAATATTTATCAGGGCGCAGAGGGGTTATCAGAGAAGGTGTGCCTGCTCGTCCTAAGCCAGGGAAATCTTCCGCTGAGGGTGATGAAGATAAGCCGAAGGACACTGATCGAGATGGCGTTTCACCAGGAGATGCTGAACCAAGTCGCTGCGGTCAGCCATCATGCAAATCAAAACGGAAGAAAAAAGAAATTCCAGAAGAATCTGCACCAGCGGAAACTGAAGACGAAACAGCCAAGAAAGTGGTTACACTCAGCAACACAACGAACCGGCCGATTTCAAGAACACTCAGTAAAACAAAGGGGATCCACAAGTTCCATTCAAGTCGAATAGCATCTCACATTTCGACTCATGACGAGGATCCAAGGAAATCGTCGGGAAAAGTGGGAAGAAAAATGATGACTTTCGTGTACTCCGCTGGAAACACGTGGAAGGGTGAAGGTTTCAGTCACAAGAAGTGCGTCGAGGAACGTCGTCGAATACCTGCGAACATGGGCTGGCTGTGGAATTTGAATCAGACAGTGGGTAGATTAAAGCCTCGACAAGCGGGTTGGCGTCCAGGCGCCATCGGACGTCGTGTTCGCGAAGTTCTCCGCGAGGCTGAAGCACATTCCCTACGAAAGGCAAGGTCAGCATTGTCAGAGAGAGCGAGATCTAAATCCTCGAAATCGTCAACATCCCGTTCCAGATCAGGATCCGCACCGTCTAGAGGTAAACATACCAAGCAGGAGGATGATCGTAGGTTGGTAAAGAGGAGGCAGATGAAGAACAAAGAGAAACGTGGTAAAGAAGATATCGAACCACCGCCAACTCTCTACATACATCGTAAAGATGGGACGTATTACGTCACTATGTACCCCATCAAACAAGACACCATGGACGTTCCAAAACTCGAAGAACCTATGAAACCACTGCAGTTCAAAATAACCAAGAACAGGGACGACGCATCAGCAGCATCGAGCTCCACAGCTTCTGACATGGAAATCGAATTTTCGCCACCTGCAGCCGTCAATCGTTATCGAAAAAAGCCAAATGTCATTCATATCAATACTCAGGTCAAGCAACACGAGATAATCGAAGCTTTCAAAAAAACTGATGGTGCGAAAGTAATAACCGTCAAAAAGCGGCCTAAAATCGTCAAAAAGTGATCGACAATCCGCGCTACTGAATTATTTTACAAGCAGCAGTGATTTTTCGATGTTTGTAAATCAATTATCAAGTGGAGAAATTTAAATCGAAACAGAAAACCCGAAAAAATTATCGACTGTCGGTAAATCTCATTGAAGTCGAAAAAAAACCATCCCAATTTGTCAATAAATAAAAAAAGAGTAATAAATAATATTTCTTGTTGAATTTTCTTCATTGGAAAACACAAACGTTCAGAATTATTCGATTAATGAAAAAAAATGCTTTTAGTCGATTCTTAAGTAATAGCGCGGGAGTGCGCACTGCTTCAACCGCAATTTGATCTACTGCGCACAAGTAATAGAGACACCGGGGCGGAGAGAGAACAACGATGCAATTACGTGTTTCAAGGTTCGATTTTATCGCAATCGCGGTTATTCTCGGCGTAGATCCACGTCGATATAAATCATTGAATGAGAGACAACGATCTCGATGATTATCTAATAGGAATTTTGATATTTACGCGGGTAAGTAGTTCTAAATGTCATGCGCGAAGTCGTCGGAGGTCGTCGCGAGCGTTGTGCGAGATTTGTTGTTATCGTGCCTGTCACTCAACCGTGTCGAAAAGGTCTTGTGTAAAAAAATAGTCGTCTCTTCCCAGTTCTTCTAATACATCGAATAGAAAATTAAATAAAATCGAAAAATGTGCGAAAAGGCACAAGAGGAACGAAACGCGATAGTACGTAAGAAAATGCTTGATCTTCATGATTTTTCCATTGGTCCAATGCCTGATAATTCACCGTGGCTCAGACCGGTTAGAATTAAATTTATTCAAGACGGTGCTCAGAAAGCCTGGGATCTTATGAGATCTCACGAAAGTGTTAGCATTCTCATTTTCAATACAACTCGCAAGAAACTCGTTTTCGTTAGACAATTTCGTCCTGCTGCTTATTACGCGAGTATACCCGAAACAAAGGGACCAGTTGATATCGAAAAGTATCCACCTGTCATGGGATTAACCCTTGAATTGTGCGCTGGTATCGTTGACAAGGACAAATCTCTCGTTGAAATTGCCAGGGACGAGTTGAGGGAAGAGTGCGGTTACGAAGCTCCTTCATCAGCATTTTCCCAAATTATAACTTACAGGTAATTTTATTTCCATTTTATTTTCTTTATTTATTGGCAATGTTCTCAGAAAATCCGAAATTTCGAAAAAAATTTACTGAACATCGAATCTCTCCCTTTTTATTTGAATTTAATTTCGAAATAAGTTTATAAACCTCAATAAGTATCAATAAAATTATTTTTTCATCATTATTATCCAAGAAAAATTGGGGAAAATCTGAAATCTAGTAAAACGTCCTGCAAATCCAATTAAAATGAACAAAACTAAACACAATATCTATATTTGTAAATCTTAATAAACGGATAATAGGAACATGGAGAAGAAAAAAATGTTAGTTCACCTGAAAAAACCAGTTAAAATTTTTAAGAACCCAAAGAAACTCTCGAATCATCTAAAAAAACATAAATCTCTCAATTTTTTTGCATCGCTTTCAATCATAACGGCCAAAACTTTGCACTGATTCGTAGAAATGTGTCAACAACCGCAACACGGCACACACTGTATTACGTTGAGGTCACAGACGACATGCACCTTCATCCTGGTAAGAAACTTTAATTGGAAAATTGAATCAATCAACAATCTGTCATCCAGTCGATAAAAAACTGAGCGAACTTTTTACTTATAATTTTAGCGGTTATTTAAAATAACCAATTTAACATTGTGATCAACAGAAATGTTTTTTTTTTCTGTCAATGTAAAATAGCTAAGATTTTTTTCATAATGGAGTGACATTTGAATCCTGAATCCAATGATTCGGAAAGAATTCAACTCTCGAATGATAGCAAAAAAGTTATTTTCCATTTTTTTCATCAAATGAGATTTTCTTGCAGATTTGCACTTTATAAAATTGTCATAATTTCTATAATTTGGTAACCACGTATAAAATTTAAATTGAAGTTATAAGAAAACTGGAAGACGGGAATTTTGATGTTTTTCTCTCAATATAAAAGATTTTCTTGTGGATTTAAACAATTCGAACCGCCTCTTAAATGGAGAGTAATTTGCAACATTCAAGCAAAAGTGATGACACTTTTTTTTTGTCTATTTTACAGTGAAAAACTGGAAAAGTCAAATTTTCATATTTTTTTCGTAACTATTCAACTTTTATCTCAAATTTCGTAAATTTCAAATGTCGCTTATCTTAAAAATATAGAAGTAAACTCGAATTTCTGTTTTTTTTTTTTTTTTCCAATCGAAGTTTATCTTTTTGATTTCCTTTTATATTCAGTTGACACAATAAAAAGATGTTAAATTCTTAGATAAATTGAATGAAAATAAAATTTGTAAAGTTTATTCAGATCTTTTTTTCCCGCAATTTAGACAATGAGCTCAGATTTGATATTTGTTTTGCAGGTGGTGGGGCTGAAGAGGAAGGAGAATTGATCGAAGTGGTTGAGATGAGTGTTAAAGAATTGAAGGATTACATTGAATCAGAAGAAGTTCAAAGTCCACCAGGATTTTTATTCGCGGCGCATTGGTTTTTGTCGAACAAGAAGGAGCATTGTGTGTAGAAAACAAAGAAAAAAAACCTGGATATTTAGCTTATTCGGGCGAACGAAGAATTGAAGAATAAGGAAAATAAACCCAAAGAACAGTCTCGCGAATAACTTCGTTTTTATTTACAAACGGGAAAGAGAGGGAATAAGGTATTTACACGAGTAGGATAAAGAGTAAAGAGAAAAAATTAATTGAGAAATGAAGCATTGAGGAAAATGGAGGAAGGAAATAATCGAAGATGCTTCAGTGGTCGTTGTCGTCCTTCGTGAATTGAGAGCTGACCCAAGCGAGGCCCCACTTCAAGTTAGTTAATAAAAATTTGAGGGCTTTGGTCCATTGTTCCTCGGAGTTGAACTGGATTCTGTAAAAATATAAACAAAAGGAATGTACGATTAATTTGTAACTAAAAATAAATAAATTAGTAAATAAATATATAAATAAATGCCATTAAAGTAATGCAAATGAGGAAAATAAAGAGTTTGCTGTGATAACGAAGGAGAATAATAAATGATATTGAAAAATTGATTTACTTGATGGAATAAGAATTTCCAGTTGCCGAATCCTCGATTTTTCCACGATCCATTTTGTATGGCAACGAAAAGCTGCTGTCTCCTTGTTCCACTTGTTCTTTAAATTGTTGAAGACAATCGAGAAAAGCGACCATGCCCGCGTCGAATTTAGTGTCCCACAAAAATTTGAAACCACCGCTACCGTACAACGGTAATTCACGATGTTGTCCAATAACCTCGATATAACTGTGATTTCCGTAAGGCACCACTTGAAAGCGTTGAAAACGAAAATTCATTTTGCGCGCAAGGGCTGTAAGTAGAAGAGCCGTTTGTCCCCACGCCGCGTTTATTTCGCTCCAATCGACCGGGGCACTCGGTAAACGACCCAATCGCAACGAATTTATCGTTCCGAAATGACCCATGTGCCAGATATGAAATGTCGCGTTAAATACATTCGTTTTTTTCAGTCTTTCCAGTTGCGAAGCTGCGTAAGCTAATTGGCACTCGAGACTGTAATTTATTCAAAATATTTATTAAAACGCTATTACGTTCAATTTAATTAAAAAAAAAAAAAAACAATTATTTCAATTGATATTTATCGAATAAAAGAGAATTAAAGAAAAAAAAATGTGCAGAAGACTTTCGTACTTGTTAAATAAAAATTTTCAATCAAAAACACCAAAAATGTATTCATTCAAAAATTAATTTCCTTGTCAATTAATCCTTTGAATGAAACATTTTTGTCTTCGTGCAATTTTGACTGGAAATTTGTTACTCGGAAAGTTTTCGGAATTGTTGATTACAATTCAGTCCGGGTCAAAATGACCCGATGATAAAAATTTACAGTTAAAAATGTTTACCTGCGACATTCATCTTCTGCCATAATCAAATCTCTCCTGTGTCTGGAATACTCTCTCCAATATCTTTCTTCCTCGCTCTTCAATCTTTCTTTCTCAGTTTGTTGCTGATTAATCGCATTTTTCGTGGCTTCTTCCTCTTTCCTTAAAGCCTCAAGTTCTTTTATCATCCTCTCTTCCTCGGCTCTTACATCCTCCAACTCTTTAGCAAGAGCTTCCATCTCAAGCCCATCGTGATTCTGTTGCTGCTGTTCGAGCTCTAATTTCTTAAGATACTCGTTGTAATCGGACCACTCGCCTTCTGTCATTCTCAACTGTTGATCCATCAGCAGCAAAAGACTGTCGGTGCATTCATCGCACAGAGGATGATCCGCTGAGCTGCTGCTACTCAATATATCGAAGAGCGTAGCTCGAACCTTTCAGAATGTCAAAACCGTTGAAAAATTTTAAACCATATTTACATTTTTCATAACTACATTTTTGTTAACATCAAATTTTTTCGTGATTAAAAGAATTTGTCAAAGTTAAAAATTGCTATTTCACCAAATTTTCCAGATTTAAAAAATAAATTTTATTTTTTATTTTTAAAGTTGAAAAATTTTAAACGGTATTTACATTTTTCATAACTACATTTTTGTTGACTTCAAACATTTTCGTGAAAAAAATATTTTGCAAAAGTTAAAAATTGCAATTTTGCCAAATTTTCAACTTTGAAAAGTAAATCTTATTTTTTTATTTTTATTTTTGCACATTTTATTGAACATTTCGTCATTGGATTTCTTTTACAATAATTTTTGCTACAAATTCTGGAATGTTCAAAAGATATTGAAAAATTTATCGATCTCAAAGAATAAGTAAAATGGTTACAAGATTCAATATCGTAAAAAAATATTCAATTTATAAGAATGTGAAAAAAGAATTGTATTTATTTATGAATTTATTGTTCTCTGTTTAAAATTCAATATTCTGGGTCGGTAAAAATTGGAATGTTGTATTTTTTCTCACCCTCAGATGATGACTGAGGCTCTCGGTATCCCCGGAATCCCCAACCAGCATAAATCCATTGGTGCCGTTCGCTGACTCGGTCAATCTGAACGGCGGTACCAAATGCTCCAAACTGCTGCTCTGAGGCTCTATGTCGCTCACTACTTGTTGCTGTATTGGCACTTAAAACGTAAAAAATTAATAAAAAACGAATCATTAATTATTTGAAGATGATAAATGTTCACGATTTTTTTTGAAAAAATTTCTAAGAATTTATTCACTTGACTTAGTTTATATTTTGATAAATTTTACATTAAAAACGAAGTTTTTCACGCAGAATTTTTTTCAAAAAATTATACTTTCAAATAGATCAATGAAAAAAATCTATGTGTAAAAGTCGAAAAACACATTTTCACATTCGAACGAAAGTTATTTTTGAATGGTTCTTAATGAAATTAAAATATAATTTTTTCAAACTATTTAATAAAATAATAATATAAGAGAAAAAAAAATAAAAAATGCCTGATTTTTTGGGTGAGATTGAAAAAAGTTTACTCGAGTTACGGAGAGCCTAATATATTGTACCATTTCCTTCACCTGTCAAAGGATCTTTGTAAAATAATGTGAAGCAATGGAAAAAAGCTATATTGTGACGTATCTTAAAGAAAAAACAAACGTGTGAGGAATTGCGACGTTTTTCATTTAGTTTGTTGACTAATCATAAAACATAACCTGTGAAATGGAGTGAAAAAAGTACGAAGAAAGATGAAGAGAGATAAGCAAATTAAATTAACAAGCGAAAGAAGGCGATTAGAGTTGATGATTAATTGAAAATAAATACGCCCATTTGCCCTAAATGTCACAATAAAAATTACCTACATGACAGTTCAGCGAGTGTGTGTTCTCCGAGATGATCGAAGCTCGGATCGAGTTTCAACGGTTGGAGGCATCGTTGACACGAAAAACTAACGGTACTCTTAATGTCCACCATCGTTGGGAACTCAATTTATCGAACAAACAATAACGTCAGGCCAGTGAGCCTGACGCGAAAATTTTTATTTGTAAATATGTCTTCGACGCTTCGCTTTGCGACAATATGAAATCGCTTTTTATTTATAGTTAAATAGGTTACTATCGTACTAACCTTACTTGAAATGTTGCAAGCTGATTGGTTCGACAATATCACGTAGCAGACTCTACTGGCAATATATTAAACAAGAAAAAGTCGAAATTACCGACTGCGTGACTTACCATCTGTCGGTAATTAACCCAATGAGTATTTAACCTTCAAAAGTGTGTGCGAGGTTCAGCGATTTGTCGCTTTGTCAAGAGGACGTTCTTGCCAGTACAGAGCCTCGAAATAGTTTGATTTTTTGATTTCCATGAACGACTTATTGTGTATTTTGAACGAATTTATTAAGAAATAAAAGATGTTTTAACAAACGAACACAAACCAATTACAAACATCTTTCAATTAATGAAAATATAAAAAGCAAATGAACTAACGAAACAAATCAATGAACGATAACATTTTTGTGTACAGAAACAGAAGAATGGCTTCTCTCCAATAATGATTATCATGCACTCGCAATGACTATGAATCCACGCTTAAAAAACGTGTCCATGCAAAATTGACAGAACTCGAGTAGAGTTGAAAAAGCGATACGAAAAAAAGTCTCCCTAATAACAGCTGCACATACACGTAATAGCGTATAAACAGAATCCGACAAAACAAATGGACGAATGTATGGGGCAAGAGAATAAATCGTAGGGGTCTTTTTAAGATCCAAAGGACACTTACCGACGTCGAACGAATCCTCGAAATGGCTCTTACGTTACATATCAGATGCGACGATCTTATCCGTGATGCGATATTACCAGAATATATTTACAAAACCGAATTTGTGGCTACAGGCTATTCCAAACGTTGGACCAAATTATTGAAGGATAGAATTCGAAAACTCGATTAAAAAAAAATATATAGACATTTATGAGAAAACAATGAATCAGTGACGCGTCAAATGCGGGTCGCTGAAGCGAAGGAGTGGAAGCGGCGCGCGCGGAGCGATAACGCTTCAGCGCAGGTGTTTAAAGGGTGGGGGGCGTTCCCCCACTCCGCGATCTCGCTCTACAGCGCACCGGATTGGTTGCCACTAATTAATAAATATCTTACGAACGGTGCATCGAAGAGAAAAATGGCCAAAGACTTTTCGCTTCAGAATTGAACGATCTATTTAGCTCGTAAGTCTGGACTTCGAATTCAAGGACACAATGTATATAACATAGAGTCGAAGGTGAAAAGAGTACGAAGGGTGATTCGGCGGTGTTTCTACGTGTAGATATCCACACACACACACAAATTCGTGTATATAAGTATCAGATTTTTTAGCGTTTGTTCTTTTCCTCCTGAATCTCGCAGCCTCTTGAAAGATCATCAGGGGCGATCGGTCCAAAGTAGACCAACGATCGGATTTATCTGGTTAGAGCGATCTTTTTCTCTTTCCCTGTCTCTTTGACTGCTTCTTGCGATTGGGAATGGAGACAGAGAGACGAACGAGACACGGGACCACGAGGAGGGATGCTCAACGGGGAGGCTGACGCCTCGAAAATATATATATATATATTTTAGTGTATAAATGGGATGAAAAAAAAAATTGGAGAATGAGAAAGATCGTGTCCTCGTTTTCTTTCCCTTCAGCTTGATCTTCAACACTGCCATCACATCAGTACGGAGACAGTGTGTGGGAGAGAACCGTCGAACGATAATTCCCGAGACAGATAAACGGCTCCTTCACTCCCTCGTGAATATATAGTCACCAGAGATGCGTTCTCTCGTGCACCAGCTAGTTTATACCTGTTCCACGGGTTCTATGTCCAACTTGGAATGAACAGTGACACTCTCGACTCGAGAATAAGAGAGAAAAAAATATATATATATCTATATATATATTCAACTATAGAGATAAGTTTATGTTAATGTCAGCGTCGTTTATAGCCTCGGAAATGCTTTTTTTTTTCTTTTTTTTTCACGAGACATATTCTGTTACGAAGTCTCTCGCCCGTTTATATTCGAATGTAATGGCGTCTCAAAAGATTACGTTTGACCCGTTTGACGATCCACTAGGCTCCGCGTATATATATAGAGATTGTATTCAACAGGTGGCGCCTTTCAGAAAACTCGACAACTTTTCGCCCTTTTATTCTTCATCGGAAAATATAGATTTTATAGAAACTCTTTTATGCAATTCAAATTTCTTTGAACTGAGCAAGCTTTTTTTTTTATTTTTTTACGGTGTGCTAAACGGTTTCTATGATTTTTCAAACATGGTATGCAATTTTTTTTGCTTTCCCCATTTCTTAGGTTATAAACTGAAGCATTTCGATTTTTTTTGCGTACTTTTTTAATTTTTAAATTTTTTATTCGTGTTTTTCAATACATTTCATAATTTTGGTATTTCTGCTACTAGAGAAACTTTTGTTTTTGGTTTTTGCTACGATGCGCCACTAGATGGAGTTGGGTTTCTCATCCGCAGAGTAAAAAATCAAGCATTTCATATTTTGTGCTGTATTTTTAAGTTTTTTTGTAGATTTATTAAATTTTCTTTCACGTTATTCGATAATGAATCGAAAACTTTTGAATCGATTGATAAAAATGATTTTTTAATGTATTTTTACACGTGTTTCGTATTAGCATTGACGCTTCGTCAACACGGCTACGTAACGTGATTAACTGAACAATGGAGAAAACGCAAAAAAACACTGCTGGCAGCTTGCAAATTGGATGATAATAAATTAATCTCGAGCTTCCGGTTGGTTTAAAATTTATTGTTCATCGTCCGTGTTTTTCATTTACGCGTGTGCATGATGGTCTTTCGTGGGTTTGTTCAATCGAGTGACAGTAAAAAATGCAAGTTGGCTCCTAGTGACTATTTCGTGTCTTTTGTGCGTTTCAAATTTTATGACTTTTACGTAAAATCGAAATTGTATACTGTTGAAAAAACAACTTGAAAAAAAAAAAAAAAAAAAAAAAAAAAAAAAAAAAAAAAAAAAAAAACCGCTAAAAATAGAAATATAAAAATAAATTTGAACGAAAACATCGGCTTTTACATTATTTTTAATCGCAATTTGACAATAAAACGAAAAAATTATGTAATTAAAAAAAAAAATTAATATAAGAAGTTTCGCATTAAATGAAAATCTTATTTTTATTTGTTGGATTGATTAAAATTGAATTTTTAAATCGAATTTCATTAAATTTGTTCAACCTTCTCATGAAGTAATTTAATTCGCACGTCAGTCTCGTCGGTAGCAATGAAAAAAAAATAAAGAAAAAAATGATTTTGAAAAACCTGAAACTCGCTCCGAACGGCACAATGTTAGCGAAAAAATGTGAATTCTTCGCGCTTTTCAAAACGATCGGAGATGCGCAACTAATCGACGAATATACGCATATTTAATATATATAGTTATATATTTATATGAATGTTTGAACTCAACGAACCCCGGATCCAACGAGCTGTCACTCAATTTCGCAACGCTTTGCACCCTAAGGCCAGAGAGTGTTCAACAGTAGGTGCACACCGTAATATCGTATGTATATCGTTCACTAAGTTATAATAATCGAAACTCTGTATGAGCTCTCTGAACTATTCACGATATCATTATATCGTCCAAAAAATAAGGGGGACAAGAAAATAAGGCACAAAAATTCTCGTATGACATGAAATTTTGTCATGAATTCAAATTAACATCAAATTTAATCACGAAACTTCACTTTCGTCTGCATTTAATCCTTAAAAAATTTTTTGTTTCTATTTTTACGTTTTTACGAGTCCATTCCCATCACTCGAGGGAATGGATCACTCCGTGGCATATTCTCATTTTTCCAATTTACTTAACGACTGATTTATAACTATTTAAACATCAAATTTTCTTCATTTTGTTGACATCGATGACAGACTCAAGACCCACTCCTCGTAGTCACTCTTTCCTAATATTCACTTCTCTGTCGCGTTTGCACGAGAGCCAAAGGAAATTGCAGAAAAATTGATGAAAAAAATGAGGCTATGATTTCACTGAGAGTTCCAGTTGATTATTGGGATTAGAATTTTAAATAATCTGATGTTTTTTCACTCAGGAATTAGTGATTTTGAATTTTGACCATCCAAGTACTGGCTTCGGGCCCGAACCAGCTCATGAGATCGGAAAAAACCCGCACATGGTTTACGTCCCATCACTTCGAATCGATTTTGAGTTCGATTTATTTATTATTTATTTATCGTTCACTGTTTTTTTTTTTTTAATATATATTTTTGTCGATTATTTTAGTTTTCGTAACATTAAAATTTATGGCTGTGTAATGATGGATTTTTCAATCCATGGTTTAATGGATATTCTTATTTTTAAGAACATAAATGTTGATGTTTTTTTTTTTTTTTTTTTTTTTTTTTCAAATGAATTTATTATTTATTATCGATTATTGTGCTTCACAAATACACCATAAATTTTGGTTCGATTACGCAATACAATTGGCTCGATCCATATGGATTTTTTTTTTTAACTGAGTGTGCAACACTCGGAGACATTTTTCATTCGAAGTCTATCATTTTACCGATAAGAGAACAAGTGCTCTATGTACAGCAGACACGGTATCGCTTAAGCTCCACTTTTTTCCTATCGCCTGCTATACGAATTCTCGGGCTGATATATAACGTTCAAATGTGTACACGATTTTACTATTCACTCAGCCATTTTATTCTGTGACCATTTTAGTTATTGATAAATCGATATTTGTAAAACGATCGTATTTTTTTTTTTTTTTTTCAATACTCTAATTTATTGAAAACTTTATTTTTTTAATTAAATTTATTTTTTAAGGTATAACAGTTTTTCCAAAGCTTTTTGGTACAGAATTTTTTTAAAATTTTGACCACATATTCTGAGCCTTATTATAAAACTATTTGCAAAATTTCACAAACATTCACCGTCCTGTATTCGAAATTTTGACAAAAAAATATTGCACGCAGTTTTACGGGGGGGAAGCGGTTGCAAAATTCACATTTCATGAATTAATTTCGAAACTTTTTAACAGATTTTTTTCTTCTTTACTCCAACTATCAGGGAACATGTGACAAAGTTTTTTTTTTTTTTCAAAAATCAAGTTTTGGAGACACATTAGATTCGAGAATGTTGTCATTTCTCAAACTTTGAACTCCATATTGAACATTTTTCCCAAAAGTTTCGATGTTTTTAGTTTTTTACAAAATTTCTAATATAAGTTTTCAAAAAATAAGTGGAAAGTAAATTTTTGAACGCGATTGTTCCGAAACTTCGACGTAAACAATATAATTTTTTTGATTAATATCCTTGGGTTTTTTTTTCACAATTGATGAAAAATAATTTCAAGATTAATTGGTAAAATGATTAAAGTATTTTGTTTAAAATAAGATTCGATTATTTTTTAAATTCCCGAAACAGAGCTGATTGTTTTTGCATTTATATTTGATTTTTTGAAAATTCTTATTTTATAAACAATTGAATGTTTATATTGAAACGTGTAAATAAAGTTTAACTTGACGTCAAAAAAATGGCCACCGAAGCATGTTCGAGCGTTAATTTAAAAGTAGCAGGTCGTTGTGTTCAGTCTCATTGGAGTGAACGAAGAATATATTTCGTGTGTGTAAATTGTGGGTATAAAGCGATTTGGGAGTATTCGTAAGTATGTGTAAAATAGTATGGTTTAAATGTACAGGTGAGTAGTCGGTGGCGTTGGTGAGTGGTTGGAAGGTGTGTGAGCGAGGGTGGGCGGCAACCGGCGCGGCAATCGCGGCTCGGTCTTTCCACTCGAAGAGCTCGGCACTCTCGTCCAATTCTCGAGACTTGAATCGCGCCTCCGATACATCGAGAAGACGAAAAGGGAGAGAGAGAAAGAGAGAGAGAGAGAGAGAGAAAGATGAGAAAAGAGTGATAAAGAGAGAAAAAGCGTAAGAAAGCAATAAGGACAAGAATAAAGAGGAATAAAGATGAAAAAAGAGGGAGAAAGAGTACTTAAGAAAGAGGGAATTAAACGGAAGAGGAGTGCCACGATACAAAAAGGGGAGAAAGGGGAAGGGAGGGGTTGAAAAACCGCGGCGGAGCTTCGAAGAGTTTGAATTCGCGTTCTCGCTGCTGTTCACCGGTCCTCTTTGGCCAGATTGAGTGAAGCGCGGGCGTCACGACGAACGTCGGGCGTCCGGAGCACTCCTCCGCCAATCCGTCCCTCAGCGGCCATGTTGCCCGTGTTCCCGGGGCGGAGCACCGAACCTCGTACACTCTTTACTCTACACATACACATTTATTCTCACAAATATATATTTATGTATATATATATATAGCTATGTACATGTGTACACTATACTTAACATATATATGCACGATTCTTGACGTTCGTCTAACAACGCGACTTTGCAACCCGTGTTTTCTCCCGTTATCAGCGAGAAAAGAGAGATAACGTGAGCTTATAAGTCTTTCTAACTCTCCTTCCTCTCGTTATTCCTCTCTTTTTACCTTTTTTCTAACAAACTGCTACTATTTTCTCGTCCCTTCAAGGGATAAGGACTCAAAGTTGCCTCTTACACCTACGATCTCATCGAACTCCCATTTTTTTCGTCGCATCTATATCAGGCTGGGTTTTGTTTATAAAAAATGATGTCTCTGACGAAATTTGGAAGTCGTTGGGCCACTGACAACCGATCAAACCCATTGTTCACCGTTTTAACCATTTTTGTTTTTCAATGGAACGAGATTTTGCGTTTTTGGATTTACTGCTACTCGGTCATTTTTGTTCAAGTCTTTTTTTGCATCAACGTCGGATGGAGGATTTGAGTTTTTGGAGAAATTACGAGGTTTCGCGTAAGTTTATCAGTTTTTACTCTTTTTGGTGCCATTTTAAACAAAATTGTTACACTCGCTGCCATTTTCTCACATTCTCGATGTTCCCTTTTTTCGTTTGATACAAAATTCAGATATTTTTTCCAAATCCTGAATAATACTGGGCCAAAAATCACTAAAAGGAAATCTTGAAGCTCCTGAATCGACAAAGAAACGATTTGTTCACATTCAATATTCAATTTGCTCTACTTTTTATAAAAGAAAACCATTTTTATGAAATTTTTACTAAAATATTCAACCAAAAAAACATTTTATAGACAACGTAAGCCTCCAACGAGTTAAACACAAACTTATAGACATTGTAGAATCAGACCAAACAAGAATGGACGTACAAGCTCATTTTCGCAATTTATAAGAGCTTGTAAATCATAAGGATCGGAGATACAGATATACAGATTGTAAATTAATTATGAGTCGTATTATTTAATACATCGATAACTTCAGGTGTAACTTATATCTATCATCATCTTAATACCTTAAGAAAAGCATCTTGCTCGGGCATTTCACCGTCGACGATAATCATGTAGAGGAACTTAAGATGTAAGATTAATACGAATTCTTCATTTATATACATATATAAACGTTTGTCTGTGTTTATTAATCGTATGCCACATACGTGCACGTCAACTTGCTGATTTACGACGTTTTACTGCCACTGCTTGGCGGGTCTTTCCTATTGCACCTTTTCAAACACAGTCTCAAGTGTTACAAACCCAAAGTACATATTCACATTTATTTTTAAATCGACAGGAAATCTACAAAAAATTACAATTAATATGAATTTTCATTTTAATTCACGAACATTTGATTTTTTTTTGATATTCACTCGATTTGAAAATTTTTAGTTTTTAATTTGTTCCTCAACGCAGTTTTGTTCATCAAATAACAGATTTTAATGATTTTTTAATTTTTTTATTTATTTTGGATTGTCAGAAAGGCAGACAAATTGGACGATTGGACGAAGAAAAAAAATTGCAGTCTAATTGTGGTTGCAATTTATAATTTAGACTGTTTTCGTAAAAAAAGTTAATAAAACTAAATTTTTCTGAGAGTTGATAGAAAATGAGCGTTTTAATCGTTTTCTCATATTTTCTGTAGCAACTTTTGACCACCCACGTATACATTTGTCGAAATACTCGTTGAAATGATTTTACGATCATGTTTCTCGTCGCGTGCAAGTTAATTAGAGAAATATACGATTACGAGCGATCGGCATTGAGGTAAAGTGCACGTTCATTGCTGTTGCTTGGCTTCGAATGATTCAGATCACAAGAATTAAAGAAAAAAAAAAAAAAAAAAAACATCGTTTAAAAGCTTATACGAGCTGGTCGTTATTTTTATTACAATTTCATGGTGACATTTAGTGTTTACATTATTTATTCATTTTATAAACGTATTAGAGAGTTTTTGACATTTTTTCGACAAATTTTCTTCTATTAGAATGGAGGTGTGACATTTATTGTTTTTATTATTTATGAATTTCACATATCCAAGAGTTTTTTTCTTTCTAATTTGAAGCATAACGATATTTTAAAAAAATAATTTTTATTACCGTAATATCCGATAATAAATTTTTGCTTTCAATAAACTTCGATTAAAGTTTTAATAAACTTCGATTAACTCATCGGATATTTCATTCGATTGACGATTTTTTATACGAAATTAAAAATAAAATAATTTTTTTATATGACTCCGAACATTAAAATTGCATTTCTCAGTGCATTTTTATTTTTAAATCTACTTTATAAATCTCGAATATATTTTTGAAAAGTACTTTCGTCAATATTGTGAATCCCACTGACGTAACAGACCCAGGTGTGTATGTGATGTGGATTAATTAGGTGTAATTTTATTATTATAATAAGTGTGAACGTCAAGAGATGAGATTGTGAAATATTTTGAGCTTAAAATATGAATTAATAATGTGATTCGATACGAAAGAGAGACGTTGTCAAGTTTCTCCAACTTTCTGTGATGACCTTTAAAGAAAGGTTTCGCGAATGAATAATCCACGAAACGTTAAAAATCCTTTAACGTCATTATTCCTTCATATTCGCATAAATAATAACGAATGGGGCATGGATCGTGAGGTAAAAAACTGATAGATTTTGTCGATTCGAGAATAAATCGTCGAATATTCGATTCATGTGACTGATTTTGTTGTTATTATTATCATTCAAAATTCATACGCTTTTGCATGATTTTAATTCCTGAAGAATTTTTTCTTTTATTGATCGTAACTTTTTGTGGGTGTCAAAAATGGTCGCCATTTTAACTAGCTGCCATTTAAATTATTCGAATATTTTACCAGTAATTATTCTGTAGAGAAAAATAGAATTAAAAAAAAAAAAAAAACGATACAGTAGGTCATGGTTTGAGAATTATATAAAAATTTAATAAAAAATATGTTTTTAATCGATAAAGACTTCAACGGATCGATTAAAATGTTATTATAATTATTATTTACAACATTTTTCGAGTTCTGTGTAGTTTAAAAACTTTTTTATTAAACGAATATTTCATTTTCCAAAAATAAAAAAATTAATAAAATCTGCAATTAAGCCTGTTTTTCTATAGTTTCGATTTCGTTGGATTCATAGTGATAAATATGCAGCATCCAATGGACCTATTAGACCACGATCAGATCGAGATATTTTCCGACAAATCGTTGGCTCTGTGAAGGTTTGGAGCCAATGACACGGTCTCTAAAAATCACAGATATTATCTTGACAATGAAAACAAAGAATTTAAAGAAAACAAAAAATCAACGATATCTTTTGGAAAAATGTAGACTGGTGCGAAACAGTGAGAAGGGAAGATTCCTGCCAAAACATTGAAAACTCGCGGGTTCGGAGGTTCGAAATTCTAATTTACGAGGGATCCGGTCCGCCCACGAGAGCCGCAGAAGCCTTTCTCAATTTTAACAATTTGTTTTTTGTCTTTTTTTTTTCTTTCTTCTCAAGAAACAGAATCTCGTTTGGTGTTATTGTACGAGTTGGTTCTTTTCGCCGAAAAGAATATAAAATAAGGGGCTGAAAATCGAAGGAGCACGCGGACTCCTATGAGCCCAGGTTTGGGTTATGATCGAATGTGATTTTGTTTTTCTCTACTTGGTGGTGTTGACGCGAAAAAAATGATGAAGTTTGCTCATGGAAAAATAGAAAAAAATAAATAGTTGAGCTGTGTATTTTCGATCAGTTGTGTTCAAACACATACAAAAACCTAGCAATTTTTTTGTTATTTTGTTCATTTTTTTTTTTTTTTTTCATCGCAGTTCTGGCCACAACGTCATAATTCATTCTCCAGCCCTCTCGTTCTTGTATCTTGCAAAAGCAGGAGCAAAATAGCAGCTGCGTATCGAGATAGACAAAGAAAGAAAAACACTGGACTGGGCTGACCAGCCTCCAGTTCGCCTCCTCTTTGCTCTTTTACTATCCTCCCGACGCGTTACGAACAAAACGATCGCATTCTAATTTCGCTGATTGGAAACCGGGCGATTTGAATATGAAATAATGATCCGTTCTCGTTCAACGGACAAAGGGAGATCGAAAAAATATACACTAAACAGACAGAGAGCCGATACAATGTTTTTAAAACAATTTGAACTAATTACGAACATAAATAAGTCGTGGTAACAATTATTATTTAATCGAGACCAAAAAATCGATCAAAATTCAACCCTTTCAGCCATAGTTTGCAGTTTTTCTAATTATTAAACAACTATTTCAACGAGAAATACTGAGTTTTTCGGTTCTACATAGCCTCCGAGACGATCATAAATTTAAGAAAATTATAAAAAGTCATTATTTGGTAATTGCAAAAATACTAAATGGAAATAAACAGTAGAATTCCAGACTTTTTGATGAAAAAAAATTATTTCCTACCGAACTACTGTGAATATCGAAATGGCAATTTTTCCTCAAACTCGATACACTCCCAATAATTTTTGAGAATTTTTTCAAAATTTTTCATCCAGTAGTTTTTGTTTAAAAAAATATATAGAAATGATTTCTTTAGAATTCCCTGATTTTGATTCCGAACTTGTAATCAGCGATCTCAAAAAAACTCTCGAGTACGAAATTTCAAGTCAATGATTGTCATTTATGGCTGAAAGATTTAAGTACAATGGGTACAGGCCAACGATTGAGATGTTCTACAATTTGTGTCCATTTTGAACTTCAGCGTAATGATAAAAAAAAAAAAACGAAATAATCCAATGACAAAATATAAATTTGTAAAAAAATCCTGCGTGATCGACATTTCCTGTCATTCTGTATAAAAGTTTACGATGTAAAAGGACAAGTGAGTCAAAACTGACACGAAGTGTTTGTAATATTGTAAAAAAAAAAAAAAAAAAATGGCTACCTGAGCAATTTTCAAAAGCAAAACATACACGCAAGAATAAGTGCATCGAATGCACTTACGAAGAGTGCAACACGCGTCGATGTTTGCCCGACATATGGGCTCTCCCATATCCATATTGAACAAAGCTTATCATATGTGTTTTTTTTTAAATTTTATTTACCAAGAAACGAGACAAAATGGTTTAGAAAATATTTAAAAAATTTGCAATGTTTGTTGCGTCCATTAAAACGTCATTCACGTATGAGAAATGCACAAAAGTTCGCGTTGATGTAATTGCCAATATTTATTCTTTCACAGCAGCAAAAGTAATTCAACAAATCGTCGTTTATCGTGGAAGGAAATACACTTGGTTGCCTGATGTATTTATTTTCACGTTTATTTTAATCCTCGATTAATCGTATATCGTCCGTACCTTTCAACGAAAGATAAAACATGCGCATGATCGACTCCAGGTGTTTCAGCTCAATGGTCATTTAATTTTATCACCAAATGTAAAGACAATTTTTTTTTGCATGCAACTTGCTTGTTTCGTCGAGTTTCTATTTTGAATTGCTAATAAGCTCATTGCAGTATTTATCTAGACATATTTTTTTATGTGACGTACACCAGTGACTAATTTCAAAGTCAACATCGACAATTTTCACGTATGTACGAAATTACGCAATAAATAAAACGGAACAAATTCATTCAAAACAAACGACCATTCGTAACATTTCCCATGAGATCCAAGACGATTTAAAAAAAAAAAAAAGTTCTAATCGACCTGGACCATTATCGTGAACATTTTTAGAACGAAAAAAACGCAGAAAAAGTTTTACTTGATTTAAAATTAAGGGAGATGCAGAACTCTTCATCGGGGAGGTCTGTGCTTTACCTCTAAATATATCGATGCCAGGTTTCCCTACTGAAGTCTTCCGCACTGAGGGATTCTCATTTCAGAAGCTTATTCAGAATGTCCGGTAAGAAACGCTTAAGGAGGTTAAGTATACATATCTGATGGTTTATATGCAAGGAATCGGAAAAAGTAAGCAAATCCGATTAAACGCTTGGCATACCAACGAGAGAAAGAGAGAGAGAAAGAGAGAGAGAGAGAGAGAAAGAGATAGATCCTGGCTCGAGTATGTGCAACTTTGAAATTTCGTTCGTTCGTTTTCTCGCAGAGAATCACGTGAAGCTTTCACGCGCGGGTTGTTTTATATTGCGATATACTCGAATCCAAAGGCGCCAAGGTAAAATGTACATTTTTGCATTACAAGACACGGTAAAATCTCTTGAAGCAACTTGTACTGAAGAAGTTGAGAGAAAAAGAAATGGAGAATTGCTCTACGCTGTTAAATCCTTGTGTGCGATGTTAAAGATCCTTTGCACGAACCTTCTCAACCAAAATTTCATTTGTCAATATTCCCCAAATTTCAATTATATTTCAAACATCATGAAAATGATTTTTCAATCAATGTTTTCTCGAAAACTACTTAACAATTTGTTTGAACGACAAATCGTTGGAAGTTTTGTCAAAAAATCATTTTTTCGTCATCCTGAGGAACGCATTTTTACAAAAATGGTATCTTTTTTTTTCAATTCCTTAAGGTTCCAAATTTATAAGTTTCCATAAAAATTTCTTGATGAATTCTTGTTGAAAAAATGAGACGAAAATTTCGGATGAAGATTTTGAATTTATGAAAATATTGAGAAAATCTTTTGGCGTTACAAAAAAGCGTTTAATTGTAAAATCTTTTTAATGAATTTATTGACGAATCGACTGGTTTTATTATCGTTGAAAATCAATGATTAAATTTTTTCCACCATAGTTAAATTTTGGCCCTTCGTCAGTTTCTGTATCGAAAAATATTGAAAATTAAAGTGTAAAAGATTTTTGGTTGGGAATGTATGTGTAAAACATTGTTAATGCGCCTGTGATACGCCACGATGGAGTCCAGAGAGTTTTTCTTTCCACCCTGTATGCCTTGAGAAATGCTATTTATGTATATATCGTTTGGAAATATCCTTCTTGCGTTAATATCGCCTGGGAAGCGCTCCACGGGAGTCCACACTCTCTTTATTTTTTTTCTCTGTCTCTCGTTGCTCGACTCTTTCTCGCGCAATCAGTTATTTATGATCGAGATGAAGGGAGCGGGTAAAAAAAAAAACGGTTTAATCATAATAAGCTTGGAGAGAAGTGCAACTCGAGGGTAAAGAAACTCGCGCGATTTGTGGCGTGAACGTCTCTCGTCTTTGCTTAACTTGCGTCCAGGCGAGTTTCGCCATTTTTTATTCTCGCCTAGTGTACATTTCTTTGACAGCGTGTCATCTAAACTCAATAATTGAATGATAATTTTGCAGTTTCTCTCACGAGAATGTTGAATACTTTGAAGGATTATTATAAAAAGGAAAAATAATGTTCTCTTGCTCAATAATTGTTTCGTACATTGATTGGGATTTCGCAATATTGCAGTTTTGGCGGGATCGAAAATTGATGGCGAATATTTTAAAGTCTTTTAACAAGAATTTTCCCACATAGGCAAATTGCTTTGTCAATTAAATATGAAAATTTGATTGAAAAAAAAGGCGTATCAAAAACTCGTCTTTCAGAGCACACGATTTATCGCCGACTTTACCCACTCCTTCGTACTTTTAAACTCGAATGGAGCATCGATGTGACTGCGAAAGAGGCAAGAAAAGGGCGCGAGGGGATCTTGTTAATAAAAATACGATACCCATATGTGCGCATTCGCGATACAGCTGTGAATGTAATTACGATAACGGCCGTAAGCTCGCGAAACGATGAATTTACATGAACGGCTGTGCTAAATATAATAATAAAAAGACTAAATAAGTTTAAAAAAGAATAAGAAACGTAGAAATGGAACAGAATGGATTTCTAACTGTTGCAATAGAAAATTTAAAAAAATCATCAGTCCTTCTCATAGAATATTAAAAACGAAAAAAAAAACTAAAAATAATGATTTCTTATTCAAAAATTTTTACGAATTATTGAAAAAGATTATTTTGGAAGCAAAATAAAAGATGGAATTTGAAAACTCATCAAAATATCTGTCAACTGAAATTGTTTTCTTTTTGTTTTCGAATAGACACCAAAAATGGAGCAAAAAAAATGTTTATTTATTTCTATACCGTTGCATCGAAGTTCACACTCTCACTTATCGGGTGTTGCACCTGTCGACCTCTAAATCGTCATTAAAATGGCCGTTTTTAATTAGATACACAGAGGATTAATGACTGGCTGATATTCAATTAATATAAAATGTAAAATATCCATTAGTAGAATTATCAGTTTCGTTGATCCAACGAATTGCAATTGGAGAAAAAGAAAGGGGCAGAAAGTTCGATAAGTGAGGTCTATATATTTGCTGAAGCCATAGAGACTCACAATCGTGCGGGTCTTCCTTATTTGTATCCAAGAAAGTGCACAAACTCGTGATAAATTGAGTTTTCAGTCAGCATTTCAAGCAGCAGGAGCGATTTCTCCAAACGTCAAAGTCTCGTAAACGTTTGAATTTTTTTTTTTAACCGCATGATCAAGTAATTGGATGATTATAGGGGCAAAATAAATAGCGAACGTCATCGGAGTAATTCGTCATGGGATTACCGGTTGATAAGAATTTAAATATAAAGAAAAATTCTTTTTTTTTTTTAAAAGAAAAGTCGAAACAGCAAAAAAAAAACGAAATAAAATATCGTACGATTGTCTTTTTCTTCAAATCTTACAACGCCTCAGCGTCATAGATTTTTTAACATGAGTGAATCGATAATCCGATTAGTCGAAGTGTAAGAATTGGGTCATTGAGAGACGGAGTACGAGACTAACGATAAAGAAATTCTTGGTAACAGCGGAGAACTGCACGGGGAGGTGAAAAAGTGAGGATATATATTATGATTTGTAATTTATAATGATCTGTCGTCGTTAAGTGATCAAAAGTGTTTGGGCGATAGACTTGCAGTACATAATAATAAATATAACCCGAAGAGTATAATATCCTTCGTTGAATTTAGCCCCACTGCCCCCCCCCCTTTCCCTTTCTTTCAAGAATCCTTCGTCTTGTAGTATAACGCTATAATACGAGAAATAGAGTTGTTTACGTCACGGGGAATGGCAGATGACACGGCTTTTCAGAGAGAATCCTCTTCGCGAGGGAATCATTAATCACCCAAGTCGCCGAAGGATGTGGCTCGCGCGAGCGAGCTCGAGTAGCTCAAGATCTTTCCTGCAGAAATATATATACTCTGTGATACTGAATAAGAGAGAGAGAGAGAGAGAGAGAGAGAGAGAGTTCGAAACATCAGCCTCAAAGTACATAACCTGGTGTAATATTCATTGGGACACCGGGGACTCGTTGAATATTTGCTTACTGTTCGCGAAAAGTGGCCTGCAGAGTTTCAACACAAAAAAAGGGCTCTCTACCGCAGAGTTCTCGAGGAGCTCAGCGGGATTCTTCGAGCTTTCTTTCTCTCTACGATCGAGATTTGTATTTGAATAAAAAGAACAAAATCCACTGGATTAATGCCTGTTGGCTGAGTTCCGGCTAAGGCTTGATAGGGTAAAGCAAAGTTTGATATTTTGAGTGCAAAGGATAATGACACTGGAAGGTGTTTGTTTGAAGCTAATTTTTTGTCGACACGTTCCTTGCGTTCCAAAGGTTTTGTGGGTTGATTGGAATTTTGTTGGATTTTGTAACGTTCCAGTGCATGAAGAAATTTTGGACAGTTTTTGGAATGATTCTCTTGGCGGAGGGGAGTGGTTGATCGGTAAAAGAGAGGGAGGGCAAGATGCCGAAGAATTAGTGAAATTTAAGGGATGAAAGGTATAAAAGGTACAAGGGTATATGGACAGCAGGTGAAATCTGCTCCTTGCCCGCCCATATTTGACGGCTGCGGGTTAGCTTTGGGCACCTTTGGATCCAACGAAATCCTGAACCTCTGTCTCTCTTTCTCTCTTTCTTTCTCTATGCGTTTGCCTTCTGCCAGCGAAGATTCTTTCTCTTTTGCTCTTTCCACGGTCTCGTTTATTCTCCTACTTTTATTTTTTCGTTCTCTCTGCTGCGTTGCGACGAGCGAGGAAGAAAGAAGTTTAAAAAGAGTGGCAAGGGGTGGTCCACCACATTTTTGCCAGGGCATTATTCAACCCCGCGGGTGATCCTTGAGCCCCGTCGCTTTCCCTTCTGCCTTTTCTCGCCGTATTTCAGTCTCTCCTTTTTTCATCTCTTTCTCCCTTCCTCCCTCCCCGCACCATTCTCATTATTCTTTCTTCTTACTCTCGTAGAAAACCAACAGTGAGTTTCTCTCTCTCTCTCTCTCTCTCTTTTGCCGACAGAAGAACAGCGCACGGGGTGCATTGTGTGTCGCAAAACGTTTCGGCAGTCGAGAACTCTCGGCAGATCTTTTCCAGTTCGACTCTACACTATAGATGCACAGTCTACCCTTGTCCTTTTCTCAGGAACCAAAAAGACGCCAAAGACATTCCGAATCTCTCTCTCTCTCTTTCTCTCTCTCTCTCTCTACACCCAGACGGCATTATACTTATGTAGATCGCAATAAATACATACATTCACATTACAAAACGTTCAACGAAGCCGCCATCCCAGAGGTAAATCAATGTGGAGAATATATCAGGTATCTTCATCGAGGGATTAGAGTAAGTGGTCTGAAGAGAAATTAAGAGGTCGCTTCTCAAACTTTTCTCCAACTCTTTTCTCAAGTGCCAGAAATTATTTCATGCTCTTTCTTCGTTGTTTTATTTGGTTATTTAGTCATGATTATTAATTTGAAGTGACTGACACTTAAAAGTATTTCAAAATATATACTTTTTCAAAATGACTGTAAAATGCTTTGACCTTTTGGGTCATTTTGAGGGTTCTTAGGTCATTGGACCTATTTTTTTTGGGGTTTTTACATTATTAAACAATAGATGTCAGATTTTTTGATTATTCGTCATTCCAATACTCATTATTTGTCAATTGCACTAATGACACAATATAAATAAATAGTCAAAGTTCCTACTGTTTCTTAAAAAACTTCATTTTCTACCAAAACCATCACGAACATCGCGATGGATATTTTTGTTTAAAATTCAATACACATTTCAAAAAATTTTAAAGATTATTATCTTAAGAAATTCCAGAAACACATTATTTTGAATTTCTATAAATTTTGAGCTCAGATTAATAATCAGTGAACTTAACCAAACGTCAGATTATTTAATTTCTAATTTTACTTAATGCTCGAAGGGTTGAAAAAATTTGATAATCTAGAATTCAAAATGGTAGCTATAGAATAAATAAATATATTAGGAAAAAGCTTCAAAAGTTAGTATTCGAGTTCAATTATCGAGATTGTAACGTGGCTGTTACAAAATATAATAAAAATATAGTAAAAAAAAGGTGTAAAATATTGTGTAAAATCGTGATGTTAGATTTTAATGAGTTCGCGCTTTATAGCCGAGGACATTTGTGGTCATGTGGTTTAATAGGTTAGGAGAATGATTTCGCTGTGGTCATAGATATAGAACGGTGGTAGAAACGAATTTTTTCCAATGTTCTCACATCTCAAACTAAACTATTCGAATCCTCCTGTCCGGAACGTTCGAGCCTGTAATTACCGATTACACGGCGAAACCTCATAATTTTAGGTCTTCCAAAACGAAGAAACCGAGTCTTCGAGACACCTGTTGAAAGTTCTCAGTTCTCTTCTCTCTGGGGCTTAAATTTATATATATATTCTTATATACGAGTGCGCCTTTATGTCTGACGTTTCGAAGAGCCCTCCGGCTTTTATCGATGACCACGAGTCTCTTCACACCACTCACAAGATTACATTGTGTTGCCAATAGAGGGCCCAAGAAAAGATGGTGAAGACGTCGATAGAAAAATTTCGATGACTCATCGAATGAAATGAAACTCTAAAAGAAATTCAAACTAATTTATACAAGCTTATAAGCTAAATAAAGTTCTACTCAAATTTGAACTTTCCAATCGATCGATAAGCGTCTTAAGAAAACATTTCTTAGCGATCAATTAAAAGTTGCATTCATTTTCGCATATTCTGCTTTCAAATCCACAATTTACGTTATAAAAACACGAAAACTGAATAATCTTGAATGAAAACTGTTGTAAATAGTAGAAAAAAAGATGGGATTGAAATTTTTGGGTGGCAGGTCCAAATGGGAGGCATTTTAAGGAAAATACCTTAAAATTTTTGCAGGGATTTATTGTGAAATGTTATGTGGATGCAAAGGCACATGCGGG
The DNA here is from genome assembly GCA_948107755.1 of Campoletis raptor. NCBI lineage: Eukaryota > Metazoa > Arthropoda > Insecta > Hymenoptera > Ichneumonidae > Campoletis > Campoletis raptor. The sequence goes on from OX403624.1 coordinate 20,921,928, forward strand.
ATGTATGCAAGACGTATATTCGAGGCGCTTAAGGGTATAACAAAATATAATAGAGCTCTAATCCAATTTATAATCCGAATCGCGAGCGTTTCTAATCCCATTATGAAGTCGCATTTTCGAGGGAGGGGAAGAGGTTGAAAGGAAGAGGGGGGTGGGGGAGGGGGATGCAGTAAACGTAGAGGAAACTCTGGTGGTGAGTATTATGACCTTTTGCGAGGAGGAGAGAACAGCGAGTAAAATGTGGAAGAGGAAATTCCAAAAGGCAAAAGTTGTTGGCGTGCTTTCGTGTACGAAGAGAGAGGAAGAGAATGAGAGAGTTTGGGCAGCCAGCAATTTTCCCTGGATTCGATTTAAGCCCCTTCTCTCCCATCCTCTGCTTCGCTTTAACCCGATCCGTGTTTATTGACCTGGTACCAAGGGAGAACAAGGATCGGGGGCTCGTTTTCGGACCTTCGGACTTCTCAACCCTTTTTCTTTGCTCTTAATCGTGAATCGCGGCGTTTACACGCCCGTAATTTGAATTTCGCCCCATGCAAAACTCCCCATCGTCCAATATGGAGACTCTCGGGACTTGCACTTAAAATCTCTCTCCATCCTAAAAACATAACGTATATCCCAATATTGCTACTTGTATCGCTAAAATCTCTGCAGCTTAAGCAAAGTCCTTCTATGCTTTTGCAAACCTCAGGCTCTTCTTAAACGTGTAAAAACTCATTAGTTCTAATTCCGAATGGATTTTCATGAGGAAATTATATAATTAGGCTAAATTATTAACCAAATAATTGGCAATGAAAACATCATTTTCAAAACCCTCCTCAACAAGTATTTCTACTTCCAAGCACAAGATTTATAAATGGAGTCACTGGATAAATAACAAAATAGTATTTTATTCGAGCTCCTGGTTGTCGGAAACACGCGTCCTGCTTCAATGAAGGATTCCCCTTCAAAAAACAAAACACATTCCTATACGAAAGTTATATTTTCATGAGTACGATCAGTGTGTACTTACAAGGTCATTACTCAGATCTCAAAGGTGTGACTGGATGTTTGAAAATATCACATCCGTGAAATATGGACCGAATTTTCGGGAGGGTTGTTTTTTTTTTGTTTTGTTTCGTTTTTTTTTCTCTTCGAAAGTCAAGCAAGTAGCGAAATAATTCGGTGAGGAGTAAAGAAGGGGATGGGCGAATGACGAAAGATCGAAAGGGCGATAGAAAAAAAAAAAACAAACTAAACAAGTAAGAACCCCAATGCAACTATGAGATTGGGAGGCTGAGTTGGGTCCATCTCTCGTCAAAGCAGGTTTGCAACCCCAGAGACATTTAGAGCCTCGACGACAAAACGATCGATCACTCGTAGGCCCGGAGGCCAGGAACATTTTGTCCTGTGCAACGAGAAACAGAGAAACAGAAAATTGAAGAGAGAGAGAGAGGGGGGAGGGATGGAGCGTGCGTGAGAAATACGAGACGTAAAAGAACAGGCGCCCTCGTTTGTTGTTTTTTGCATCCCTACAGCTTCCGCTTACCAGTTTTTTTTTTTCATCCAACGAATCTCGTCATCATTTGGAGCGAGTGTCCTCGGGGCAAGGTCGAGTTTTATCCAGATCGAGAGAAGGAATAATTTTGTCGTTTTTTCCGGGGGTTCCGGGGGTTTGAATTGAGTCTACCCGCGCGGTATATGGCGATAGAAGTCATTGGAAAAATGGTCAATCACCGTGATGGAATGGAGGCAAGGATCGAGAGAGGATTACCCTTGTAGATTTTCTGGGATTCGTTTCCTCTTCGAAATATCTCTCTGCCTCTTTCTCTTTCTCTCGTTACTTATATCAAAACGATGCAAGCGAGCGAAGAAGCTTAAGCTTCGGGGTTAAGGGGTCTAATGCCCGAGAGTTTCAGTAATCGGCAGATGCGACGAGGAGATCGAAAAAAAAAAGAAAAAAAAACTTCTCCGAGTACAGTAATGGTAGGTTCTCGAGTGTTTCTCTTCCACAGCCGATACGATATTGTACAAACGACTCTTCCAATCCTCCACAGAGTAGGTTTATAGTTCAGCCACTTGGATTTTACTCGATTCAATGTATATCTATATATATATATATGTATACGAATGCGTGGACCACGCTCTCAACATTTTCCTGATCCTTCGGTTCCCCTCTCCTTTTGCTCTTCTCGGTTGACTCGGTCGCGCGGCGGTGGCGCGCGATCAGTTTGATTAATGGTCCACGCTCGAGGAACGAGCGTTATCGCTGGGGACGCCGAAGCAGCGCGGCACAACCGTAACCAAAGTCCATAAGAGAGAAAGAGAAGTAAAAAGCAAAAAAAAAAGAGAGAAGAGAAGAGAGAGAGAGAGAGAAACGCGTGTGTACGAGATGAGGACTCGAATCGCTTTTGGGCTTTCGTTTGCGGGGCAAACAAACGGGGTTGTCGAGAGAAAGAGAAGGGTGAGGGAGAGAAAAAGTGAGAGAGCCAATGGTGAGGACGTCGCGGAGCTCTCTGGTGCTCTTTTCGTCATGAATAATCCTGATTCTTCTCTCCTGCCACATTATATCCATGTATCGATATATATATATACATATATATTGTGGCAAAGTATACATTCGGTAAAGCCAACGATGCTCTATAATATTTTTAATTTTTTTTATTTATTTTTTCATTTTTTTTTTTTTTTTTTTCATTCATTTCATTCGGTTTCCTAGACCCGTTTCTCCGATTCGGACTCACTAGCTCTTCACATCGTCGACCAAGAGGCAAAAATACAAAACCCCCGAAAGCGAGACTCGCGTCCGTTTTGCTCTCCATAAAGAGGAGAGACCGAACGAATTTAATCCGTCATGAATATGTAGGAGATGCCTTTACGAAGAGAGAGAGTAAGAGAAATAGAGAAAGAGAGAGAGAGATATATATCTCGTTTCGGTTGTTATGGCGGAACTTGACGGCCGAATCGCTTCGGCGTTTCGGTGAATATTTTTCCAATCTTACACGCGCATATACTTATATAAATGACATTATGTATTTTCGAGGGGTATATCTGTTTCGTGTATATATTAAACCCATCACCTGACTCACTCGAGTGACGTGGGCGCGGGCATTAGTCTTTTAATGTTTGCCGAATGACAATCGATCCCGGGACTCTTCGCACCGGTGACAGAAATATACTTCTATTCTTCTACCAGAATATTTATTACGTCGGAAAATAACATAAGAAAAAAAAACAACAAAGATATATGTGTATGAAGAAATAAAAATAAGTATTTGAGTTACCGTTCGTTGCTTTGGCCCGATAACGATTCGGAGCCAATTTTCGGGCTTTTTGTTACGTCAGAAATTACTTTTTTTTTTTTCATTCACAGTTCTAATCATGCTCTAATTCGTTTTGGGCCCCGAACAATCTATAGCCTAATGCTTGCGTGTTCCTATAATTGGATTAAGGCAATGGTTCTAGTTTGTAGGGTAAAAAAACGTGGTTTTCGGTGTTGTTTTTGTTTTTTTTTTTGCTTTTTTTTGTTCATGAGAACTGAATAGTAAATCTTTTTGAACTCTTGCACAGAGTTTGTTATTACACATCTCAAGAATACATGGAAAAATATTTAATCGAAATATAACAAAGAGTAAACCGAAACAAAATCATGGTTTAATTAACAGGAGAAAGCTTCAAAAGTGAGAGAATCAGACTCAATTTTTCGAGCTTAAACTCCACAATATGTTGTCTTGATCGTTTTCCATGTGTTTTTGTGACAAAAAAGTCTCGAATTATTTGTCAACCTTTATACCGAATTGATGAACAGTTATGGAATCAAAGAGGCGCTGAAATACCGCATTCGAGAGTTAGAAAGAGCAGGAAAAAGTTTTGTGTCCATGAGACTCAATGTGTTTACGGTTAAGAAGGAAAAACCACCCTTGAAGGAAAGGCAAGAGAGAGGGGGGAGGGTGAGACTGTTTCAGGGGTTGCTGTTCGTTTCTTCGACTTTACGACTTTGGATAAACTGATGCTCGATGTTTTTGGTTGAGCTGCACGGTTTCACGTGTTTAGGAAAGAAAAAAGCATGAGAGAGGGATAGAGAGAAGGGAATCCTTGCCACGGGTCTGTTGAGCCAACACACGCGAGGAAAGAAAGAGAGAAAAAGGGGAAGAACTCATGAAAGAGAAAAAGATGGAGCGGAAGGACACTCTGGTTGAGTTCTAAAAGCAGTTAAGTTTTATTGCGTCCATAGCTACACGAATATGGTTCTCGGGGCCTCTGTGGATATTGGGCATACCGTTTTTACCGTCTTCTGTTGCTTCTTACAATGTTACCATACACGATTTGTCAGGACTATTACCGTGTCATAAATTATAGCCACGTCGCATCTTTACACCTTGTTCATCCTTGGCTTCTCTCTTTAGCTCGACTTTTTGCTCCAATGTCACGATGAACAAATGATCAACACGAAAGATCAGACGAGAAAGGAAAATCTCCGATTCTTCAGGTATTATTGGAATTTGCAATTAACGCAACGTGACATTAAAATCAATATTAAAAAGTAAAGATACGAAATATAATCAAAAAAAGGAGCAATTTGAGATTATTCGAACGGTTTGTTATCGAGGAAATCACTGTCACGCTTGATTTTCATTTATTTACATTTTTATTCAATTTTTCAATTGTTTTTTAATGAACAATTAATCATTAATGATTTCCTGGTAACAAAACAGCAGTTTATGGATAAATTAATCAATAGGACAACGAGTAAAGTAAGAAATGTACTAATTTGAGGTAATTAATCATTTTTATCATGAAACACCATGAAGTAATATCCTCCAATCCGGAGCCCAAATCGCAATTACTATAATCAGGTACTAACAACGTTTGAATTAATGTTTTTACAAGTCGCATTGATCAGAAACGCTATTAGTGTGAGAAGAAAAAAACTCAGGGCCAGAATATCGTAGGGATGCTTGACAAGAGGGTTATTTTGTGTCTCCCTGTGACCGGGTCATTTTCGAGGGTTCCTGGTGTCGGCAAATGTCGTCGGAGCCCATGAAACTTCATGGAATTTCAGAGACGAGAGCGAGCCTTCGTAGGGCCGGACGAAAAATTCACAGATTCGTCCCAAACGAAACATGGGAGGGGGAGGGAGCGACACATACATGAGAAAAGGACGAAAGGGTCCTTCATAAGGATTATACATACATCCGAATGTCAGCATTTATGTATGTACGATTCGTCGAAAAAAAAAAAAAAAAATACAAACAAAAAAACAAAAAACAGTAACGAAACTGTTTGTTGCAGCTTGCACGAATATAATTTAAGAATAAATATAAAAAATAAGAAAAAAAAAGAAACATGGCGGAAAGCCGATGGACAGAGTGGTGGGCAACATTTCTACGAGGATATGGGATGCCAATGTGCCATGGAATCGCTCGTACGCGTCTTTTCATTCGACTCACAGCGGGTGGCGAATTTTTCCTTTTTTTTTATTCTCTTCTTATTCTTGTTCGTTTGTTTGGTGTTGCAGATTCTTTTCTTTTGTTTTTTCATCGTTTTTTTCTACAGTGCCATACTTTCCTCTGGATTTCTTTAATTTTGTCAGCCATCTTATCAACTTTTTGACTATTCTTTAATATTTAAAAAAAATCAATTTATTTCAATTTTTTCCTTATTTTTTCGCGTGGTTTCGAGTTTAGCGTTTTTTTTTGGATCTTTTTCTAAGATTATTTATTGGATTTCGTTATTGGAGTATTATTAATTTGATTTATTATATATTTTATTATTATTATTATTATTATTATTATTATTAATTCAATTATTTAATTTTATTAGTTATTTATTAATTTCTTTATTGGACTTTCGTTCATTTGCACTTCTGTCATTAATAATAATTGTAGAATATTTGTAGAGCGAAAAAAAAAAAAATTCGTAGATTTTGTAAATGGACGATTTTTTGACACTCTTCGTTGGGAACGTCGCAGAATGTAATATTCGTTTTGTTCGTTAAGAAAGGTTTTGATTTGTTTGGGGGGAGATTTGGTACTGACGCATCGACAAGCTTTTCTGGCATTTTGATTCGTCTTGGAGTTTCGTTGTGTTTTTCGATGGACATGTATCGGGGGTCTGAGAGGGTCAAACGGCACGCACGATATTCCTCGAATCGACGGGGGCGCGAGCGCGGAATTTAAGGAACGAGAACGACTCGCGGTCGAGATTTTTTTCGAGAGGAGAAAGAACGAGAAAAATAAAAGAGGAGAAAGAAGAAAAAAACGAACGATTGAAAAACGAGGGAGAGAGTGAGAAAACATGCGAAGGATAAAAAAGGAGAGAAACGCGTAAAATAAGAAAAGTAAAAAACGTGGAAAAAAAAAAAAACATTGAAAAAAAGGGACAGAAAAAACGAAAATGAAGGAGGAGAAAGAGTCAACGAGGTCTGGGAGAGAAGAGAAACGCAGATCGAAGTTACGTGCGACAAAGGTGTGAGAGAAATCCTCTCGCCGCAAGAGATCGTGGACCAAAGAAAATAGAATTAAAAAAAAATAAAAAAAATATAAAATATATATATATATATATATATATATATACGTGTGTGTTATGTATATATAAATAAGAATCTCAGGATCAACTGCGGGGATGGTAAGATGAGGACAAACATAATTCAGAATTATCCGAGAAGGACTGCCTGTGCAACTCTTGCCCCTTCCGCTTGCCCCTTCTTTTCACATATATCATCTGCCAGAAGAGGGGTTTGTCCATCGAGACACATACGGAGTAAAACCGTGCATACTCTTGTGTACTTTTCTTATATATAAGTTAAAAAAAAAAAAAAAAAAAAAAAAAACATACATTTAAAACGAAAAAAAAAGAAATTTGAAGTCACCAGTGAGCAGGATGCAAAATTGAATTATGAACTTCGAAAGATCCATATAATTCGAATAGATATAGTCACGATCCACAAAATATATGATCAAGTATAAAGAATTGTTCACTAAATAAAAATATTTACACAAATATTGATAAGTAAGCAAAAAAAAAAAAAAAGTTGCTATAATTTCCTCAAATGCGTGGAAAAAATGGTCTCTTAAATTTGTTTTCTCTGCGTTTAGATGAAAAAAAAAAAAAAAAAAATTTCAAGAGCTTTTTCTCGACTCGGAGGCCGACCAAAAGTTCATTTATTGAGAGTCATGAAACTTTATGGAAATTAAAGAGAGCGATTTTACAGGTGCGAATGAACACCTGCTGTCATTGCTTTCTTTCGATCTTTCTCTTTCTCTCTTACGTCTCTTCCGATAGTCTCTCCGTTCTCTTTTGTGTTTCGATGGGACGAGCAGATACAACGATCCTGACTAATGTTACAGGATGATCCTTCATTTTACAGGACGAGATAAATTGAGAGAGCAACAGGCGAAAGAAAAAAAAAAGTTAAAAAAAAGAAGAAAAATTAATCGATTCATTCGAACCAGTGAAACTCTTCGTTTCGATGGCTCATTTAATCGTCGAGAGAGAAAGTTGTCATTTTATTGACTAATTCAACTCGCGTTTAACGAACTATAATTAATCAACACTTCTGCCTGTCCTTTCATCACAATTATCCACAATTTTTAAAACGTAAAATCGCATTCTTTCTTTTTTTGATCAAACTCTCATTACACCCTTTTAATCCAAATCTCATAAACACGCTAATTGTAAAAATTTGAAAGTTTGTTTAATCAAAATGGACTTTTAAAAAAGTCAACAAAAGAGATGCCGGTTCGGTTAATAGACTCTGAAAAATTTATGTATGGGAGGTCGCAACGATGAGTTTAACGCGTCGCGTATCGTCGAATATTATTCGCACCTTATCTCGAATGGGTTAATTAAATTTTTTTACAACTCAACATCGGACTTTATAATCTTATTATCTCTTATTCTTTCTCTCTTCGAGTGAGTAAAAACGTCGACGGCTTCCGTGCTAAAAGCAGTGATATTCCGTCTATATATATATTTAAATGTAAATATATATAGATATATTGTTAAATACACATTTGTACGTATATAAAAGTCATGTAATACATAATTCGGTTGTACTATAATTATACGTGTGTGTATCTATGCCGACGTTGGAATATTACGTACGTAAGTTGAAGTCTAACTCGAGGCATAAAACATTCTGGGCTCGCGTGTGAAGAAGACCTCTTAAAACGCTTGGCCGTGTATATGGGCGTCAGTATTTACGTGAATTTCGCTCCGTATAGTCGTGTAAGAATGATAAAACAGGAGCAAAAGAGAGAAAGAGAAAAAAAAAAAAAAAAAAAACAACACGACACACAGAAGGAAGAGAAAGATTTCGAAACTCGCGACAGTTTTACCGCTCGTTGTAAAACAAACGTAATCCCCCGTCGTGCTACCGTGGCCCCCGCGGGTTAACGCGCTATCTTTTCCACCCGTACACTGCTGTTCCCTATATTTGCGAGCGTCTCGCGACCCGGCCTCTGTTTAAAAAACTTCTCCGTCTCCATTTCATCTCAATATACATTTTTCTTCAATGGACAGTCTCTCAGAGAACAATTAAATCTCGAATTCACAGTCTTTTATAATGAGACGAACGCGCGAACTAAAAAAAAATTTCGTTAATTGTTTGAGACGGAAAAATATTTTGTATATTCCGAAAAATTTAACGAAATTGTATACAAAGTTTTTTTTTTTTATTTTCTGAAATATTTGTTTAATAAAAATTATGGATTGTTTATAAATATAAATGTCACTCCGATGTATTGATTGATGAAAAATAATTTTTTGTGATTTTTAATCAATTGATCAGGCGATGAACGAGTCTTTACATCGCTTAGCGGTCACCCAACCAAGTAGTGGTTTTGGCTGAAGCTGCTTAACTTGAGAGTTTGTCATACTCGTCAACGTCGTCGTTGGTTGGAAGAAAATGACGTAAAAATATGAATACTTTCGTCTTAATTATGATTATTTGATTCGTGGATTGAAAAAAAGTGGTTCGGAGTGTGCTTTGGAGTAAAAAGACTCGAATTAAAGGATTCTTTAACGACGTTTTTCTTATTACGAAAAAATTGCGTGACAAGAAAGACCGTCTAGATGTTAAACGATAAAAAAAGGGGGGGAAAGCGATCTCGACCTCTGGCGAAGTCGCGGTGTAGACGCTTAACGACCTTTTGCGCTTCTCAGGGAAGAATGTGCGGATGCTGGAGACGCACAGGAGCTTGACTGCATTTACGAAGAGGAGAGAAAGAGAGAAAGAGAGAGAAAGAGAGAAAGAGAGAGAGAAAGAGAGAAGCAATCGAGTTTCGAAGACGTAGACGACGACGACGAAGCGCACGAAAGAACATCATCCATTTTCTCCCTACAGAGGTTTATGTAGATCTTCCTGAGAGCGAGAGCATATAAGCATAGAAAGCCAAGGAATCACCGGGAGAGTTTAGCTTCAATGCTTTTCTATCCTTTTTTGCGAAAAAAAAAAAAAACGAAATAAAAATAAAAATCCTTCGGTTTCTTCCTTTCTGTCTCATTTTCTCTCTTTCTTTATCTCTTTTTCTCTTCTCTTTCATCTCGTTTTCTCTATTTCTTCCCTTTCCAGTTTCCCCCCCCTCTCTCTCTCTCTCTTTTTTTCCTCTTTGACATCGGTCCATATAGCGAGGAAAGAAACCTCGCGAGTTTTGCTACCGCGAGATGTTTATGCAGATGAGCGAGAACCCTTTGAGCGCCAGTAGTAAGACTCGCGAAAGTCTTGGTATATGTATACGAACGACATAAGAACGAGGGAGGAAAAGAGGGAAAGAATAGAGAAGAATGATCGTGTCTCAGAGTTCAGGACAAAAAAAAATGACGAGTAGTTCAGTCTTTTTTTTATCAATTTCTCAACAACAATCAATTTTATAAATAAATGCATTTTTTTTCTGCAAATTATCAATTCCTTCTTCAAAATAATTCCCCTCGAAAGCCCGATACAAGGAAACTGCACGCAAAACGAAGCAAAAAATGTATAAATTATAAAATTTTCGAAATGCCTCGAAAAAGCTCAAAAACTTCGAATTCCATGGATTTCGCGTCTGCTTCATTTCCTGAGCTTCTTATCTAACGTTCCACAGTATTGTAGATAAAAAGAAAAATCACTGAAAAAAGGGAGAAAAAAAAAACTTAAAAAAATGGGTAATTCCATTTTATCTATGGGTCGGGTGATTTAATGGGATTTTTGCCTTACCTCGTGGACAAAAAGACAGAAAAAAAGTGCGAGAACGAGATCTATTGGCGAACGGGCAAATTTTCACGACGAAGCTTACGTCGAACTATAATAGTGAATGCGGAAAAAGAAAAGAAAGTGTGAACCGCGTTAAAGGGAAAATGTCGAGAGACGATATAGGAGAATCGCTGGAAAAGACTAAGTGACAATTTAGCTAATTGCTGGCCTCGTGTGCTGGCCAAAGCTATTCAATCACCCTAATCACCATCGCCTAATTATTCGTCGCCGCGAAAACCCGATTAAAGAGAAAAACATGTATAGTCAATGGATATTTATCTATATAAATATATATAGCGTTTGAAAAATGAAGAAAAAAGAGAAAGAGAGAGCAAGAGTTTGCGGTTTTTCGCAACTATATCGTTGTTAAAGTCTCAATGAGTTTGCGCTTTGCTAACAACGTCGAGCTCACCTATTCCCAAGAAAAGACGAGAATCTACGGTCGTAGATTTCTTTATTCCATGCGTACTTTTTTCACCCAAACTCTCTCCACTCCCCTTTTCTGTATTCTCCTTTTCCAAACTCTCGCCTTTGCTTCATTTATTTTTCGCTGTATATTCGAGTATGGGCATTTCCATTTAAATTCCAAACGATTTAATTGTATATTTTCATTGCCGAATGAAGGAATGAATTAAAATCGATAAATCATCGACTCTTGGTTATTAAAATTTCATAAATTTTCATATTTTCATAGGACAGTGATGAAAATTATGCATTTTTTTTCCTAAAGTTTTTTTATTTCATCAGACTTTGGGATATTTTTACGAAAAATAAACGTTTTATTTGATATTTATTAATCATTACGAATTTAGAGAAAATTAGCAATTTTTTTATTGAAAATATTTTATCAAAAAATTATTGTAATTGGAGTTTTTCTCTCAGGCTCGATTTTTTGATAATAAAAAAAAAAAAAAAAATAGAGTCACGTATCTGAGCAGTTAACGTGAAATTTCCCATACGAAAGATTTTCTCTATACATTTTATACAAATACAGATTTAAAATCACCTTTACGACACTTTGGAGGGATATTCTTACCGCGAAATCCCGATTTCTACGAGAGGGAAACGACGCCTTGACATCGTCGTCGTCGTCGTTGCCGTCGACTGGACGATACGAATGTGCCGGATTAAAAGTTTTCGTTATACCGAAAGCGCTTTTTCGAGCTTCCGAGTGTTATTTATACGAGCCATTTCTTAGCGGCTCTTTTCGTCGTCTCGAAAAAAAGTTAAAAAAAAAAAAACGATGTATAGATATATTCGTTTCTATAGCTTTTTCCCTGATGGAATTCCGCACAATTTTTTTTAACACTATATTTTTTTCCAACAATCTACAAACTTTTTTTTTCCCCCAAGAGATTGGAAAGGCTTGAAGATTTATGTGATTTACATAAAAGTCATTTCCATCAAAGACATTTTTTTATTTAGGTTATCAAATCATTTTTTTTCCCTCTCCTCGATTGATTTTCATAAAAAAATTCTTTGAAAATGTCATATCAAAGTAAATCAATGAAAAATCAAAAAAGTTATTAATCAAAAGTCCGAAAAAAATGTTCAAAAAATTGTTATTGATAAAAACTAATGTCGCACGAGATTAAAAATAATCGCAGACGTGATTTTTGTTCATGAAATCGTTTCCCAGAAAATACGAATCAAAATTTCGTCTGTGCGAACACGTAAAAAATATTCGCGACATATGGATTAATTTATCTTAGAAAAAAAAAAATAAGATCGTAACAAAACAGAATATTGGAATAGAAAAAAAAGTCTTTTCATGAATCTCGTATGTGCAATTCTCGGTGGATTTTGTCTGGTGCGAGATGACAACCTCGATAAATCTTTAGTGACCAGTTTTTCGGTGTTAAAAGAGAACTTTTGATGGAGACTCAGAGGCTTCAATGATAGAGATACACGCAACTGATATAGACTTCGTCATAGTTTCGAGTAGTCATAATTAGACCCAACGGGGATTATTGGAATTTGCTGTACGAATAAAGAAAAAAAAGAGAAATAAAAAAAAAAAAAAAAATGAGAAAACGAGCGCGAGAACGTGGACACAGTCGCCATAGTTCGTATATTCGCGATTAGCATTTTCTATTTGCATATTGACGGCTTTCGTAAAATGTTATGAATATTTTACATTAATATATACAGATATACATATTCTTGGACAAGCCAAAGTTATACCGCGAGTATGGCTCTCGTTGTTGAAACGTTGGAATATCTTTGGAGCCCCAAAGAGAGAAAAAAAAATAAAAAAAATAAATAAAAATCAGGCAAAAAGAAGATGAAATAAAAAAATGAAAAAAATAAGGAGAAGATTCCATTAATGAATACGAAAATTCACGCGTCTTGGAAAGGCTTTTATGCTACTTTTTTTAATCGTCATTGGCCTGTTAAAATGACATCAGTGATAAGAGGATTGATAAGAGAGCGATTAAGCACTATTTATCATCAGTTAAAGTGTCGTTATCAATATATTGCAGGATTAAAAGTACGCCGGTTTTTATCCCGAGCTTATTTTCTGCCGACGAGACACTCGGCAGTCAAAATCGACGCAGGACCATATTCTTCTTTTTATAAGGAACCTTTCCCTTTTGTTTTGTTTTGTTTTTTCTTCTTTTTATTACTTCCCACGACACTCGGAAAGAAAGGAGTCTCGGTGATCTCTTATCGTCTCAGCATCCCTGAATGATAACGTTGAAACGCGAAAGCTCCAGAGAAAAGTGATACGCGATGCCGACGGGAAATTTTTGCCAAGTGCCTCGAAATGATTGCCAACAGGTGGCAGCATTGTGCACTTTTATTCGGTCTCTTTCGCTCGACACTCGAGCTCTAACGTTTCTAAACCGTCGAGTTTGAAATGGAGTTTGTCGTCTTATGAAAAAAAAGGAAAAAAAAAAAAAAAAAAATTCTGAATCCTTTTTTTTTTGCATTTTATATTCGTTTCGTTATTTCATGGCTAACAAAAATCTAAATGCAATAAAAATATTTGAAAATATAAATAAAATAAATGAATACAGTGAAAAAAAGAAAGTTTTCGAGTTTTGTTATCTTAATGGAGACAATTTTTCAACTCAATTTGCTTCGAAATGTTTCTCTCTTTTTCGTGATGAATAATTGATCGTTATAATTATAATAAAAGTCATAATAAAAATTGGCCATTTGGTTTTTCGATTAAAATTCGTGATATTTGACTGGATGCACGTGGCAGAAAAAATTGGAGAACGGAATAATATCGCGTGGTTTGAGTATTGAAGCAACAATATTTGCGTCGGAGTGTCGCTCGTAACTCACGTCTTTCCTCCCCTCCATGTTTTTTTCTCCTCTCCATGGTTCACTTTTGCATGAATATATGAGAACGCAAAAGCGGCGACCAATCAATGTCTCGATTACCGATAGTTTCGGAATTTCATTATCGCCCGACGAGTCGTAAAATGGCGATTATTTTGAAAGAAAAAAAAAAAAAAAATTAAAAAAAACGAAGAAAAATGTCCATTTGCGAAGTCGCGGTAATAACATACGAAATGTAACGATTATTTGTCACGCGAAAAATAAGTTTTTAGAAGCTATTACATTTACGGTACTGCTTGAATGGTGATAACCAGGCGCGAAATAAAAGTCGCGTATACTAATTGAAAAAATTAAAAATCAGTAATAAAGTAAAAAAAAAAAATAAAAGAAATGAAGAAATTAAACATGAAAATGATCATTTCTTCGATTCTTTTAATCAGCAGAATATTTTTTCCCTATTTTTTGACCTCCAAATGGCCAGAACTCGAACTGATCGATCGATCGATCGGCTCGTCATTTTTCATATTGAAACAATGGACTTGAGCTTATCGAAAAATAATTGATCGAATAATTAAAAAAATAATATAAAACAATCGACGTTGGAATGAGAAAATGGAAAAAAAAGAGAACTTGAGAAACAGAGAAACGAAATAGAAGAGCTGTCCTATGTGGGACGAATTTATTTCATAGTACCGATGAAGCGGTGAATACGACGCGACGTTTCGATTTCCAATTTAATTTCCTGAGATCCCGTAAATAGTAATACCTCGAGAGTAGGTCTTTTCAGCATTTCTCTTCCGTTCTCACTCTTCTTCTATTTTCTTTTTTTACTCTTTCTTCATTCCATTCGGAATAAAATTTGTACGTGTGTGGGTGTATGAAAGGAAAAAGGTTTATTTTCGCGTATACATGTTGAAAATACACCTTTTTCTTCTTTTATTAAATCGCGACACCTCACGTGAAAACGTATAAGTGTGTATATACATCGTAACTCGAGCAGAAATGGCGAACGGGAGGAAAGGACGTGAAACGAAGGAGGCGGCTGCTTTCAAAACAACCGATTTATCTTTTCTGGACCAGTGCCTGAATTGGCATGGTGGATTTTAGAGAGAAAAATAGACGAAATAAGAAGCATGAGAAAAAGAAAAATAAAAAATGAGAAAATAGTATAGACGAACGATAGGCGAAAAAAAAATGATAAAAAAGCTGTATATACCAAAATAGGAAGAAGAAGAAGAAGAAGAAGAAGAGGGAAAAGAAAGCAGAAAAGAGATAGCGTTTGAGGTGGTAGCAGAAAAATATCTACATATCAATTCGTAAATATTTTGCAGAATCAAATTCGAAGACATAAAAACAGTTGGAAATCTTTGTAAAAAGGAAAATTAATTGAAATTTTAATAAAATATCTAAAATCTAATGCGACATTTAAAAAAAATGTCCCGGGCCAGCGTAAAAGTGTTTCTGATCAAAATTTGATATTTTTTTTTGAAAAACCATAATATTTTGTTAATAGAAACGAATGAAGCTCTGGCGAGTAAAAATATCGCACGCGTGAGAGAGAATTCAGGAACGAAGGAAAGTCGTGTATCGTAGAATATGGTGAACGCCGAGGCACAAACTCATCTCAGGCGTCACTGAGGAATGAAACGAAAGATAAAAAATAAAAGAAGAAACAAAAGTTGAAAAAAAAAAAAAAAAAAATGAAACGCGAAAGAGGAAGGATAAAAAAAAGAGAATGAGACGCGGAGAACGATTACTTTATCTCTTCCTTAACCTTACTTGCAACTTTTTTTTATCACTTTTTGTTCTTACACGAGAGAGAAAGAAAGAGAGAGAGAGAGAGCTTTTCAAGGATATATTCTCATTGGCTACTTCGTTTCGCGGGCGAGAAGCCGGTAACGAGCTCCTTCGGAGCGTATATATTCGCGACTTTACGGGGCAGAGCATCTCTCTCACAGTTTCCACTTTATCGTTCTCTCACGCTCTCTTCTCTTCTCTCTCGCCCTTTAAAAAGGGAGAGCGAGAACGAGAAAGGCTTAAAAAAATGAGCAAAGCCGCGATATCCTCTCGATATCACGTTTATACGATTCTCTCCCAATTAATTTCGCGCAACTTTGACTCTGTTTTTACCCCTATTTTTATTCTCATCATCATCATCATTATTATCCTAACAGGAGTATTTTTTCTTTTTTTTCCTTCATTTTTCGAAGATTTTTCTAATTTATTGATTTATTATTATAATCATCGTTTTATCAAGAATTATGCAGACGATTATTATTGTTATTATTATAAAAAACGAATAATTTAATTATTACGAACGCTGCATAATAGCTCCGAGTTCCTGGTACAAGAAAATAAAAATACTTTGAAAAGCAAATTGAAAGAAAAAGAAAAAAATAATAATAATGAAAGAAAGAAGCAAAGAAGAGAGAGGCAATGGTCATAGTTTGCGCTCCCGAGGTCCAGCCTCGATTGTCCCTCTCTCCCTCCCTCCTTATCCTCCTGCTTCTCCTCCCCCTCGCTTCGACACAGCGCCAGGATCAAACGTCAGGTATATAAAGCCTCTCGGAGAGGTGTATAGTGAAACGAAATGCGGAGATACGTATCGAGACCCGACAGTGGCCATGTTGCAATGTTGACTCGTGTATGGGGCGAAACACTCGGAATCGACCGGTTTTTAGGAAAAAGGATTCAGTCCTTTCCATAGGATTTCAAGGGTGAGAGTCGAGAAAACTCATTTTCAGACAATTTGAGACAGTGAGTGGATTCATCGTGTGTGCGATCGTAGATTGTTAACATTTGATAAGAGAATTTGAAATAAAATCAATTTCTGCAGAATCATTCATTTTATGGAACCATTTTTCGAGGGAATCTCATTGCCATTCTTTTTCTTCGTTAATTTCAATCTCATTGAACTTTATTAGTCCGTCAGACAATCGTTAATTACGTTTTATCAACTCAGGGTCCTGGTTAGAGTCGAATTCACATGGAACTCCGTATAGCAGGAGATATATATAGATATATATGGATGAGAAAATATACATTATATGGGAGAAGAGCTGGGGTTGCATGAGGAGAGTCTGATGGGCATGGGGCATAGGTTTTAAGGGCGGAGCACTGTCCATCTACCTGGCATCAGTTGAGATCGAGTCGACTAGTTCGAATGAGGAAAAGAGGAGAGAAGGAGAGAGCGGGCGCGAGTCGAAGAAAGAGATATGGAAAGGGAAATAAGAGAGGGAATGGTCAGCATTCTATTAATAATCTATAGAGGATCCATGGATCTCAATGGCGTTTTGGGCTCGCGGAGCGAGAAAGAAAAAGAATAAATAACTTGGACAACGAGAAAGAACTCGAATAAGAAAAGGAGAGAAAGAAAAAGAAAGGGAAAAGGAAAGAGTGACGAGGTGGCGGGACGAGCATACATTTGTGGGACGCGATGGAAGAAAGAATCGAAGACGACACAGTCCAGAGAGAAACGAGGCATTAGAGAAGCTTAGCTTCAAAGAAAAGAGCCCATTATGGAAACGCAGCGTGAGTGCGTGATCCTCTCTGACTAAAGAAAAAGAAAAAGACACTGAAATATCAGGAGATATGGATTTTTCGATATTTTATTATAATTCTTCATTTCGTTCAGAACGATGGTAAGAAAAAAAAAGAAAACTAATTCATTTCTTGTGCTCATTCGCGGATATTTTACTCCTGAACAGTCAGAAATCGGTCCCAAAGCTTAAAAAAATGCATTTTCTTGCTTTGATTGAGCTTTTTGAGGGATTTTTCCATTTTAGATGTCATTTAATTTGAATTGCAGACTCCATGGGGCCCAAAATGAACATTCTTTCTTATGGTGAGCACGTACTCCATGCGAGAAATATCTCCTATGAGATTTTATTGGATTTGACGTTGCATTGACGTTGCAGATGAACACCAATGACCTAGTGAACACTTTGGTTCGTCCTTAAATCGGATTTGCTCAGTAAGAAATTAACATACAATATATTTATAAATATAAACATATATAAGTTTAATACCGATGTTGAAAGCCGGGTGTCGATTCTCTGCACGATAACGTCTCCTCTCGTCGATCTCGTTTGTCGCCGCGTGTCGTCGTTTCTATGTCTCTCATCTGTTTTCTCGCAGGGTTTGACTGACTGGCTCACCGACTGAGTGACTGATGTCGAACGCCTCCGTCTCTCGATTCCGATCGCCTAATATACTTGGATCCAAAAGGATCGCCACGAGCGATCGTCCCATTGACGACGTGTTACGTTTTTCGTAATGATTTGTTACCCGATTGATTTTCGGGCCTCGTTCGCGGTCAACGAGGACGTGTCGCTATTGACGCGAGTCTCGTAACTGAGTTACGAGGTGGTTTCGAGGAGGTTAGGCTGATTGAGATCGCTCCACGCTTCCGATAGATCGGATGCGATCGATCTTCACCCACTAAAGTTTCATCTGAAGAACGGAAGCTGAATACCTCGGGGTTCAACCACTTGTTGGTTTATTCAAAGCTTTTACCTAATTCTAGTCCATCCGCGAGGAGCTTAATGTAGTTTAATCCGATTAACAGTTTCTAACCTTCAAATTTCGTGTCTCTCGAAGTACTTTTGAACAAAAATCAAATTTCGATCTTTTAGCCACATTCGAAATGTCCACGGTCATCAAAAATCATGTAACTCGAGTTTTAAAATGATCGGCGCTGGCTTTCAGCATTTTTATTATAAATCCAAGTCTTTTAAACACGAAACTGACTTCAAAACAATGATTTTGACATATTTTAAATATTTTTTTATAATTTTACTGTTAAAAAAATATTTTGTAACGGAATTTTGTCGAGCGAACGAGTTTTTTTTGTAAACTTTTATATAGTTCGTTAAATAAATAGCGTTTTAGCAGAAAGCGTAAGTTTCAGAAATTGATTTGTTTCTCAATTATTTATATGTCCAAGAATTTTTCAGTCCTTATCTTGAAAGGTTTGGAATTTACTGATAATTCTTACAAAAGGAATTAAAAATCGAATGAGTATCGAAAAAATTTTCAATTATTTCAGTGGATTGCAAATTTTTATGAAAACAAACATTGTCATGATCGATTTGTGGTGAATATTGCTTACTCATCCATATTTATGAATATATGTATGTAACCGAAAGATTATTATGTATAAATAATACTGAAAAATGCTGATTTCGGTGTTTGGCCGATGCGGCTGGAGGTTATAAAGTTAGCTTCGTTCCTATATATATTTATATTAGCAATATGTATATATATGACGATTTGGCATGGCTACGATAAGCGCCGCACCATAACTCACCCTTGCGTATAATTACGGGGTGTATACTATATATTTGTGTATATATAAATTTTATATACATATATATATGTTAAAGGCGAGAAATGTATAACAGGAACGTTGTCCCATGTCACCACTGCAACCACAACGTTTTACGCACGCATGTTTCTCCTCTATCGAGCAGCACTTGGTGTTCGTGCGTTTTCTAAATATATATTTTGCATTATATTTCATCGATTTAACTTCTAATCACTCACGAATCACGAAAAAATCGTTCCAATGGATAAATGGCTTAATTTTCAAAAAAACCGATTGTAATTGATCGGATTTTTGACATCTCTATGTCGATCGAAGCTTTTGACTATTGCTAAACCCCCAAAAAAACCCCATAAACTTCAATTTTTTATTTTTATTCATAAAAATCGAAAATTTGTGGATTAAATTTTGTTTATCGATTCTTATACTTTCTGTTTTGTTCTTTGTTATTCACAATAATTAATATGAAATTGTATTCGTGATAATGAACGTTAAATTTTGTTGAATTAACTTGAAATATCAGGGTTGGGAATAAAATTGGAATATGGTTGTATATTAAAAATATTGGTTTCTCGAAAAGAAGAAAATTTCGGAAGGCCTTTTCGGACATTTGATATATCCGAGTATTATTTATAGACACAGTATAGACATTCAACACATACCTACATAAATATATAGATATATAAAAATATGGAAGTCGGAGCCATGTCTGCGAGAAAAGGAGAAAAGTGGAGAGAGAGAGAGAGAGAAAGATTTGATTCTCGGGGCGTCCGGTAACGACGTCGGTTATACCCCGTAATGGGACGTCCGACGAGAGAAATTCTTCGTCCATCTCTCTCTCTCGCTCTTTTCTCGATCCTCCATCTCTTCGTATGGCTCCAGCGTTTTGAATGGTGGACCGCCCGGACGCATTTGCATCGCTAATGAGCGAGCGAGCCGAGAGGCCTCTGCGTCCTCCGACGCCGTCTATCTCTCTCTCTCTCTCTCTTTCTCTTTCTATGAGAAGCAAGAGAGAAAGAGAAAGAGAGAGAGAGAGAGAGAGAGAGAAGAGAAATTCTCCCTCTCTTGAGCATCACGAAATAGACGGACATGGACGGACGTCGGCGGTTGCTCATCGAAATCGAATTACCGTTACTGGAATATATAACGTCGCGATTCTCTTAATCCCAAAATTTCACGAAGACGCAAATATAACATAGATTTTTACAATTATTGATTATTCTCATCAGATTTTATCTGTGACATGAAAAAATTCTGTTTTTTTTTCAATTCGAATATTCCATAACGTAAAAAAATGTCTATCACGTACGATGTCGAGTATTTTAATCATTAATACACATTTTTTAATAAATAAAAAACGAGGTGGAGTGTATTAAAGAAAAGAAAAGAATGGGAAAAATATATTTTTCCATGACGAATAATAAACTGACCGAAAAGATGCTGAAACCATAAATTGTTAAGAAAATCGAATTCTTCGGCCACATTTTCTTTTCTTGATGATCTGTTTTTGTTTTTTTTTGTTATTCGTCTTTCAACTGAAGAGCACGTGGATCTCAATTGTTCGAACCCTTCGAAAAATCGATATATAGACATACACGAATGATTAAACATCTCGATCGGAAAATGTCTCTATTTTAATAATAATATCGCCCTGGGGAACATTACTCGACGCTTCATACTTTTTTGTTATATTTTTCTTGCTGCACGCATAGATAAGTATCTAATGATGCAGGCAGCGTGAGTGCATCGATCGGATCGCGGTCAGTCCCTGCTCGCTCTCGGGATCCGTACAAAAATCCTTTGGCCCTTTCCCGATGGCGTTCTATAGAGTATTTTTTTCGAGGTTTTTTCTTTCCTTTCTCTTCATCCTTCTTTTTTATCTCATTTTCAAGCGTCGGCGATGCGATGCATCATCTCTTCCAACGAAAAGCTTTCTCGATCTTTATTTATTTCTTTCTTTCTTGCCTCGAATCTTCTCTCGCCTTCTTCATCTTCTACTTTCTCTCTCTCTCTCTCTCTCATTCTCTTTTTCGACTCCTGAGCACGCAGCTCTGATCTCCTGTGTCTCTCGTTCTCTAAGTAAGTGAGCAAGACCAGAAAGAAGGGCTGCGAAGAGAAAGATCCTCGAGAAGCGATACCCTCTGGCGACCCCAACCCCCTCACACAACTCCATATCCCATATGCGAGAAAACAAAAATAACCAAAATGTATATATGCTTGGCCTGCCAGTCATCCACGGAATTTAGTCACAGAATGGAATTTTTCCAACAGTCTCATTCCAGCCTCTCTCCACCCAAACTCTTCTGAAAACATCATAACTTTCGATCTCTCGATAATCCTCATTGTTTTTTATACTTTTTTTCGGCTCCAATTTAACCCGAGATTGATAAGACTTTTGTTTCCGTAAACGAGAGTCTTTACTTTTTTTCCTGAATCAGTTAATCTCATTTCCAAAAAATATAATCACTGAAAAGTCCTTCATTATGAAATTTCGACTTCTGTCAAAAAATTTGACAAATCATTTGAAATTAAGATTTTTTTTACAAAAATTAAATTCCCATTTTTGCCGAAAATAATTCACGTGTTTTATAAACGTAAAAATTTTATGTTTATGGAAAAAAAAACTCGATCGTGACGTCAAAATCGCGGAAGGACAAACTGAACGAAGTCTCGTATGCTCCAAAGCCCTTGATCATAAGCTGCCCGTTTGGTGGCTCCATCCTGTGGTAGAAACTTCAACTTTTTAAGTCTGTGGTCTTGTCTCGTGCTGGTGGAAAAAAGATCGTTGATCTGTCAATTTCTGTGATAAAATGAATGTTATTTGGCTATTTATTAAGTTACCGGAAATTATTTTGTGTAAAATATTTTTTTAACAGTAACTTTTCAGGTTTGTTGATCCAAAAGCTACGAAAAATTATCACACGAATTGAAATTAAATGGAGTTCTTATCGTAAAATCGTAACAAACCATTTCTTCGATATCTTTTGTTACTTTTTTCTCAAATCTTTCGGTTAAAAAATTTATATTTTTGTTAATCCTTCAAAATTTTCTGAAAAATACAGAAGCGAAATATTTCAATTTTCAGAAAAATGACAGGACTTCCAATGTCCAATAAAAATGCTCGTCATTTTGGGAATTCTTCGTCGGTCTGACTGGATAAAAACTCAGACATCTGGAATTTTCTTTATCACTCGTTTACTGTTACGCATTCACCACTTACTTCTCTTTTTCTTCTCTCTTTCTATCTCCCTTTCGCCCTCAGTGACCGAAACAGATCATTCGTCAAATAAAAAATCTAGTCTACACTTTTTATCGTACTCCGATACACGAATGCAATCTTTTTTTGCAACTATTTTTCATATCCTTCCATCAACGAGACCATTCGCACATAATGCATCTCTTCTGTCTCTCTCAATTTTGTTTTTTTTTGTTTTTAATCTTTTTTTCTCCGTGCTTCGAACTCGAAAGATAATTATATTTAGCATCATGCATACATGACCCCTCAAACTCTCGTCTCAAGAATATTTATGAAGACAACCATTTACTGTGATGTATATAAGTGCATTGCTCCATTAAATATTTCGTTTTTTTAAGCTCCTCTTTGAAATTCGTCATTTTTGAGGTTAGTTGTCATTCGCCATCTACGAAATGAGTTTATTTAGAGAAAGCTTTTGTCTAAATGTTCCATTATATTTCCAAAACGTAAAAAAACAATCTTTCAACTTTTTCTAACTCAAAAATGATGAGAAAAGTTCAAAAAAATGATCGTTCATGTTATAAATTTGACGTTTTGGCCTCAAAACGAAATTAGCCTTCAAACAACTTCAAATTTGACGTTTTGGCATTTCAAACTTCGAAAATTGTTGTAATTACCTCCATCAAGGATTCGGTGTTCAAAGACCTTCAAAAAATTTCTCTGAATGATTCTGTGTGCAACGTGTTGACCTCCGAATTTGATGTCGATTGCACAATTATTTAGTAACGTTTTTTTTTCTTTGCCTCAGCTGTTTAACCATTCGCCAAGTTTTCTCCCTTTCGTACGATCCTGATGGAAAGGTTTTACGGTAGGTGCGCGCATGTCTCGATAGGCTCGCGAGGGAGAGTTCGCTCTCGAGCGTTTGTACAGGCTTTTCTGGTAAGGTCGTCGCAGTGCCTTAGTCCTCGAACGCGCCGGTTTAATGGGGCGCGGATGTGTGCTCCTGGGGGTGTCGCATTCACCGTGAGGTGATCGATCACAAGCCATCCACCCTTGCTTCAGTCCCTTCCTCCTCTTCTTCACCTCGTCCCTCTTTTTCCCTTCGTTTCCCGGTTATAAAAGCGAACGCACAGAAGCTTACGACTCTCGATCGTTTGAACCCGATACACATCGTTTTTTTTTTTTACTCCAACGTATAACAAACTTTCCTATATTTTCATTACATTGCTGAGAGAGTACTTCAAAATATAAATAATAAAAATTAAAAGAATGGTACAAAATGGTGGATAACAAACAGTTTCGATCAATATTTTTGAAGTAATTTTTACAGATTAATTTAAAAAAATTGATCGATTAAAAATACTCAATTTTTCCACCCTCCAATTTGGGGAATTTGGAAAAACCCTTGAAAAATCTGTCGTTCAGTTTCCAGACTGAACTGTAAATAAGCCATGCCCGTGAATGGATTGAATAAATAAATAAATTAATAAATTGGAAATTTTAATGATGGATTTTCCGTTTCTCATAGATTGGAATTTTGCTCAGCTCAGTGCTTAGAATCATAAAAATTTCGACTCAAAATACTCATTTCCAGAATCTCTACTTCGTTTCTTCCCCAATGTGGAACCTAAAGTTGACTTTTTTGAGTCGATCTTCGAACAGGAGGATAACGGTAGCGTAGGAGAGACAAGGGGCAAAGTTATGTTTCAGGGGCTGAAAGATCGAGAGGAGAAGAGAGAGAGAGAGAGAGAGAGAGAGAGAAATCGACAAGCACGTAAACGTAATTTCACGCCACTGATTAAGGACGAGGTAACGAGCGATCCGTGAAATTTCGTATCTCCGTGAATTCTCTCCTTGCATCCCTCGATTGGGATATCGTGTGTGGGGACAACACACAATTTTGTCATTAATCGAATAAATTTAATCAAAATCGAAACAACGATTGACGAATATCGTGATTAATTAACGACTTTGATTATGATTAAAATTTTTAGTTATGAGAAAGTACTTATCGCTACGAAGTTGTATTATTTGTATAGAAAATTTATTGGAAAATGTCAAACGTCACTCCACCTCGAGCTCGTAACTTCTATAAACGAACGAGTGTGGGTACACTGATAGATATTTTTTCTCACGCTCGATACACGAGAATTAATCGACTCTTGAGTATCACATTCACAATATATATACATGTGAATATACCCATTTATATGTGTGGATAAATAGGCTAAGATACCCAGGACTTTAGAGCGTTCGTCCACCGGTCCTGGAATTTATTCTCACTCTCAAATTACATAAACACTTTCCTAATGCTATGTATATAAACCCGTACATTTTCAATGGCTGAATTACAGAGGTTTGGAATAAGTTGTGCGGTTGAACTAATTGAAGTATAAGTTCAGTGATGCGAGTAGAAAATGTTGTTAAAATGTTGATTTAAAATTTAATAGACATTTGAATAGTTTAACGATGGTTTTCTGCTGAGAAGCACATGTTTTAATAACGAAAAATCATTAGCAGTTAATTAGTGGCAAATGTTAATGAATTATGCTAAATTCTAATGAGTTATGCTAATTTCTAATGAGTTCGACAAGCGAGAGAAGTTTTGACGACCAGTGGATAATGGAAGAACTTTAATCTGTTTTTTTATCTCGAAGGTTAAAATTAAGTCGCATATCTCTTAACAAACCCACGTGTTAAAAGTTTCTGTTTCTTTATTTTTGTATTGAAGAGTAAGAATTGAAGAAACTTAATGAGCGGTTAGTGAGAATCTTTAGATGGGAAGTTATGCGATGAAAAAACTGAAGAAAATGAGGCACGTATCGTAATACAAGGAGGGATTGTTGCATGTTGAAATAATCGTGTATACGTAATAAAATGTAATAAAGTAGATGTATAAAAGCTGCATATTTATAAGGCTCGTCAAATAATATATGTAATGTTGACCAGGGGGGTTTTGCGGAGTGTGTACTTAAAATGTGTATGTAGATCGTTGGTGCGGATAATCGTAGCAGGTCTCTCTTATTCCGTCTCTGTTGGGCGCTCTCGATGTGCCACAGCCACGTTAGGTTGTCGCTCGTTTTCCTTACGTGGTTGGAGCAAATTATTATTGCGACCAATTCCCGTACGTTCCGTTATCCCCGGCGTCAGCTCTCGTCGTCATCGTCGTTCTTGTTCGCCAAACACAGCACTCACACAAACTCTTGAAGAATTACGCACATGCGCAAGTACCAACCAATGCTGGCAAATGTTGACGAACACTGATGAAAGCTTACACGTAAACCGGAAAACACTCACAAACACCGGCAAATTTTCACAAACATATCCATCCATAGAGAAAAAGATTCGAGGCTGCGTGTGCATAATCGCGTGTTCCAAGAGCGTTCTTGCATCGAAGAGGGAAGAAGTAGAGTCCACGAATCTCGGTGTAAGTACCAGCGCGAACTAGCTAACCGCATCGCACAAGTGCGTGCATCGTGATCCGTCCCTAGCCGGAGCTCCACCAACGAATTATAATTCTTCCTTTCCCCGGTAACTACAGCAAGAGCAATGGTTAGTCCACATACATGTTTTCATGCATAAACCAAGCCTTACAGATCCATGGACACGAACACGCCGTTGAAGTCTTGCCAACGATATCAGCGGCAAATAACCACGAGCTTTTTTACCGCCGGATCGTGATCGCGCCATTAAACTACAGCGTGGAACAAGAAAGAAGGTCCCAAATGCGTAAAGGCAACATTTTGGAGTCCGGGTGTTCAAATGTGTGTACCGTAGGGTTTAGAAGGCTTGGAAAGAACCGAAGAAAGCGTCTATCGTGGGAAAATCAGATTGAGGTTGAACAGTCAGACGTTAATATGGTTTAAGGTGGAGCAAAAGTTGAATGTTAAGTCTGATGCCACCAGAGTTCAACGATTTCCGAAATCTTCCTTGACAAGGTTCTCAAATTGTTGGATCATGATCAGGATGAAATTGGTCATGGTGGAGCTCAAGCAGCCCTCAGGTAGCCTTCCAACCTCTGCTACAAGTACAAGTTGAGCTGTCCTGGATGAGTAGTGCTCAGGTTTCATCAAAGTTTAATTAAACTATCGATGGAGAGTCCTTAATGTTTTGGTGACGTCATGTTTGCGATGTTTTATGGGAAAAAATGTGACGGTTTCGCTACCGGCGGCATGCAGCATCTTCGTAGCTCATACATGCGGAGAACATGAGACGGTGGACGATGACGACGGCCCCGGAACCCTCAGCCAAACCGCCGGCGGAGATCGACGGATATTTACACGACTCCGTGTAAACGTCGGCTCGAGTTATATCTGGCGCGGGGTGATTTATTGCGAAATAACAGAGCTGTATGGGTGAAAGAGAGATAGAGAGCATGTCCGGGCGCAGTACAGAATGATCCCTTTCCCCCTCAAGTACTCTCGCGCTCTCTCTTTTGGTTTCGACTTGCACACCGAACGTTCAGTAGAGTAGAGCAGTGTTCCTTGCTTCAGAGCCAGCGAACGTTTCCTGTATACTACTTGTCAACCTCAGACTCCTTTGCCTCTTTCTCTACGCTCACAGGTAAAAAAAAAGAGAAAAAAAAGAGAGGACTAAGTTTAGGGTATATAAACACAATTCAACTGCGGCTAAGTGGAGGACAGTATGGTTGGTGGGGACACCCACGATTCAACGTGAGCCTTCGTGAACACTTCTCCACGTCCACGTCACTTCTCGTAAAGTGAAATCCACTCGTGTTAAGTTGCACCATGACCTGCAGAAAGAAATGCCCGATGGGTCTAGGTCAGTGGCCTGAAGAAATGGATATGCTCACCGTCCTTACGAAGAGAGTGAAAACTCCTATGGAACATCATTATGCTGTTCCAACAGAATTGCTGTGTAGAAATTCCGTGAGTTGACATCCAACGGTTTGGTGATAAATTGATCGAGAAACCTTGAACCTGAACCTCTTGGAAGTTTCAGAGGCTGTCTTCCAAGTCCCATCATTCGTTAGTGGATTCTAATCGACTAAATATAAATTAACAACTTCGTGGTGTTCAAAAGGCAGGCTAATCGAATAGGGAGTTGAAAATTTCAGAATTCTATTAAAAAACCGATGAAGAAATAGCGACGTAACAATCAAACCAGAGGGAATACCTAACAGTAGACATTCCAATTTTGATGTTGATCCTGTGATAAAACTGACATTACTTACCTTTCTGGATGCAGCCTTAGATGATTCCATATATCCTCTTGCTAATGTTGCTACAGGTTGGATATTCCTGTCATCACTTACCTTCGTTTGAGGCTTAAAGCATTGATGCTTGATACGCGCACAGATTGATCGTGCAGCTTTCGCTTTCGCGAGCTTTAAAGCTCTGTATGCCGGGTCGTTGGTTGTTCAACGTATGGACGAGGGGGGTGTGAATATATGGATATAGTTCAGGCCCATCTTGGATAGGGTGATAGTACGCGAATGCGGATAAATGCGAGCGGAATAGCATACGGACGCTCATAAAATCGAGGTTGTAGGCGAAGGCCAACGGAGTACAGAGAGCGACAGAGTGAGCAGGAGCAAAACTATGGGAGACACTGAGTGATGCCGGTGACAAGCTCGGCTCTCTGCCTCTCTCTCTCTTGCTATCGACGGTGTCCCGTTTTCTCACCCCTTTGTGCTATGTTGGTCGTAGTTGGTCTATCATCATCCCTCTCCTCTTTGCACCCCCGCTAGTCGTTCGGTACACCAGGGCAGAGCATACAGTATGGAGCACACACCAGAGCAGTTCCAGCTCTCTCGGCCCCGTTCACCACCACCCGACGCTATTACTCACCCGACTACGACCGAATACCATTCAAAGTTCGAAACCGCACGTTCGCGCGACCCAATTCCCCACCATAGGGGTCGAGAGACCGCGTGAGAGTCAGCTGTTTCGTTCATCGTATTCCGTGTCTCTATTGCCCTCTTGATAGCAAAACAACAACATATTTTCAAGATCTTCGTGTGCGTATACGCTGAGATAGAAATCGATATGTTGAAATTTAGGACCATTCACCAGTTGGTGGGATGAAACGAATTGGTTTGATGGTATGCCAAGGCTTATGTCTTTGAAAGGCTTGTTCGATGGCGATAATTTACGGTAGTTTACTTTGCAGATCAGACTGGATCTCGATCGCATAATCGTGTTGACCAAGGCGATTGAATTGTTTGAACGTAATCAGCTTGATGGTAGCAAAGATGGATCTTTAGTTTGGAAACGTTCTGAATCGTAGTAGTCGATGGTTAGCAAAGCAGAGTTTGAATGGATCGAACCGATGTTTTGACATGGCTTGGTAGGCTGCAAAGGGTTTCTCAGTTGAATGGTACACCGAAATTCAATAGTCGTGTGGATTGGGTGCAGTATTAGGACAGAAGAAAAGGAGAGAAAGCTCGGGTGCATTAGTGCAGGCGTTCGCTTTGCCAAAGTAGAATATCAAATGCAAGATCGGAAAAGTCAAAGCGTGTGGCGTCGGCGGGAGCTGCGAGAGTTGATCGTGGTCGAGCGGGAAACCCGCGCAAAGACAGCCAAAAGTCGGAGTAGCGGCAGGAGCAGCAGCACCAGCAGCAAAACGTCAGAAGGAAGGCCGTGGCTTGTAAGCATGAGTGTGGAGGGGATGAGAGCAAGGGAAGGGGGAAGCCGGCGTGATAGTTGCGCATACGGGGTGGCGCGATGAAGAGAGGCCGCGCGCGTTCTTGCCGATGAAACGTTCCGGATGGGAGAGAAGCCAGAGTGGAAAGGAGATGTGGTTACTTCGCTTGGCGTGAGTTGGAAAGAGAGGAAGAGAGAGAGGAGTCGAGCGCAAACCCACTTGGGCAAGATATGGGAAGAGAAGGGAGTGGGAACGAGTGAGCCGGGCGAAACGCGCGCGCGCCAGTGTGTGCGTAAATGTGGCGCCGCCAACGGCGAAACAGTGAATGAAGAAGCGGAGTCGGAAAAGAGCAAGCGCTATAGATTGGGACTGGGTGTATGTCAGGAGCGAGAGAGAGGGAAAGAGAGAGAGAGCTACAGAGAGGGAGAGAGAGAGAGAGAGAGAAAGCCTGCGAAGCGGATCGTATACATACATGAATATCTATAGACATATCCGTACGTATGTATAGAAGATGGTTCGGCGGCATTCAAACGTGTGTCAGTGTAGCGATGGCGGAGATCCATTGATGCGTAGAGCAGCCGTGTGCGGCGCTACGGTCAAGGAGGCGGGCAAACGGGGTATTGGACGTGGACGAAAGGCGTGGCAAACAATTGTCCTCCCACTCCGTCCCGGTGCACCGCGGTGATTGACAGTTGGCGAACGACTGCGGACGGCGCAGGATCTAAACGCAAGGCGCTTCCACGGCTCGCTTCGCTCCTTCGTCGGTAACAATTTAACCCGTAAAGCAACACGGCGCGCGCGGTTTATATATTATTATATTATTACAAACGATATTATACCGGAGGTTCGCCGCTTTTTTACCTCTTGTTCTACGTTCGTTCATTGTTCGCGATACTATCATCGTTTGTTCGTTTGTTTTAACATTTTTATTTATTCCACCCTTTTGTCACGTTCTTCGGTAAAAAAGCGCGTGGCACATTTCACATCGTGCCATTTTTCGGCCGGAATAAACATCAACGAACAACACACACGATCATTCTCGATCATTTGTCATCGTCCCTATACCTACGCCATCCCCATTCGTGCTACCAAAAAACTACGCTCGTGTGAAGACGCGCGGGACATCCTCATCGGGCTATCAAGTTTAAAGCGTGTTCAAATTTCGTCACTGGAAGCTCTTATTATCAGCCAAGACGCTTTCCCGTCAAAGATTCAACGAAAAGCTTATGGAGCTCTGTTACTACTTGTACAATACGTTTAAACGATATAACAATATCACGCGTGCTCCAAAAGTACCAACAAGATACGAAGCTTGTTGTTGTGGCAAAAGGGATTAAATATATATTGTCATATATATACTATTTATACATGTCTATATACATGTGGGACGAACTCAATCTGCAAATCGTCTCTGTGCAACGGGATATATAACGAGATTTATCAACATTATTGGAGAAAGAAATATAAACAGCACACGATCTCTCATCAACGTCTATCATCGTCGTGTTTCTTATTCAGAGTGTATTTGAGTGTTTGTGCGTTCGTGGATATCCATATATATATATTTTTTGATTCATACATAAATATATATATATATATATATATATATGTATACGCTCGTGTGTGCGCGTGTGTTTCTCTTTCTCTCTCATTGATTGTTACAACGGTATAACGACGGATTCTCGACGATTACTGTACGAGTGTCTTATTTATTATTGTTATGTCACTATCCAAGTGACTATCCGTAAATATCGTCTTCTTGTTCCAAAATTGAAAATCAACTGCCTAATCCAACAGTCGAGATTCGATTAAATTTCGAATGATAAACACATCGAGGCTTCTGGAACGATATTCAAAACTCCACATTTATCAAGTTGCCGGAGAAGATTGTCGGGAAGAATAAACAAGAAAAACACATTGTCAAGGATATGTTAATCACCCGGAGAGTGAGACGATTCGTGAATCTTTGGTGCCGAAGAAAGTGAAGAATTTCATTATTTTTTTTTTAGTTTATTTTGTTTGTTTATTATTATTATCGTTAGTTCGTACAAAAGCTTGCCAAACGGTTTGACAGGTATTTTCAGTTCAGTGACAGTGCGCGGGAACAGGCAAGATTCACATATTCGGGTGTATATTAAAATCGTGTGCGTATTTTTATCATTGAGGAGTGACTTGGATCGGCAATTAATCGGCACGTGTCAAACGATCCAGCGGATATTATTTTTTTCCCAAGCCGGCATGACTCGATCTATTTAACCTTGGAACTTGGTTACCAAACTTTTTGGTAATACATCGAAAGAGGATAAAAGATAAAAGAGAAAATACGATAAAAATATCGGCAACCGGAGCAACGATGAGGAAGGACGAGAACACGAATTCGTCCCTAGCGACGCTGCATTGCTGACGCCGGTCGCGGGCGCCTCAACTTTTCCCAGGTCTTTTAAATTAAGCAAAAAACAACAAAAGTCCGGGATTATAAAACTCGAGAACGGAAGATACGTTGGGCGAGTCAAGTTTCATCGTCATTGGCCATTTTTCGAGATCGAAACGTTCGAGAAAATCTATTTGTCGCCGGGGCACAACGGAAATAGAGAAGCCCTTAGAATACGATTGACGCCGGAGGATCCGGTCGCAAAATCCCGGGTCGTAGGTCGACCGGGAGGAGGCGGTGTCGACCAAACTCTTCGTTACTCAAACATCGTACGGAATTCAAATAAGACAGATTTTTTCTCTCGATTAATAAACCCAGAGTAAATAATCTTTTGGTTCCAACGATATATTACGAGTATACAGTTGTTTATATACCATCGTACACTTATTTACACAATAAGTATTCAAGCGGAAAAGTTGATACGAGTGAAAAGACGAAAGAGGTCCAATAAACGAGACCCAAAAAAGTGGTGCAAAGTTTGAGAGATAAAAGTCGTTGAGAATCGCGAGAAGGGTGCTCCGAGTGTGTTTAGGGGGTTGTATCTTCGTTACTGTGGGAAAATACAGCCGCTACGGTGGCTCAGCACGCAGAGTTCCCCGGCGCGGCCAGGGCGTTCATGGCGCAGCCAAGGGTACGTCTGTCATACGACAAATAACACATAAATCTTATAATTAAATAATGAAGTTCTTAAACGAGGAGACTATATTGTTATGAATATTTAATAATTCCAAGAAGCCAAGAAAAAATGCGTAATTATGGATTAATTATTAGTCTCTGCGAGTGCGAACGGTGGATGCATCATTTGTCAGAAAATCGTTAAGCCACCAAGTCTTTTTTGTACTTCAGCGTGCCCTTAAGGATTTCCTACTGGAACTTCTTTCTATACTTTTTTTTACCCCTTTTACTTTTGCTTTTTATTATTATTTTTATCGTCAACGTTCAACGCAAACTTCCCGACGTAAAATGTGTCCTCACGACGTGTCGCGCGTTACGACCAAATCGTTTCCGTCCGATATAAACTTTTTTCTCACCCCGTCCGCTATCGAGAGGGTAGCAAAGAAAAAACATCGATTATCGCTTCAAGGGTCGCTCCCAATAAAATCCGTGAATAAGTTTAAGGCCCTCTCGCTCATGAGAACAAGTAAATTCGTCGATTAGCGAATAAAAGTGCAATCTTCTTCTCGAACAGGATCGATTTTTATCGTTCTCCTCTTCCGTATTTACGATCCAGAAATCGCTCTTACCAAGATATATAAAGAGAAGTTCTACTTTACTTCAACGATATATTGTACTCTTTCGAAATGAAAGAGAAAAAAAAATGTTTTATGTTTCAAAGACTTTTACGATCGTAAACACTCGAATTACACCATTCTTATCGACGCTCGGACTATCGATAACATCATCAATGATTCCAATGATAATAATACTTATTATCGTCATACGATTCGTGCCTCGAACCTCAAACGCGAGTGAGAAAAACCCGACGGCCGAATCACGCACGTGCCCTGTCTCTCAACAATCTTCCTCCCCTGCTCGTTCTTTTTTGTTTATATACATATCTGTGTATTTTCGATACTATAGATTCGTAGTGACGAGTATGAATCTCAAGACGAATAAAAGAGTCAAATGTGTGCGAACTCTCAAATCATCATTTTTTTTTTTTTCACCGTACAAATATCAATTTATCGGGAAATTTTTAAAATGATGAAAAAGTGACCACCATTACGTAAATTATTGGATAAATTTTGAAAATTCGCTCAATTTTTTAATGAAAAAACAATTTGTGACAATCTTGTCACGGATTTTCGAAGTGTTGATTTTTGTTCATTTTTTAATCTTGCGAAAGATGTGGAGTGACAAAGATCCGAAGAAAATCAAATCGTTTGACATTTGACATGAATTTTTTTTCTCTCAATGAAAAAAAGAAGTGTAAATTTTTGAATTTTTTTGAGCTTTTGTAAAATTTGTACTTCAAAGAAAAAAGAGCGGGTGAAAAAATGGTAAATCTTTTGATTTTTCTCGATGGTTTGTTCACGTGAACAAAAAAAGAATGTGTCTGGTGAATAATTTCCATCTGTTATTGCGTGTGTTTCTCGCTCGTCTCATTTTTCCGTCAGGATGATTTTTGGTTGGGGCTGTGACAGCTCGAGAGTTCTTAATGCGCGTCTGTCGCGGACTGATGAAATATCGATTAATTGATTATTTAATCGTATCAATTGGCGCGTATTAACATTGGCAATAAATTCGAGAGTCTGGCTCGTTGTTAATACGTGAAGTTTCGTATTGAAAAATATGTACATATTTTTCTTCAGGTGATTGAGATTTTTGTATTTTTTTTTTTTTTTTCCAATATCGCCAGAGTTTTGGTCGCTCGGGTTCTCGGCCCGTCGCATCGTGAACGTTTCACGAGACTTTGTACAAACTGGAACGATTTTTCTCACGCGTTTCGTTCGCTCTCGTCAATTCTATTCATTTCCCGGAGATCGTGAATGAAAAAAAAAAAAAAAAAATGATATGTATTTTTTTTTTTTTCGTGCAATAATAATAAAGCAAAAATATTTTGTTTGAGATATTGGTCGAGTGTCGTTTCTTTTTTTTTTTCTTTCTTCTTATTCCCCGGTTTGCCTAACACGATAAAAGAATTTACACGAAATTATACGTTTTATCTGCGATCTCGTCGATTCGATAAGACAAATATACGTGCCCGACGGTGAGTAAGAAAACTCATATTAAACATATATTTATGTACGTATGTATGTATATACATACATATTTAAATATATATACAAGAGATTACGGTCAAAAGCGTTAAAGCCAAGATTTCTCCTCTCGGAAAATGACGTCACGTTTAAATACGCGATCGTCTAATCGTCGTGATATCGACAATCGCCAAACTGATAACAATCCTTTGCCAATTTCTTCTATTCTTCTTTTTCACCTTTAAACACGAGCTACGTATACACCATTCTCTTCTACAGAACGAATGAAGTGAACAAAGTCTCACAAACACCAATTAATTTTGTGTTATCCATTTTTTTCCCTAAACAAATTTTTTTTTCTCCTCATCATGGAAAGTGAATTTTACAATTTTGACACTTTAACAACAACGTAACGGTGATTTAAAATTTCGGCCAATTTTCAGCTCCCTGTTTGTGCTTCGTTTACGGTTTAGCCGCAAGTGTCAAAAAAGTGCGAAGATTTGGGGTCGACTGTCATCGATTTTTTTTGAATGGTTTTTTCAAGCAAAATTTCGTGTTTTCTCGTACGAGATTTTTAAGTGACTGTGTTTCTTAGTTGAGGATAAATAAATAGAAATATTTTCAGTGGAATTGATTTAACGAATGAAAAAAAAAATTGCTTGAATAGAATTTTAAAGAAAATTAAAAAAAAAAAGAACCAAATGTTTCGATCGTTTTTAAGAATTTAATTCCGGGCTCGACGTTGGAAACTGACAGTTTTCGCTTCGTTTTGCTTTAATCTTTCGAAACTGAGACGTTTGTGTGAAAAAAAATTTGTGGCTTTTGTTTTATAATTGAAAATTATTTAAATAAAAACCAAAAACTT
Organism: Campoletis raptor; assembly: GCA_948107755.1. Lineage (NCBI taxonomy): Eukaryota > Metazoa > Arthropoda > Insecta > Hymenoptera > Ichneumonidae > Campoletis > Campoletis raptor. The sequence goes on from OX403624.1 coordinate 20,956,549, forward strand.
AAAAATCACTTTGTCATTCATTCCGACGGCAAATTCTGACGTACGACCATAGACACGTGTTGTCAAAGTGCAAATATTGTTTATCGCCAACCCTAAGCAGCGACCTGTTGTCAATAATTATTATTTTTTCTTCTTACATATTGATTTCGATTAAAAATGACATTGTAAGAAAATAAAATTGAAAGTTTGAATGAAATCAAAGAATTTCTAGTCCGGTCACGTTGTAATCGCCGCGTCTCGTTATTTACGTCTTCGGTGCGACTGACTCTCAGTGCAAGGTACAAAAGTAGTGAAGAAAAACCTCGGACGCGTTTACACGCAATTTACCGCTTAATTTGCCCGCGGGAACGTCGTGGAAAAATCGTTGCTAAAAGCGCAGAAAAAAAAATGTTATCGAAAGAAAAAAGTGACAGTGCAAAGTGTAAAAAAAAAAAAAAAAACAATAATTTATTCGAATTTACAAGAAAAAACAAATCATAAAAAAAAATTGGCGAATTTCGTATTTGAAAAATGTGTGAAATTTTTTAAAATTTTGAAAAAAAAAAATACGGATTTTATATTACTCAAAATGTCACGGATTCATTGCATTGACATATACGTCATTTTATTATTATTTTAAAAAGCTCTGATGACGTATTACGTATCGTAATCGATGCCGCAGAGATCAACGACTTTTCTCCACGCAAGAAGAGTATTTGAAATGCCGCGATCCCATATGTCTCGTTTTAAAGCGTTTGCGATATCCTCGAGACTGGTGTGTTTATGTACGTTTTTCAAATGTCAGCATCAATCGAAAAAATAATGAGCAGCTGATCGCGCAGTATTTCAGTAATTTTCAACATTTGCGTTGAATTTTCTCCATATTCGTAGAAACTAACATAGTCCAAGAAAGAAAAAAAGATAAAAAAAAGATAAAAAAAAAAAAACGAGATAGGAATTATATAAGAGTGTCACAATTTCGCGGACCGTCGACGAAAGATCTAAAGAAGTGAAGCGATTGGATTTTTGTAGCTGCAGCATTCCATCGATTCTCGAGTGTTCAAAACTCGTCGGAGTATAAGTTTCGATCTAGTGAAGTCTGCGTATTGAATAAAAGTGCAGAAAATGGGTGAAAGGAAAGAAAAATAATTAAAAAAAAGGTTGATCGTAAAATTAGTAGTGACGGTGACAGAATGAGTATTGTTTCGTAAGAAGATCGGAGTGTAGGCCTCGCGTCTTTATTTTCTCTGTCGCTCAGGCCGCGTGCGAGTGTACCGGGGGACGTGCCCTCTCGCGGTAGCGTCATATTACTACTCGCGTTGTTTCACGATCATTCGCAGGAGAGTTGGGTCTGTATATTGTCCGGTAAATTCCGCGGATAGTGAAGTTAAACTGCGTGAGTATTGGAAAGAACGCGACAAGGATAATTAGTGACCTTATAAGAGGTTGGCGGCAGATCTGGCAGAGATTGTTGCCAAGCATCTTGTTGAATAAGTCGAAGATTCTGTGACGCGCGATTGTTCAATAAAATTTAAACTTGAAGCATTCCCGTGTAAATAAATCTGTTAATAAAATTGTATAATTTCAAATTGTCATTTCTCGGATTCTAAGCTCGTGTGAGTAGTTAAAAAAAAGCATTTTTTTTCCCTGATCGACTAATTTTCATTTCCGTATCTAATCCCGTCAATTTCTTCAAAAATGAGTTCTTCTCAAGTTTCGGAAGTTTCGTGACATTTCTTTCAGGATCGGATCGCAAAATCTTAGCAAAAAAAAAAAAAAAAAGAAAATACCAAATTACTGCATATGACGAATGTTTTGATATTTTCGTTATGTACCAGGACACTTTTAAATCCACACAAACACACATACAAAAAATCGTATATAAACGTCACGTGACTTCACACAACACAGAATCTATTGCTGGATATACTTCCTCGGGGGCTCGTGCGCAACACGCGGCACTTTAAAATATATTCCACTCTGTGTGAGAGAACTCGCGAGAAAATCTCTCTTCGTTGCTATATACGAGAGAGAAGAAAAGAGAGAGAGAGAGAGAGAGAGAGAGAGAGAGAGAGAGAGAGGGAGAGAGAGAGAGAGAGAAGTTCTCTCGCGACGAGTGATATCTTCATATAGGTGGTAGCATAGACACACGGTGAACGTGAATTATTGGCAATGCCTTTTTTACTTCAGTCTCGTACATATTAAACATATACACACGTGTATAAACCTATATATATACCCACATATATATTATTTCTTTCTCTTTATACCGGAGTCTGGGCAATTCGAGTTTCCATCTATTCGAGGCAATCTCCGAATGTATTCATCCATATATAGTTATATACAAAGTCACCTGTACAAGGATAATAAATTACATATTGCGTACATTTTTTTTTATTTTTCATTCTTTTGAATAGAATCAAAAAAAAAAAATGTCTCTTTTTTCTATCCTCTCGAGAAAAATTCTAATAATAATAATAATAATAATAATGATAATAATAATAAACAGAATACGAGATTTCTCGACTTTTTTTTTTTTTTTTTTTTTTTTACTTTATTCAGAGACACTGCTTGTAAAAAAAGTTTCAACGAGTTTATATAAATGCTCTCGTGTATATGTGTTAGTTTTTCCTGAGTGAGATGTACATATTCAGTTAGTTTAAATAAGTGTACATAATATGTATATACATAATCGTAAATTCGTTGGCTAATTAACGCAGATTTTTTGGTTTTGTTCTCTTTTATGGGGACTCCCGAGGCCGACTAATCTACTTGTGTTTAGGCTCACGGAATGTATTTATAATAATGTTTGTGTGTCGGTCTGATCACCATAAGTTTATATATATATATATATTGGTTTATGGAAAACACGACGAGGAAGACCCAGACCCGGAATGATAATTAGCGTCACGCGACGAGAGACCGTTCAACATCCATTTCTCATATATGTGTATTATACATTTATATTCGAAAAAAACCGAAAATTTTTTTCTTAATTTTCCTTTTTTTTTGGTCTACGTTTCGTATTTTCTTTCTCGTCAAAAATATTTATGCAAATTTTTTTTTTTCTGATTTTTTCTTCTTTTTTTTTTTGTCAAATCTCAACTTTTTCTTTATCTCGCTTTTTTGTTTGTTTTTCTTTAATTATGGTACAAAAAGTCACTTCTCGCTTTTCCAGCTTTTCTTCTCGTCTCTTTCTTCCCTTTCTCGTTCCTTTTACAAGGTTCGGCTTTTTAGTTTCCTGAGAATAAGAGAAACTGAATGACTCCTTTTTTTTTGTTGACTTTATTAAGGGTTACTCTCGTTTAAGGGATTAGTCGCAATTATAGAGTGAATTGTGACACCTCTAGGACACGAAACGTACTGTCATCGCGAAGTTGGGATCGTAAATATGGCGCGCTTTTCGTCACGCATCCTCCCCTTGAATTTTTCTTTTTCTTTTCTTTTTTTCAGATTTTCATCCCCGTCTCCTCGAATTTAATTTTTACTTTGGAACTGAACGGATGCGATAATTAATTTCGTTTTGTCGAATTATTATACTCCATTTCGTAATTAATGTCCGATGGGCGACTCTCGTACAATATTTAAAAATTATTCATGAATATTTATGAAGGAAAAAAATCAAATGGATGGGTTTTTGTTGCCACGTTTCTCACGGTATTTGAAACAGAGAGTTATAAAAACGCCATCTGTAGATCGCCATTTTTAAAGAAGTTCGTAACGAAATTTTTCTCGTGACTTTGCTCACATGTGCGTTTCGGTTTTTCCACATATATTTTTATATTGTTTGTTTTTTTCTTTCTTTAACGTGTATTTTACTTTTTTTCTGGTTTTTTTTCTTTTTTTAACATAAATATACGCGAAAAATGTTGAACAATGAGACGGAAAAGGGCTGCAAGGGTTTCGTACGTTTGGGCCACTGGTCCGACAACGATGCGTTTCCCGCGAGCGTACAAACGTGCGAAATGTATCATTAATTTCGTCAAGTACCGGTTTAACCTTCCACACACATGTACACACACTTATCAACATATGTCTACGTTTATAGAGCCACAGTTACGTCCTATGGTGTGAATATGTACACGCACGTGAAACGAGGTGTATACGAGGTGTTTTCCTCTCCTCCTCCTCCTCCTCCTTCTCCTCTCCTCTTCTAAATCCTCCCACGATCCACTTTACCAACGTTTCTCTCCCCATTCACTGCTAATATTAACGTAAACGTTTGCTTGTGGACAAAAACTCATGTTTTTCATATGGGCACAGGAAAATAAGGAGCAACCAAATAAAATGGCGTTTTCCACCATTTTATTTAAAAACCCTACCAACGATTTCACACTCGCAGAATTTATAGACTATTTTTTTTCTTTTCATTCATTTTTTTTTTAAGATTTGATTGAAAGTCGTCATGTCAAAAAAATTGAAGAACTCATTTCTTTTTAATTAAAAAAAAAGCTAGAAGCTCGTTTGTTCTGTTTCACAGGAAAATAAAATCTTTTGTTACTTGTCATTAAAATCAAAGAATTAACTCAGAATTTTTAATTTTAATTCATTAAATCGAAGAATTTAGTTAAAATTAAAGAACTCAATTAAAAGTAAAGAATTCAATTAAGAATATCGAAAGTTATTGAAATTAAAGAATTAACAGATCTTGAAATATGTTAAAATTATAAAAATTAATTTAAAAAAACACGAAATAATGAACGACAATAACAAGAATTTCGAAAAAATGACAAATAAAAGAGCAATTTGAATAATTAAAAAAATAGAATAATTATTTGAACGAAATATAACAAAATGATTACAATTTAGAGTTTAGACGATAGATAAGAATAAAAAATAAAGAAAAAAATATATGTTTATCGATTTTTTATGAATTTCAGTACGACGATGGCGCGCTGCACGGGGGTTACCTCGAGGGTGGTGGCGGAGGTGGTGGTGCAGGGCTGTACGATCCTCACGGAAATGCGCGAGGTGTATCGGGACTCCATCACAGCCCTCACCTGGGTGGTATGGGGCCGACACATCCTCAGTATCCACCTCCACCACCCCAACCCCCGCAGCATGTATTAGCAGCGGCAGCGGCTGCCGCCGCCTCAGCCTTACCCGAGGTCCAAAAACGCGACAGAGACGCCATTTACGGGTAAGTTTTCAACTTCCAATGCCAATTTAATGCTTCCGTTCTATTGTCCATTACTTCATGTACGAAAATTACAATATCCTACGAGTTTAAGTACTTTAAGGGCTTTTTTTTCACACGCGAGCGTCAAACATCCGTCTGGTGGTTAAAAGAATAGTAATTTCGTGTGAATTACTGTAATAAAAAAATGAAAGCAAAATTGTAGCTTTGAAAATAGAATCGATGGTTATTTGAAGAAAAAAATAAGAAAAAAAGGATAAAAAATCCAAACGACTCAATCCTTTTTTCTCTTTGCTTCAAATTTAATGCTTTTTTGTATGAAAGTCGAAACCGAAAATACGAAAATACAATTCGATCTACAAATCTCTCGCATTTACACACAATCGTCGCCTCATTATCGTTTGCAAAGTGGATAAAAAAAAACAAAATATATAGATGTTTATATGAGAAAAAGCGTGTTCGTCCATCACGAGGCAAAAAGTTGAGATGGAGGCTGCGTTGCGTACGCTAAAATTAATTGCATCTTGCACTCAACCCGTACGCGCATCTCGAGACAAACCGTGAATGCCATTTTTTCTCTCTCTCTCCTTTCTCTCTTTTACACGCCTCTCGTTTCTTTCCATCGTTATTTGTCGCTCAACCAAAGGCTTCGAAAGAGAGAAAAAGATTGTCGTTTAATGGAGACATCGAGCTCCAAGGGAACCTTATCGGGCTGTACCAACCGATCGTTTTGTCCAAACCAACCACCATTTCTCACACACTTCTTTTTTTTTCTCGTTATTTCATTTTTTTCATCGCTTAAACAAGTTGCCATTTTTTAAATAACGAAAAAATAATTTTAAAAACACTTGGGTAACGAAATAATGAGATTTTTATTTTTTACTCTTTACACACGATCTTTCCAATCGTAACATTTTTTTTTTAAACAAAAATAAATCAACACTGGTTATCAGAAACATTTGTAATATGAAAAAAAAAATTACTAGACGTTTGAAATCAAAATATTTTGAAAAAGACTCAATAGTTACGTAAAGATCCTTTGAACGAAATTTTGACGTTTAGACATCTGTCAAATTGACGTTAAATTTAATTTCAACATATTAATTCTTAATTTTTTATATTGAGGGGGAGACCTTAGAGAATGAATATTTTTCTGTAAAATAAAGAATAAAGCAATTTTTTTCGGTCGAATGAATGATTTTTCAATATTTTTATAACAGAGATTTGAGGATAAAATATGAAAAATGCAATGCGAGTGATCGAAAGAAATTAAAAAGAGGAAAGGATTCAGTGTGTGCAAGAAGACAAGAAGCGCATATAGCGTCCCATCCCTTTTCGCGTTGTGATTTATAGTCGTAAAAGATGCCCCGATTTCTGGTTATACCCGTGCGAAATTTGAGCGCGCGCGCCGAACGGGAGCTTATTATTTTCTGCTAACCTGCAATTTGTCTACTCGTCGTGTGCCCGAGATCTTTCTTTCTTCTTCTTTTTATATTTTTCTCTCTTTTTTCTCCCGCTTACGGGGTGATTTCCTGAAAGATTCTGGGAACGCCCGGATATTATATTCCACGTTTTTCGTACATAAGCGAAATCTCAAAAATCTCCCTACTGTACCTTCGGGAGGCCTCACCCCGGCTAGAAATTCGAGGCCTTTTGGCCCGGTCGAGAAATCCTCGAGTATCACATTCTTTCGATTGTGCTAAATAAAAAAAAATAAAAAAAAATAAAATAAAAAAAAAGTAAAATAGATTTGAAATAATGAAAAACTGCAAAAATATGATTTTCCTTCGTTACGACAAAGTCATTTTTTAAACGTTCGTAAAAAAGTCAACTTCGAGCACGTAAAATTGTCGTAAAAAAGTCTCCCCAAGGATCCATCATTTTTAATGGATTTTTCAACATTTTTTTTTTTTTTTTCATTCCTTGTTGTTGAATATTTGATTAATGGCAATTTTTCAATTTGTAATTAGTATTTTTTTCTTTTCTTCTTTTTTTTTTTCGTGAAGTGTGAAAAGTTAATACAGTGCAACACGAATTTATGAAATTGACGTTAATCGACGAGAAATAAGAAAAACCGACCTTGATCGTCTTCTTATCGAACATGATTAATGTAATTAAAAAAAAAAAAAAAAAAAAAAAAAAAAAAATACCTCGTTTATTTCAATATTTTAACATGTATCATTTTTATATTTTCAATTCTCAGTCTTGTTTGAACAAATTAATGTAGACACATTTATTTGCCACTTCTCTTTTCTTATTTATTCGAGATTTATTCTGGACCGACGTGATATTTTCGTTATCAGCGAGTGCGCGTGGATCACGACTTTGTAACCGGGATAACAGCCTGGACCAGACGTCGAACGACTAATTGATAAGCTTGGATTTAAACTCAAAATTCTCAACGTAAAATTTCACGTTTTCGTCGTTACCAAGTGACGAGAAATTCACAGCAAAATGTCTCGTCATTTCGATCATTATCTTTTCCATTTATTTTATCTCGATAGCAATCAATTTATTTGATAGGATTCATAACTTGTTCATTAGATTTTACCAAAAAAAAAAGGAAAATAAAAAAAAATGTATAGAAGAAATAAAATGAAAAAAAAAAAAAAAAAAAAAATAGATGACGAGAAAGGAAAATTTGAAAAGAGTTGAAGAAAATGCACAAAAATAAATAAAAAGGAGGCAAAAGGCGAGAAAGTGATGGACGAACGAGAAAGGTAAAGAAAAGAGAAAAATTTTAGTAAAAAAAAGGAAAGGAAAAAATATTAAGTAAATAAAAAAATAAAATAGATGACGAGAAAGAAAAATTAGAAAAGTGTTGAAGAACATGCAACAAAAAAAGTGAAAAGGAGGGGAGGCAAAATGAGGCAAAAGGTGAGAAAGTGATGGACGAACAAGAAAGGTAAAGAAAAGAGAGAAATACGAAAAAAAAGAAAATAAGAGAAAAAATAAAAAATGAGCGAAAAATAAAGAAGGATGAAAAGGGACAGGAGGTCATTGAGAAGATGTGTGTCGATGGTAGCAAGGGCGAGAAGTAGTAGCGGCAGTAGGTTCACGGCCTTATGGCCCGGGGCATAAAACGATTCGGAACGAATTTCGACAAATTGACGTTGCCCAGACAGCGTCAGTTCTTCCATCGCTGCCGTTTGTTCTCTGTGTACAATCGTGCAAAACCGAAACGACTTAAATTCACGATAGAAACCTGCCTTTAAACCTGCGCCAACTTTCCAACAGCATAAAAGGTCATTTTTCACTTATTTCTTTTCTCAAGGTCATCCCGAACGATCATTGTAACTTCCAGGAATGATTAAACATAGAAAATAAAACGAATGCACTTAAAAATTCGCAATTTTCTATATTTCGCTTAGTTTTTAGGCTCAAGGTCACCTTGAACGTGTGTTGGTGACCTTGACGATGATATTTATCATGCTCCTGAAAAACGAACACTCGGTTCAAAAATATGAGAAATTTTTTACTCCCCATTTTTTAATTGCCCTTTTTTTTTCTTTCCCTTCGCGCGGCCTCTTCCTTCCTCACTGGCCTGATTGTCTCGGTTTTTTCCCAACTTTTTTCCTCTTCGGCTTCTTCGAATAATGGTCTCGGTACTTGGAGAAGTAAAGAGAGAAAAAAGTGGGACCAGGGGGGCAAGTTGAGGATAAAAAGAGAGGGAATCTGACTGAACAGAAGCCTCGTAACCGCCCTCGCAAAAGAACGGCCCTTAATGCGAGATCGTGCGCGATAACTTGACCGACCACAGACTCTCATGCACAGTAGCTGCAGAAAGTCGAGTGTGAATATTCCCTCCTTCACGTCGAATAAAAGAGAGAATCTGTCTGGTCTGGTGTAAAAAAAAAAAAAAAACAAAAGAAAAAAAAATATGAATAAAAAAATATAAAAAATAAATAAATGACAGCCAACCTCGTAATCGTCGAGCAAAAAAAAATCAAACGAAAAAAAATGCCTCAGAGTTTTAAGTATTTCATGAAACTTTAACATCCAATGATAGTTTGGGAATTTTATTTTATTTTTTTCATATTTTTCAATAAATAAAAATTCCTAACCATGTTTTTTGATGCTCGAGATTTTTTTCATTAATTTAAAATCCCTAAAAATGGCACGATCTCAAATAAACATAAAGATCAAGGATTCACATGCTCATTAAAAACATTATTTTTGTAAATTTTTTGTTGCAAAAATTGAAGAAAAAAAAAAAAAAAAATTGTAGACAATTCTTGTGTTTTCAAAATCAAAAAGTAAATGCTAAACGATAGAGAGAATTGGTGAATAAAAGGGAATAAAAGATTGTGGTTTGAAAAGACTGAATTGAAAGTTAAAAAATGATACGGTTTCGGTCGATTAAATCTCGACCTGACGATCAGATTAATTCTTGAATAAAATTCCTCAGACTGTTCGATAATGACAATGTAATTATATTTTTATACACACGTATATATATTTAATGGAACAATGAAAAAAAAAGGCGAAACGAATGTTTTGCGTTACGTTTTGCTCGTCAAAACCGATGCTACATAGTTCTCTTTCTACTCTTCCGGAAACCACAAAACCGCAAATTCCCCAAACAGCGTTCAACGACCAATCATATCATTACCTTTGCGGTCACATCGTCCTGACACCTTGTTTATCCGTCACCGCTTTCTGTATCGTTTCCCACATACGATGTACTCCGCAATTCTTATGTTTTTTTTTCTTTTTTTTTTTACACTTCGTTGTATTTCGTTATGTACGTGATCAAATTTTACAAAGATTCGTCACTGATTTCTGCATTCTTTTTTTTTTATTACGAAATAACCATCAATTTATTCAAATAAATTCTCCAAAACGTCATCCACGTTTTGGTTGATTTGTGTGGCTGTCAAAACGATCTTAACGTCTCGAATTCCTTGAGTTTTATTCATTTTTTTATTCATGAATGATAGAGGGCGAGTTTTCAAATTTTTTGGTCCCAAGAATGACGATCTTGATTATTGACGATTTAATTATTTATTTCTATAATTTTTATATCATTTTCGACAAAATCTGTTCTTAAAAAAAATTGTATAAGGAGTCACAGCCCCAAATTTGTATGTTTTTTATCGATTTATATTCATTATTATTGACTTTTGTCTCAGATCGTGAAGGAACTTAATTTTTTTATTGAAATTTTTTATTTTTCGTTACTATATCGAGTTACTGTAAGAATCGGTGGAAAAAAACGATGTTTTATGTCGATATATGAACGCGTGTATAAATTTGAAGAGAAGAAGGAGGATCAGTCGAGTCCCGGGTGCAACGATAAACAGCTGCTTCTCTCCCTGTTCTTTTGGCAGATAGTGTTGCATGCTCGAAGTGGCAGGAGCAGCGGCTTCCGTCGGATCGAGAGAACGTTATATTCGCGCGCAAAGTCCCGCCTTTTGCCTCCGTTCTTTCTTCGCATGCACACACACACGCAGAACACACAAATGGGCACACAAGCGCCGATGATTTTTTCTCTCTTGGTCTTCATTCCGTTGGAAAGTCTCTACGTCAGTGTTCGATCCGGCAGTAGCTTCTTTTCATAATTTAATCGTTTTTTTCTCACTCACACACAAACACACACACACAAATGTCGTGTTTCTGTTACAAATTCTTTTGAAGAGTGCTGAGCTTAAATTTGCCTCTTTTTTTAGCCTAATTTCTCGTCGTTGTATTTGTGGGTGTCGATCTGTTCGTGTTTACCTTCGAAACATTATCGTTTCGAATTAAATACTTAAGTGCATTTAATGGTTTACAGACTTTGAACTTTGTTTTTTTTTTCTCTCAAATTTGCTTTACTTTGTTATTTATATGAATATTTATCGTTGTTCTATTTTTTTTAATAAAATTCTTAAATTTTTTCGTCTGTTTTTTCGTTACAGACATCCCCTGTTCCCGTTGCTCGCACTCATTTTTGAAAAGTGCGAACTCGCGACGTGCACGCCACGTGAACCCGGTGTTGCGGGTGGTGACGTTTGCTCGTCCGAGAGTTTCAACGAGGACATTGCGGTCTTCTCAAAACAGGTGAGTCCCCAAGTTTTCTTTATTTTTTTTCTCTGCTTTTAAGAGCAGTTGTAAAAATAAAGAGGGCGTGAAAATTTTCAAAATTGTAGATACAAATTTTGTTCTTATTTTAACGAAATCTCGGGCTCTAATCGGTATGTGAACGTCATAAATCCGAGGACGTTAATCTCCACGGTATTTTGAGAAAAAAAATCGAAAAAAAAAAACGATCAGTCCTCCATTAGGCACTCCAACGGGCGAGGAAATGCCGCGCAGGGATTCTCGTAGGAAAACGACTTTAAGGGGGAAAGAAACTATACGTCGAAGATAATCGGTGTGTTGGGAAAAGCGTTTTTAAAAAGCCACGTGTGAGCCGGGCCGAGGGAAGAAATCCGTGAAGAATTTTCGACCCTTTTCGCCTCCTTGCTTTCTATTTCTCTGTATTTTTTTCTTTTTTTTTTTTAACTCACAAAATGAGCTTCGGTATTATTTTTGGATTCCAACCGCCGGTTCTGTATCAAGCCTCGAAATAAATCCCACGTTTCGGACCAATTTTTCAACTGAGAAAAAAAAAGAAATGAAAAAAAAAAAAGAAAAACATCTCGTACGTAACGTTGCGACCGAAAAAATCGGATAAATTCTTTTTTTTAATCCAATGTCTCGAGACCTGCTCTTCGAATAATAAAATTTCGACTCTAAGAACGAGTCAGGATTTCAAATTTTTCAATTAACTCATAATTCTCTCATTCCATTCGTTTAACGTTGTAGGCTCCACATAGTGACGAATAATTTTAGTTACTGTTTTATAAAAATATAAAAACATAAACTTTTGAAAAAAATGTCTATTTTGAAGTTTACAGTTTGAGGAATAACTATTTTTTTTTCAAATACACAGAGATTGTACTTTCCATCGCTGCATATTTGCGAAAATAAACGGTCAAAATTCTTGATTTTTAATAGAAAAACTTCATCATATGTTTCTTTGCAATTAAAATCAAAAATAAAGAAAAAATTGTATAAAAGTTTCGGAGTTTTTTCGTGAAGAAAATGAATTTTTTATTAATTTTTTTCTCTCTGATAAGAACGCGTGTAAAAATGTGCGATCTTCGATTATAAAAATTTCGTTTGTGAAATTTTGTCAGTTGTTAAAATATTATAAAAAATATCAAAATGATAGAAATTCGACGATTCTCAAAAATCATAATCTCAAGTGTCGAAAGTTTTTGTTTTTTTTTGTCAAAATAATATTTTCAAAAGTAGATTTTATTCATCTATATATATATATATATTTATATATATTAATATTTATATCTATGAGAAACACACTTAGAGATGTAATCGGAGAACGAAACGCGCGTGCGGTCGCGGGCGCGAAACAATTTCGGTCCCTTTTAAAAACTTATATATACACCCATTTCGCCGTCTACATTCCAAGACGCAAATGTTATACTTTCTCTCTCTTTTACATTTTTTTTTCTCTCGCGATCTCTTCTACGCCAGCCGGGCAAGTTTAAAGTTGCTTGCTTTTGCTGCAAACCTTTTTTTTTTTTGCCTTTTGTGCATATGTGTATATAAATATATATATATATAAATATATATATATATATGTATATTCGAAAAACGCGATCGATCTTCGTTGGGCATTTCTCTCAGCACACGCTCGAGAAAAGAGCAACCGGTTATTCGAACGTTCACCATCAGGAAACCTCCGGTCGAGGCCCACGCTTCTTGTATTCTTCATCTTCTTCGGATTTACTGGCTGAAGAGACCTCGACAGAATCTTCTCTTCTCCTCCCTCTCCTCCTCCTCTCATCACATTCATTTTTCAATGTGTTTGTACGTTCAATGTATATATATATATATATATATATAGTACTTCTGTAATACACGTTCTCCATGGGGAATTATAACGTAACGAAAAACCTTAACCTCGTGCACACATCGTGTCCCATACACTCTCGTGCAAAAGTCTTTGATCCCCGAAAAAAATCTTGGTCCAGATACTGGAGAAATGATCAAACAATAATAATCAACGATTTTTTTCGATCGTGGACGAAATAATATTAGAAGAAAAACAATTTAATGGAAAATGTGCGAAAAGACGATTTTTTTTTTTTTTTTTTTTTTTCAAATTTTAATTTATTAATTAATAATAAAAATATATTAAAAAATGTATGATCGTTGGATTTGAATGAATCATAAAATTACGAATAAATATAATAATAACGGAGTATGTGATACAGCAGTGCATGAGATAAAATGTTCGTTTTAACGAATTATATTGCGGGAGCTGTAGCGAGCAATGTGTGCAGAGAGATCGTGTGGCGTTTAACACCGTGGATGGCACGATTCTTGCACGACGTGTTTTATTTCACGTGTGTGTTGATTCTTGCATTTTTTTTTTTTTTAATTATCCTCTTTCTCTCTCTTTCTCTCTCGGTTTTACTTACTGAGATTTATTCTCTCGAGTAAGTGAGAAAACGAAAGAGAAGAAAATATTGTCGACAGGTAACACGGGTAGCTGGAAGATCTTGGGCTTTTTCGAGTAGCTTCTCCCTCGTGATAACGGAGATAAGAGTTAAGCCCTCTAACGGCAAAGCTCTCAATGCTACGTAATTTTTTTCTTTTTGTTTTTTTTTTTTTTTTTTTAATTCTCGTATATTTATGTGTTTTTGCTTAGGATAAGATGAAACTCGTGTCTCAGCCGAGTAACGCTTCTCTTGATTACACAATTTTATAGTCACTTCCATTCTTTCACCGTTGGATTGTAAAAAAATTTTTTTAAAAAGATCAAAATTTTCTGTTTTTTTTTCTTCTTCTTTTTCTTCTTCTTCCTCTTCTTCTTCTACGTCACAGTCTAAACTTCTGGGACTGGCTAGGGACAAAAAAAATTACTCCATTTCTCCGCTTTCATGGAATTTTTTCTTCTCCCATTCGACCGTGTACGAATCGAAGGGATTTTTTTTTTCTTTTATTTTTTTCTTCCTTTTTTTCATGATGAATGCTGAAAGAGAACAACTGAAACTCAGAAACTCTATACCCACCAGATCTACCTCTCTCTCCCTCTCTCGAGAAAGCAGGTAGAAAAATTCAGGGTTCAAAGGGTTTCGAATCGTCCACACAAACGGCTCAGCATCTCTCTCCTCTCTACCTTAACTCACCATTTTGTACAGCCTCCATCACAGATGAACTCGTTCAATTATTTTTCAACATTATTTCTTCGTTCTCAGATCTGTAGAGTTTTTCATTATTTTTTTAATTAATTGAAATAGATTTTGTGTTTTTTTTTTTTTTTTTTTTTTTTATATTTAAAGATTGATAAAAAAAATTGTATGAAGTTTATTTAGAAAAAAAAAACGTTTATTTATTTATTTTATTCATCAGTATTTTGAAAAAATATAAACTTTTATAGTCTCTTAAAAAAAAAATCGAAATATGCGTAAAATGGATTACAAATTATTTTAGAATATCGTAAAATCTGATTAATTGAAAGAAATAATGAATGAATTAATTTGGAAAAATGGATAGAAATTTTGATTACACTGGTACACGAGTTCGAAACTCTAAACCCAACGATCTTTGTGTGCTTTTTTCATTGACAGTATTTATACACTCATACATAAAAAAAAAAAATGAGCACACCGTAGGCTCACAAGATAAGCAGGTGACAATCCTCTTGCGGCCATTTTTTTTTCACCGCACAACGATCGAGGGGCCATAAGCCGCGAGGTCTGCGTCCTGACGACGTCGTCACTCGTCGATAGTTGCCCAGAGATATACAAGGCCCAGACAGCTCGTTTTATACGTAGCGAGACGACAATAAAAAAATAAAAAATACAAAAAAAAAATACATGTTAAAAAGAAATAATAATAATAATAAAAGGGCCGCACACGTTGTTCCTCATGAGGGCCTCAGCAAAATATTCTTCTTCAAAGTTTATTTAATATCAAAACTTTATTAATTTCAAACACATTTTTTCACTCAATTCGTTCTTTCAGAAAACTTCTTTTTTTTCACATTAAAGAAATTGTTGAAAAATTAACTATTAAGCCAAGAATTATCTTTTTTTTTTTCGCTGAATCATGTCAGGGGCCCGAAAAATAGAAGAGGAATTTTTTTTCAATAAAAATATTGATTAAAATGTTGGAAAAAATTTACGATCGTTTTATAGTAAATTTGGTGAAATTTTGATGAAAAGTCCGAAAATTTATTGTCGAAGATTTTCCCTTAGGAAAATGTCGTGTTATTGGGGTAGATTTTATTGTTAAATATCAAAAAAAAAGATGATAAAAAATGTTTTGGAAGTTTGTGGAGTAGGAAGCGCCTCCTGTCGCTGGAATGATGGAGGAGAGGAGAGAAAAATAGTGATCACAACACGAGGCATGGGTCAGAGAAGCGTTGAGTGTGTGTGTGGACGCGAATAAGAGGGAGAAGAGGAAAAGGGAAATAAGGGCGCTGCTCATTTCGTTGCCATTGTAAATTGATCTATTCAATGGGTCCGCGCCATTATCCCCCACGGGTTCCCCATCTTTCTTTCATCTCTCTCTTCCTCTCTCTTTCTCTTTCTCTATTCGTGGTCGGAACTACGAAGTATCGGCTTCTGTGGGTACGTAGAGCAGAAGGGCTTGGGTTTCGGCAACGCAGGAGGCCTTCATAGCCATTTCGTGTGTACATCGAAGTATGTAGGGCACAGAATGTGCCCTTCAAGATCAAAAAAGGACGTAAAACTGATGAAAAAAGGCAGTGAGATTGGCCCTTTTGACAATTAGACACCGGAGCAGGGGGGACCGATGAAAAAGGGCCAGAAAGAGGAGAGTAGGGCTAGGAAATTTTGCAGCTTCGTTGCATCGCGCCCAAAACGTGCCACGAGGATATCCCGCTGAGAATTTCTCAGTCCCGTCGCCTTCATTGTTATTCCTCGCCCTTTTTTGCCCCCTCCCTTTGCCTACACCAGAGTCCTACGTCATCAGGCTTTCTTTTACTTTTGCTGATCCACTTTTACCTGTACTTATATACTCACACATGCTCACACCATTGAACTATACTCTGAATTCACGTAAAGTTCGATTGCTCGAGAAAAAAAAGCCTCCAGCCACTTAATGCGCTTTCAATCCCTTCGGCTACGCCCTTTCGCTCACCAACACTACGCACTCGTAATTACTCTTATATAGAACGTGTTTTTTTTTTTATTATTTTTTTAAATATGCATATTGTACACCAGGGGAGAAAAAAAATGGCCGACCGCCAAGTGAACAGCACGGAATGAAGAAAAACTCTGCAGGACGTCCTACTACTTACTTTTTCTATAGATATATATTTTTATATAGATGAGCAACGTGATGTAATGCAATATAATGGATGGTACGTGGCGTATTGAGTCGTGAATGAGTCGAGACTCTCAAGGGATTTGTTGCATGCCTTTTAAACGAGTTTTGCTCGCCCGACAGTGCCTTTGAAATTAATATACACACACGAGACATTTCATTCTTTCGACCCAACGACTTTCTATTCCTTTAACAATGTCACTTGAACAATTATTTCAAGAAAAAACATCATCAATATCATTGTATCTGGAGAAATACTTTTATCACCAGATTTCGCTGAAAAATTTTCATTTGGCCACTGTATTGACACACTGGGTCTATTTGACCCGGAGCGTACTTTATCCATTTGTAATCAGCAGCTGTTCGGTCAATCTTTTTTTTTTTGGATATAAGGATCGCACTTTAAACGCAATTTGGAACTTGAATTTTGAACTTTTGTAAATCGCAATTAAAACTTCTAGAGAAGCGAACTTTTAACTGAAAAAAAAAAAATACCAGAAATTTTAATATTTTTTAGACTGATAACCGGAGATAGAAAAACTGTTTTTTCGAAGAAAAAAAAAAAAATAGTGCTACGAAGAGACTTTTTAAAAAAAGCATTTATTTGAGCAACAGTAAACTTTGAATAATTACGTCCGGGTCATAATGACCGAGTGTGTAAACAAAGGACTAATAAAAAAAAATGTGATCCCTCATTTTTTCGTAGCGGATGAAAAGAAATGTCAAAAACCACGTGGCAATGTGACAGTTATTGCGGGTTCCAATCTGAACCAAGAATTAGGTGTCCTCAAAGCTCAGAATACTTTCTCCGAGGGTTGAAAAATTGAGTGGAGGGAAAAAAAATGGTCCAGCTCGGAGAGATTTTCTTTTAGTTAGTGAAAAGTAAACTGGTGTTGAAATTAGTCACGTTTTAAGGATCCGGTAATATTGCATTTTGAAATAGTGTATATAAATATATTGATATATATTTATTATGGTAGTTATGTGAATGACATGTACTTGGCGAGATCTACCTACCCGAAACTACCGATACCCGTTTCGACTGTTGCTGCTGGATTCAGCGTTGGGATTTATTGGCGCAATTAGAATGCACCTCGGGGGCATTAAACCCTCGTAAAACGTTGGCCCGCACTGACGGCCTGACTAATGCCCGCGACATCGGGGACCATACACACCCATATACAAATACACTCTCAAATCAACTACCAAAGCACAACAGTTACAAAAGCTGAACGCGTGCTACCTGCCTCTTGAACTTTCGCGCGCCCACGACACCCTAAAACTTTCAAGTACAACCAATAAACTCTCAGCTGACTTTTATATGACTTCAATATATTTATATATATATCTATATAAAGGTACATTTTATTTTTCATTTTTCTAGAAATATTGTCGTCTACCTTTTAGGGATAATTTATATCTGTATATATATATATATATATATATATTATAAATGATATATATATATATATATATATATATATATATATTATAAATGATATATAAATGAATTATTGTAATTAAATTATAATTAATACCCAAGTAATTACAACAGTGAGGACGATAATTTATTGTGTTTATTGTAATGCAATTATTTGGTGTTTTATATTAATTGCTCATTAGACTCATCGAGTTATATTTTATTTACGACGATGGATTTTAATTTCACAATTTATTGATCATTCTAATTGATTTTTTAATTTTTTTTAATTTTGATTCGAGAGTTTTCGAAAATAAATAAGTTACTTTTGGTTTATTAGTCAGAGTTGTTATAATAATTATGTATTAATGTTTCTGAAAAAATGAAATAATTGTCGAAATTTTGGAGGATTCTATAGATTTTTTATTTATTTATTTTATTTTATTTTATTTTATTTTATTTTATTTTATTTTATTTTATTTTATTTTATTGCCTCTCAACGCGTTTCGGATGTATCCTCGTGATAAGGAAAAAAAAAGAAAAAAGTTTGGTAGATGGTGGCGCTCCCATAGACAAGCTTTTTGCATCTCTCTTTTTCTCTTGACTAGTCTCTCAATCCATCTCATTCTTTCGTTGACGTTCTCTTGCTCGCTCATTCTGTAGAACCGCGTAAACAAGCGCAAAGCCGGATTATCATAATCGCGATAACAACGCGAGCCCGCCGACCGTTTCGACGACGCGACAACCAACGTCTCGCTTTTGTCGAGACTTTGTAGCTCACTACATATATATTCATGTTTCTTCTGTCACATGCCTATTTTTCTATCAATCGTTGCATACGATTTTTCGTCAAATGCATCACAGAATTGCTCTAGATTTTTTTTTTAATTATTTTTTTTTTAAATATTGTTCGTACAACAATTTCAATATTCATTGAGATAAAACCTCTGGGACTTGAACAAAAATCTTTTGGTGAATAAAATTCCAAAAATTATGATTCCAAACGTTATACGAACTCAATTTTCACGTCGGATAAAAATTATAATTAAAATAATCATAATTATTACTATCGAATATATAAATTATTTAATTAATAAAATTAAGACTTTGTTTACTCGAGGAAATAAATTGAAATGGATTTCATACGTGATGGATATAAAATTTAACGATTTATTGAAATTTTTATAATAATTTGTTCATTATACTTTGTTGATAAGCAACTTTGAGCTTATTTATTATAATTTTGTATTTTTTTTTTTGTATTTTTTTTTTTTTTTTTTCATTTAACGATAATTTTGACACTTCTAGCGTGAAAATAAATCATTGGTCAAGAATGGGTCAAGAAAAGAATTCGTGTTCTTGACACGAGTTATAATTATATATGTATAATGTGTGTGTGTGTGTGTTGAAAATACAGGAGTGAGTGAGTGAGACAGGATTCGAACCAGTTTAGCTCGATGACGTCAGTTACGAACGATCACGACGAGTCGCTCTTTCTCGTAACGTGAAGTATGGGAGGAAGAAGAAAAAAATGAGAAAGATAAATGTTGAAGCATCATGCAGCAGCGTCTGATGATTTGAGATCGATTTTCATACGATCGAGAAAAAAAAAATTGGCCTCGTATTGAAAAAAATTGATCACGTGGAAAAAATACGGAATTGAAATAACAAAAAAATACTTTTAATGACTTTTAATCGACATTGAATGATGATTACCAATTATTTTAAAACTCTTGCAACTTTTTTTTCGTTTTTTTTTTTTTTTTTTTCATTTTCGCTCGATGGAGAATCGCAATGGAGAATTTTGCTGTGGCTCGAGCCAGAATTCAGTCGATTACATTCGCTAATAGTTTTATAGTGGACTGTCAAACTCAGAACTTAATTTGGTCGTTACGTGACGTGACCCTCACTTTAGAAGACAAAACGACGAATTATTACCCCTCGCTATACGATTATTCATTTTTTTTTCCTTTTTTTTTGTCTCTCTCTCTCTCTCTCTCTCTCTCTCTCTCAATCACCAAACCTACAATTTTCGTGATTATCGCTCGCGCGATTTGTTTTCGGCTCTTACCCACGTCTATTCACTTGTGCCTCACCAAAAGCCGTCGACACTTCCGGTCTTTTGGGCAAAACACGATCATTATCCAATCGTTCCATTTTTACACTTTTGTCATATTTATTTCTTTAATCTCTAATGAGTCTAAGATTTTTTATGATTTTATAAAAATTTTGTTTCCTGCTTCTCTAAATATTTTTCAGCATTTTTTTTACAACAACGAATCGATGTATAAATATTATTTTCAACGAAAGAATATTTTTTCAATTACATTTTTCTGATCACAAAAAAAAGCTCGATTCGATATTTTAATTGAGTCGAAACCTTCGATTAAAAATCGTTGATTTTATTACGCAGTCTTACGAAATTAATGATTTTACAAAAGATATAAAATTTATGAAAAAAAAAGTATTAAAACTACGAGAGAAATGAGTAAATTTCTTAGTGACAGAGGAAAAAGAAATCTCTTGGGGAAAAGTGAAGATGTATAAAGGCAAAGTTTTCTGGAGGGTTTCAGGACCTTGAGAAAAAGAAACGTACTTAAAAGGGACAAGATTGTTGGTGACCTTGGTTGGAAACTCCCGCATTACAGTTTTGACGTTACAAGCCCAAGAAGATCTCTTTCTCTCTTGGGCGCCAAGGGTCCAGTTGAAAAACTGACCAAACTGAATTCGTTGTACATTGTTTTACTGCACCCTTGGGTACCGAACCCTTATTCACAAAACTGACCAAGTGAAAGTCACTCCTCGTAATATTTTCTCTCGACTAAGACTTTTCCTTCAATAAAATTTCAACTTCAAAACAATTTATCAATCCATTCAAATAAATATCTTCGCGTGATTCTAACAATCTTTTCATAAATATCGAAGCCTTTCCTCGACAGAAATTATAAGAAAAAAAAGTAAAAAAAAAAAAATACCTTTCTATTTGTACATAAAAGAAAACTAAACAAAAAATAACTTGAAAATTATTATTATTATTATTATTATTATCATTATTATTATTATTTTATAGTAAAAACTATCATGACTTTTAATCAAATTGAATATCGAGAAAAAAAGAAGTAAAAATTTCTTAAAAAATTGTTCCCTCGAAATGTAAAAGAAAAAATTTTCAATTATTATTGTTATTATTATTTTCTTTCAATAAAATTGAATATGGAGAAGAAAAAGAAGTAAAAAGTTCTTGAAAATTGTTCCTCCGAAATTGAAACAAAAGAAAAAAAAAATTTCAATTTTTCTCATAATTTAACTAACGATTGTTATTATTTAAATGGAATTCCCTGTATTGGTCAACTACAGGCTTTGAAATATATATTGTAAATAATGATGGAAGACTGATATGTAATTGTTTTCGTGACATAAGTAAATTCGTTGTTATTATAATAAAAAATCGATCGAATGGATCGTTGTAAGCGAAGCTAAAGTTGAACAGCTGTTCGGTGTATCTTAACGCAGGATCACAAGCATTATCGAGGGTAAATCGGTGCTTCACAATGACAAGGACGTATCTTAAGGTTTAATGTTACTGGCGTTTGTTCCATTTTCTTTGCGAGCCATAACGATATCCGTTTTCGAGTTGAATTCGTGCTGCTCGAACGAGCAAGTAACACATACGTATGTAATATCGTTCCAATTGTCAGGGAATATAACACAAAAAAAGAGAGCAACGAAAAAAAAAAATGAAATAAAAAAAATGACGTACACACGAAGTTCTCTCGTTGGTGTGTCTCGTTACGTTCGTATTTCGTTACTCCAAATATTATCGAACAATATTTTTTCACCGAGACTTTGAAAAACACTGAAATTGCACCAGAGATCACGAGTCATGGAAAATATATCAAAAGTTTATTTTTCTTGCCAAGATTCCAACGAACGTTTCTTCCTCTTTCTATCTGCCAATCTCCATGAACTAAAATCGTGGCCAATATCACGTTCGATCTGCGTATTCTCTACTCCACGAAACAATCCTCTGTTGCATCGATTTTGTTTATTTTTACAATTACATGCTAATTGAAAACTGTGGTTATTTTAAAGAGTCATTTTTTTTTGTAAAAAATTACTTTTTTTGTAAAAAAACGCTTTTTATTGTAAAAAAATCACTTTTTTTTTGCCAATTCTCTGAAAACATTGATATTTCGATGCTTTTCGTTCCTTTTGGAATAACGATAACAGTCGATTGTTTTGCTCGACATTGTTCCGAAATTTTTTTCATTCTCTTCGAAAATTATTGCGACCGTAAATAAACTCGATTGGATGTAAAAAACGTCAATGAAATTGAAATTTAGTTGAAAAAATGTAACAAAAAAAGTCTAAATAATGCCGGAACCATAAAATCTGAAATAAAAAAAATACTGAGCTCGAAATTAATGAGTATTGTGATGATTATTGTTAATAATAGTAACATTCGGAGCTTTACAAAGTAGTTGTACAAGTATAAAATAATTTACGATTCTCTACGCTCAGTTTAACCTCGAAAATTTCTCTCTTACGTCGTCGTCGCACCAGTTTCAACAAACCCTCGTGTGTTTCTCTAATAATTCAATCTCGCTCATAATCTCCGTTTCCGTACAAATTCACCATTGTTAAAAGTGTTTCACGTCGAAAAATAATAATCAGAGGTGGTCTACGACTTCCCACGAATGAAAATACATATAATAATTAAAAGAAAAAAAAAAAAAAACTTTTATTTCGATCGGCTCGTAATCTCGTTGATAATTATGTAATTTTTATATATCAAAATGAACGTATACACATTTATATTATTATACATACGTGTAATAATGAAAAAAAAAAAAAAAAAAAAAAAAAAAAAAAAAAAAAAAAAAAAAAACATATATGTGCAGGGAAAATAATGATTATACTCGATAATAATGATAATTAATGATATAAATATACTCGAACGGAGTTGTAAGTGCGGAATCGTCTTTTATCTCGTTGAACCTGAATTTTATCGTATTCCGGCGTATTTCCGGTAACTCCTGAACGATCATATAGTCAAGGCGCGTCTTTCCTCCCGTTTCGTTGCTTGGTATAAACGCACACACGTACTAATATTTAGGTATACCAATTGTTGAGAAGGGAAAGAAGAGAGTGGGGCGGGGGAGGAGGGACAGAAGCTCCAATTAAGTGGGAGCACGCGAAGGAAATTGCTTAGAGTGCCGCAGCTTAGATACGATCGTTTCGTATACCCACATGTATTAAACTTATATATATTTATATGCCGTTCTCTATACTAAATTATCCGATTTAATAAAAGTCTCTATTTTCAAAATCATTTTATTTACAATATTTCTTATTTTTTAACACTTTTAACAAAACTGAATGAACTTTGATTGATTTTTTTTATTATAAATTGATACATTTTTCTATTACGAATACGAAAATATTTCCAAAGTTTTGTTTGTTTCCAGTTTTTTTTTAAACAATGGTTTTTTTTAGTTTCTGTTCAGCAATTAATTGAAATGTTATGTAAACGCTATTAAACGACGAATAAAAACGAAGTAAAAATCGAGACCGTTGGAAATTTTTTTAAAATTCTTTAATTTGACTTTGAATTTCCCATGCACGATTTTTTCACGCTCTCGCACCATTTAATACCACAATTTATTATTTTACTGCTACATTTTATCGTCAAACCATATACTTACGATTTTCTCATACGATTGTGTTACAGATCAGACAAGAGAAGCCTTACTATATAGCCGACCCGGAGGTGGATTCGCTGGTAAGTGAAATGTTTTTTTTTTTTTCCTTTAATTCTTCATAATTATGATCATAACAAAAAAAAATCATAAAAATATTGAAACTGCAAAAAAAGATGAAGAAACCAAGTAAAAAAAAAAAAAAAAAAAAAAAAAAAACAGATTGAAAGATTGAGTCAAATTTGTTTCGAATTTTCTAAATGTCACAGGAAGAAAAATATATTTTTTTTTTCGTGACAATTTCTCGGTTTCTGAGACGTGAAATTTGTTCATCGAGTCGAGAACATCGAGCACGAGTAAGAGGAGCAACAGCATCCGTATGGGGTAGAAAAGAATTTCTTTTTCTTTTCTCTCTCTCTCTCTCTCTCTCTTTCTCTTTCTCTCTCTACGTCTGCACGGGTTCATTACCTCCGTAACAAATCGCAATCTACGAGCAATGAGAAGGCCTCTATCGTTAAAGAGTTGAAGAGGATAAGTTCTCGTGGTTTTTGCTATCAAGCTCACCGTCTGTTCTGCAATGGGGTCGCTCTTACCCCTTTCATAAAATTCATCTTTTTCTTTCTTTCTATCTTATTCGCTTTCGCGTTCATGATCATGTGTTTCCTCTTGCATCCTTCACTTTCATTTCCTGCTCGACCAATCGAGCTCATGCTTTTTGCCAATAATTTTACTATACAACACAAAACAATAGGACGTTCCATAAATAACTTTACACACTCGTCTCCATCCGTACACAGATATTTGTCAAATACACAAAACAAAGTCAATTTCTTCAAAATTTCTAATTTATTCGTCAATTATTGTAAAAAGAAAGAGAGAAAGATTAAAGGCAAAAAAAAAGTTAAGTTAAAAGTTTAATTCGATTATTTTTTCGCTTCTTTTAGTTTTTCATTGTCATTTCATCATTTCATCATCTTCTAAGTTCTGACGATCTTTATATCGACGTTTTATCCACTTCTGATCTTCCGATTCCTTCTTCGATTGATATTTTGTCTTCATATTTATTTTTCTTCGTCGTATTTCTACCGTTCTCCATTTTCTTACTCTTCATCATCTTCTTCATAGTTTTCTTTGCTTTCCTGCTCGTTTGGTAGTCGTAAACAAAAAAACTGAGGCAAAAGGAACACTCAATGGCCTCGCAGAGACTCTTATTGGATCCATAAAGACGAGGGAAAAGAGTGATATGCAAAAGAGAAATTTATATGGAGAGAGGCCACATACGAAGAGCAATAGTCGTTTGTTCCGCACTCTCTTCCTTCCTCCTCTCTCTCTCTCTCTCTCTCTCGTGCGTAAAAGAATACACGAAGAAAAAAAAGAAAGAGATGAGGAAAAGGAGGCAAAAGGGTTTAGGCACGCATAGCTATGAACCTCTTAAATAAGATTCTTATTAGCATATGCCGAGAAATGAGCCAATGAGATGCTAATTGTAGAGTCTGAGGCATGCAAAATAATTGCTGTTGGATGTAACTCGTGCATTACGCAAACCAAGTATCTCCTTTTCCCTCTTTTCATATTTTCCTTCCTCCCCGCATAATTTGTTTATTTTTAATGTTTCTTCATCTTTCCTATACGAAATTCCATAAAACGATGTACGATGTGCGCTCATTTTCTACCATTTCAAAGAGCCACCTGCGGCATCAACGTTTTTTTTTTCCGATTTTTCACGTCCTTTCAAAAGGATAACAAAGAATTTAACGAGCCGATAAATAATTTCCATATCTATTTTCCATCCTCTGTCGTCGCGTCAAATGTTGCACAATGCTTAACCCACCAATGAGTTAAGGATCGATTGGACTTTTGAGAAATTCACACCCATTGTTGTGTTGAAACTTTTGTAGAAAAGTCATTTTTCCTTACGTCCTCGCCTTTTTTCTTTCATAATATAAATGCTAATGATTTTTAAACTCAAAAGCCTCTTTGATTAAATAATAAAAAATGAAAAAAAAAAAAAAAAAAAAAAAAAAAAATTGTTCAATTTGACTTATTATCGACTCGAAATATAAATATATGTTCATGCGCCTTATCGACCTAACGGTTAAACGAAACGATCGACAAGAAAACATATAATACACTCGTTATATGCAACAGCACCAATACCTTCGAGAGAAATCCCGAAAGGATCGATCGACGATCCCGTTCGACAGGATATGTACCTTTCAATGCTGTGCACAATTTTATATACACGTCTGTATTCCTATATCGTTAATATACGAACCAATATACATATTATATATATTTATATGTATATATAAATATATTAAAGCCAAAGGCGCCATCATGGTGTCGTCGATCTACAGCACGCGATCTCTCGTGATCGAACACTTGACTTCACGATCTTTTGCCCCCTTTCAAACCTTGTTTTCCTTCCTATTAATTTAACAATATTTCCCACTCGAATTTACATATTTTGACTTTTAAATATATTTCAAATATCAACATTCATGTTTGATTCTACTTTTTAATTAATAAAATTTTTATTATATTATTACGAGATTCAATGCTGAGGCTTTTTATTTTCATTTATCGAAGCAGAATTGTGTCCGGGTTTAAATTTGACAATAAATTAATTTTTTTAATATATTTTTTGAAATTTTTCATCGTTTTTTTTTTATTTTCTGTGTGGCTCTCATTCTGATGATTTTTATTCAACTCTGTTACTTTTGGTTTTTTTTTTTGACATTTTGACGTTTTGACGTTTTTAAAAAAATTCTCATTTTTTCTTATTTCCTGCGTGGCTCACACTGGACTGAGGGTGGTCTTTACCACAAACATAATTTCCAACTAAGACATTTTTAGTACCATTTCTGTGCAACTTTTCTTTTCTGAGAGTGAGACGAAGAATGAGACAAAAAATGCTATTTCGAAGGAGAAAAAAGCGAGAGAGAGAGAGAGAGAGAGAGAGAGAGAGACTAAAAGGGACGAGGCCCTTAAGGTTCGGTATTGGGAGACACCTCCTTGTATACGAGGCTCGAGGTTTATGTCGCCCGGTCGTGCCGGAGTGCAAAGACAAGAATAATAAAAAAAATAAAAAATGTAATAAAACCAAAAAGTACGAAACACGCGAGAGAAAGAGAGAGAGAGAGAGAGAGAAAGTTACGATAAGAGAGGAAGAAAAAAAAACGCGTTCTCCTCGTTGCTTGTGTCTCGTGCTCTCTTCCTTTTTGGCTTGTTATGGCCCCTCGTTAAGACGTTAATGTCGCCGAAAATATTCGCAAAAATGCAGGTGCAGTAAAGTCTCACGAATACGAGAGAGTATGCCTCATATGTGTTTTCGTGTGTATTATGGTCGACCACACCACGTTTACAAAATACAGATATAAACAGGCTGCCATGATTTTTTTTTTCCTTTTTTTTTAATGACTCAGTAAAACATCGATATATTTTACCATTAATGAGAAAAAAAAAATCTCTTTACCAACTTCGATTTTCCAATTTGGTTGAAAAGTACTTTGTTTCTAAATAAAGAAAGTTTGTATACCGATTTAATTAAAATATCATTTTTTGACTACTCTCCAAATTTAGGAAGTTTTTCTTATGAATAAATCATTAAAAGTAAAAAAAAAAAGAAATTAATTATGGTTGAAGCATAATTCTGGTGTCCTTTGTCTGCCAGAAACGATTTTTCATACATGTGCATATGTAGATGGTCAAAAAATACATATGTATGTATATATTATTCACATATGCTCAGCTCGTATGTCTGACGAGTGTTTTCATGAGCCTCTTTCTCACTCTTTCTCCCTTTCTCTCGAGTCTATAAATCTCGAGCTATTAAGACGGTGAACCGCGTCTGTTTGATGGCCCGTGCCACGAGACGCACTATTATCTCAATATTCTTGCTCTGTCATGTGCTCTATTCATGTTTATTCACATATAAACACTTATATACATTGCCGAAGTGCATATGCAATAAGTGCAGTAGCATAGCACGTATTTATAGCGAAACGTGTTCCAGCGTCTGCCCTTAAACTGCAATTATATACCGAGTCCTTTGAAATCCGTGGTTCAAATTTTTCTGGTGAATAGATCGGACAATTCTGGAGAGAAAAGTCTTTAGAATTTTTTTTCTACGATGCACCCTTCGCGAGATATTAATTATTTAGTGACAGCCAATCCGGCGCGCCATACGCGGACCGCCCCACTCCTTTTACCGCTGCAGATAGGCTCCGCCCACATCCTCTCGTCGACGCAGCCGATTGAACGCTCTACTTAGCAATGAATATCTCCTGAACGGTGCGTCAGAGAAAAAAAAGTCCAAGGAGACTTCTTTTCAGAAATTCATAATCTATCGATTCCCTATACTTTGGATGCGATTTTCAGGACAGCCCGTATACTGCAGTTATGCGTTTTTGTGATTGTTGCGGATGAGTTGTTAATGCGTGGGCATTTGGATATGACACCTCTCTTCGGAGCAGAGTTATTATGATCATCCAGAGTGAAGTATCGTCGTCTGGTATTTTTATATTTCGCAAGAGACTACAGTAACGAGTGTTAAATCTCTCTCTCTCTCTCTCTCTCATTTTAACTTTTTCTATTTTTCTTCGGTCTCTCTCAATTTCTCTCTCATTCGCTTGCTCGTTGTATTATTTTGACTGCATCAAGTGCAACGCCTCAACTCTCGTATGGATAAACTAACAATCCGATGACGGATTTATGCCGGTACCTGCATCAGATGATGCACAACTTACCCACCGCTATATGCGTTTTGTGAAATCGCTCGCAACCATGTTTTCTGCACAATCCATTAACTCAGCTCTTAACCTCTCACCCAATTTTATTTATTCTCTCTCTCTCTCTCTCTCTCTTTCTCTCTTTCTCTTTTATTCAAAGCAGATTTTGTTTTTTCGCCAATTTCATATATTCCAAAAGAACTCAACGGGAAATCCAGTGTTTTAGGGACCAGAGTTATTTTTGATGGATGACAAAAAGATTTTGTCGAATTATTTGAAAACATTAATTATCTCGATTAAATCGATCTTATCTTTCATTATCAAAATAGAAGTTAAATTCCACTGATATCTTGATCTTTGATCTATTGATCTAGACTTTTAAAAAATTTTGATAATTCTGCTCATCGATATACATTTTGGTATTAATATATCAATTGAATATTTATTAATGACAAAAATGTACGTGGTTGATAAGACTCTATAAATAAACAATGTTTCTGGTACACGAAAAAAAAAAAAAAAATTAAAAAAAAAAAGTTTCAGAGAACAGATAGAAAAAGAAAGAGATATGAAGAGAAAGAGAGAGAAAGAAAGAGAGAGAGAGAGAGAGAGTCTAAGTCGTAAATCACAACGACATCGATAAGAGTTGCTCGTCGTGACGTTCTCTCGCGCCTGGACGTGGTCTTCTTCCTCATTGATAATTGATACAATTAACGTCCATTCATTAACCGACGCCGCTCGCTTTCTATACCCATCCTCCTGTTCAATGCAATTCTCTTTGGCGAGAATGACCTTTTCAATAATCTTACACGGCCATCTCCATAAATTGCATGTACCTGATAAACACACACACACAAAAAACACACACACACACACACACATTTAGTGGAATTAATTGTCTGTCTTATAGTACCGTTAACAATGAAATGCTACATAATTAAGAAAATATAATTGAATGAGAGGAAGAACAAAAGAAAAAAATCTCTTTTTCTTCAGTATTGAGTTTTAATATTCGATCGAAATCGATCCCGATTCATAATTATGCAAAAATGTTGTTTAAAAATCATCGAAAAATTATAGATCATTCGATAGTTCAAAATTGATGGAACTAAACGATGAAAAAAACGAACGGAAATGATTATTCATTGAGTAAATTAATGAGCAATGAGTATAGAAAGTTTTGTAGATAATTTTGAATTGGTTAATAACAAAGGCAAATTGTTGAATGTTTAAAACATGTAATGATGTGATGGCTCTGACATTTCTTTCGATTTTTCATGAATATCCATCACCTGTCGTTAATAAACGTGTCAGGAATAACGATTCCATCGGGTATGGTTTGTCTCTTTTTAATTTTATATTTGTCTTTATTTTTTGTTTTGTTTTGCGTGTGTGTGTGTGTGTGTGTGTGTGTGTGTGTGTGTGTGTTTCAACGCACATTGCATGGACGATGCAATAATTCCTGTTTTTTTCTGTCTCTCTCATTCTACGACTATCCTGGCGGAAATATTAGACTCTATCGGTAGTGCTGGACTCACCTATTAGCGTTAACCTATCGATCCGCACTCCGGAGATTTACGACGTCGTAGATATTCTCATACGTACAGCATATACACGTTAAATGTCTATATCTATACATTACACTCAATAAAGTGCAATAATTTCTACGATACATTGGAACGTGTTGCTCGCCCGAGTTATTACAGCCCGAAGAGTTCGATCGTCCGTCAAACCCAATAAAAATAATATAGCAGTGAGGAAAAAAAAATATATATATATTTTTATATATAAATATATAATAATAATAATAATAATAATAATAATGATAAAAAAAATAATAACAAATAAAAAAAACTGTCGACAAGTTCGAAGCTGAGCATAGGTCGTTAATAGTGCGACAGGTATATAAATATGTGTATAAACATAAATGTGCCTGAGACTCGTTAATTAATTACCCCGATCGATAACAATGCGCGTGGTTCGCGACCACGCGATATCACATAAACGTGTTTTACGTCCTGAAAACACTTGAAGCGCATCGTCTGGCAGTAAGAAGAGAAGAGAATTAAAAAAAAAAAAAAAAAACCACAAAAAACATGCTGAATAGTGAGAGAAAAAATTAATTGACACAGATCGTGAAAGTAAAATGAACGATTGTGCAATGGAATTGAAAAAAAAAGCTACAAAAAAAAAAAAGAATAAGTGGATAAAACACGAAAAAAAAAGAAAACAAAACAATGGTGTAATCGTGAATATAAATCGCAATACAAAATACTCGAGTAATTGAAATTATCACGCTCTCATTACACGCACGCATAACACACTATAGCGTTCAGAAGTATTTATAGCAACGTATCGTATATATATATATATTTATGTATGAATATAACACATGCTACGAAATGCATTTACGTTTGTACTCATCCTGTCACTTGTTCGGAGCAAGCCCGTCTCATCGAGTCTTATAAATAACACCATCTCCCCGGTTTCTTCGTGCTTTAATGCTTTTTATGCGATCCCACTGCCGCCTGCCGCTTTCCCTCCTTTGCTTCTTGCTCTCCTCCTCCTCCTCCTCCCCCTTCTTTCCTCTAACGCGCCTTGTGAGCGCTCTCTTGCGGCGCGTCGCTTCGGCTCGCGGTTAATTAATATCACGTGATGAGCGATCGGGGCAAAAACATCGTCGCGAGTATGCTCTTCTTGGCAAAGGAGAAAGAGAGAAAGAGAGAAAGAGAGAAAAGGAAAGAAAGCGTTATTCGATCACGCCCAGAGCGTTTTATTCCGTGTTATGGAACGAGCCGAGGGCTTCCCTCCGTTCCCTATTATACCAGGACCGTGTGGCATTTGCGGTTCTCCAGAGTTTAATAACACCAGAGACAGTCGTCCTTTTCTCCTCTTTCTTACTTCCTTCCTTCGATTTTCTTGCTTTTTTCTTTCTCTTAACCCTCTTATCTTCATGATTATTATTATTATTATTTTTGTCATTCCTCTCGTTCCAGTGACCAGTACGAATACCGTTGCACAGAGAATACATTGTCCACTTTTAAACATTCCTCCCTAAGCATCAATCTGCGACAGAGACAGAACCATTGAGAAAAAGATAAACAGTGAAATTACGTTTAGATCGCCCGAGCGCATGCGTCGTAGATCGCGCATGCGCCCGCCACTCAGCCCGCTCGATCTACCGCGCTTGCGCCTGCCTCACCAAGGCGCGAGAATAACCAGAGATGATACGATCCTCTCGATTCGCACCGACACTTTTCATTTCGCGCCCTCCCGCATACTCACGCGATCCCGCGGTTACGAGATTCACTAACTTCTCCCTATGATTTCCGATCTATCGCTCTTGCACGTTACGATTTTTTTTTTTTTTAATCCACAAATACTCGTCGAATTGGAAAATGAATAAGAAATTCAAACTCAAGTGTATTTTTATCAATAAATAATTTCATAACAATACAGAATTCAATGAAAGGATCGATAAATTTTGAAAATAATTGACACTCGGCCGATCATTTAAATATTTTAAAATATTTTTATGAATTGCAACATTATCGATCATTCTTAACCTCACATTCTTTCGAGACTCTTACAAGCCTCGAATTTTTAGTGTTTTGTCCAATGTTCCCGAAATCAGGGGGGTCCAGAAAATTCACAACTCGGATAAGCTTTTACGAGCTTTAATTTCTCGTAATAAGTACATCTTTGGCAAGTCGTATTAACTGGAATAAAGTTTAATGCTCGTTCAATATACGAAACGATTGCAATTCTCTCGTATGTGATTGCTCGTTGCTTTCGTATCTTAGAGAGACTTGGGGGAGGGGGCTTGAAAGGTAAAAGAAGGAACGAAGTTTGTGTGAGAGAGAGAGAGAGCAAAAAGGACAAACGAATATCTTCGCTCTCTCGTTTCACTATCAGGCCTCTCTCTTCTCTCTCTCTCTCTCTCGCTCTCTTCTATACTTCGTGGTTCCGTGAGGGTCTGCGTTCTCTTTGCGTTCCTTTTACTCGGGTTTATCGCTCCAACGGAATCATAATGGACCATAATTGCATAAATATAATGTTAATTAACAATTAAGATTGCGGGCTTGCCTAATTGAATCGACGCTATAGAGAAGCCTTTGCTCTCTTTCTTTATTTATATATAAACAGATACATATATATATATATTTATATATATACAAATATATATACTTTCGACACATGGTTAAGGAATTAAAGGGGAAAGAGGGCGGATGCTGATGAGAAAGAGAGAGAAGTAAGAAATTCTCTACCGATCTCGAAGAAGAAGCTTCGCTTAAATTCTCTTTCTCTCTCTCTCTCTTTCTCTCTTTCTCTCTCTTTAGCTTTCTTTTCTTTTTTTTTTTTTCTTTACCGTCTCGGGATGGTAACTCCCTCAGTTCGAAGAGTACACACTCGCGCAGAGTACGAAGTCTTCTCTCGCTTTATCTTTCTACCGCGGCGAGGAGCGTGACACGGCGCATTAAACGTCACGGCGAATAGGAAAATTATGCGCGAGCTATACCGGCAGGAGGATCTCGCGGCGCGCATTCACGCATCCATGCATCCATGTCTCTCTCTCTCTTTCTCTTTCTCTCTCTCTCTCTCTATACATATATATGTGCAAAATGCGCTTTGCTATGTCCCTGTTACACTAAAACTTCTTCGTATACTTCATCCGGTGAATTTTTCTCACTCGAAACACCGACCAACCGGATTATATTTATCCACATCTTCCGGCCATGTTTTATCATTGAACTAATCGCCTCGTTTCACTGAGACGTGGAAAACATTATTTATATATATTTATTTATTTATTTTTTAATCTAAGAAAATCGTATAGAAAGAAATTTATAAACGAGTATTAATATTGTGTTTTCTTTTTGTTTTCTTACAGATGGTACAAGCGATTCAGGTCCTCCGGTTTCACCTCCTCGAGCTCGAAAAAGTAAGCTTTTTACACTTTTTTTCTGCTATATATTATTATTTTTCTTTCCTCTGGCACAGGAGTGAACTATGAAAAAAAAAACACTCAAAATACTTCCGGAATATAAATTTAAATTTTGTGATGGTTTCCGGAAGATCGATGGCAGAATTAAGGATTCATTGACATCATTAAAAAATCTTACCACGTCCAAACTTTCCAATTATTTTGAAATATTGCGCTGGAATTTTACTGGGAAAATATAATACGAATTAAAAATATTGCAGAGTCGTTTTTTGCCTCTCAGATTCGTAATATTGAAGTGAACATTTGATTTTTATTTTTGTTTTTTTTTTCGTCATGAAACTAATCGTCAAAAATGGAACGTTTCACACCCGGGAGGAATGTGTTACCCATTTTGAACAGAGAGGATAATGTTTTATTTTTTTTTTTTTTTTTTTTCGAGATAGAGTTTCCGTAACGACAGAGTGAAAGCTCCGCGAGAACTCTACTCGACTAGGAAACGTTGATATTTCATGTTTTATCCCCAATTAACTCGTCCGTTCGAACTGCAGTTTTCCCTCGGAGTTTCTTGATTTACGCACAAAAAGTCTATACATTCTTGTGATTTACTCGCAGAAATTCGTATTGCAATCGTTCGATTTAACGCGTGAAGGGAACATTATGTTATGCTCGTGGGTCAAATAGACCCGGGAACCTGAAGAAATTCACGTCAAATCACATGATAAAATAGAGATTTATCGTCGTTGTTTTTTGTTGGTTTGTTTTTTTTTTTCAAACTTGGAAATGTTTGAGCCATAAACTTCGACAGTCAGCGAAAAATCGAAGAAAAACAATGGATTTTATCGACGAGAAAAGTGATTTCTCGAAAACGGATTACGGCCACTTTTGAACGCAGTAAAAAAATAATTAGGCGACCGTTAACGATTGAATTGTTCTGTTTACGTAGATCGTAAATTTAATGGAGGTTTTGGATGAGATTTTCTCGCTGATACGAATCGCTAAGAGAACAAAAGTCTCGTTTTGTGGTTCGAGGATAAACGTTGGGGCGAAATGGCGGAGTAAATCGAGACGAAGCCGCCATTGAACGGTGCTCAAGAGTAGAATGATGACGAAGTGGAAATATTCAAAGAGAAACAAAGAGAGAAAGAGAGAACGAGAGAGACGGATTTTAAGGAGGAGGTTCAGCCTCCTCGCTACCGGTCCACCCGGTTTATCGAGCAATTTCATAGCAATTTTCCTCATTTACCACGATTATATTATAAATCGATACCCGAGGCTAAATTTACGTATCGGGAATAAAACGAGACCGATCCCTCGGCTGTTTTCAGCTGCCGATCGGAGCTCGAGCATGTACCAATTTTTTTCTCATTTTTATTTTTATTTTTTTTATGTTTTTTTTTTACAATTTTTTCTCAATATTTTTATCCTGCGAGATAGTCGATTTTATAATCTCTCCTTGATTCTCGAGGCGCAGCGTGTCCGATGTATTATCCTCCATAATCCGCGAAATAGAAATCTTCTTGACAGCCGATGGGAAAGGAGAATAAAATCGATTGGTTTATGACGAAATTTCACAACGTCACACACGTTATTTTACTTTGCATTTAACTTTCATTTAATTTTTTTTTTTTAGTTTCAATACTTTTTACAAGGATATACGTTTTTTTTTTTTTTCAATAGATTTCTGCTCTCTTCTGATCGTTTCCCACGATCTCTCGAGTTTGCAATTCACCTTATTTATTCGAGTCTTTTTTTTCCTTTTTTTTTTTATATTTCTTTGCACATTTTTATTTGCATATTACTCTCGCGAGGGCTTTCACCACTCGTAAATAATGCCACGTGCTCTAGTTTCGTTCTATTTTATTATTTATCTCTACGAGAACTGCTTGTCAAAAAAATAAAATGAAAAAATATATATAAAAATTAAGTAATCGCCATTTTTCTGTCGTTGTACGAAATATTTGGAAAGAAATTTCACCCAAATTTCGTCCTTTCAATAACGATTTCATTCTCAAAATAAATAAAATATTTATTTCACATTGTACGAACTTATTTAAATAAATACACATTTTCGGCACGTTTTGTAACGAAGATTGAAACGTTGGGGGCTTTGAGTCTTGATGTCGAACCGATCAGGATGATGATGCTCGCTCTTAGCTGTCTCTCGGGGCGTTCGCGAAGAATGCCACAAGAAAAAGAAAGAAAAAAAAAAAAAACGATCGAGAGAGGAAGAAAGTGCTTGATTCGTTCGTGCAACTTTTCGAGAACCCTTCTCGCGTTTTCAACGAAGAGAGATTCCATAAATACCGTAACAAGAAAGAAAGAGAGAGAGAGAGAGGAAAAAAAAATGCAAAAGAAATAAAACGTTGAAAGGCAACGTGAGTCGAGAAGAGTTGACCAATGGGAGGCTCGCTTCGTAGCCCGCGGTGTTCAACGGTGCGTTTAACATTTTTGAGCCAATCGCGTATTAACATAATTACGTTTTGCCGGTGCATGCCATGGCGCATTGAAAGAGAAAGGGAAATTTGTACATAAATTTATGTTTTAATATTTATATGTATACATTGTGGTCGAAAATATTCTCTGCCTGCCTTCTGCCGCGATTTTCTCAAGCACGGAACACTCCAAAGAATCGTCTCGAACGTCCATACGCTAAAAAGGATTAATAATTAAACGAATTCGTACATTATTTTCATATTAGTTACAAGGTACTCGTTTTTATTTACATTTTTCATGATTCATTGACGTTTACGGCGATTATCTCGATAATTATGATGAATTAAATAAACGAATTTGAAAAAAAAAGACACTCGATTTTAAAAGACACGAATTTTTCAATATTTTTGACCCACAGATTTGACAAAAATAATGATTTTTTAAGTTTTTACGAATGCAATGAAAAAGTTGAAGCAGGAGACTTGAAAACCTTCGTAACTTCCGGATTTAATGAGGCTCACTGTTCCTTAAAGGAAACTCTTCTGCATGCAGGATCCTTTTTTCTCATTTTTCGATAACTTTCCTCTTTCTCTCGCTGGTCATATATATATTTTTTTAATTCATTTTTTGTGTTAAAACATCGAAAGCAGTCTTGACTTGATTCCGAGGAATTTTTTCTTCATTTTTAACCCTTTGGAAGTCTTTGGGACGAAAAAAAAGCGAATTGTACAGTAAAAAAAAAAAAAAAAAGTGAAAGGGTTTTCCAGAGAGACCGGAAGATTGAGGGAGTAAAGAATAGTTGGGCGGTTGACGAAAGTGAAGAGCGAGAATATAAAAGGCATGAAAAAAGGTCTCTTCCTCTTGTTCGGAATGTTTTTTTAAATAGCTCGTTGTAGAATGGGAGAAAGCGTGGAGTAAAAGATGATGTGTTTGAGGGTAAAAGTACACGATTTTTGTGGAACGCGGAACCTCCTTTCGTGACCTCGTCGGAACAATAGGGAGAATCGACGCGAAGGGAAAAAGGGTTGAGAAGTAAGAAAGGGTTCCGGGTTTGCTTGAGGGATAAGCGAGACCGTTTAAACTGTCTTTTGAATTGAAAACTGGTTGTTCGACTTGTTCCGACTCTGTGTACCTCATTTTCTCTCTTCTCTTTTTCTCTCTCTCTCTCTCTCTCTCTCTTTATCTTTCCAATTCGCCTTCCTTCCATTTCCATTTGCTCAGCATCTTCTTCTTCTTCTTCGTGTCTTCGTGTCTGCCATGCACACGAAAGCCTTTCCATCTTCGCTTTCAAGGTCTCCCTCGCACCGTCTTTCACGTGTTGAATCTGAGCAATGAACATCTCCATTGTTTTTTCGAGGTTTTGGGATCAATGACTCGATTAAAATGGCTTTAAGGGTGAACCGGAGTGTTTATGAGGCTACTGAGCATATGGTAACCCTGTTTTTTTTTCGTAGATTAAAAGGAAGTTGACTTAGGTTTGATTTAGGACCAATGAAAGTTTCTGGATTAATGGTTAAACCAATAAATAGCGTTACGTTCTTCTGAACTAGTTCAAAATACTTCAAAACCCTAGAAATAAGCTCATAATTCTCAGTCACTAAAAAATCTACATTTGACCTTGGAACAACGACTTTTGTTTTACGACGAAATCGAATTTAGGTCAGTTGCGTGTCTGAAGATCGTCATGGCGTTGTCACCCACCCTAAACGATGGATTATTCTCGAACTCTGTTGGTTCACGTAGCAGGATCAGTCTCTCGTGACACACGATATTTTGCCGTTTCACCTCCTTCCCCTCCACCTTCCTTCACTCCTTTCTGCGGCATCTGCTTTTTCGGGCCTGCCTCGATTTGCCGAAACGATAAAAAGGGCTCTATTGAACTCTCTTTTTAAAAATAACGTTTTATGGTCTCGATTACTAAGTTTCATCACTAAATACAATCACTCGGTTTATTATACCCAAGGTCACTTTACCTTCATTTCAATATTTCGTAACCTTCCTCACTTTGACAAATGGAATTATTCGTCTGAGCCCTTTTGCTTCTAAATTAACTTTGTATTTATGAAAACTGCTGGTTCTTTGCTCGAGTATCGAGTTACACATTCGAGTCATTCTTTAGCTTGAACCTTCAAGGTCCTCAATCATTTATTTTCCTAAATTAGACAATTTTTATGTTTATTCTCTCAATAAAGTTTTTTTTAGTGTTCCTTTTTTTCCTTTTCTTTTAAGAGAGATTTGATTGCTCGCAGCAGGTGTTTACGAAGGTAGAAAAGATGGAGGATAAGCTTGTCAGGGGTTGTTGCTCGTACATAGCGGAATGTGCAACGATGAGGATCCCATGGCGATATCGTGTGTCGCAAGAGGATCGTCGAGGGCAAGTTGAGTGGCCACTCAACGAGCGATCATGACTTTCGGGGTGTAGAATAACCCACAGAGGGAATAAGGGGATACGGGTATTAAAAAAAACGAAAAAAAACGTGAAAAAAAGTACAAAATAAAGGATTCGAGAAAGCTTGCCCTCGATCGGGTTCGTGATCGAAGTTGACCAGGAGCGGTGACACCGAGCGATGAAATCGGGTAGCGAACACGTGTCCAAGAGAGGGTGAATATAGAAGAGAGAAGTCGATTGAATTTCCGGAAGTGTAATCGATCTCTCGAGTCTGTTGCCAATCCCCCTACATCCCTTTACCTTTTTCTCTCCTTTCTTTCGAGTTTGTCTTCTCAAGGTTGCATGTGGCGTGAGAAAAAGTATTTAACGATGTAAAAAAAACGACGTTGAATTATTTTTCTATAAACACAGACGCTTTCAACCCTTTTTCAAGGATGTAGAAAAAAGTTGTCCGCAGTCGTCGCTCTCCAGTCATTCGTTAAGGGCTTTTGAAACATTTTTTTTCCACATTTTTATCTTCGACTGTTATTTACATAGATTTCTGTTTTGTTTAGTTGTTTGTTTGTTTTTTCTTTATATTTTTCGTGTGATAAATTCGACGCCCTTTCATCGTGACACTCGAATGTGCCACGATGTTTCAGGAGACTCGACATTCCAGTCGCCAGACAGTCCCTCAGAGTCCAAACGAAAGAGAGAGCCAGAGGGAGAAAGAAGGAGAAAGAAAGATTTTTGTCCTTCGTCCTCTCGGTCCTTCTCCTCTATCGTCGATCGAGGGTCTCCATGTTAGTTGTTGAATCTTACTCTCCCTCTCTCTCTCACTCTTTTATTTTTTTCTAATTCTTTTTTTTTCATGTTTTTCTTCTGGCTGGACTCTCCGTGAGGGCACACATTGTCAGGCCGGTTAGGCTCGGGTCTCCTGGCTCGGATCAAATTCTAACCAGTCCAGCATTATAGCCGCTGTCCTTCGGCCTCTCCTCCACCTTTTCTTCTTCTTCTTCTTTTCCTACAACTTCACGATTTCTTCCTGCCATCAGAACCCAAGCCATGCTCATCTTCGACTTCCATTGTGTCTTTTAATCTCGTGTAACTTTTACTATAAATCTCAATACCAAAGAATCTTCAGGATCTTCTAAAAAATCCACTTTTTTATGAACTCTAATCATATTATACTTTCTGTTTCTTCAATTGCAAGTATTTTTCAATGAATTCCGTTTCCCAAATCATTTCTGACGACATCCACATCATAAAAGATCTTGCAGGATCATATTTTTTCGAAAAAAATCCAAAGAAAATGCACTTTTTCATTATACCAAAGAATCTTTAGAATCTTCCTAAATAACCACTTTTTTCATTAATCGTAATCATATAATACTTTTTGTTTCTTCCATTGCAAGTATTTTTCAATGAATTCCGTTTCTTAAATCATTTCTGACGACATCCACATCATAAAAGATCTTGCAGGATGATATTTTTTTGAAAAAAATCCAAAGAAAATGCACTTTTTCAAAATTTCCATTCTCCATTTTAGCTCCATCGTATAAATTTATTGTTTCTTGATATTATGGAGCTTGAGATTGAGTGCCGGAGCTCTAGGCTTTTGCAATAGACAGATAAAGTCACTCGATGTATTCTGACACTGGGAGAGGCGAGCTTAGACTAAATCTACGCATATATATATATGTCTCTAAATATAAACATGTGTGTGTGAGTGTATAAGTTTGTCTCTGTATGTGTTTACATTTATAATGCACGATGATAAATGGGTGCATTGTTCTAGGCCAAGTTTTCCCATGTATTATATTATCGCCCATTGGTGTTCGAGTCTCGTGGTGCTCGAGAATCGTCAAGATGGCTGCCTTCGGGCTGAGCAAAAGCTTATTCTCTCTTTCTCTCCTCTATTACATACAAATGCCAGGGTAATAAGAATATCGCGTACTTGTAAGTTAGTGACCAATGGTCAACCTTAAGGCTCGATGCATTTACACATATATATATATATTTATACATACACATGTACAGCCAGGAAATTTCTTACGTACGATATATCCATGGACATAGTCGAGTGTCGGCCATAATAATGCTTCAGCCTTGCCTCCAGTCGTTTCGCTCACATTATTACAATACGAAATAGCTTTGACTTTTGAAAACTTACACAAATACGCGTGCAACTGCATGTGTAATTCTTATAAACAAAAAATATATAAAAATATACATATTTTTATGATAAATTTATGTCAATTTTATACTTTGAGTCAAACCTTTCACATGCAATTGTATTTGGAGACATTTATGTAAATCAATTGATAATACAGAGTCGTAAAAGTTGAGTTAACTGGCTTAACACGTTAAATTGGGTTAGTTGAGCTCTTTTGCCACATTATCTTCAATATATCGATACAGATTTCACGATATTCGTATCCAAGGAGACTGAGAACGATATAGAAATAGAGAAAAAAAAAATTCTTAACATGGCATCATAATGGGACTGGATTACAACGATCTGCGAATCCCTTCGATTTACATATAACAAGATAACGATTTTTAGTTGTTTTTTTTTCTTCTTCTTTTCTTATATAATCGTCAGAACTTTTCATCATCAACTTTTCGTTGATTTTTTAAACTCAAAATTTCTGATCGAGATAGTGTTATTTTGTTGTTTAAAGAAAACTTGAATTTTGTTCTATAAATATTGTTGTTTTTGTTATTTCGAAGGACTCTCTTTGGTTCGTATGAACACGAAAGGGCTTGTTAAATATACATATATGGATTTATATACATATTTATATATATGTATCGCTGTCAGACCTCATTTGCATATATAACATTCTGCTCGACTGGACACCGGTCAAGCATCCTTTACTCTCTTATACCCTGATGCTGCTATGCACCATCTTTCGTTAAAGTCAGAGCAAGAGAGAGAGAAAGAAAGAAAGAGTGAGAGAGGAGGAGGAGGAGGAGGATGAGGTCTCGTTGGTTCTGCGCAGCCTCGACACACAACAGAGCAAATATAGTCAGGATATACAAGTTTTGAAAGAGAGACACAGTCTCGGGCGTTTTCATCGATACGATATTCATACTTGTCTAAAAATACATCTCAGTTTATTGAACCGATTTTCGTATTTTAGTCAAACTTTGATTTTAGCATTTCAATCGAAATTTTTCTCATTGTTAAATATGTTTTTTTTTTTTTTTCAAAATAACTCTCCGGACGATTATCAAAAGAATTTTGTTATTTATTTCGAATGAATTTTCGGATTTTTACTCGTGCGATTTTAGGAGTTTTTGGATAAACTCAGAATTTTTTTCAAACTCGTTTTAGCGTTTCCAGAGAATTGATTTTAGAATTTTCATCAAATGCGATGTTCGAAATTGTATTTTCTTTGCCGATTTTGTTTTTTTTTTTTTTTTTTTTTTTTGATAAACTTTCAAAATGGCTCTATGGAATGACAATGTTTATATGATTTTTGTTTGTTTCGTTTGTTTTCTAGGTGCACGAGCTTTGTGACAACTTCTGTCATCGATACATCAGTTGTCTAAAGGGAAAAATGCCGATCGATTTAGTGATCGACGATCGGGAGAGCACGAAACCACCTGACATGGGAAACGGTCTTGATGGTGGTCCACGAAGTACAGCAGACAGTACGAGCCACACGGATGGAGCAAGCACCCCGGACGTCGTGAGTACCTCACCATCGTCAACGTCTTATTATCCGCACGACGCGTTAACCCCCCACCACCAAAATCACCACAATCACCATCACAATAATCATCAGCACCATGCGATCGGTACTAGCGCCAATACCGTCGTTAATCCAACAACCACGACAAATCCCAATAATAATAACAACAACAACAACAACAACAATACAACCACAAGCCCCTTGCATTTAAACCAAAGCCAAAGTCAAAATCACCACCACCCGCAGCCGCCACAATCGAGCAACAACACAACCCAAAGTAGCGCCGCCACAACTCCCAACTCCCTAAAGCGTTCGCACCAACAAATGATGATGGCAGCCGCTGCTGCCTCCGCAATGGCCAGCTCGCCTCATGCCGTTGCAACCGCCGTTGCCCCACCGGCTCACGCTCACGCTCACGCAGCTCTCGCAGCCTATCACAGCATTAGCTCCGCCGTTTATCCGTGCTCGTAATACTCTTCGCGACTTTTTTTCCATCCATTCCCCCCCCCCCTTCCCCTTTCGTTCCTTTTTTCTTATTTTTTTATTTGTCTTTTTTTTTCTTTTTATTCATTCGATTATTCATCAATATGGAAAATTCCGATTTTTCCATCCTCCTCTTTGTCATCTTTCGCTGACTTTTTCGTTCAAGTTTTCACCAAATTTTCAATCGTTTTGAAAATACCACATTATTATTTTTTTTACTCTTTTTTTCTATTTTTCTTTCCGGACCTCGCGATATTTCCGCGCTCTTTTTTTACCGATCTTCTCGGTATTGTTGACGCGATAGTTTTTAACTTTTCGATCAGACGAATTATGTTTTCGTCATATTTATTTTTTTAATCCCGATTTTTCGACTATGGAATTTTCGAAAAAAAAAGAAATCATTTTTTCTGTCGACGGAGAAAAAGATCAATTTTTTTTTTTTTTTTCGACAACGATTATATTTTGACAATACTCTCATGTACAAAATTTTAATTCGTTGGTATTTCTCTTGAAATAATTTTGACGAAAGTTTGGAATTTTATTAAATTCGACTTCGTTCGATGTGATTTCTTTATTTTTAATGGTTTTTTAACCATGACAAAAAAATTATTATTTTTTTATCAATATGAAGTTTTTCGTAAACTTTTCTGATTCCAATAAAGCCAAATCTTTTGATCGAATTTTCAAACCATCATTTCGAACGTCCTGCTCCAACTGTCGATCTTTCTCATTTAATCTCGATGTCGAAAGTCGTCAAAATTTGAAGTCCTTTTCATTCTCATTCTCCGTCGACAGAAATCGAGATTCGTTTTCAAGCGAAGAAGCATCTTCTTGGTCGTTCGGATCTTTGTCGATTTATTTCTTTTGTTTATTTGTTTGAATTCGAAGTTTTTTTTTTCGTTTCTTCTCGGTCTCCGCGTTCTCGTCATTCTCTCAATTCTTCAATATCGTTTTACAAGAGGTCTGACTCGCGTGGGGTCGTGTCTGAGTTTTGCGAGGGCTTCAGGGGTTCGTTCAGGTTCGCGAGAAACGGGCGACACGCCACCGGAAAATTCGCTAGCGCGAGCGAAACAGAGAGACGAAGAGAAAGACGATTAAACTCGGTCGCGTGCCAAAATCTATTCGGGAACGAAAAATACGAGAGGAGGCTGTTGCTACTTTTAAATATATATCTATATATATATATATATATTCAAATATATAAATATATGTATAAAAGAGAGAGAGAGAGAGAGAAATGTGTATGAGACAGTGTTTGGGCTGGTGAGCGTTTCGGGTCGCGAATTAACACGAGAAAACGAGACCAAAGTCTGTCCGAAGTATACACGAGAAGAATAACGACATACCGATGTCTTTTTTCCAACTTTTCGTCTCGCTCTTTTTGGCCCCGAAACTGCTAAATAAATACATATATTTATATATAACATATATATGCATATTTATTAATAAATATATATTTATATGTACGCGACGCGATCGGCATGTCGGACGAGCAGGCGACGGGCATAGCAAGAAAAATGGATTAATTCGAGCGTTGTATATACATTTTTTTTGTGGTAAAATATATTTCAAATTAAAAAAAAAAAAGAAAACAAACAATAATTACGATTTTTTGGAACAGTTCAACAATTCGTTTGACAATTTTCATCAAAATTTTCACTTTTTTTCAAGTCACGAGAAAAATTGTTAATTTATGAAATTCCGAATAAAAAAAAAAACGTTGCGACACGTCGTTTCATTGTTTTTTGTTTTTTATTTTTTATTTTTTATTTATCATTTCGAACGAATCCATATTTCTTGATAGAAAGAGGTGCGCGGTATAGGAAAATAGCGTGAAAAGGTGTGGGGAGCGGCGCGTCGGCGAGCTCGGTTCCGGGTTTACTTATCTTTTTTTTTTTTTTTCATTATTATTTCAATCTTTTCGCTTTTATTGCCAATTTTCATTGCCAAAAGACAGGAAGCACGGATCGTCGAGAGAACGAGTAGCAAAAAAAAAAAAAAAAAAAAAAACAAACAAAAACAAAAGAGTTTTAATGAAAAAATCAAGTCGAACTTAGAGGAATGGAATTATTGTGAGAAATCAAAATACGGAGAGAAAGAGACAAAGTATACGAAGCGCTAAAACGAGCTATGAGAATTCAGCGTCGTGATTTCGAGGCTTAAACAAAAAA
The DNA here is from genome assembly GCA_948107755.1 of Campoletis raptor. Taxonomy (NCBI): domain Eukaryota; kingdom Metazoa; phylum Arthropoda; class Insecta; order Hymenoptera; family Ichneumonidae; genus Campoletis; species Campoletis raptor. The sequence continues at coordinate 21,000,958 of OX403624.1, forward strand.
AAAATGAAAAAAAAAGAAAAAAAAAGCAAAACCTCGAGTATAAATACGCGGCGTGACTTGCCTTGGCCGTAAAAACACTTTTCTTTTTAATACTTGGCCTCGCAAGAAGCAGCCGAGTCTTTAGATTCGCCACGTTCCAAATAAACTTTTAAATAATAGGCATTTTTGTCCATTTTTTCGATCTCTCATCGCCATTTTCATAGCTCGTCGATCGCTATTCATTTGCTCACTATAATGCATCGTCGTTAAGAACGATAAATACGATTAAAATAATAATAATAATAAAAAAGAGTGAAAATAAATAAATTATTTAACAAAAAGAAAAAAAAAACATAAAATAAATAAAATAATGTGACAATTATGGAGACAGATGCGAGTCAGGATTTAGGAGAAAAAAAAAAAACGAAGCAGACAGGCATTAAATGAGAAAAATAGCACATCGTCGTGTCGCGCAAATTTTTATCATCGTTTCCATCATTGTGCATTTTTCAAACTTGTATAAATCGGACGAGTTCAGCGACCGTCTTTTTATATTTTTATTGTTTTATTTTTGTTCCGAGAATCTTTCGTCCTGAATAAATAAAAAATTGACAAAAGGGGATTCGAGAGGGAGGGAGGGAGGGAGGAAAAAGGGAGGGATCGTCGTTGAGACGATCGACACTTAATCGTGATCAGAATATACGTAATAGGCTTAAGGTTCGCGTAAAGTAAAAAAAGTAAAAAAAAAAAAAATTTGTGTCTATTTTTAAAAGAGATTCAGGTTTAAGGAACTTAAGTGCGGGCGCGAGGAAATGAGATGCAAAAAAAAAGAAAGAAAGAAATACAAGAAAAATCATCCCGTCGTTAGAAAATGGGGGGTGGAGAGAGGGGAGGGAGTGAAATAAATAAAGAAGCGACAATTATCGAGTGCGATTGAGAGAATGTGTGTTTTTAGAATAATTTATAAATTATTAGGGTTTAGCGTTACCACGAACTCGTAAATTAGAAAGAAACAGAAAAAAAAAAAACAGAGATAAAAAAAAAAGCGAAAAACGAATGAAGAATTGGAATTGGAATGCGTGTGTAAATGAAAGAATAAATAAATGAGTGAGCTTCCGTTTTACGATCGTCGAAAGAGCGTCGATTAGCGAGAACAAATAAATCAACAAAACTTATATATATATCGCCAATCTTTTTCTCACGATTTTTCTTATTTTTTCTCACTTGTAGATATTATTGTATTAAAATTGCGTATGAGAAACGAAATTAAGCAAAAAAAAAAACGAGAAACACTATTGTGGAAAAAGAGAGCGAGAGCGTGCGAAAAAAATGCGTCAGGCCCCCTTAATACGCGATTGTTAAAAAACAAATCAAAATTTCCGAAAAAAAAAACAAAAAAAAAAAAACTAGGTCTCGGTACTCGTAACTAGGGAGTTGTGTGAGGTACAATGTCCTGGCCGGCAGGGCGCGCGAGTCCACCCTCCCCCAATTCCCCGTACTTTACCCCATGCCCTATGACTTGTAACATTCTGTTTATTTTTTACAAAAAAAAAAAAATTAAAAATTATAAAAAAATATATATATATTTTATATAAATGATGAAAAAATGCCATTTTTTTATCACCAAAAACGTGCAAATACATTTATATATAAATATATATATATTTTTTTTAAACTGTCTTCGGCTGATGCCCCGCCCATGGTGAACCATCATTTTACAGGGCTGAAAAACCTGCACCCGAAAAAATCAAAATGTGCCGATCATCCAAAAATATTGATGGGCCTCCATTGAAAAAAATTTACAAAAAACAAAATCACTACGAATACTTAAATTTTTGAAAATCGATCAATTTTTATTTTTTATTATTATTATTTTTTTTTCATTATAATTAAAATTATTTTCAACATGAAAATATTGCAAAAAAAAAAAATCAAAATTCAACAATCATTTTAATTGGCACGTTAATTTCGTCTCGATGAACGTGCTCCAATTTTTCCAGATCGATTCCCACGTCCGGAAAAACAAAAAAAAAAAAAAATAATGTTGCACGAGAGCGTTCATCGACGTAACTGCAAAATTTTAAATGCCCATTATTGAGTTTTTTTCAAACACAAAATTTCAAATTAAATTCCATTTTTTTTCAACACGTAAAAATCAAATTATGCAAAAGAAATAAAAAATCAATAAAAAGTAGAAAACAAAAATTCAAAAATACAAGATCGAAGATGGAGGAAAAGCATGGGGTGCAGGATGTGCGTTGATCAGGGTCTGGTGAGCCCTAAGAACGCATTGCAACAGCCGGAAACAGCGAAAATCGTGCGTGGGAGAAAAAAAAACAAAAAAAATACAAATTATTCGTGCCCTTTGAGGGCGACGAAAAAAAAAAAAAAAAAATTCGTCGTCCTGTACGAAGGCCAGTGTTTATTTTTCGAGTTTTGAAGCCCTCCCACTCATGATTTTTCTTATTCAAATTTTTATTATTATTATTTCATTTTTTTCATATTTTTTTTTTTTTTTTTTTTTTTTTCAATGATTAATACAAGTCCATAAGGCGAATAAAAAAAAGGGGATAAAAGTACGGTGATTGGTGGCCGTGGTCTCGTCGCACCTGTCGGTCGGAACCCTAGTTACGAGTGCCGAACCTAGGGCCGAGAGAAACTTTCGTATCTCGGCTTTTTTTCATCATCATCACCATCATTATTATTATTATTATTATCATGATTATTATCATTGTAATTATTATAGTATTACGTTTATTATTATTGTTTAAATATTATATAATTAACATTGCTTTTACTGCAGCGCGAAGATTGAAAAGATTTAAAAAAATGATTATAATTGCAGAGAAAAAATAAGAAAAAATAAAAATAAACAATTGTACTATATTATTAAAGTGGAAAAACAAATCAATTTTATTAAAATCATTTACCAAGATGTTTATATATATATACATATATATATATATATATAAATAATACGTATTAAAAAATCGCTCAGTTAAGTTTGATCGTTTTGTTTCGTTTTTTATTTCGTCGTTTTAAGTCAATTCGCGATATTTTTTTCATTCAATCTTCGAATTCGATCGAAGTATTTTGTGAGAAAAAATAATAATGTAATAATGTTTTTATTTGTTAATACGTTTGATTACATTATTAAAAGTGACGGAAATAATATGTTCGAAAATATTTGCGGGTTGCATGAAATGCGTGATAAAATGATGATTATTATTATTATTATTATGAACATTATTACGAGGTATAATTAATGAGAATAGAGGAAAAAATAATTCGCGAGAGAGAAAGAGAGAGAGAGTGTGAGAAAATAAAAGAGCGAGAAAAGAGTGAAAAACAAAAAAACAAAAAATATCGACGATTACTTAACGTGAATACTTAGTGCCATAGGTTGCAGTGGGCGTTTCTTGATCTCGCGTCGCTCTTGAGAGACTGTGTACTTAATTAATTAGATAACGAGAATATTGAGCGAATTATCAAGGGATGAAAAAAATCGGAAAGGCGTAAAAAATCGAACTGATAAAAAGAAGAAGAAAAAAAAAAAAACGTTAAATTTTTCAAAAGCGCGAGTACAATTTTGTTATTTGGAAGAAAGAAAAAAGGAATCACGAAGAAAAAAAAATATCGTAAAATTTTTGTTTCGTCCGTAGGTCGCGCGTCGCACTGTCGTACGCGAGTCTCGAAATGTTTTTTTTTCCTTGCAAATCCTCTCGACTGCATTTAACGAAGATTAACAAATAAATTTTAGCAGAGGAAACAAAAAAAAAAGGAGAAAAAAAAATCATTTTACGAAACGGCTACGTTACCATTTTTCATGCGAAGAAAAAAAAAACGACGTTAGCGAACCTCAAAATCGATATCGAAACTAATCCTCGTGTGTATTTTTTTTTCTCATTATTTATCGTTCGCCAATCAATTAAATCTAACGATTTACTGATAAGAGATTTTCAACGTATACGCGAAAATATGTTTTTCTTCCTTCCTCATTGTTGATTGGTAGAGTAAATTAAAAAAAAAAAAAAAATCGCTCACAATAATCGATTCTCCCGAATCCATTGTTTCGTTGTTTTTTAGTTCACATGAAAAACTAAAATTATTGATTAATTTGTAAATTTTGCGGTCGACAGTGCTCCGTGATGTGTAAAAAGTATGAATTATTTCGTCGATTTATTCGCGGTTTAAACAAAAATAATAATAATAATAATAATAATAATAATAATAATAATAATAATAATAACAATAATAATAATAATAATAATAATAACAATAATGAGATAATAATCGTTCGTCGATGTCCTGTGGTTACGTTTTTGTTTCGTATTGTTTTCCCTATTTGTTATGACGAAACCACTTGTTTTTAAAGACGATCGGGCACGCGAAGATTATGGAAAATATTGAGAAGAAATAAATGATGAGGCGCGCATTTGACATATATACGAAAATATATGTCTGTGACGGTCTGGCAATAATGGAAGAATATAGGTGGCCCTAGCGCAGTGGTTAGCGCTCCGGACTCGATCCCGGGACCCGCGGAGTCTGAGTCCGGAGCGCTAACCACTGCGCTAGGGCCACCTATATTCTTCCATTATTGCCAGACCGTCACATGTCCGATGGTCCACGAGTAGGATAAACACACAATATACGTAAAAAAAAGTGAGCATCGACGCTATTTTTAACGAGAAATCAGGCGGGAGCAAAAAAAAAAGCGATTTAATGAAAAAATAAAAAAAGGAAAAATTCACTGTAAATGTAAAAGTGTGTTACATATTACAACTTATTAGACTGTAAGGAAGGAAAACTCACCCGCACATTGTATACGACTAGCATTATAGTGATAATATATTACCGATAACGATACTGTTTAAACTATTGTCTCAATCAACGTATTTTCATTATAAATAAATGTTAGCCTTGTTGAGTTAAAAAAAAAAAAAAAAAACTAATGGACTTTTCATTTTTTTTCTACCACATTTTCGAAACACAATCGGCACCGAACTCTCGACGAGCTTCCTGATCCTGGTCGCATGCTCTGACGCAATAAAAGATCGAAAAATCAACTTCTCTCGAGAATTCTTCGATCATGGAAAACATTAAAATCGATCAAATTAATCGGTTTTTCTTCGATCGCACGCCATCGTCAACTATTATCGCGGCCATTGATCTCTTATTCTTTTATACAATTCATCGTTCCAGGATATTCCATCGTTTCGTATTATTAATAATTACAGAATTCTTACTGTGACTGTTTTTTTTTTTTTTTTTAATTTTTTTTTTTTTCCATTTGAATTTAGGTGAAAATTGAAAGAATTCGCGCCAATGGAACAGCGATTTGTTGCACAATATTTTAACCCCGATTTGAATTTTCTAAAAATCCCCCCCCCCCCCTCCCCCCTCTTTAATTCTCCTCCTGCCGTGAGATTTTATTCCTTGATGCTTATGATTGAATGAAAAAGAGAAGAAAAGAACGAATCTCGCTGCATCTCACTCGCTCGTTCTCTCTATGTTGCCATAAATCTCGGTTAACCCTCGTCTAATAAATATTTAACCCTTTAAATTTGCAACAACCCTTAGCGTGTTGCGATTTGCATAGGGCCTCTATTTCATTTACACATCGCATAATTGAATATTTAAATTCAATTGCCGGCCCGTAACGCGCTCGCAGTTTCGAGAGCCGCAAAACTGCAGTAAAACTTGTAACGGGGCCACTTTCCCACCGAGAAATGCTCCACGAAGAGCTTTCTCCCTTCCCTTTTTCACTCTTATTCCAGTTTACGAAACGCGCCGCCAGTCGTTTCGTGCTTTGCGAACAAACCCCGACGAAGCACACCTTTCGTTCCGAAACCCCCTTCAACCCCCTTGAGAAACACACCATCCCCCAAATCGTTCTTCCTATATTTTCAACCTTAAACGAGAAAAGACACCCTCGGGCACTCCCGCAACCATTCTTGAAAAAGTATTCCCAAAATTATTACGACCCCACCAACATTTTTCCCTAAACCAAACTTTCTTTTTCACTTTTCTTATAACTTTCTTTTTTACTCAAACATTTTTTACCAAATTTATTGACTGAATTATCGACAAATTTTTCGCAAAACTGCTTTTCTTCCCTCGAGCTATTCGTTCCAAAAGTTTCTTTTTTTTTTTTTTACTTACGAACATAATAATTCACAAAGAAAATTGATAAATAATTCTCAATAATTTATTTGTCTCTCATTAATTACGTAAAATCGTTGCCTCCAGAAGAAAAAACACAAAAATTCACTTTGACAATGTCCACAAACTTCATTCTCTTAAAAAAAAAAAAAAAAAAAAAAATCACGTCATCCCAATTAATACAAAAACACGACATTAACCATAGATTTTACTTTCCAACAATCACGTTTTTTCTGTAAATAATTGCAGGAACATATAGTGACTATCAAAGCCACTAATTCAATAAAAATTATCATGTAATCGTAGTCCACGAATGACACATGATTACATCACGATAAATTATGATTAACACGTATGTATTATAATTCACGAAATTATATACATTACAATTATATAAATTGAATATATTGTATCATTTTGTAGAAAAAAAAAAAAAGAAAAAAAAAAAAACAAATATGGAGATGAAGTGTTTGGAACACGAGCGTGCAAGATTATCATTGTCGGTTTATTCATGCTAACGATCATTGGTAGAAAGAGAAAGAGAGAGAGAGAGAGAGATCGTAGCTCACGATAATCGCCGTGTCACAAAATCGAGGAGGCGGTCATTGTGAGCGACATACTGACAGCATAATAAATTATACAGGTACAAAAGCGCTAGATCGTATATTACCAATGTGTATTTATATATATATATATATATAAATTCAAATACATATTGCACTATGTAATAAGTGACGTAAAAGTGTACATAAGTGTAGAAATACTTGAGCAGACATCGGTTACGTTTGTAAGCGAGCAATTGCCCGATCTGTGACTCCATTTCTTTTTCCATAAAAAAAATTTTTTTTTTTTTTTTGGTCAGAATTCGAAAGAAGGCGTTAATTCGTTTTAAGGTGGTAGACAAACAGTGGGACCGGAATATTGGAAGTGGAACGATCGTGAAATCGATTCTTTTCAATGATTCCTTAATAAATTATTGTTATTATGAATGTCTGGCTATCGAGGAGCTTCGAAAACGTCTCGTATTACTCGAATCGATTTTAATTTTTCAACACGTGGAATATATTTGGTGAATTTCCATATAAACGAACAAGACCTCGACGACCAACCGCATTCTTATATGTACGTTTGAATGACGTATGCATTTTTTTTTCTTTTCTTTTTTTTTTTTTTTTAATGTGTTTAATTTCTTACGTCATTTAAACATTCATATATCTTTTTTTTATTTTTAATCACATTCTATTTTTAAATCGTAATGCCATACCGAGTCAGAAAAGAAAAAAAAAAAAAAAAAATACATAAAAAGTACTTGCTGGATCGACCCTGGCTGGCGCCGACCATTTCTTGGCTCCTCTTTGTCGCAAAACCTTATACTTTGTGAATATTATATCATGCACTGCTTCTTTTCAACGCCTACAACGTGTCTCACACGATTGATTTAACTTCGATGCTACTTTTAACACCATATTTCTCTCTTTTATTTCTTTCCGAGCTTCTCTCCTCACTATTCATGCTCTGCTGACCTTTGACCTTTTTACTTAACAATTTTCCATCGAACATAACTTTTTTTTCATCGTCATTACATTTCCCACATTTCCAAACATAAGAATCGTTGTTATCGTCAAAAATTTCATAAATTTTAATGTTTTTTTTTTTTTTTCATTTTGGAAAGTCTAACGTTTTAAGAACAAAATTTCTTACGAAAGTTGCAGAAAAAAAAATCATTTAAAAACTGAAATGACGATATTTTTTTCGTAATTTTACAAAATTTCCACTTATCGTTCAATCGATATTTTTTTTTTTCAATGTAAAAAGCTGACTGAAAAAAAAACTGTTGTAAAAAATCGAGCAACAATTACGAAAAAGCGTCATTGACGATTTTCATAATAATCTGTAGTTTAACTACAGACTTGCTTAATTCTAGGTTTCCTTATGATTTCCTCCACTTTTTTACACTCGTATTAAAGCCTCGAGAGTATAGAGTGCGCGATAAACGTAACGACTGCTTTTTGTCTCGACCAATTGGAGGAGAGTGACGTTACGATGCTTGTATATATGTGTCGACATAAAAATATATAGACGTATATACGTAACATACATTTTATATCTACATACATGTACTTGCGCGACGACGAACCGCCCATTTGTGTATTTTATGCCAATGCTGTGCTCTTTTTACCTGAGACGATCTATGTACATTTTCGTAAGTGTGCGTGTGTGTGTATTTCGATGCACACATTTGCCATAAACCTCCCAAAAGTCTCTCGATTCACACATACGAAAAAAAAAAAAATAAAAAAAAAAAAAAACAACATTTTGTGGATGTATTTGTTTAACAATTTGTCGACATATATACTCGATTCTTATAATAAGTGGGAAGGTTGAAAGAGGCCTCTGACGTGGCGGTTTCTTTGCGAACGATACGCCCCTTTTAGCTCGTGGAAATTTACCGAGGATTTTAACGGATCATGATAAAACGAGCATACGCGAAAGAGTTTAAATTTTCGGTGGCATAATCATCAATGGAATTTTGCTGTCCATATGATTGATTTTAATTCTCAATTCTTTATTGTTTGTTAATATTTATTCGATAAAATGTAAAATGGAATAATTATTTGACAGAATAAATGTAGAATTTTCGTTGTTGTTGTTGTTTAATAATTTAAAGAGTGCTAGAAAATTTGATCTGTCAAATTATGATTTATTGATCCATTTGTCGCACTTAAATTATTTCTACCGGAGGGGAAAGAAAATGTGTTTAGCTTTCAAAGCTTCGTTTACCGAAAGAAGAAAACTTTCCACTTTTCCATACAAACCACACCTTGATTCAAAGAGAGAGAGAGAGAGAGAGAAAGAGAGAGAGAGAGAGAGAGTGATAGATTCCATTAAGTATAAGAAAGCTTATTGATTTTTCTTTATCAATTTATCGCGTTGCGGTGAAAGAGAAAGAAGAAAAGAGAGAGAGAGAGAGAGAGTTTGATATTCCAGACAACTCGGAGAAGATTGGCGGAAGGAAGTTCATACACAGAGGCGCGAAATCGGGTGCATGAAAAGGAGAAGCTCACGATGGTAAAGTACACAAAAGTATATAAGAATAGGGATAGATGGTGAGACGTAAAGGGGACGGGGGGAGGGGGAGGGGGGCATGAGAATAAAAATAAGAAGAAAAAGTATAAAAAAATGGTCGGTCGCGTAGTTCGGGTGGTAATTTCATTGGTACCAGCGAGCAACGTCAGCTGGGGCTCGTCCTGGAAGGTGGAGTATTTTCCTCCACCCTCTTTTTTCCAAGCCTACGATATAGGTGTATATTTTCATAATGTAATATTGCTGTACTCACTGTATATGCGTATGACATTGAATGAGAGTTTTAAGGGCGTATGTGAGAGAGGAATAAAGGTTAGGGGAGACTTTTTGGTCCTTAAGACACAAGGTACGAAGGAGCCCTTGCTTGGGTAACGAAAAGGGGATGGTTTTCTTTCGGGTTGGTTAGGAAACGACTGGGGAGAGAGGGAAAAAAGTGTGTGAGGGTGTCTCGTCGTTTCTTAACGTATAGATATAAATATATATGTATTTATATACATAAATATATCTATATATGTATATATTGATGAAGGGAAAGTACGCGAAGGGTGTTTTGCTGGTAATTGGTGCCAATTTAATCCTGCCCTTCGCCCAAGAATATAACCCCTCTCGCGTTATATAGCAAAAGCTCCTATGGTGTATTAACGCTAAGGGAGAAAATGCAAGGGTGGCTTCCGTCGATTTTCTCTTTCACTCTCTCTTTCTCTCCGGTTGGCGCATATCAACCCCCTCTTTTTATACAACCTCCTCCCCCCTCGCAAGAATTTCTCCCTCCATGAAACTTCGTACTCCCAGATTATGGCATTGCTTCGTATATGGACGATGAGCCTCAGTCGATTGGGACACACCGATTCGTTCCGTATTATGTACAAAGGGGTGGCGAAACAGCATCTACACTCCCGCGAATATTTACTCATTCTTTCTCATACTCTCATACTCATACGTGTCGGTTATTATATTTCGATGCGTGTGTCAGTCAAACTGAAAGGAAAGGCACGGAGAAGGGAAAAAGAAAACCCTCAGGACACACGCCACTCGCTATACACCCCCGCCCTTCATTCATAAACCCCTCTTGCACAATACACGAGAGAATAGCCGCAACGTGTTTTCTATACCACCCTGGTAAATATACACACGCGCCCCAAAACCCACCAGCAAAATATAATTAACGGTAATCGTTCCTCTATATGTCCTGGATTAACTCGCACCCCCTTACCCAAGGGATGATAAATACAGCATCCATGAACACCCAGAATTCTTCGAAATACTCTCATTATTTTCTGGTACTTCATTTTTTTAATACTCACTCAATGTTACGAATCTCCTTTTGTTCAATTCTTTTTTTTTACATTTTATCCTTTCTTTTGTTTATTTAAAATTTAACACCTTGTATTGATCTGATCAAAAAAGTAGAGCAAGCCTCGAAAAAAAGCGTTGTTTTACCAGAAATTCTTCGAGGGTTATACTCTCGACAACATCGAGTTTTCCTCCGGGATTTACGAGAATGCGGGGAAGCTAATACGGAATACGTGCTCGAGATCTCTTATCCGTGAGAAGAGATCAGACTATTTCGAGAGAATTTATTAGCAGACTTTCAACCCCTCAAGAATCATGTTATAATGACAAGGAATTTAGGTTTGAAATGTTTTTATCAATCATTGATAAAATCAGAATGAAATTCTTTCGATGTTGCTCCTAAAAAATGAAAGGATTGTGACGAGAGACTTTTTTCGTGATTTAAGTAGTTTATTGGAAAATCGTGGTTTATAAAAATGGTACTCAGCATGGCAAAGATAGTGGAAAAAGGTTCTTAAAATGGTCCATCATTCTGAGGAAAAAAGACGGAGATAGTTTTGAATACTCAGCGCCATTGTCTCCGATGAGCGAGACGTATCGTCGTTGCACTTGCTTCAAACTTGTCTCCAGAGAGAACCGAGATTCGTTTTCTTCGTCTTTGTCTGTGGGACGAGAGTCATATAGAGAAAAGATAGAGAGTCGTTTTCTCGCGGTTGTGACTTTTCGATGGCTGAGACCGAATAGTGGTCCAGCGTAAGCGGCTCGCGCCATGTCGGGAAGACGTGGAGAATGAAGAAAAAGGATAATAGAACATTTCTTAGTGGATGAAAGAACCGAAGAGGGAGAGAGATGGAGGGAGAAATAAAAAATAAAAACTACAGAGATGAGTTCGAGGCTCGGATGCTGGGGAGATCTTGTATGCAAATTCTTTCGGTGCATCTCCGTGGGATCCTGGCGGGATCTGTGCAGGATTAACGGGCCGGCTCTCATGAAAGGAAGAGAAGATTGAGAGAGACCGAGACTTTTAGAAAACGAGATGCAAAGAACAAGAGAGAGAGGGAGAGAAAGAGAGAGAGAGAGAAAGATAAAAATGAGACGAAGCAGACTCACCTGAGTTTCGTCTCTCGTCTCGCTTCTACCACTTTCTTCTTCTTCCTTCTCCAGGATCCAACTTTCGGCCTGTGTCGAGATCGTCTCGGATGAGAACGAGCTGTTCGATTGGTCACCAAATAAGAAAACTTACCCACTGGACCACCATAATACGAGAAGCGAAGAAATGGAAGTTCCTCTCCATCTTTTTCTTCCTTTTCTCTTTCTCTCTCGTTCTTGATACCAGATTTTAGAAGAAAAATATAAATTTTATGCTTGTCATTGAATAAAATTGCTTAAAAAGTCAAAAATCATAATTCACATAAAATTAAATAATTTCATTTTTTTCAGCGGAACTAAACGAAAGGAATTTTTCAAATTTATTTATAAGATGCTTTTTTTCTTCTCCTATATTTTGCTTTTCTATCAATTTTAATTGAAAGATGTGAGTAACGTCATGAATCCTGTAAACGTGATCTTTGTACACTTTCCAACCATTTTACTCTTTTATTTTTCTCATTCTGTTTGTGTCTCTAAGAAAGATACAGAAAGAGAGAGAGAGAGAGAAAGAGAGAATGAAGGATTTTACAGCTTCACATACAGTCTCCAGGGAATACTGTCTCCGAGATTTTGTTTCCTGCTCTGATCTCTAGCTCACTCACTTCTTACGTTTCTCGGTCTGAAGATTGATTTGTAAAACCAAACACGCGCAGTCTTCACTCTTCCTCACTCTTGTATGCTCTTCGATCTTTTACGTTTTTCCTCTCTATTTTCACACCTTTTTTCTTGCCTTCATTCAAGTAGATGCGAATTGATGCGACACTTGTTTTTCTCCCGATGATTTAACCGTTCGAAGTTGTGTAAAAAGTTTTCCACAATCATTGACTAAAAATAAACTTATTCTTCCGAATTATTTGAAAAAAAAAAATCTTTATTTTAAAAATAAAGATTTATATTTAATTCAACGTTAATTCGTAACTCCATAAAGTAATGAAAATCATCAAATTCAAATGAAACTTTGCCACCAGCACACTCCTTAATTTACAAATAAAATGAAGTTTAATTAATAAAAAAAAGGGATCGATGAAATCACTTCCTGTTTAATCAATAAACAGTGAATACTGTACACGATCCATCATCAATCGATGTTTACAGTGCTCGAGTATTTCTGACTAACTAACGCGAATTGTCGAGTGTGGTCAAATTAGCCTAGCAAACATGCCGACGAATCGTGGGCGTTTTCTCTTTTCTTCTCTTTCTCTCGCTCTCTCTCTCTTTCTCTCTCTCTCTCTTTTGATTCAACTTTGTCCTCCCTCTCGTCGTGATCGTCGTCGTCGTCGACAATATCCTTGACTGCTCGAGGTAATCGAGCTCGCGCGCATAAATCCTATTAGAGGATTAGAGGGTGCAAAATTGGGGGTGGTGGAAAACCCGACTAATACACGTCGCCCCCTTTCTCTATATTCTTCATTTATATATATATATAGATATATATATACTCGAGAGATCACATCATTGAGAGTAAGAGAGATTGGTGTGTTTTGTGTGTTGGCTTGTGGGAATGTTAGCTCGCCATATACGTGTCCACGAGCTAAAACCTTTCCTCATGCAAATTATCAAACGTTTCACCCTTCCATTACGATTCTCACCATGCACACACATTGCCATTCTCCCCTAAACGATGACAAGACTTTCGAGAGAACATTTCGTATCATTTTTCCATTTAAACAACAAAACTTCTTCAACTTTTTAATGTTTTCCATCAGATGCTGAAAAGAATGAAAAAGGAATTAAAAAAAAATGAATTTTTACCAATTAATTATCGATTTTTTGATTTTTCACTATTTGAGCGACGATTTTTAGTTGGAATCACAAATTTCTAAGTTTTACGAAAATATTTATAGTTGAAAAATATAAAGAATTGTGCAAAACGTATAAATAGTTTTTTGTTTGTCAAAGTTGCCAAATAACAATGGAATTTTCGTAAACACACGAGGTGTAAGAAATTTTCTCGTTGACACGTTGTTCGAACATCAAAAACGATGTGTAAGAAAGATTTTTATTGTTTTTTTTTGTTCTTTTTTTTTCTTGTTTGTGTCGTTGGTCGATTCTTCATCTTCTTTCTGGCTTTGATCTCTCTCGGGGATCAGTGGTCGTCGTGGTTGATCATTCGTATAGAATCGATGAAGCATGTGTGTGTTCTTTTCTCATCTTCTTCTTTGCGGTTTGTCTTCATTCCGTTCCGCCCCCTCGTCTCGTTTCGATGTTGCCGGTGAACGGCGACCAGGACGACACATATCTTGCGAGTCTCTCGAGAGTCCGGCCGCGGTGTTAAATACGTGGCTCCGGCCTCTCTGCGTCTCTGAATCTTGTTCCGCATCATCCACAGACGTGTTTCGTTGTTGTTGCACTTTCTCGCGTACACGCACCTTAAGATTGTACCTTTAAGAGTGCGCTTTTCAATGACACGAATTCACAGTCTGAATTTTTTCTCTTCATCCTCTTCTCTTTTTTTTTCTTCGTGCAATTTTTTCACATAGTTTTCTTTTACTTTGACTTCATTTTTGCTCCGATTTTAATGAACAATTTGCTGGATTCTATTTCTATTTTTTTAAATTCTTTTTTAAGTTTTCTCCCGCATTTGGTTCTTTATTTTCTCGTAATTTAACACATCGTTAGTTTTTTATAGACAGTTTTGTTGTTCTCTTTTGACTTTTGTTTTTCTCATTCTTCTTCACTCCTCTTAGCACGTCGCGGTTTGCATGGTCGAAAGTTAAAAGCATTGCACGTACTCACGCACGCGTTTACGACCTTATCGCTCGTCTTTCTCTCTCTCATCGCCAATTAGTCTGGTGCCAAGAAGATTTTTCCAGGATTCTCTCGTTGAGTAAAAGAGACGAGTGATCGGGAGACGAAGAGGGAGGAAATTCTTCTTGAGGACATTTGTCATTCATCGATATCGTCGCACTCGCATAAAGACGAGAGAGTACTTTTCTCTCTCTCTCTCTCTCTCTCTTCGTCTCTTCTTGTTGTAAGCTCTTTGGGTGGTCGCGTTGTCGTCGCTGTAGCTAGAGAGGAAAGGCGTCGAGGTCCTCCGAGACGGAGCTTATCTCTCTCGACAATGGGCTCACGATCTCTGGCCGAGACCGACAGAGCGACTTTGTCGTCGCTTCACTCTCTCTCTCTCTTTCTTTTTGTATTTTCTCTCACTCCTCCACTTTTATTTCTCGCTTCTCTCTCCTTTTCTCTCTATCTTCACCGGTTATGTGAATCGCAGCATGAGATTATGCCAAGATCTTGGACTCTTATGGCACAATATATAAATGCGTGTACCTCGACCACCACAATAAGAAAGAAAAAGATAGAAAAGAGAGTCTCTAATTCGACGTAAGATCCTATCGAAACTCGGCTCCCGTCTTCGGCCAAACTCTCAACGTTTGTTTTCTCTTCCCCAATCTCAACGTTTTCCTTTTCTCTTTTTTATATCTCATTCTTTACGAGATTTATGCTCCAGTTACTCACCCCGTTTTATATCGGGATCACAGAATCGAAATCTCTAGTCTTCGCGACATCGATAAATTCTCATAATAAAATAAACAATGAAGACGAAAACATAATTGTCATTTTCAAACATTTTTCACATTCATTTATCCCAATGACGATAAACTCTCGTCGAGCTATTTTTTATATTCCAATTATTCAAACTAAATTGACTGAATTAAGAATTTTCAAAAATTTATTCTCATTAATCGATCGTGTCCAGTATTTTATCGTTATAGTCATCAAAATCCAAACCAAATTTAACTTTTTTCTTATTAAAATCGTGTAAAGTATACTTTTTTTTTTCATAATCTTCATTGATTGCCATTATCTTTGTTTTTATTCGCGGTATCACTCTTTGAAATAATAAAAAAAACAGCTTTTGAGATTTATCCATCGTTACGATTCATTTTCCTTTAAATGCTTCGAAAAGTTTTTTTTTTTTTTTTTTTTAAGTTAATGACAGTGTAAAGTAAACCGATAATACATCAATAAATTAGCAAATTCATAATTCTATTTGTTTAGCATTAAATTTGACATATTGTTTAGGAAACCACAAATTGTTTAAATGGTCCGGTGAAAAGTCAAAAGAACATGATAAAGTGGAGAACCGGGTTAAGTGGAAGAGAATGCTGGCAGGTGTGCCAAAGTCGAGTTTCTCGAGTAGAAACTCTTCGCAGTAGACTTGATGCTGATGTGGGGTGATGTTCTGCTCAGATCGCGTGTGTATTTTACCAGAGGCAACGACACTTCGGTGCGTCTCACGACTTTTCTGCGACCCATCATCCACTGATTTGTCAGAAAGTACTTTTCGCATTAGTCAATTCATTATTTTCCTTAATTATTAATCAAGATGTTCGTTCATCAGTTTTGTTTCCTCATTCCCCTTTTCCATGGATAGATTTATAACTTTTCAAAAGTTCAAAATATACGAATAATAAATAAATCGAAAGAAAAAAAGAAGAAAAAAAAAACAGCAATTTGAATAGTAGTTCCGGATGTGGATTCTCTTCGGACTTTGGACAATTTATTTTCATACTTTTTATCAATTTGGACAACAAGAATAAGAAATATGGGAACAGGCTGTTGAATCACAAATTTTGTGGTTTTTTGTTTTTTTTTTTTTATACCGTTTTGTGCAAACAGATATTTTCATTTTTGGTTTTGTTTTGATTATTAGGATATAGAGAGGAAAGATGGATGTTGATCTTTAGAATTTCAGAGCATCAGCAAAAACGTCCTTTATATATAACTAGTTGAAATGCTGGCTGCTCTGACGAGGTTGCGAAGAGTGTAAGAGAGAGAAAGAGAGAAAGAGAGAGAAAAGAGAGCTTATCGAGAGCAGAGGCAGTTGAACACAACTCGATGTCTATATGGAAGTGTGACATCTTGACGGTTATTCCTGGCAGCTTCGCGACAGCGCGAGCGAGTCATTCTGTCCTCTATAACCGTTGACTAAAGCTCCGAAAGCTTTTACTCTCGGTCTTTCTCTCTGAGTAGCTCGAGCAAAAAGAGACTTTTCTCGTGACCCCGTCCATGTAGTTTTGGTGCTTCCGGACGAGAGAAACTAAGAGAAACAAGATAAAAAGAGAAGGCAAAATAGGAGACGAAACATTGGGAGTCGACACTAAAACCAAAGGCAGTAAAGAGAGTGACAAGAGGGGGGAACACTGCAAATGGAAAAAGAGAAAGTTTAGTCTCTCTTCATACCGATTAGTTTTATCTTCTCCTCTCTCTCTTTCTCTCTCTTTTCATAGCTTTTCTTCCTTTTCTTTCTTCGTTAATTTTGCTCTCTTTCTCCCAAAGATCTCACTTTATCTCGTTCGGTCTCATTCGGGCGCGGACTCCGCGTCAGAAATAGTGGCACTTTCCTCAGCTTCACCTCGAGCCTACCACCAATATCTATTCCGGCTCTACAAAACAACATCCAACCCCTCATCTCCGTGTCTACTAAATTTTGTATATATAGAATCTCGAGGGCGAGCATTTCTCGCTTCGAAAATCTTCGAGCATCGATACGAATTTATCCACTGAATTCTTGCAACAATACACATTCGTACAAAGTACAAATACAGCTCTTCGAGCGAATCATCTTCGATTAAACAAAGACTGCTTAAAGTTTATACGTGAATTTTCACTTTTATGGATCGTCATCCATCCTAAAACGATTTGTGCCCATCGTTTGAAGAAAAAATACCAAAAAAACCATCATTTTTGGCTACAGGTCGAAAGAAATATTTCTAAAAGTTCATTTTCCTAGACATTTTTATACGTTCGCACATTTTTCGATTTTTTTTTCTTCACTGAGATTGCATCAACTTGACCTAGTTAAAAAAAAAAAGACAAATATTAGGCAAAGGCGTGATAAATTCAAGCAAGTTAGATCGCAACTTTGTCCAGCATCAAAAATAAGGTGTACACGCGAGTGTATGTGTATTCGCGGTCGCGTCACGGTGGTTCGAATTTTAGTGGCGTGGCAAACGATTCCCACTCGGTCACAGAGCTCACATTTATATATATATATATATGTATATATATATATATAAATGGATGTATATGAATATATGTATGTAATCAACATACGTGTAAAAGTTTCGTGGCGTGGCGGATGGACGTCGACCACGAAGAACGACGAGACGAAAATCTACGTAGACGTGAAGAAGAAGCAAGAAGAGGCTGAAGACTTCTCGGTCTCTCTATATTCTCCCTTGCTGCATGCTTTTGCTTTACCAGAGCACTCTCAAGTCGCTCCACTTCGACGTAAAAATATCTTGCAACCAACAGTCAGAGAGAGAGAGAGAGAGAGAGAGAGAGAGAGAAAGAAAGAAAGAAAGAAAGAAAGAGAGAGAGAGGGAGAAAGAGAGACGAGAGTAAATTCGTACAGTTAGACAAAACTCTAAAGTGTCATCTTCCTCAGCTAACAAAATGTTGCGTTTCGTCACATGTTTCATTATGAAAACTTTAGTATTTGAATTTCACTGAACAGAATAATTGTATAAAAAATCTTTTAAAAAAGAACGAATTATACTTTCAATCTTATTTTTTATTCAAATTTTTCTGATTTTTTATGATTTCTTTTTTTGTTATTAATCTTCACTGTCAATGGTATGCCAACAATTTCAATAATTTCACTCCAAGAAAGAGAGAGGAAGAAAGAGTGAGAGAGAGAGAGAGAGGAAGGAAAAGGGAAAAAGCTTGTGGTACGCAACACCCTGCACAATGTGTATTACCCAGTGCGGAAACAATGTGGTTATAGTTAGCGTGTACAGTATATATAAATATATATGTTATATAAAGTCGAGTTCTCGCGCGTGAGAGGAGGCGAAGGTTAGCCGTGCCGTAAATCACGAGAACGAGCATCGACGCCCGTAAAGTCATCGTGCACGATCATTCGTATCGGAACGAGGGATGCTGAGACCAAGTATTATGTATAAGAGAGAGAGAGAGAAAGAGAGAGAGAGAGAGAGAGAGAGAGAGAGAGAGAGAGAGAGAGAGAGAGAGAGAGAGAGAGAGAGTGAAAAGTGACTGTATTATAAATATTATATATATATATATATACATTTATATTAAAAAACCATAGAGAGTTTTGTGATCCCCGAATCAAACTCTCAGGACAGATATACGAATGGATTGGTGAATGGTAGAGAAAGATTGATCTTATATACATTGCGATAAATATCAATATGAGGAAAAATAAAAACAGTCCCAAGTTTCAATTTATAAAAGATCAAGAAATTTTTGTTAAAAAATAAATTTTGTTAATTCGTTAATTATAAGTAAATGGATGAAATGACAAATTTTCTTTCATCATCGATCCTGATGGAAATTTCTTTCGATTTTTCAGTTTTTATTGATGTTGATTCGTGTCTTAATAATTGTGAGATAATTAATATCAATTATTAATATATTTTCAATGAAATTCATTACGAAACTCGTCTCATGTTTTTCCCAGACATTTTATCACCTCCGGTGAATTCCTAGACGAATGAAGTCATTGGAAATTAATGGAGAAACGTTGCTATGTGCACCGAGAGTTTCTGTTACGTTGAAAAAAAGAAAATGCAGGAAGTACAAAGACGCTGCGGACTTGCGTATGAAACACTTGTGGAATTTTGCGTCGTAGACATTGCGGAGCTACCTCTCTCTCTCTCTCTTGGTTTCTCTCGTCGAAATTGGAGAGTGGAAGGTACGTTAATGACTCGTAGGTGACAGGCCTTAGATCTAGACATCTTCAAGTCAAGAGAAACCAAGAGAGAAAGACGGAAAAGCAGAAAAAAATAAATAAAAATTTGTACCGAGACTCATCTCCAGTCTCATCCTCATCTCAGCACAATTCCCTCGTTCCTTGAGCGCCAGAAACCCGCTCCGAGTTCTTTGGTGCTCGTTGCCAACGAATAGTTTAGCATCAATCCCAACGTCTTATTATATCGTTATTAAAATAACCGTGCAACTCGCTCGCGCGTAAGTTCCCGAGAAATAGTTGGCTCTTTACTCTCACCCCGTCACAGCATAATCCAAAATAATAATAATAATCACTATGTAACATTCATATTAAAATCAACAATTAAAGATCTTTTCATTGACAATTATTCAAAGTTTTTCTTTACAATTTTCTATTTTATCAGTATTCGCTCAACGATTATCATAATAATAACAATAAAAATCACAGTAGAAAAAAATAACATGAAGATCGAAGACCCGAAAACCGGTGAATATTTAAATCAATTCCTTGTACCCAATCTTTATAAAAATCATTTACAGATAAAAACATTTCTTTCGGGCCATCGACATATAAGATAGAAGATCAAAATCTCAATGTCCGATAAATCTGGTTCGCACTTTTGTGACAAAAGACTTTTTATTCTTTTTTTTACACTTCGAGATCTCGAGCTCATGACAATTTTTTGTTGTTGTCATTATTTAAGATTCATCGATTGTTATCGTTGAAAAATGTGAGATAAGATTTAGCCTGATCTTCGATCTGATTGAAAAGAACGATCGATATCGGTGTATTTACAAATATTTAGAAAAAAAAAAAAAAAACAGCGGTGATGGAGCATTTTAAAAAACTTTGTAAACTTTTCAATTTCAAGAAAATCTCTAATTAGGGGTTACATCATAAAATAACAATTTAAAAGTTCTTTTTTTTTTTTTTTTTTGGTAAATTGTAAGAATTTTTTTTTATTTCATTCTTT